>CM057046.1:0-1200000 GCA_029948455.1 Solanum rostratum | reverse complement strand
AGAAGAAGGTATAAATGACCATAGCGTTGTTCACAAATGTGCTGAAATTCAAAATGCCATTTCTGAAGGTACGCAAAATTAGCATTTTCTAAAACTTTTTTTTTCAATTTCTATTTTTCGTTGTATTGAAATTGCTTGTACAATGTGATTATTACGTATGTACGTGAAAAATCTAACATTGATAAGATTACGTGTGTATTTCTCTTTTTCCTAATGTGATACCTGGCCAGCTTTCGTATACCTCGGCTACTTCCACAATATACACCTCTTAGCATCAATAAATATGATATATCTCTGTTCACCGAGCTAGAACATTAGAAGAAATCACCTTGTTTTTTTTTCTCTGTTTTGTTTCATAATGTGTGTGTATGTACTTATGTATGCATATATATGTATCTGTGGTTTTTTCTTTGTATGATGGTGGTGCTTGGTTCAGCTTGCACACCTTGACTATACATTTAAAGTTTATGTTTTCTAGGATGATGTCAAGTTCATATTAAATTAATAACCAGGTTCATATGCAAATATTTAGTAGATTTTTTAATATTTATTTACAAGACCAGCCCGCTAGATCCACCTCCTTGGTGAACAGATGGAAAGAAATCACTTACTATTTTTTTGGTCCTGCTAGGATTTGAACACGAGACTTCATGCTTCTCCAGCCACTTAATTGTCTCTGTGTGTATAGAGTTCAAGTTTAAGGCAGTAGGTGGATGTGTAGTCTATTGAAATACTATACAATTGTTTGTCTGTATGGTTTGTAATTAGATCTTGGAAGATCTTTTCGTGGAGTTGAATTTTCGCCTTCGTGTGGGGTTGATATGGTAGATAATTTTTTTTAAATACATATAGCCTTTAGTCTTAATTTTTGGTGTTTATTCGCAGTTTCCTACTTCATTTTCATGTTATTGGAAATTTCAAGTGATTGTATAATACTAGTAAATTAAATGAACTTGTTCTGTTGTTTTTGTGTATATGCATGTGTGAGTAAAGGTAGCAGCTTTAATGCTTCAGTATACTGTCTCTGTACTTTTACATGGTTTGTTGGTATACTTTCTTCTGATTTACTTGGTGCATTTAGCATTTGATTGTTAAGTTTTGTGTAAATAGTTGCAACTTTGTTTATTCAACATAAAGATCTGAGCTTTTTCTGCTCTGCGTGTTGCTTACTACTAAAATAATAATTCTTTAACAGATGCTATAGACTTATACTTTAATCTTCTTCTTCTTTAGTTGTTAAAAATTATTAGCTTAACCATAAAGATCTGACCTTTTCCAACTTTACTTTTATCAAAAAAAAAAAAAAAAAGATCTGACCTTTTCCTGCTTTATGGGTTGATTACTATTAAAGAATCATTATTTAACATATGTTATAGACTTAGACTTTAGTCTACCTCTTTAATTATTGTTACCATGTACTAGCTTGCTGTTATTATGATGGACACACCACTTTGTTATTTATATTAACTAATTGCAGTTAGGTACTCCTTAAGCAAACCTTGATTCAGTATTAAATAATTCCTGGCTGCTGCCCAACTTGGTATTTTGCTATAGTCACATGTCTCTACTCTAGAAGCCAACTTGGTGCAAGGCTGCTTGATAAGAATATAGCATGTTACATCTATTTAGAGATTTAAATTTTCATTCTTGTCATTAAGTGATTAAAGATATGAGCGTGCGTTTTGAACAGCTTCAATGCACAGAGTAAATTACGAGCAACTAGAGGGACCGAAATTCACTGATGAATATGAGGTTACTTTGGCATTTTCCTTAGAGCATCCAAAGTGACATCCTTAGAACATAGAATATAAAAAGAAAAATAAGAAAGAAAAAAACTAGAGGAATTTTGAGATTCATGAGATTGCATTTTGCTTTGCCCATTCCCTCCTGCTGATATGTCCTTCTTTTTAGCCCAAACAGAGGGGACACTAGTCAGTAATCTCAACACATTATTCGTATGCTTCTTCAAAATGGATGATATAAAATGCTATAAATAGTGTAGTTTTTCAGTTAGCATTTCAAATCTGGATCATATAACAGGCTTCAATTGAATTTTGAATCGCCAAAACTCAAAAGAGTGCTTCCTTTTGTTCTTACTAATATCATATTGCTGGATTTGTTCCAGTTTACCGTTCTAGAGTTCAGTCTGTTGCTTTAATGTTTCTTTTGGAGTATAAACGCTGATTTGTTCAACACTGTAACTTTTGTTCCCTTAATATCTCTATTATTGTTTGGACCATATTTGACGTGAAAAATGAAGGATTTGACTGTTCTTATGAAGTTCTCGTGGAGTGCCTAGGTAGTGAAATGTTTCCTGATAATAGCTTTCCTAACTGCCTTATCAATCTATGCAACAGGTGCAACCTCATTCTTGTTTACGGAATACCAGTATGTTGGTGTTTTCATGGTTGCCTTTGCAATTCTGATCTTCCTATTCCTCGGCTCTGTTGAGGGTTTCAGCACAAAGAGTCAGGCGTGTACGTATGACAGCTCCAAAATGTGCAAGCCTGCTCTTGCGACTGCTGGCTTCAGCACCATATCCTTCTTGCTTGGTGCTGTAACCTCTGTGATTTCCGGGTTTCTTGGAATGAAAATTGCAACATATGCAAATGCACGGACTACCTTGGAGGCTAGAAAGGGTGTTGGTAAGGCTTTTATTGTTGCATTCCGTTCTGGTGCTGTGATGGGCTTCCTTCTTGCTGCAAATGGTCTTCTTGTTTTGTACATCACAATCAACCTATTCAAGTTATACTATGGTGATGACTGGGAAGGACTATTTGAGGCTATAACTGGTTATGGACTTGGTGGGTCATCAATGGCCCTTTTTGGTAGAGTTGGTGGAGGTATATACACTAAAGCTGCAGATGTTGGAGCTGATCTTGTGGGCAAGGTGGAGAGAAACATCCCTGAAGATGATCCCAGAAATCCAGCGGTAAGCTATTTTGTCATTTAAATAACAAGACGTGTTGATGATTTTTCCTTGTTAGTTTTAATGCTAAATATGTGCTTAGGTTATTGCTGACAATGTGGGTGACAATGTTGGAGATATTGCTGGGATGGGGTCGGATCTATTTGGATCTTATGCAGAGTCATCGTGTGCTGCCCTAGTTGTTGCTTCTATCTCCTCTTTCGGGGTCAACCATGAATTCACTGCCATGCTATATCCTCTTCTTATCAGTTCTGTGGGCATCCTCGTGTGTTTGCTTACGACCTTATTTGCAACTGATTTCTTTGAAGTCAAGGCTGTAAAAGAAATTGAGCCCGCATTGAAGAAGCAACTTGTAATCTCAACTGTTTTCATGACAATTGGAATTGCTCTTGTTTCTTGGATTGCCCTTCCATCTACTTTCACAATATTCAATTTTGGAATTCAGAAAGAAGTTCAGAGCTGGTAAGTCTGAAGTCTGACCTGTGCTCTGATAACTTGGAGTAATTGCGTTACATTATCTTGCTTTGTAATATTACTCGGATTGTGTTCGAAAGTTGTAAGCATGAAGTCAATCTTTAGGCGAAGCAACTCCATTAAAATTTGGGACAAACTAATGGATAAAGATTCATTTGTTCTGCCTGTCCTTCCTTTGGATCTCTCATAAAACATTTATCAAATGCTAACTGGCATTCAAAACCAATTTAAACTTGCAGGCAATTGTTTTTATGCGTTGGAGTTGGTCTGTGGGCTGGACTTATCATTGGATTCGTTACGGAGTATTATACCAGCAATGCTTACAGGTAGACTTGGGTCTCTAGCTGTTCCATTTTGGTGCTTAATTGATTTTTGCCTATCAGAAATATAAGTGTCGTTTTACTTGTTCCAGCCCTGTGCAAGATGTTGCTGATTCTTGCCGAACTGGTGCTGCCACAAATGTTATTTTTGGCCTTGCCTTGGGCTACAAATCAGTTATCATTCCAATTTTTGCCATAGCAATCAGCATCTTTGTTAGCTTCAGTTTTGCTGCAATGTACGGCATTGCTGTCGCTGCTCTTGGAATGCTGAGCACCATAGCTACTGGTTTGGCAATTGATGCCTATGGTCCCATCAGTGATAATGCAGGAGGCATTGCTGAGATGGCTGGGATGAGCCACAGAATCAGAGAGAGAACAGATGCCCTTGATGCTGCAGGAAACACCACCGCTGCTATTGGAAAGGTAAGTCTGATAGTCTTGTGCTTCACTGAATGCTGCTAGGTCTAGTTAGAATAGAAGGTTCACTCCATTGCCTCTTTGTTAATGAGATTTCTATTATGGTAACAGGGATTCGCCATTGGATCTGCTGCTCTTGTGTCTCTGGCCCTCTTTGGTGCATTTGTGAGTCGTGCAGGAGTTTCAACTGTAGATGTCTTGACACCTAAAGTATTCATTGGCTTGCTTGTTGGTGCAATGCTTCCTTACTGGTTCTCTGCCATGACAATGAAGAGTGTGGGAAGTGCTGCCCTTAAGATGGTTGAGGAAGTGCGCAGGCAATTCAACACCATCCCTGGACTCATGGAAGGAACTGCAAAGCCTGATTACGCCAATTGCGTTAAGATCTCCACTGATGCATCAATCAAAGAAATGATCCCACCTGGTGCCCTTGTCATGCTTACTCCATTGATTGTAGGGACATTATTCGGTGTGGAAACCCTGTCTGGTGTGCTTGCAGGATCTCTTGTCTCAGGCGTACAGGTAATGATTCTGATGCATGTATAAAAACCTTCAAACGGGGTCTCTTCCTCTCTCTAATTCCTGATTATCTTTGGTTTGTAGATTGCCATCTCTGCATCAAACACCGGTGGTGCCTGGGACAATGCCAAGAAGTACATCGAGGTATAATATCTTGTTTGGACCTTACACATACATTCACATTAAGTTTCTGGAGTATCTTGAGAAACGTCATTTGTTAACTCGTTTATTCCTCTCGTTTTTGGGATATTAGGCTGGAGCTTCAGAACACGCAAAAACACTTGGTCCCAAGGGATCCGACGCACACAAGGCTGCTGTCATTGGTGACACCGTTGGTGACCCCCTGAAAGACACATCTGGACCATCATTGAACATCCTCATCAAGTTGATGGCTGTGGAGTCACTCGTTTTCGCTCCCTTCTTCGCCACCCACGGTGGTCTGCTCTTCAAGCTCTTTTAAGAGAGAAACTGCATCAAATATTCGTCTGGTGATATTTTCACTCCTCCTTTTGCTTGCTTTATTTCGAGTTTTTTTCGTGTCCATCGTTGATAGAGTGTAGCTCTGTGGAGGAGAACTGGTTATGAGGACGAAATTGTTATGTAGAGATCAGAAAAATCTAACTTTCTTTTCTCAAGAGTGAAATGTATCCTATATAGTATATATACACTTAAAGAAATTGAAAATTTTGTAAGTTTTTATTCAGTATCTTGTTGGTCTTTACACTTCACATTGCATATTCTTTTAACTTGTCATGAACAAAAATATGAGTTTTTAACTTCTACTGATAAACCACCTTATAATTTTCACGTTATTAGTTGATGTGTGTACAAGTTGATTCATATATTACGGTTATCAAAAGCTTCACGGAAGAAATCACAATTTTTTTTATTACACATAATGAAAAAAAGGAAAATACCAAACATCTCACTTCCACTTGGATTGCATCTTCTAATTATTCACACGATCCAACACATTTAACCTATTATAACGAGCAAAAAATCTTATTTTCTCCTATTATTTATGATAATGTAAAAAATTCTTTTACGCGATCAATGGAGTGGTAATTATTTGAGCCTGATTGGAACAAAAACTCTTGATAGTTTGTAGAAAAAATGGATTAAATGGGAAAAACTTTGGCCAACATCCATCATCAATATCTAATGCAGCTTTACAACATTGAGGATTAAGTAAAAAAAGCTGTAATTATTTCTTCAACACAATTAGGAACATCATTAACTGACTTAATCCTCCAAAATTAGGCAATAATCCTTCAAGATTAGGTAATAATCCACCAAAAAGTTGGGCATTCACAATTGATATAGATAATAAAGAAATTAGCATAGTTGAATATAAGACTTTAGAGTTCGCCATTCGAGGAAAATATTTACTCGCACCTGATATTTTTTTAAGTGATTTCTTATAAGAATTTAAGATTGTGAGTATGATTTGTTATTTTTTTTAAGAGTTTGTGGTATTTATATGTAAAAAGTTTTGAGCAAAATTAATAAATGCCATGAAACTCTTACATTAACATTAAAATTTTAATTAAGCTCAACTTGTTTTGAGATTAAATGCCATGAAACTCTTTCATTTAGTAACATCTATTTCTTGCATAAATAAATGACCATAAATGATATTCAAAACTGACTAAAACATACATTTCATAATAAATATGTATAAATAAATAAATTATCTTTTTTGACACCAATATCTCCATATAAAAATCCTCAAAATTAGGAAAGTAAAAAAAAATTAAATTTTTTTTTTCAAGAAATCATGGAAACAATATCCATGAAGCTATTTGCATTTTTCATTATATTAAGCATGGCAAATTCACTAGTAGCTATGTCTAGACTTGATAAAATTTTGGCACCAAGTCCTAATGATGATGAATGTTGGTCATCACTAACAAGGTTAAATAGATGTGTAAAAGCAATTTATAAAGTATTTATACTTGGTGTTGGATGGCTTGATTCTCCTTGTTGTGAAGTGATTAATGGGATTCATAGTAAATGTTGGCCAAAACTTTTCCCACTTGATCCAAGTTTTGGTGATCTAATGGTGTATTATTGTAGCATTTCTGCTCCTACACCATCTCCATTTGTTGCAAATTGAAGATGAAAGTGAGAGTATTTGGTTGAATAAAGGGGTTGGGGGTGGGGGGTGGGGTGGGGTGGGGTGTGTTCTTGTTTTTATGTTTGTATTACTTTGATAATGCAATTGGAGGTTCTTGGATGGTGTTTTTGTTGATTGAATAAACTTTTGCGTGTTATTGAGAATGAGTTCATGTTATATGCACGTATTGTGTAAGGAGTTTTTTTTAGACTATTAGAGTGTTTCAGATGCTATTGAGGACAAGAAGTACAATTGGAGGTTCTTGATAGGTGTTTCGTTTATCGATTGAATGAACTTTTGCTTGTCTTTTATGTTTTATGTACCGACAATATAAAGGACTTTTATTTTGTTAGAGTGTTGAATAAGCATTAATGATGAGATTCAACATACGAAAGTTAAAATGTCTGATTTGCGATGTAGTATAAAGAACTTTTATGAACTATTAGAGTGTCAAATGTCGCTTGAGGATAAAAAAGTGCAATTAGAGATTCTTGTTGTGGTCCGTTTGTCGATTGGATAAACTTTTGCTTATCTTTAATGTTTTGTGTACCAACAATATGAAGGATTCTTACACTAGCAAAAGTATCAAATAAACATGAATGATGAAATTCAGAAAATGAAAGTCAAAACATTTAAGTTTTGATTTAATTTGAATACTTCCCCTTCTCAACCACTTCTTATATCATGCCTCATAGCTTGTTTTGACCACCAAAATTTACTTTGAAAAAAGGGCAAGCTCGGTGCACTAAAGCTCTCGCTATGTGCAGGGTTCAGGGAAGAGCCTGACCATGAGGATTTTATACGCAATCTTACCTTGTATTTCTACTAGACATTGTTTCCAAGGCTTGAAGCTGTGACTTCCTGGTCACATAACAATAACTTTACCAGTTACTTCAATTCTAAAAAGTGCTTTTTTAAAAAAAACAAAAACAAAAAAAGTGGTTCTAGAAAAAAGCTACTCATTAAAGATGGTCGAGAGAACGAGTGATGAAAGTTAAGAGTACAACATACTCAATGAAATACCATAAGTGAAGTGATGAAAGTAAAGAGTACAACAACATATCCAATGAACTATCACAATTGAGATCTAGAGAGGGTCGAGCGTATGCAGATCTTACCCTAACCTATAGAGGTATGAAAGTTAAAAGAATACCATTACTAAGAATCCAGAATATCCATAGGATTAAATGGAATATATATCATAACTAACAGTCAAATAGCAAGACAAAAGTAATTCATTTGTTCTGCAAAAGGGTGATCAATTCCTACAGAAAAAGCTAAAACTCCTTTTCTTCCTAATACCACTACATACTCCAACAAACATGGAAGAAAAGCAGAATACAAGGAAATGGTTTATTTTTTCTTCTTGGCAGGTGGTTGATCCTCCTCTTCCTCCTCTTCTTCGTCCTCTTCCTCTTCTTCGTCGTCTTCCTCATCCTCATCGTCTTCGTCATCATCATCGTCTTCGTCATCGCTACCTTCATTGCCGTTAGCAACTGGATTGTCTTCGGGATCTCCTTCATCATCATCATCCTCATCCTCTCCTCCTTCGCCTGAAAAGTCTTCATCATCAGCATCATCGTCGTCCTGCTCAGCATCTCCATCATCATCTTCATCATCATCCTCTGTGTCGCTGCCATCTTTGTTCTCGGGCCCAGTTTTGTCCATTTTATGGAGCTCTTCAAATGGAAACCTGAAAATGACATCATAAATCAGTGTTTTCCATGTGAATTCGGAATGCTATGACTATGAGCATGGCGAAGATGACAAATAGTACCTTTTATCAGTGCCTATCAACTCCGGCAATGCATCCACATCCTTGAGCATAATTCCTGCCTGAAGCATAACCAACTTTGATAAGGGAAATATTACGAGAGAAATTGAGGAACAAGAAGTTTCTAGGTCATAATTGTAAAGTCCGATCAACGCCCAAAGGCACAACGAAAAGTTGGGCAACTAAACTGAATAAGCACAACCTGCATCAAGTGCTAACAATTTCACTTATGCTTATAAGGTAGCAAAAAGTGAATTAGATATTCGAATTTTAAGGCTCCTGCAAGCAAATATGAACAAGAAGATTTTGCCAAAAGGCACAAAATTAGCAATACCTACTTAAACAAGAACCTTCCATTTTTATCAAGTGCTAACAATTTCACTTATGCTTATAAGGTAGCAAAAAGTGATTTAGATCTTCGAATTTAAGGCTCCGCATGCAAATATGGACAAGAAGATTTTGCCAAAAGGCACAAAATTAGCAATACCTACTTAAACAAGAACCTTCCATTTTTATCACTATATGTTCTTTTCGCTTCTCCTACTACCACTTGTCTCCATCTTTAGCTGTTGTTATTACGCCCATATATTTCAGATATGCAAAATAGTTCTTTTCACTTCCGCCGCACCAGTGCTGGATTCTCCAATATACACTACTTTTGGAGAATCGGATACACATGTGGCAACATAGAAAGTGGACATTTGTTCCATAACAACCAAAAAAATAAATTCTGAGCTTTAACTACCCATGAGCAAGAAGCAATAAAATTTGACACGAGCTGTTCAAACAACATCAGAAATAGAAAAAGAGAAAGATACAAAATCACAACATTCGAGGAAATAAAGTTGGAAGTTTTCGTTGTACCACAATGAGCAAGGAAGCATAACAAGAAAAAGAAATAAAAGAGCTATTTGCTCCGTGGTTACTCCAAAAAAACATAATTTATTAACATACAACACCAAAAGCTAGCAGCTTGGAGAACTAGTACTAACATTTAAACAATATACCCAATGCAGCAGCGAAAAATTCCTTAACTACCCCATTAGAAAGAAACAATGAAATATTACGGAAGAGCTGTTCAAACAGCTACAACAACAGCATACCCCGTGTAATCCCACAAGTGGGGTCCGGGGAGGGTAAAATGTACACACACTTTACCACTACCTCATATAGGTAGGGAGGCTGTTTCCGGGCTGTTCAAACCGCTACATAAGCAGAAAACATAACAAGAAGTCCAAAACCCATCATTGAAAACATAACTAATCAACATACAACACATAAAATTAGAAGCCTGGAGAACAATTACTTACAGTTAAAACTAAAAACAAGAAACCTAATGCAGCACAGAAAATTTCCAAGCTTTAACTGCCCCCATAAAAGAGTCAACGGGACTCTACAACAGAACTGTACAAACAACTACAGAGGCTGAGAAAAAATCATTACTTTCTGAAGAAAATACGTAAGTATCAAGTTAAAAGATAGTGAATTATACCACAATGAGCAAGAGAGCAAAAGAACAAAAGGAAGTAAATAGATCTATTCACTCTACAATTTCTTTAAAAAGAACACAACTTCTTCACATACAATACCTAAAGTTAACAGCTTGGAGAACAAACACCCACATACAAAAACAACATCATACCCCGTGTAATCCCATAAGTGAGGTTCAGGCAAGGTACAGCTTACGCAAACCTTAACCCTACCTTGTAATGTAGAGAGACTGTTTCCGATAAACACTAAAACTAATGCAGCACAGTAAATTTCCCAGCTTTAACTACCCTATTAGCAAGAATCAATGAAACTTGACACAAGAACTATTCAAACAACTACAGAAGCATAAAACAGAGCAAAAAATCCAAACCCCACAATTAAAAATCACAACTTTTTAAAGAAAATATAAAAGTGTTAACTTAAAAGATAGTATATTATACCACAATGAGCAAGGAAGCAACAGATCTCTGAGCAGCCAAAAGGGTCTCAGCAATTACAGCTTCAAGAACTGACCCCACCACCATTCTCCCAAAAACAGCAACATCAGACCTCAAACTACTCAACTCCATTTTTACAAATAGCCCAAAAAAATCTCAACAAATGCAAAGACACAAAGAAACAGAGAGTTCAAGAACACCCTAAATCCCAAAATCAGAACTTTCTGGAAAAATAAGTTAGAAGGGGGTGTGTAGGGTAGAGTAGGGTTTGACTGTCCAAAGGGGGATTGAAGAAATATTTTGAAAAAAAGAAAAGGGGAATTAGGGTTTTGAACCATTAAAGGTATTTAGGGTTTTGGAGGTGTGAATTTGAAATTAGTCATTTTGTTGGGGGTTAAAGTGTAAAACAAGAAAGTATGTGAACTGACACCAACAGGATGGGATCTAATGTTGAAAGTACAAAGGCTTTTAATTGAAAAAAGAAATCTAATGATTGGTTAGATTAAATTAATTTGATATGTTAAAATAAAAAAATTTAATATTAAAAAATTATATAAAAAAAATTATTCATTGTAATTTTTTTCATATCAATATGATGAAAAAATATATTTTAAAATATTAATTAAAATTTATGTATTTTAACTTTAAAAATGAAAAATATGACAACTAAAAAGGAACAAATGAAGTACTAAGTAAATTATTTACGATATTGGTAAGTGAAATTATTTAATGAGATTTAGTAGGAAGGAAATTGTTTTGGAAAATCTAATACATAGATGTGCTTTTTAATTTAATTTTAATTGATATTTATATATAATCTTTTAATTTTTTATTTGTGTAAATATGCACTTAAAATTTGTGTAAATTTTAAAGTGTATCCTCTTGATAATATCATATTATTACTGTGTTTATAACACAGAATTTTCTGGAAGCAATGATAAATAAATACAAAGAGAAAGAGAAAAAAGAAAAGGAAGGAAATTAAAAAAAATAGAAAAGAAAAGTCATTCAAAGTAATATACAAATTACTATTTTTTTTTTGTATTTTTTAAATTTATTTCCTTAATTAAATTTCGTAGGATGAAGTTCCTTAAAAATTTCTACCTTCTTTAAAATATTTCGAACAGTTTTTATAAATTGAGTCCCTTTTCAAGAAAATATAAAATAATAAAAATATTTAAATAAATTTAATTCTTTATCGTATCATAAAAATCTACTTTCTCAAGATTTTTTTCTTCTCTTCGGAATCGAATATCAATATAGGAAGATACACTATGAAAGGAAAAAATTCCACTCTTGTGGACAAATATTTTGACACGTGGCAGACACCCACATGCTTTCTTGGTTGTGTGACTATATAAGCTCTAATACAACAACAACATACCCAGTGAAATCCCACAAGTGGGGTCTGGGGAGGGTAAGATGTACGCAGACCTTACCACTACCACATAGGTAGAGAGGTTGTTTCCTGGAAACCCTCGTCACAAAAACCCATCAGCAGAACACGCTAGATACGATACACAGGCAAAAAGAGAAGAGCACATAATAATACCTAGATACAAGATAGTAAACATATAAAGGCAGATAAATAACATATAAAAGACAGACAATTACCACTCCTTCCTATCCTCCCTATTAGCCTGCTACTCTAATTCTCGACCTCCACTCCTTCCTATCTAAGGTCATGTCCTTGGTGAGATCAAGTTTCACCATATCGTTTCTAATCACCTCCCCCCAATACTTTTTTGGTCTACCTCTACCCCTACGTATAGCTCCCAAATCTAATCTCTCACACCTTCTAATATAGGGTGAAAAAAATGAAATGTTTTGTGCTTTCATATCCTTGAAATTAGAATAAGAATCAAAGGTTTATTTAGGAACATTCCCTCTTTTTTAAGTATTTCTTTACGTATTAAAAATGCTTTTAAATTTAATATAAATTATTAGTTTTTATTTTAAATTATTAATAATTATAAAGATATTTTTTTATTTGACTATTTTCAATATACTACGAGTGTTAAAAATATCTCTTAACTTGATAAACTTAGAGATATATTTACGCATATTGTAAGATTGAGGTGAATTTAAATTCAGTCATTTAAGTAGAGGAATGTCTTTAACAAATCGTTTGAAGACGCATTAATGATTTGTCTCAAATAAAGGGGGGTTTCATTTTTTTATTTTTATTTTTATTTTTTTTATTTTTTTGCTCTTTTTCATTTGGTGGCATTTTGAATATTAGAGAACATATTTGATTTATTATGAGACTTATTTGAAAGTAAATATTTTTTTTAAAAAAAAATTAGGCGGAATGACCTAATAGGCCCTTATACTTGGTTCCGTTTGTCACCTAGGCCCTTATACTCAAGACTTTGCCAAGTAAACTCTTGTACCCACTCAAAAGCTACATTTTAAACACCTTTTTTTAGCTGGGACTGGTGCGTGAGTTTCAAACGACTACACATAATTTCCACGTCATGAAGGATAAAGATTGTCAGGCTAAGCCCAGGAAGAAAAGAGCTTCTCTTGCTCATCCTTGAGATGATTAAGGATGCGATTGTGACATTGAAGGAGAGAACTGGACTAGCCAGTACACTATTCCCAAGTTCATTGAGAAAAAAATAGAAAAATCTACCACCAAATTTCAGAAAAATATTGCTGCAACAATTATAGAAGTTTGTTGCTTTTGGGAAGCTGGTGAAAGTTAAGGCCTCGCCGAAGAAGAAGCCTACTGTCGCTGCTAAGCCTAAAGCACAAAGTCAAAACCCGCTACTAGTGCTAAGCCTAAGTCCTAGGGGTAGGCCTGTAAATTTTCTGAATCTGGGTTAATTTGGGTTCTTTTGCCCATGGGAGGCTATAGAAATCTGATTTATTTTTCTCTCTTCTTCGTCCTTGTTCTACAGTGTTTAGATTTTTTTTCCTTTTTAATTTCGTGTAGGGATTTGGAATAGTTTAGAGTCGTATTGCAAAGGCCAAGCCTAAGATCAAAATGGGTACAAGGAACTGTAGAATATGATAATGAATTTTGGGGAAGAAGATGACTTTAAAGGGTTTTTTAGAAACTCTTCACGCTCCCAAAGGGAGTGAATCACACACACTTGACCTGGTTTGCCACATCGGATGTCAGGTCAAAAAAAGGTGTTTAAAATGTAGCTTTTGAGTGGGTACGAGGGTTTACTTGACAAAGTCCTGAGTATAAGGGTCTAGGTGACAAACGGAACCAAGTATAAGGGCCTATTAGATCATTCCGCCAAAAAATTATGATGCAATTCTCTTTTTTTCTTCTTGATGTGTAGTTTAAGAATTTTTATATTCAAGAAAGACTCTTTGTCCCTTCCCATAATTATTAAACATCTATTAGAGTAAAAATTGTTCTCGTAGAATCAACTAATTTACCTTTCAAGAATATTTATGTATATTCTATCCTTTTAAAATTATATTAATATATCATTGTTATAACATAATAATTATTGTGACACATTTAAGATTACGAGTTCTGTGTTTAATAATATGAAGTGAAACCCTAGAGGTTAACCATGCATATGCTTGTTTGTTTAATATAATAGAATGATACGATTCTATGTTTGGAAAAAAGACTGCCTTGAGATTTTCTATTTCACTTTTAATAATGATACTTGTTAGCATAAAAATATCATGACACGTTTAAGATTTTAAATTTTGTATAAGTGAAAAAAATTAAATGCTTGTTTATGTTGTGTGGTAGAATGATACCTTTCTACGTTTCGAAAATTTTTCCGACTTCAAATTACCTATTTTACTCTTAATATTGACATATTATTGTAGCATAGAAATATTATGATACATTTAAAATCATAAGTTCTATGTTTCATAATATTATGAATAGTTTCACTAGTATTAATGGAAAAACTGAAAGTGAAAATTATTTTTTATTTTTGTATAAACAATATGAAAGAGGAAAGAAAAACAGCAACAATCAAATACTCCTCTTGTTTTAATTTATTTATCTGATTCTAATGTAAAATAAAATTTAAAAAAATAAATTAAATTTTGAGGCACTAAATTAAAGATGCATAGAAAGTATTGAAATATTTTTTAATTTTGTGAACTTCAATGTGTCATGTGAAAAACTTAAAATTAAAGAGTTTTAAGAAAATAATCAGTCTAACAAGTTACGATATCAGACTTGTTATGAAGAATTACATATTGTTCGTATGTTGACTTTACTTTATAGTGCAAAACGTTATGTACTGTCAGTGTATAGAACTTAAACTTGTATAAGAAATTTGACGTTTTACATATATTGCTGATATCATTTCAGGTTGTGTTGTTGTGTACAATCGCTTGTTGTGGTATAGATTAAAGCTTTATTGTCGTATTCCTATCCCGACCTTAACCAAATAGTGTTTATCATTTCAAGGCTTTCTAGACTATATACAGTGAAATGTAGTTGTGTCCTCTGTTTTGGACATCGTGACTCCAACAGTCAAGTTTTGTGCATTGAAGAGTTTTTTTTCGAGTAGACGCTTCAAATTTGAGAGATCGAGTGATTTAGAATTGTTTCTTTTTATGCATGGCATGGATTGTCCTCAGGGAAGAAACGATTGTCCATCTCATGGAATTATGCGTTCATAGAATCCGTAAGTTGATTGATTTTCTCTTGATATGTTTAGAGTTCAGATAAGTAGAGGCGGATTCAGAATTTAATCATGATATATTTAACGTTTAGTCAATTATGTTGTTCAGGTTCTTCAAAAATGACAATGTGTATCAGTTCTTCCACACGTAGTGCGTTTTATGGAGGGATCTAACACAGATGCAACAACATATTTGGTGAGTCCGAGCAACACAAGGGGACACATTGTACTTTTGAAATTATTCATTTTTAACATTGATATCTGTTAAAATGTTAGTGGATTTTCACATATATAAATATGTTAACTGTCGAAAATATTGCATTAAGTTGAACTCGTTTAGTATAGACTGCCTCTGCCTCTACTGTTAAGGTTGTTGAGTTCTTTTGGTCTATGTTACTCAAAGTACTCTTCAAAAATGTTGCCGAGCTTATGTCAGATCCTCTCCATAAATGTACTAGTTTTGGAGAATCGAACATGACTTCTTAACGACATTTTTAAATGGTCCAAGCAATATAGAGATCTTATGCTCTCTTCTATTAATAAGACATTGACAAATGTCTTTCATTCTCAAAGTTGCCAAGGGATATAAACCATGTGAATTAGTTAAGTTCACAAATTCATGGAGGATTTGTTCATCTTCAAGGTTGGTTATTGTCCAATTATGCATCTTTTTAAATATTACACAACTCTATTAATATCTATAAAATATCATTTGATGTGTATCTGATTCTTCAAAAATAATAAAATTCTTTAAGGGTCTAAATAGTCCAAGCAAACATGGGATAAAAGATCGTGACATTATCAGTAATTTTGATATATCGATAAAGTATCAATAATGATTCCTTTTTAATAGCGGTCTCTTAAACTTTGTTAAAAATCATTTTTTTTAAATTTTATTTTTATTTTTTTCTTTTATAATTGTTTCACTTTTTTTGTGAAAAATATAAATATTTATGTCATTTTATTATTCTTTATCTGTTCTTTTATTTATTAAGTTGAGAATACATGATAATCAAATTAATATCGATATCGTAGATCAAATAATTATTTATACAATATTGATACACGATTATGCACCATTTATATAATGTTGATACATTACATACATATTTAAATAATATCAATACACGTTTACATATAACAATATCAATACACGTTTATATGTTATTTATATAATATTTATACATACTAATACATAATTTATTCATTATTGATATTGTACATAACTATTTATACAATATTGATACAAGTTTATATATACTTATACAATATTGATACAGTAAATATACACCTTATAAGTATTTATAAAATATCAATAAATTACATATACCCAGTAAACATCATCAAAAAAAATTTTGAATTTTTTTTTTTTTTAAATGCAGTAAACACAGCAAAAAAAAAAAAGTATGTGTTTTTTTCTAAATCAACACTATAAATTTATTTTCCTGGGTTGATTTCGCCGTAATCATGGGATCCCAAAATTATAGAAAAAATTTGTTTTCCTAAGTAAGCGCAACAACTTTAAAATCTGTTGTGAATTTTTAGATATCAACATTAAGTCTACAAGTATCAGTAAAATAGAAAAAATCGGTATTTTTAGTAATTTGGAAAAGAATCGAGATTTTTGAGAATTATGGTAAAATAGTATGGGATTCCTAAAAATTATACCAAAAAAAAAGTGAAAAAAGGCCTAATGGTTTGAGCCGACTTTGAACTTAGTAGTTGGGATGATTTTAACTATTTTTCTCGTAACTGATTGACTTATTTCTTTTTCTTTCTACATGCATCAAATTTTGAGGTATCAAACGTCTAATAAATATGAAATTTTTAGTAATTTAAGAAATAATTAATATAAAAAATATTGTAAAATTTATATTTTATTTTTTTTTAGGTTAAAGGCTCAAAATTTTTATCAAATATAATATTAAATACTATCAAATATATATAATACATGAATTATTTCTCATAATACGTCTATGAAATTTACCTAAAATTTTATCCAAAACAATTTTTTTAATCTCAAAACTATTTGAACTTTATCTTCCACTCCAAAGAACAGAAGCTTATTTGTAACCTTGGACTGCAGATAAGGCAAGAAAACCTGTTGAATAAGGTTGTAGATAGATAGAAGAGAGGAGGGAGAGATTTGTATTGAGAGAAAGAATGGCTTGTTTGTCAATGGGAATTTGGATCTGTTCTGGAAGAGGAAAGCCCGGGACATCCGCTTCGCTTTCACTACTTAATGGTTCTTCAACAAGGACAAATTCTGTGTCTTGGAAAATGGCTGCTAAGCCCTCAACTCCTTCTGGGTTGCTTCACTCCACTTTTGTTCCTTCCTCTGCACTATCTACCTTATCTTCTTCAGCAACCTTTTCTGGTAAGCCCCATAAATTCCTTTTCAATTTTGAAGTGGAAATGGAAAAAGGGTAGCAGGAGTACCTTGCAATTCTTGATTCTGAGCAGGGGCGGAGCTACCCCTCCTTTGTTAAGGGGGTTCATTCGAACCCCTTCGTACATGGTTGAAATAAAAATTGTAGGATTCATACATTGTTAAAATGTTTTTTTTTTTTATGTATATACAATAGAGTTAAACGAAGAACTATTGGCAAGGTGATCAAATAAGATACGTGAAACTTAATCTTATTGAGGACATGACCTTAAATAGCTGGAGTGAAAGTACAGTAGCAGTGAAGGTCGCGAATTAGAGTACAGTAGCAGCAGACTAATAAATTAGTAGGGTTAGGTTGATGTCTGGCTGTGGAGTACAGTAGGGTATTAGGATTTGTCACATCTTTTTATCTTGTATTGTCATTGTATATGTTAATTGTCTCGTATTTTCACACTATCATGTGTTTTTCATTATTAGTTGCTCTTTCTGTTTCCTTTTCTTTTCCTTTTCCTTTTTCTCCATATCTAATTTATTCTGCTTATGGGTTTTTGTAACGAAGATTCCCAGGAAATAACCTCTCTACCTCTATGAGGTAGTAGGTAAGGTCTGCGTTCATTCTAGCCTCCTCAAACCCCACTTGTGGGATTCCACTGGGAATGTTATTGTTGTTGTTGTATAGCAGATGTCGAACCCCTTGGACTAGTTCATGTGGCTACTTTTTCGAATTTTGAACCTCTTTAGTGATAATCCTGACTCCGCCACTGATTCTGAGGTTTAGTATTCCATATAATTCAAATTTGTAGTGTCTATTGTGGATATGACATTGGTAATTCTGATTTTATGGTCAAAATTCAGTGTTTTAAGCTAGATTATGAAACAATTGAACAAGGAGGAAACCCTTAAGGGGATAAACATGGAGGCGTTTGATAATTTTTGTATTAAATTGGCATGAGTAGTAGTAGTGAGCTTATAGTTAACATTTGGCGTAGGTTCATCACTTGGCTTTGGCGTCGGATTTGGCTTCAATTCCAACATTGGAGTGAGGCGTGGCCTGGTGGTGAGGGCAAAGAAGTATTCTCTTTGCCAGACGAAGAGGAATAGGTCAAGGAAGTCGTTGGCTCGAACACATGGTTTTCGCAAGCGTATGAGCACCACCAGTGGCAGAGCAACTATTCAACGTAGACGTGCAAAGGGCAGATGGGATCTTTGCCCTAAGTCTTCACCTAGAACTGGAAAGAGAGCTTAATGTGTATTGGTTCTCGTAACTGATTGTTGTTGGTAATATGTTATCTTCTTCAGAATTTTTCTTGCAACAGTGCTGCTGTAATTTTCGTTTGTTTTACTGATTGTTGTCTGATTCATTATAGGGATTTTTCTGTGGTCTAATGACATGATCTGAATGTTCTCGCAATCTCTTATTTGATTCTTTTTCCCCATTTGTCATTGGAGAAAGTATTAAAAGAAACACGTTCCACCAAACAGGTGAATATGAGACTTACCATGTTGAGGTGTTTTATGGACATCGAACAAGGCTCCTATTTAAGGGTGCTACTTTGTTCTCATAAGTCATTCTTCACTTGGAGGAGCGTGTTGTTGGTTGAGATTTGATTGTACTGCAGTTATTCCAATATTTGGTGAATTCCAAACTTTGCATCTGTCTTCATGGTGCATTTACTAAATTTTACTTCATAACTGAGGATTTTACTACTATGCTGTAGAGATCATTCGGCTGTTGGCATGTGTAAGTTGAAATACGATATAGAAATATTTCTATTGGTGGTGTGCATAAAGAATATTTGACTTAATCTATCATTATTTCCGGCTGTTGGCAAGGTGCGTAAAGATGCATCCTTGTCACAGATTTGGCCAAGGCTAGGTGGTAATCCAAAGTTTGCTCCTTATAAAAGATCAGCTGAGTCATTTCTAATTACTAACTTTTGTCATGATGTGTTTTAGATATGGAATTGCTTACCTGCTATGTTGCTCGGACTCTTCAAAAATGTGAACGGGTGCATGTCGGATTCTCCAAAAGTAGTGTATTTTTGGAGAATCCGACACGGTTGCAGCATTGAAAGTGAGGAGTCCACAACTTAGCTTACCTGAGGTTAATATCAAAATCATGACCTGTTTGTTAATCACTACATGGAATCTTACAAGATTGGTTCGTTTATCTTGTCGTACAATCTTGGAAAACTTTTACTGGAATCCATCATATCCCCAGCTTTTGGAAAGCTTTTTCTCGGCATTCATCATATGCCATTCTGTCTGGTGTCGTATGTATTAAACCTTAATAGATTTTATACCTGCCTGTGAGGGTTTGAATACCTTCAGGAGATAACCAATCATCTTCCCTTTAGGATAGGTGTTAGGGAAGTTAAATTGAAGTGAGAGTCCTTCTACAAGGGACTTTTGCTCCATAGTCTGAGGAGATATTTGTGCCATCAATTCTAATACTATGACATGTTACTTGATCTTGGTTAGTTTGCTGAGACTGTGAGGTTTTCAAACCTAGTGGGATCAATTTCAGGTCAGTTTAAGTGTATTTGACAGAACTTTTTTCTGATAAGTTAATGCATTTGCAACCCCATTTGTGGGACTGTAAGGGGATGTTGTTGTTGTTGTATAATGGACTTCATAGATGGCATCAAGAAGATGCAAAATTTAGAGAGCATAGGAAATGCAAAGACGTCGTTAGCTCTAATGACAAAAGGCTAATCTTGAGTTAAGCAGCTAACACAGTCCAAATTGTTCTAGCTACATAGAGTTGTTAAAGCTCTAGCCTTAAGAATGTATTTGAATCCTGGTCCTGCACCATCACCAAATGCTTTGTAATGTTATATCCATACACAATTTGACAGTTGCACCAGATAAGCACACTCAAATGTCTTTAGACAGTTGCACATTTATTGGGTTGTTTTTTTCATTCTAGCCTCTCTGGAATGTCTAGAAATGTAGAAAATCTGTGTAATCTTAGTGTTACTGTGTTGAATAACTAAATTTGATTCATGTCTTAGGATGTAATTTATGGTGTTAGCAGTGTGCTAGTGATTGTTTCTTAAACTTCTTGTTGTAATATCAGTATATGTAGTGTTAAACATCAGTATTTGTTCCTTGATTTACTAACTGAAAGACATATGTTGTGTTGTGAACCAAGTTGACTCCATAAGGGTTCAATTTTTGGGTTAAAAATGGTGAATGAGATCAGTTATAACTATTGGGCCGAGTAAAATATTACAGAGTTTTATTCGGGATCCAGATCAAATCAGGACTAGGAGTTTGAAGAATAGTTGTGCAAATTGTGTGAAGCATCTCTCATCTTCCTTCTCTGTTCTACTATTTCATCCCCTTCTGGTTATCGTGTTACTTTGTTATTCTCTTTTTAGTTATGGTTGCTATCACTTTACTGTTCGAATCTAAATTGTAATTTGAATTGAGTGAACGTTGATCGGATAACGTCTTGATTAGGGGTTCCAAAAAAACCTTCTTTAACAGCTTGTTTGGGGAGTGGTTTTTTATCTGGTATGGTTAGTAAGAGAATCAAGTTTGTTTTGATTGTTTTCTTTAATTATCTTATATGGTATAATTTGGATTCATGATTTTATAATCATAAAATCCTCGCTTTTTGAAACCATCAATTTGACAGATCTCATCTTATTTTACGTACCAAATGATCCAAAGGAGGAGTAAATAGTCTGTAGACAAATTTCTTTTAAGATTGGTTGTGTGTCGTTTAGTAGTCAATTAAAGTTAATACAAATATTAATAACATAAAAATTGATTATGAGTGAATTTATATATTATTTTATTTATGAAATAACTTTATATCATATTTAAGTATTAGTTAAATATGTATTAATGATTTTATTTTTATCATATATAAAATAAAATATAATTATTTTTTTAATAATTTATACATATATTAATTAATTAATTAGTTACATGGATTTGAACAAGATTTTGACAAATGAGAGATGTAAATATACTATCTATTTGAGAAAATAATTATATCCTTATCCCTTTGCATAAAAGAACAAGTAGTCAATATATTCCTATCTATCCTATGAGGCTTGTGTGTTTATCCACATCATCACCATATGGCTTGTCAACTTCTCCATTGCAATATGGAAATTTGTGGGTCCATTCAACTTCGCTAAACATGTATATTCAGTGTATATTTTAATTTAAAATTTTAAAAAAATAATAAATTCTATGATATATATATATATATATATAACATCAGTTGTATATCGATAGTATAAGTTTCTATTGAAAGGGGTTTGGTGCCGTTTAACTTGAACAAAGAGGAGACATGGGTTGGACTTCTTTCACTTGACTGGTTTAATAGGACTTTTTCTTCCGATGTTTGAGACTTTTTTCTCGCAAAGGGTGAAATGAAATCTTCTTGAAAATTCTTTAATCCTAAGTAAGCTTCGTTCTTGATTTCAAAGCAGGGGAAGCTGCGCTACGATGGTAGTTTGTATTATGAGCGATAAAATCAGAAATTTTATTAAAAGAACTTAAAATATAAAAAAATAAATATGCAAATGGAAAAAAATCAAAGTAGAAACGGAGTTAGAATTTTAAGTTATAAATTTAGAATAAATTAAAAGAGGAAAAAGGACAAAAAAGTTTTCATACACTTAGCAATGTAGTCATGATCTCTATTACAAAAATCTCTTTAATTTTTTTTGCTTTTGTAGTAATTTATAATTAATTTTATTTAACCATGAATTATTAAAAAAAATTATCAATAGTTAGTTTATTTATTTATTGATATCTCTCATCTTCACAACCTTATCTACTCTAGAATAAAAGTGACAAAAGCTAGGAAGATGACAATGTCATGGTCATATATAGATACAATTATATTTGTCAATAAATGTATACCCCACAAATTTTGGATTTATTTATACAACTATCTATTAGTTGGATACAAAGTACCAACTATAAATACCAAGTGGTTTTTTTATAAGGAATTTTTCATAAATAGTCTAGGCTTGAAGATTAATGTAGTTAAATAGTTATATTTTATATAATTATATGATATAACATTAGCTATGTGACCTAGAGGGGAGGAGAGAGGCGAGCGAGATTGAAAGAGGGAGAAGAGAGACGAATTGTATATGTATATTTGTCAAATTGTATATGTATATCTGCCAAATAATTGTATATGTGTAACTTATAAACATATGTATTTGTATATCTGGCAAGCGAGATTGGAAGAGGAGGAGAGAGGCGAGCAAGAAAGGGCAGAAAGTGGAGAGAAACGAATTGTATATGTATATTTGTCAAAATAATTGTACATATATAGTTTATATGCATATGTAATTGTATATCTGGCAAGAAATTGCAGAGAGAGAGAGGAGAGAGGCGAGAGAAAATAGCAACAAAATGCTAACTATATCTATAAATTGTAATTTTTTCAAACTATAGTGGTATAATGTAAATACATATCATATATTTGCTTAGTCATATAATTTTTTCTTTTCTAATTTATTTTTACTAAGTTCTTTCTTATTTTCCTTTTATTGTACCTAAAAAAACAAAATAACTTCTTTATCAATGAGCTACTAATATTTTGCTGTGAAGACCAAAATTTGATAAAAGGTTCATTGAAATGATTGAGCAGTCACATTTAACAAAATTGATGTCTGATTAGATATGACTTCTTTATTTAAATCGATTATTTTTATCATAATTTGAACAGATAAAATCATCAACTTATTTATCGAAATAGACGAATATTATCTAATCAAATTCGACCTAATCTTTCCATTTGCACATTTAGCATTCACATTTGCCATTGCATTTTAGAGTGTGTAACTACTTATTGGTTTTTAGTCAATTTGTAGAACAAAATATGGTTACAATATGACATATGAACTATGAAGTATGAAATATGAATATCCATTTCATGATGTATCATTTTCTTACACATTGTGATACAATTGAAGGAAAAGCCTAATATATGAAAACATTACACACATAAGGAAACTCAATTTGTACAAGTAAAGTTCATCAATGAATAAAACATTTCTCTTCCAATTAGTCAGAGTGGGTATGATTCAGTTCGATTCGGTTCAATTTTATGTATTACTAATTTAATTTATTGATTTTTAATTTTTTAAATATGTTAAATTAATAAAATATTTTATGTTGATTTTGATTTTCAACGATTTGATTTTTTGATTTAACAATAATAAAATACTTATATAATAAAATATATAACTTTTCTAATAATTTAATGCAATACAATGAAACAATGCTATAAAGTGAACCAGTTCTAAATGACTGAATGTTTTTGAAAATTAAAATAAAATAGGATAATTTGTAAAAATGATGAATATATTTATTTGTCTAATTTTACAAGACTCATATGATTTCATAAAATAAATTTTATGGATACATAACTCCCACCCTAAAATAAATACTGTAATATGACAATCAAATCAACAGAAAGTAAAAAAAATACTTAATAATATATAATATTTGATCTCGTATTCTAATTTATTTTCTTGATCGAAGACTTATACATTGAAAACGAAGCAAATACATGACTTACGAATATCTATATAGTTTCAAATAATATTAAAATTATTCATAATTATAAAAAAATAAAATAATAAATTATTATAATCTTTAATAAATTATCAATTTTATCCAATAATTTAATATTAGATATCAAACCAATAACTCACTAATTTTCTTTTTAAAATCATTAAAATTCGTTATCCTAATAATTCGTTATCCTAATAATTCAATAGCAATAAACTAGTAACACATTTTTTATTCAATTTATCTGGTTTAATTTTTTCACATCTCTATCAATTAGGAAGTATCCAATTAACAAACTACAAATTCAATTCTTTCAACT
This sequence comes from Solanum rostratum, assembly GCA_029948455.1. Taxonomy (NCBI): domain Eukaryota; kingdom Viridiplantae; phylum Streptophyta; class Magnoliopsida; order Solanales; family Solanaceae; genus Solanum; species Solanum rostratum. Next base: position 1,175,644 of record CM057046.1, on the reverse strand, counting down.
TAGACTATTCTAAATTTAGTTAACTCCTTAAATCTGTTTAAATCAGTCTAATACATGTCAGGTGAAGTAATTTTTGAAAGAATCAACTTATTTATCCGTTCAAATTCTTAACTTAATTAATCCGCTTGTGTGATGAAATCTCAATTAAATTGCTTTCAATTTGGTTGTTAAATTTAATTAATATATAAATTAGTTTAAGGAACTGATTAGAATTAGTAGGTTAATGGAATGCACTCAAAATAGTGAAAAAATTGGATGATTTTATCACTTTTTTTTCATGTATTAAAACTATACACAAATGGATCTTAAAGGTTTTGGTCACCGGAGTAGACAAAAAAACCGTTCCGTCCCGACCTCCACCGTGTGTACTCCATTTGCCGCCACGCCTTGTCGCAGTCACTTCACGGCCGGGCATCGTTTGCTGAAGTCAGCATTCAACAGAATGCAAAGTCTTCTAGAGATCTAATAGCGTCTTACGAATCACCGGCACCGGAAATAATCGAAAGCTGGCTAGATCGGCGCTTGAAATCGGCACGATTCTGACGTCAGCATTCAATAGAAACTTCTAGAGCTCGAATAACAGTCTTATGAATCACCGGAACTGGAAATAACGGAAAGCCGGCTAGGTCGGCGTTGGAAATCGAAACGGCGGCGCTGTTGAAGAGAAGAAGGCCGAATCAAAGCGGCTAAAGCTCTTTTTACAAGCTCACCTTCAAGAGTACCGATTCGCACTAGCGAATTCGTCATCGCCGATCTCCTCACATGCAATCGGATCGAATTCGACGCCGTTTGGCTACTACTCCGTCGAACATCCATTTTCTTATGCATACTACAACGGAACGAACCTGGATGATTCGTTGGCGAACACATACACGTCTTCTTCTGAGGCGTAGACAGTGTTTTCTGCCGGTTCATTACGGAAATAGACTGGCTCGGTGAAGTCTCACGGTCCAGTGTGAACCGGATTGACGAAGCAGAAGACGACGACGTTCTAGATGTGGATGAGTAAAGTCTTCCGGCGGGGGAAAGTGAACGGAGCACCGGTCCGGTTGATCGCCGTGCAGAAGCCGCCATTTTTGCTGTTTTACAGTTAAGAGAGAAGAAAAGAAGAAGATGGAGAGTATTTCTTGGTAGTTGGTACCGTGTTTGGCTGTTTGATTTGGCAAACCTTGGTTTCACTCGAGGTATGTATTTATAGCCTTCACGGAATTATTTCTTTTTCGTTTTTTAATTATTTCTTAGCTTTAATTGCATAGCTGACCCTCTAGGTTCTTTAGAATTATAGTTTGGTCCACATGCGTGTTTCTTTTGTGTTTTGTGTCAAACACGTATTTACTTGATGGTTAAGTAGTCTCAAACCAAACTTTCGAGTATATGGTGGAGCGATAAATATCTTTTAAAATTTTAATGAAAAATTATAAATTTATATTTTGAGAATTAAAAATAGATTTAAAATCTAAAATTTATTTAAAATATTTACTAAAAATATAATTTAGATGAGAGATTATGAAAGATATAACTTATGATAAAATATTAGTCAGACAGTAGATAGTCAATAGTCAATTCATTTTTTTTTTCATTTTGCGTACACATTATCTTTCTTAGATTCACTTATGAAAAAAATAAATCAAAACAATTCAAAAAAGATAATAACGACTCTGAAGGAGTCATGACAAAATATACTATAGAAAGTATGATAAAATATTTTAAATAGAAACACAACAAAATAAATTAATTATTGAAATACAAAAGACAATATTTAAATATTTTTTTATTTTTAATGATGATTCTCAGTCACATAAATAAATATCTAAGAATGATTTTAAATCACAAATTTTAAATATCTTTCTTATATTTTTGATATCATATCAAATTAAAGAATATCATATAAAATGTAATCACAAGTTTTAAAAAAATTTCTTATATTTTTTATATCGGATTAAATTAAAGGATATCACATGAGATAGTGTCAGAGGGAGTAATTAGTAAAGTAATTATAATAACGAGAATTAACCATAGTTTTAGAAAGTAGTATACCAATAACAATAACATATCTCACAAATGAGATCTGAAGAGGATAGAATACACGTAAACTTTACTATTATCTCATAAAAATAGAATGATTGTTTCCGGAAAACTCTCGTGTCAAATATCTAATAAGCCAAAAGTAGTATACCAAGGATTGGCTGGCGGGAAGAAGATAATAAAGTTGAAAACGACAAGGCAATTTGCCGTTTTAGTAACGACCAGTGGGACTAACAGAAAGCTGCCACGTTTTCGTTCATGTATGGTGACTCACTCCATGTACATTCCACGTATAATTGGTGTCTCTATTTGTTTATATTTTATTTACTCAAACCAGATTCCATTCAAAATTTATAAATTATTTAAACAAGATACGATGAATATTTTGAAAAAAAAAAAGGTAAGGTAGAAAAATCATAAAGTAAGGCGGTGCACATGTGGAAGTTTAATGTGATTGAATAAAATAATAATAAAGTTAAAAGAATTAAGATTAGGATGGAGATTGTTCAAGAAAAGTTAAAGGTAACGTCTGTGACAAATAAAATGAGAGAAGTGAGACGATAATGGGATTTTGGCGAATGTGGGAATTCAAAAATATGGATGCATTATTATTTTATTTTTAAAAAAGGGACAAAATGGTGTTGTCAACTGGGATAAAACCCCCAACCTTTGTGCCAGAAAAGAACCCTTATACTGGTGAACCAACTCGTCACTTTGAAAATGAATTTCTTTTGCTAATATTTAATATATATTTTTTTTAAAGAATTATACAAGTAATATACTGAATTTAGTCAGATGAACAGGGTTCCCGTGACCCAAATTTTATACACAAATTCGCCCCTGGGGAGGTGATTTGGTGCAACTTCGTATCACCGAGGACATGAACTTAGATAAAAAGGAGTGGAGATCACGTATTAGGATAGACGGTTAGACGGCTAGTAGGGGTAAGATGATATTTGGCTTTATGTTATAGTAGGTTAGTAGAGGTAGTTGTGTCTTTATATATTGTGTTGTTATTATCCATCATTTTATGTTGTTACTTTTATTATTTTTATAAATTATCGTTTGCTTTTCACTCTAATCGTTATTTTATATCTGGTATTTTCTGCTTTTGGAAATGATATTTTTGAGATGATGATCTTTCGAAAACAACCTCTCTATTTATAATGGTAGAATTGAGATTTCACTAGGTATGTTATTTTTGTCGTCCTCTTTCTTCTACTTCTACTTTTGGTTGGGTTATGTGTTAAATTGATGATTTAGGGGACATAATTATTGGTATCTTTAAGTTAATCTCAATTATAAGTACCTTACTAATATATGTTTAATCAATTATGTAATGGTATTAGGGCACAATTAGGAGAATAAAAATTCGTGCAATGGATTTGTTTAATTTTTCCTAACACGCCACCTAGATAAGTTTTAAAATAGTTAATCAAAATATTGTTACTCCAGTTTATGTGCAATCAGATTAAATTTAAATCGCAAATATTAAATTTCATATATTATTTCGATCATGCATAAACATAATTTAAACTTATTCGATATCAATATTGTATGAGTTTAATAATTTTTATTTTATTTTCTTCTCTAGATAAAGAGTGATAAGACCTGCGTACATTTTATCCTTTCTAAATCCTACTTGTGAAATTTCACATTATCGTCATAGTATCATAAAGTGAAATTAATATTTTTTATTTAAAAAAAGTTAACTCAATATTTAAATGATTTTTTTTTTTACGTAAAAATATATGCTGAGGTGTGTCTGATGGAAAAGGCCAAAACCCTTAATTTTTATTAATTGATAAAAGATTTTGTGATCGAATAAACTATAAAAGAGATTCTTATTAGGTCACATGAAAGTTTGCTTTCTTACACCGAAAGCACTAAATTTTTTCTTTTTTCTTCAATTTTTTTTAATTAATTTAATTAAACCAAATTCACTTTAATTAGTTTAGAATAATATTCTATTGTCAAATAATTCCAATTGGTATCTACAACATATAATTCAACAACTACAATGTAGTTAGTCATCATAAAGTGGGGTTCGAAAAAAGCATAGTGTATATAAATTTTAATGTGTTAGTCCGTCGATGCGAAAAAAAAAAATCTGAAAAAACCTAATAAAAACCAATAAATTGTATAAGTTATAACAAACAACATCCTCGACGAAATAGTAGAATAATCAAAATATAAAAAATAACAGATAATAAAATAAATCAAATGACAAAAAATTATACTATGATTACTAGTATGGACAGATAGCATGACAATACACTACTACCTACTACTAAGCTTTTCATATCCTCCATGCAAGAAATTACCTCAACGAACTGAAACTGCATCATGTTATATTTAATTACTCTCCACAATATTTCTTCGGTATACTTATAACTTTCCAAAATTATTTATAGCGGATCTCTCATACCTCGGCATTGAGGATCCAATACTAAGTTGCCTTGTTTCTTGCCTCTTGTCCTATATTGAAGTCACTTCCATCGTATTTTAAATATCTCTATTTCCATTCAAATCATAACTTTTCTTTATTTTTGTTACACCTTCAAGGAGAGTGAACTAAAAAAAATTATTTTTATGAGGGGTCTTTGAATTTTCTCCATACATGCTTTATTTAAATCGATAGACTTTGATTTTAACTTGGATTTTTGGATATTAGTTCTTCTCAAATTGAGCAACAAATCTTTCGATATAATTTCTTTGATTGCTTTTTGAATTTATCAAAGTATTGATATATATTCGATACACAATTAGAAAAATTATTCAAAAAACTAACATATCTATATCAAAGTGTTGTATTGGTGCCTTTTTGACTTTATCAAAATGTTGACATAGTTCCTTTATTTGACCATAAATTTAACATATTATTACATTCAGTTGCCACAAGACTTGGCAAGACATTATATTAATTGTATCAAACTTTAGTCAAATGTGTTTTTAATCATTGGGAGATCCAAAGTCAAGTATAACTTTTTTTTATAATTATTTCGATTATCATAGTATCTGTATCAACTGAATGAAGTGGGGGGGGGGGGGGGGGGGGGGGAGGGGAGGGGTTGTTTTCGTTCAGTCTATTCAGCAGAGGCTCCATTATTTGTTAGTGTTACTGATATTTTATTGTATATTTTCTTTTCTTATTTTGATATGCTTTACTTAAGTTAAGGTTTATTGAAACAATCTATTCATTTCTTGTAATGTAGGGATAAAACTATGTATATCACTCTCCTCAAATTCTAGTTGTTAAATTTTACTGAGTATGTGTTGTTGTTATTGTGGTGCAACATGCATTTAGTTTAGCCATAATATATAAACGTACACTCAAATAAGTTAATACTCAAATTTTAATAGTGCACATCTTGGCATGTTAATTTGATTTCATCTGATAACTGAACACTTTGACTTGTCCATTATATCTTCTAAACACTCGATGCTAATATAACACATAAATTTTATAGAATTTAATTAGACCTCAAAATCTCTCAATCTTCAACCTCAAACTTGTCAAAAGTAGGTTAGTGCAAATGTGAATATTGAGACCCAATACTATACTAATCATGATTTTATAATGGTTTAATTATTTATTTAAATCTATGTTTTGAAATTAACACTTATTCTATTTTACCACCATTTTTTTTTAAATGCAACATAAATTTAAATTAATAATTATTTTATAAAGACCCACAGAATAGAATCCACTTGTTTTTGTGGTCCTATGGGTTCAAGCTGAAAATATAGAAAAAATTAAAACACAAAAAAATGTTTGAAAAGTATGTGTATATATATATTAGTAATAATTATTTCCACATGGTAGGAACCCATAGTTTTGGAATTTCAATTGGCCCCATGCAATAATCAACTATCAAGTCGTATTATAGGAAATTATTTTATTTCTTATCATTGATTTGTATATTCAAGAAAGTTTTAGATAGAGCTTTTTAACTGATGACACGAGAATTTTCAGTCCTCTGCTCTAACCAATTGAGCTATTTCGATGATTTTCAACTCAGATTTGATTGGGACGAGGATTTTCACTCCTCTATCCTATCAATCTGGATTGGAAATCGAAACTGTTAACATGAGGATTTCCAATTCTCTACCCTATTAATCTGGATTGGAACGAGGATTTCCAATCCCCTATCCTACCAATCCAGCCAATCCAGATTAGATTGGAACTGTTAACCTCAATACTGACCCCTTCCATTTGAGCTGATTCATTACACGCTTTGAAATTTAATGGGTCAGGTTGAATTGATCTATTTTTTTTTGTGGATCAGAAAACAGATAGTCCAACCCATCAGCACCTGGACTTGCCGAGTCAATCCACATTTCTACAAGTATATTTTTTATATAAAATTTTAAATCAAATTATAATTTAAAAATATTAAACCAAATAGCAATAAGACAGTATTGCATGGTATTAATGTTACTATTACATATTATAAAAACATAATTTATATCTAAATTTCAATATTTAAAATTTTTAAATGAACTTTGAGTTTGGACTCTTATTATTGTTAATATTTTATTTTATTTTTATTTTTAATTCAGTCGATGGATTGACCCAAATCATATTGCAAAAGCTCTACAAACCAACAGATTTATTTAGGTCGTGCTAAGAGCTCATTTTTTTTTAAATCGGCTGCACAAATTTTAGCCCAGATCTGCTAAATCACAGATTAGGTCAGACCAGTCCAACAAGCGTAGCGCATATTGACAACTCTAATTTTAGGAAAATGTTTTACTTCTAAAAACGTGAATTCTTTTTGCAAATTTAAATTAAACTAGGAAATAACAATTTCTTTTTATCAATAATAAATAGGTTTTAAAAATTATTACACAAAAATCAAAACATATAAGATAAACATAATATAGTGTAATTTTTTGATATAGGACCAATAAAATTAAAAAACACATGACAACCATATATTAGTTGGCAGAAAATAGTAAAATTAATTATAGATAATAAAAACTTTATAAAATAACATTAACAGTATGACATAAACGATGTTTATACGTTGCAAAAATGACAAAATTGTTGAAAATTTTTATCCAATTCTCAATTTTATTTGTCAATCATAACCGACTTCAATTTATTTGAGACTAAAATATAGTTTTTATTAATTATCTTTTTTTGTTATTTTTTTACACACCGTTCTATAAAATAACAACAACAATAATATAACTCTACAAATAGTTTGAACTATAATGAACTTATCATACGTGAATTCAAACCTTTTTACACTATTTTCTTATAATAATATTATATACTAAGACGATCTACAAATTCAGTAGAAATTCGGAATTCATAAACTTAAAATTTTATAACAATGTTTTGGGCTTCAAGTTAAGTCTTGGTGTGTAAACTCTAGCCCAATCCAATTAGCATTCAGTTGGGCTTGTTTCCAAGTCCAGCCCAGAACATAATTTGGGCCATATTTAAACATTCTTTGGAAATTGACTCAAATTTCATTGAAAAAGATAGCGGAATTTTTTGCATAAAACTACTAAAAAATATCTTAATTATGTTTTATAGCTATAGTTTAAGTAATCATATTTTATAACTGTACTTATAGCATCGTTTGTTTACGTTTGTAGAATTCACTATACAATTCGCAGTTTTTTTTATAGCATTTATTTATTTCGTTACACAATTCGTGTACAACGTTTATGTGATTCGTATACAATTTACAATACTTGTATATTACGGTATACAATTTGATTATCACATAACTTTTATATAATCGCATACAACCACGAGTTATCCAAAACTCAAACTGTAATTATAGTTAAATGTTTGTTCTGAGCTGTAATTAATTCAAACTATAGCTATGTTAGCTAATTAACTAGTATATGTTTGTTTATCCATGTAATTTTTTCAAAAAAGAAGATTTTCCTATACTTGCAAAGTATTTCGATTTGTTATGGGAAATTAATGCTCCGGGACAATTGTTCCAAAAGGGAAGTAATCAATAGAAACATGGTTAGATTATTGGAGCTGAGCTGGATTAGTGACGCCTAAAATATAAATATATATTCAATATTCAGATACAATTAACCACTCTCTATATTAACTTCTATGATAATATTTCACTATAATAATCATTTTTTAAATTTACTTTTGATGTTATATTATATTAAATGTTCTATGTAATAACATTTTGTCACGACACTCAAAGATATTCAGACAAATGATATAAGTATGAAATACATCACTTCAGAGAGTTTTTTCCTTTTTAAATTGATTTTATAAGACTGAAGAATCAAAAACACGCCTAAAGTATTTTAGTTTGTCGAGTTTCCTGTCTTAACAACGTCAACTATTTATAAAAAGATACCTTAACTATTATTATTCCCTTTTCCTACTTGAATTATATTGATTTTTCAATTAGAATAACGGAAAATAAGATAATTAATGTATATTTTGATAAATAGCTGATGATAATTTAAGTAGAAAATCCACACACTTGATAGTATAGGTATGGAACTTGAAAGAACATAATATTTTAGATGTGTTTTTGACCATTAATTCACTTTATAAAATACGAATTTGAATTAATCGCGCTTCAATACAAATTGCAAATAAAAGGGAAGAAGGATGATAAGAAAAGGGCCAAAATTACTTACGGGCTCATTTATTTGGAGAAGCAAATTATTCCAAAATTAATTATCCTGGATCTAATTATGCATGATTGTTATTCCACCCTCGATATGAAATAAAATATAGTATTACAATCTCAAGATAAGTAATTAAACATGAAATTAACTCAATATAAAAAAAATAATTATGTCTTATCCCTCGTACCAAATGAGTCCTCAGAGTTATACTTCCTCTATCATAGATTATATGATTCACTTTTCTTCTTCGCCCGTCATAAAAAATGATATAAATTTTTGTATTTAGTAATAATGTAAATTTAAAATATTTATTTTACGTTTAATGGAACGATTTAAAGTCGCACAACATCTATTTTATTTATTTTAAACTACAAAATTTTTAAAAATTATTTTCTTTATTTTTTAAAGTCTATTTGTCATTTTTTTTTCAAAGTTGATCTATCTGCGTGGCACTTCCAGTTTTACCACCATTTGTCCTTTCAGATTTCTACTAAACCAATCTGTGGTACCTCTGTCATCGCCAACTCCATAAGGTAAATTGTTAATTTGTATTTATTTTTGTTTATACATCTCTGAAAATCAGTTAAATTGACTAAAAATTATAGTATTTGTCCTTAGATTTTTGGATGAGAATGTGAAATGTTGAGTCTTGATGTCAAAGTTTGAGTCTTTTCTATTTCTCTTTGTTTATAGAGATAAATGTTGAGTCTAGAACTTTGAATCTTTTGGTTTTTGTTGTTGCTGTTGAGAGGATTATGAAATGCCAATTATGGGTAAGTTATTATATTATAGTCTGTTTGAATGGTGCTGATTGTTGAGAAATGGGTGAAATCTGAATCTAAGGCAACAAGATTTTGAGGTCAACTTTTGATCTGCCAACTTCTAATTCATGTTTTTAAAGGTTGAGTCTTGAAATCCCATCTTTTTTTTTTTCTTTTTTAAAGATGAGGAGAATGAGAAATGTTGATCTTAGGTATCAATGAATGTGTTATAGAGATAAAGGTTGAGTCTTGAATTTTGATTAAAAAAGAATATTTAAAAAGTGGTTGAGTCTTTCTTTGTTGTTCATGGGAGGAATGGTAAATACCAATTTTGGGTTTGAATGGATGTAAAATGCTGGAAATTGGGTGTATTGCTGCACGAGTGAAATGGTTGAATCACTAGTCGTGCTGCTTTTGAAGGGAGCTTTGGAGTAACTGGTAAAGTTGCTTCCATGTGATTAGGCGGTCACAGGTTGGAGCCTTGGAAACAGCTTCTTGCAGAAATGCAAGGTAAGGCCGCGTACAATAGACCCTTGTGGTTGGGCCCTTCCCTGGACCCTGGGCACAACGGGAGCTTTAGTGCACCGGACTTGTCCACTAGTCGTGCTACTTTTCTAGGTCAATTATTAAATGATAGTCTGTTTGTATTAGTGTGTATGAATTATACTGATTGTTGAGAAATGGGGTGAAATTTAAGGAAACACATCTTTGAAGTCTTTTTGTCAGCTAACTTCTTGTTGCTTTATGTATCTCATTGACTCGATTTTAGTACTTGGTCTTTGATTTTTGGATGAAGGGTATATAAAATGCTACTAATTTCTTGGTGTTAAAGGATGAGTTTTGAATTTTGTAAAACAAAAAGTTGAGTCTTTTCTTTTTCTTTGTTTTTCCGGATGAGAGGAATGGAAAATGCTAATTTGAGGAGTGAAATTTGATAAAGAAAGGCTGAGTCTTTCTTTGTTGTGCATGAGAGGAATGGTAAATGCCAATTATGGCTTTCAATGAATGTTAGGTTTGATTGGGAAAAATTAACTTGATAGAAATTGGGTGTATTGCTGCACAAGTAAAATGCTTTGCTTTTGTGGAACACTTATTAAATTATAGTCTGTTTGAATTATTGAGCTTACATTGTGCTGATAGTTGGGAAATGGGGTGAAATCGGAATTTGAGGCAACAATATTTTGAGGTCAACTTTTGATCCGTCAACCTCTCATCGCTTATGTTTTCCATTTTATATGCCTATTGATTCTCTGATAGTCATTTGCTTGTGACACTATTCTTATAATTATTTGGTAAACGGTTGGTTATTTTGTTTCTTTGTCTTGTTTTATTAAGACGGAGCTTGACATAAATAGTTGGCCTCCAAAATAATAGCCAACAAAATTTATATTTTTTGTATATTAATGTGTCTTCTATATCTGTGGAATCAATACAGGTTAAAAGAAACAACAAATTCTGAATTATCTTGTTTCGTTAGAGGATAAAAGATTTTCAGATCTGAAGGATATAATCAAAATGACAATTGAGAATGCTGAGCTCACCACTGAGCAGGTAATTTCTCACTTGAATAAGCATCGTCATGAATCTATAGCTTTGCACTAATAAATAGATTGCTACCATCGTTGTACTGACCATCTAGGTTCTATGGCTGTTCATTGCTTTCTTTTTAATCCATTGACCTTCTTCTTCTGCAAAAGCTATTATAGCTTGTCTGTATAAATAAATGAAACTGAAAACAATAAATGGACGACTAGAACACGAGGTTTGTGATATGTCTTAACGGTTAATTCCTAGTTGCCTTGGTAGTAGAGCATTTTTGACATAGAAAAGTTCTCTTTTCTTGGGATTGAAAATCGTATTTAATCTTTCTATTTCTAACATCCAGGAGATTTATCCTAGATTATTCCAGCAAATAGCAAAATCGTGGCTACAGAAGTATACTAGTGTTCCACCCAATTTGTGCTAGAGATTTCTGCTAGAAATTTCTGTGATCAGTGATTGAACCATGCAAACTAGAAATGTTTTTCTTGGCTAAGAAAGAGATTGCTTGATCTATTTCCATATCACTCATGATATATAAACACCTGGACATTCATTGCAAGTGCGTATCCCACTCTCACAGTAGGGTTAGGAAAATCCACAAGAAGGTGTGGGGGTGGAGGGGAATAATGGGAACTGCAAATAGTAGTGATCAACTGTGTCTCTCACTGAACATCTCATATTGTGTGCTTTACTTTTTAAAGGTTTTGAGGAGAGATATTCCATGGGAGACTTACTTGACCACGAAGCTGATAAGCGGAACAGATCTTCAGCTGTTGAAGCGTTACGATAAAATGGCTGAAAGCTACAAATGTCAGTTGCTGGATGATGTAATGTTTTCTGTCTTCTTTTTTTGCTATGATTCACATGTTAATTGCTCTCCACTTCCGACTCATGCATCTTACTTCCATGTTCACTGAAACTTTTCTGCTTAATCTTTCTTGTGTTTAGTTGGATTTTTATTCTGAACTTTAAGGTCTTTTATGTGGTAATGTTGCGTTAGCTTTTTATGTCACCAGAAAAATGAGTCAGAAGTCACAGTGAGAAAAACTAAATATTCTCTTCTATGATATTGTTGATATAATACAATCCTAATGTTATCTTTACTAATCCGTGGTGGCATACACCGAATTCCTGCGTATTTTTGTTTTGGCTCTGATTCAGTATCCTTTTTATGTGTGGTTGGGTGTTAATCTATTAGAAGTTATTCATTACTCCTTGTGTTTCAATTTGTTTGTTTGGTTTTGACTTGGCACAGACACTAAGAAAATAAAGAAAACTTTTGGATCTTATGGTCTTAAACTAAAGATATGTAGCATTTATAATTTTGTGTCTTAAATATTGCATGTGGAAAATTGGAATTAAAAAGTTGCCAAAAAGGGTAAGAGACATTCTTTTGAAACAAATTAAAAAGGAAAGTACGACAAAAAATTGAAATAGAGGGAGTAGTGAAAAGGGGTTATTTATGTAATATTAGTTACCAGTTGATGAGGATGTGTCATTTGAAACATTTTAAAGTATACTGTATGCTACATGCACTATGCTTATGGGCTACGTACATGATAATGTTTTTAACGTATGAATTCAACAAATCAATTTCTCTAGTTCTTGATGCTCCATAATGGTCTTTAGATTTACGCATTGATAAACTGGAAGCATTTTCTTGCAGGATGGTCCAGCTTATATCCATGTTTTTGTTACTATTTTACGAGATATCTTCAAGGAAGAAACTGTGGAATATGTTTTAGCTTTAATTGATGAAATGCTTACAGGTAAGGGGTTGTATCTTTCCCTTGAAAAATTAAAAAGTATTAGCTACAGACAACTTATGTCACTAAATAACAAAAAATTGTTGGTAATCCTAATTAATGACAGATAGTGGTGGATTATCAAAAAATTGTGCTAGCTATGGGCTATTTAGCGACATATTAGCCATGTTAATTCATTTTTCCGGTAGTGTTTAATCTCTTCTGATAGATCAACCAATCTATACTCTCTTTCTTGCAGCAAACCCAAGAAGAGCGAGATTATTCCTTGACAACTCTCTTTCCAATGAAGACACTTATGGACTTTTCCTCAGGTACTTTTATTAAGTGTTTATTTGAACTTTTAGTCTGCAATTGCTAGATATGATGATGCCTGATGTACTATACATTGAGCTTTCTCCTAGACTCCTTTTCTTTCTTTCTCTAGCTCTGTAGCATGCTTGATGTGCTACTCCCTCTTTATCCTATGTATTCATGTATTCACATGTGTTTTTTAGTAACTGTGGCGTCCGGGCCCACTTGCCCGCCGCTCAACTAATTTGACGGGATACTTGCCATCTCCCAACAACAACAGGTGCCAGGTTGGCTTAAACAAGTGGGAAGAAATCACTTAGTGTTTTGTCTCTGCTGGGATTTAAACCTGAGACATTGTGTATTCACGTGTGTTGATATATGGAGTTTCCTATATCTATACATTTATACAGTTTCGCACTTATCATCTCAATGCCCTTCTTACAAGATCACTGAAGAGTTACTGTTCCTCACGTTTGAGATGCAGTTAGCAGTAGTTCATTTAATTATATTTTATTTCATTTCTTGATGATTCAGCAGCAATTTATGTGTTTGAATTAGCAGATATCTTGAAGGCGAAGTTCTTTTCTCTTTCTTTTGTGCTCCTTATCCAAAATTTGCTAGAACTACTTCTCTTTTTTAAAACACTTGATCTTTTGTATTTTCAAGTTCTTGTTAATTTGGTAAGTTTAATTGACGGAGAAACTGATCTATAGTCCTTTAGGATTTAAATATCCTGCTTCTGTTTATGTGGAAGTAAACAAGGCTTTCTTAACTATGCCAAATATTAGGAGGAGGAGGCGACAGTGGAGTCAAAAACAAAGTCAACAACCTTACGGTGCCTCAATTAATTATATATGCATATGTATTCCAGATTGATTTTACTCCTGAAACTAAACAGTGGGTTTACATGTCATTTGTCTCTAATGGAGCAAATGTTGAAAATGGAAATCCAAAATCCAAATGCACATGTAGATAGCTCAACAGGAAAAGGAGACTTGTATGTTCTTTTGAAATTCACTGTTCTGCCTATATGCTGTCTCTTCTTTGCAATTATTATCTTTTAAATATAGAAGATTGTCTGTTTTCTTGCATCATCACATTCTTTCACTTTATGCATGATGAGTTTATTTCTTTCAGATTGCTTTGGAAAGGTAATTGGTTCATACAAGAGAAAAGCTGTAAGATTCTCTCTTTGATAGCGAGGTAGTAGCATCATTATTCCTATGATGTCAATCAGCTTGAGAGAACTAAGATTAGGATGATCTACTGATAACTTCCTTATGGCTCTTCTGTTCTTTTTGCTAATTCCAGTGCCAGGCCAAATGTTCAGAATGTTGTTGATGCAAATGGAGATGCCTCGAATTCAAAGAGGACACTCACCACTAAGGAAGATGTTCTGAATGGCCTAGTGGAGTGGCTATGTGCGCAGGTTCATCTGCATTCCTATATTTTGCACTTCTACTTTGTACATCCACAGATCCACTCGCAGTCCCCCAATCCCCCCACCCCAAAAATGAAAGAAACAAAAAATACCAATTTGTCAGGTATTTTTCTAGACATTTCAAGGGATTTGCAATGGTTTATGAAGATATTGAATTTTGTAGTACTTTATAATCTCTTTGCTCTTTCCAATTGTGGAGTCTCCCTCTCTTGCATAATACATAAACAGACACTCAAACTTAGCCGCAATCGGCAAGTAAGACACTTCCATTGTGAGTATGCACATCTAGACACCTCAATTCATCTCCACTGTGTCAGTTGAATGCTCCAACTTACAAAAGAATCATCTAGACACCTCTAAGATTTATATGCCACGTCAGCATCGAGTCTCCATGAACTCAGTAGGGACAACTGAGTGTCTAGTTGCCATTTGAGACCAAGTTGAAGTATCTAGATGTGCGGTCTCATAGTTGAAGTTCTTATTTGCCAATTGAGGCCAAGTTTGACTGTCTCTTTATGTACTGCTCTCTGATTGTGCTTAGTCAAGTCACTAAAGTGATTGGAGAAAAGGAGGGTAAGATGGGCGATGTTGTGGGTTTATTTTCACTTGTTGCTAGAAGCATAAAATTATATGACAATTTCTTCTTACTGTTGTCCGGTTTGATTCCTCTGTATCATTTCAGCTGAGAAAGCCTTCTCATCCTAGTTGTAGCATTCCCTCTGCAATCAATTGTCTTGCAACTCTGTTGAAAGATCCTGTTGTTCGACGTTCATTTGTTCAAGCTGATGGGGTGAAGCTGCTCATTCCTTTAATTTCACCAGCATCTACTCAGCAGTCCATTCAGGTCTGTCTTTACACTAGTATTGCCACATGTTAGACCAACTTCATAAATTCTGTGTAGTGCTGGGAAGTGACTTTGAGATGGTTGTCATTTCACTCCATGTATCATGCAGATCATAATTGTTGATAAAAAAATTCCATGCTTTGACCCGCCTTCCATACTGGGCCAAATTACAACAATATATTCAGTGTAATCCACAAATGGGGTTTGGGGAGGGTAGAGTTTACGTAGACCTGTACCCCTTATCTTGGGAGGTGGAGAGGTTTACCCTCGGCTCAAGGAAAAGCATATCAAAGCAGATTGAAAAAGAAACAATAGAAGTGAAGAAATCATGGCAAAATATGATAAAGAACATGATAAAGCATCCTGGAAAAAAGGAACAGTAGCTACAACATAATAGTGCCATAAGCGGAGTACAAGAGACAGTAGATAATAGCAGAAATAGAAGGACAAAAACCACACATAGGCCCAATTATAGCCTTTTGTTAGTAAAGCGGCTTATCTGCAATTTTAACTATGATGTATCTGATTCACTGTTTTTTTTTGAAGCAGCTTCTCTACGAGACATGTCTGTGTGTTTGGGTTCTGTCTTACTATGAACCTGCAATTGAGTATTTGGCTACTTCTAGGACCCTACCTCGATTGATTGAAGTTGTTAAAGGTTCAACAAAGGAGAAGGTGAGCTATTTTTGCTGCTGTTTATTCTGATATCTTTTCTATTTGCTGTTCCTATGTATTCATCTTAATGAGCTGTTCTCGTTTGGATGCATAGAAAGAACTCAGTAAGAATAACTTTCCTACTTGCCATCCCCTTGTTATGTAGTCATGATTGATTTCCGTCATTCACAACCATTATACATTTTTCTTGAGTTAGTTTTCAGTCATTTGCTTTCTAGGCAGCACGTAACTTAAATCTGTTGCATTTTTTATTTATCATTCTATGAAGTATCTTTGGCTCATTGTCATTTTTATGTCTCAATGACTACAGGTAGTCAGAGTTGTCATCTTGACTCTTCGGAACTTGCTTGCCAAAGGGACATTTGGTGCTCAAATGGTAGACCTGGATGTGCTGCAAATTGTACAGAGCTTGAAAGCGCAGGCTTGGGGTGATGAGGTGAATAGAACGGTTTTGCGGTTCTTAATTTGATACAGTATCTTACTTTATTTTCTCTATATATCAGAAGCAAATTGAAAGAAGCTTCACAAAGTTGAAATGATACACCATATTGGCAGTATTTAGTCATGTCCTTTTAAGACAAAACTTCTTTTTTCTGAGGGCGAATCTACTTTTCCTGCACCTAAAAATATCCTTATGTCCGCGGATTTGGTCAGGGAGATGTAAAATAGTCCTTTAAGGTCCATTAGGTGACTTCTGTTCTTCTTGGCATTTGTTGTTTTGGCACAAATCATTTTGGTTCTTATAAAGAAACAGTTCGAAAAAGTTCAGTTGGCCGAGATGAATTTTTAGATTCACAGATTATCGACACCACCCTAATTTGTCATATAATCTGTTTTAGGACCTTCTGGACGCTCTGAATCAACTAGAAGGAGGATTGAAGGACAACATAAAAAAATTGAGTTCGTATGACAAGTACAAGCAGGAGGTCCTACTTGGCAGTCTTGATTGGTCTCCCATGCATAAAGATCCTCTATTCTGGAAGGAAAATATAAATTGTTTCGAGGAGAATGGATTTCAGGTAATGTGTATGGAATTCTCATTCTTTCGTGTAGCTTAAACACCATAAACTACCATTTGTGTTGTGCCTTTCTGTGAAAAACAAGAATCTTGCAGGTCGCATAATTGCTCAACAATTTTGCTAGCCTTGACTTAGTATATATGCTAAACGAAATAAAAAACTTTACACATTTATAAGGAGCCATAGATATCAGCCGTAATAGTCAGTAGAGTGGTGCAGTGTTTTCAAAGCGAAAAGCACAAAAAATGATAAGGTCCGAAGGGATTGAAGCACATGCTTCTGTGAACAAAAATGTACAATTTATTGAAAATTTAAAACAATCAAACATCTATGATTTAGTACAGTAAAAAAATTGAGACTAAAATTACTAATTTCAACATCCAATTTACGATAACGTTGATATTAATCGAACTCCTCAAAGTTGAGATTCAAAGAAGTGATTGGTTCTTGTCATATTTACTGAACACCATTTTTTTAAGCTACAACTTCTTGCTTTACATCATCACATAAATTATGCTTTAAGCACTGAAGCAATGACTCTTAATAACACTGGTGTGGTGGTGATCCTTGTAGGTATATTGTTTTCATCCCTTGTTACTGTATTGAGTGTACAAGAAAACGGTAAAAAAAACACAGATGAACTATCACTTTTTGCGAGTTTCACTAATCCATTTTCCTATGTATCAAAGCACACCTAGTTGATTGGAAAAGCGAATAGTTGATAGTCGGACTAGGTGTATTTTAATAGATAGATGGTGATAGTTCAGGTAGGAAAAGGGAACAATTGATAGTTGGGTTGTGGAACTTGCAAAAAAGTGACAATTCAGGCATGTTGTTGACCATTAGCTCATACATCAATCCAATGACTATTGTTTTGAGGGTATTAATTGATCATCGTCATGTTGTGCTGCAGATCTTGAGAGTGCTCATGACGATTTTAGATACATCAAATGATGCAAGGTCACTTGCTGTAGCTTGCTATGATTTGTCACAGTTCATTCAGTGTCATCCTGCCGGGCGAGTCATTGTGGCTGACCTCAAAGCCAAGGAACGGGTAATGAAACTATTGAACCACGGAACTGCAGAGGTCACGAAAAACGCCCTGCTTTGCATCCAGAGGCTTTTCTTAGGCGCCAAATACGCCAGCTTTTTGCAGGCTTAAGTTATCATATTGACTTCATTCTTTAGACAAACTATACATATTTTGTTATTTCAAATGATGCAAGTTTGAGAGTGGTCATGTTCTATTTATTCATTTTATCTTGTTAATGTTTGATGAGATTGGACTGAGGGCTCATATAGTCGACTTCAACTTGTTTGACGAGAGCCTCACTCTGATGAATGCCTATATAAGTTAATTATATTTCTATACAATAAATGAAGTTTTTGTCAACATCAATGTGTTAATTTTTCTTGCATTGATGTTATTTATACTAGTAAATCCCAGAAGAGTTACATTTTTTCTCACATTACGCAACGCCTCTATTTTACTGGGAAGACGCAGTACTCATTAAGTACATGCATGATTCATTAGTGTTCTCTAGTATTCATCATCAATGTTCATCTAGGAAATTGAGCCATTCAATTACCTAGCAAACTTTCCTAATTAAATATCGTTACTGTATAAGTAGACGTGATTGTGAAAGCCATTGTATTTATATTAAATACGTACAACATGTCTGGTGTAGTTTTGTAAGTGTAATCTTGGGGGATAAGATGTATGGGTAAATAGACTATTTCCGATAGACCCTCGACACTACTATTAATCAAATTCATACCTAATAGAGTGTTAATTAAGTGAGATGTTGATAGAAGAAAAATTGTTGAATTATAGATGGTAGATGAAAATGGTGGTGTTTGAAGAAAAATTGGTTGTTAATGACCTAAGAAATACACATGGTGTGGAACTTATGTGTGTATATATATATATAGTAGTATGGATAAGAGATTGCATGATTATATACGAGTTTAATATCTAAACTATTAGAGTAGCCTTAAGGAGGAATATGACATACTACGTGTATATCATGTTCCAAAAGCTCCTCCAATGAGTTCCAAGTGGCAGTATACGTGGAGAAAATTTGATTGAATAGATTATAGCACTCCTAAATTGTCATCCGTTTTACATGTTTCATATCTAAACTATTGAGAGTTCAAAGACTTCCCCGCGGAACTACCGTAGACCTATTGTGCTAGGTGGACTCATATTTATGACTCTTTTCATCTCTCGACAAGTTATGATTGACATAAATCTAAATCTCAATTATAATATTCTTGTAATTTTTTTTTATCATTACGATAGAATTTCTGACTCCACAGTTGAATTTGGATTAGATTATAAAGCTCTGCATGGTAAAGCTTAAATTTGTAGTTGTTGGTTAAGTTTGTATGCTAGTCAATTTCTTAATTTGTGTATATATTATATTATCTATCCAAGTGAGTTTGTGTTTAAGCAAAGATACTCTCCTTGTTCGAGTTTCGGGGATGGAGTCACTTCTGATAAAGAGCGTTTCAATTTAAACTGAGACTTGTCTGGCGTGATTCGTGTTAATCAGACGCCAAAATAAATACTGAACAACAAAATGAAAACAAGAACAAATAATACTCTATTCGTTCTAGTTTATGTGGCGATGTTTTCTTTTTAATCCGTTCCGAAAGGGATGACAATTTTCTTAATTTGGAGACATAGTCCTCTGCTATATGTTTTCTTCCATATTAATACAATTTTCTTATCTTATTAGAAAACAAAAATAAATATTTTCCTTCCATATCCAACAGTTACTAGTTATGTTGCTTAGACTCTTGAAAATTATTATCACATCTATATTTAATGTTTTTCAAAATATATTATTTTTGAAGTATCTGATATATACCGTTGAATTTATTTAAGATCCTAAGTAACATAGGCTTCGAGTTAAAGTAATGACATATTTTCCGAAATCTATTAAAGTGTGTATTTGGAATTTTTTTTATTAATATTTAATATTTAAATTACTTAATTTGATGTAAACACTAAATGCGGGTTCGAAAGGATTAATTTATTTCTTTTCATTTTGTAAAGACAAAAATTAAATCAAAACAAAAAACTTTTGATCTGAAAATCTCCCTGGAGAAAAGAAAATCAGTTTCTTTTTATCTTTGCTCTATCTGATTATCTTCCTCTAGTGGAGTTTTTCTATATTCATATCTTTGTATCCTCTAATTTTTTTTTCTTAATAAATTTTTCCTTGATTTTTTTTTTTTAAAATATTTGAAGTTTCTTCAAACCTGAAAATAATGAATTTGGAATATCTCAATTTTTCTCTTTGAACATTTTGGTTTTTTATGTCTGATGTAAATTTGTAGAAAACATGGATTAATTATGATCAATGATAAAAATTGAATCTTTGGAGCTTTAAGTGCAAGTAGATCCATTTTTTAGGGGATTCAGATAAGCTGCGAAGCCAGAAATTTCGTTTGAGGGTGTTATTTTAACTTGTATACACAACATAATATTCCAACGAGAGGTGTTCAACTGACAATCTTGAATATGTTGTTTGTCTCTTGAGGGTTCGATAGAAAACAACCTCTTTGATCATGTTCTTCCTTTTTTGTTATGTTTGATGGCTGAAATTGGCAAGGCAATGTCTCGATTCGACGTAGAAGCATTACAAGAAACACTTTGTGTTCAGGAACAACTTATAGAGAAGCTGTACAATGAGTTGGATGAAGAAAGTGAAGCCTCAGCTGGTGCTGCAAGTGAAGCATTGTCGATGATTTTACGTCTACAAGGCGAAAAGGCTGCAGAGGAAATGGAAGCAGAACAGTATAAGAGATTTGTAGAAGAAAAAATGAGTCATGCTGAAGAATCTTTATCCATTTTGCAACAACTTATTGATCAAAAACAGATGGGGATAGATGAATTGGATCATCAAGTACAAGCTTATCGAAATAAGCTTGTGAGTATGGGCTACGACGATGATGATGTTGATGCTAGTGATATCGAGTTTCTCGAGAACTTACAAGGAAAAATGATTGTTCAGTCTATTGGGAGGAGTAAATCCAGTCCTAATATACCATTGAAATATTCTAGTATGAAAAAGGGTGTTGTTAAAGACGAAAAGATCAGTTCAAAATGCGATTTGAATTCGTACTGTGAACAGATTGAAAAGTTGGAAGAAAGAGTGAAACAGATTGCTGGTGCTAACAATTTCTTGGAGCAATTTAGAGAAACATACCTCGTTGAGCATCGAGGGAATAAAAGCAATAATGGTACTGCTACTAGTCGTTCTGCTTCTCCTCTGAAAGTTCTTGATGTCTTTGAAGTGCCTCGAGCCATTAAAGATGAAGATTTTGTTGTCACAGATAAGGCTGAAAAACAACTTGTTAGAGATGAAACTGATTGGCATAAGAAACATTTAGTACCTATGCAGCATCTGGAAATTTGTCCTGTAACTAGTTCTTCAGAAACAGCAGAGATTCATTGTGCTGATAGGACGACATTTGAGGTAGCTGAACGTACAAGGCAAGAATCCAACAGACAAGATGAGCTAATGTTGTTACATGACATTAAGGAGCCACCAAATATGGTACCTATGCAGCATTTGGAAATTTGTCCATCGACTGGTGCTTCAAAAACAGCAGAGATAGCTGAAGTTGAGAGACAAGTTACGAGGAATGAATCCAACAGACACGAAGAGCTAGTGTTGTTACATGAGATCAAGGAGCAACTAATTTTGATGCAATCTGACATTAGAAGTTGGAAAAATATCAAGTCCCCTCCAAGACATGAACCATCTGTAGTTTCTTTAGCAGAGGTACTCTCTCTAACTGCTCTGTGTGTATTAAAAAAATAATGTGCTTGTGATAAGCTATGTTGCTTTGACTCTCCAAATTGTTGCCGCACCCCCGCTCAGTATCCTCCAGAAATGCACTGCTTTTGGAGGATCCGACATACACTTTTCAACAATTTTGACGAGTGCGAGCAACATAGGTAATTAAGTATATATACAAGTGAAAATCTTGACAGTGCATTGATTTGGTGGACAGGTGATGGTTTGCTTTTGGCTTTGATCCACCTATCAAAAAGCTTGCAAATTCAAGATGTTCCAAATTTTCGCTTATTTACGCCTTTCGAAGGGAGACGGTCATTGCTGGAGCCAAGATTTTCACCAAGTAAATTCAAAATCATAAAGAAGTGAACACACGACTAAATCGAGGGAATTCAACATATACTATGTATACATAAAAGATACTCACAGTCAGTGCTGGAGCCAAGGTTTTCACCAAGTAAATTCAAAATCATAAAGAAACAAATACACGAATAAATCGAGGGAATTCAACATACACTGTGTATACATAAAAGATACTTTTGTTCTTATATATACCATGTAACTTTCTGACAAATAGAATTCGGATAAACCCCCTCACACCCCCTAGCTCCGCCGCTCCATTGAATAGGTGGGCATAATATATAAACGTGTCTTTTAATTTGTCTTCATCTATTTTATGTTATACTTCTATTCCTCTTTTATGAGTAGAATTTTTATTGTGAAGATTGATATCCTTATCTTAAGATTGATAAAATGTGTTGGGAAAAATATAAACCAACATTTTGAATTACTTGATCTTGTAATTAATGTTACATTAGGAAATATATTTAAAGGTATAATTTCAAATATATACCATATACAAATTAGTTTACAAGAAATATAACCATATTTAGCCAAAAATCATAAAAAATATACAGTTTTATACAATATAGCTTGTCAAAAGTCATAAAAATATATATTGACTATACAATTTAGATTACTTATATATGTATTATACAGTGAATATACATTATGATACACTCAAAAATTAAATATAATTCAGCTATACATAACTATACTATGAATGACCATTTTATTGATAGTTACTTTGGCCAAATGATCATATACTGTAATTGTCCCTAAAATAAAAGTTATAATATAATGATAATAAAAAGTATTGTTATACTCTCTATGAAGCATTTCTTGGAATTGTTTTTTAAATCTTGATTTAAGAGAGAGTCAAACTTCACCTCATAACTTGGGAATTGCATTATCACATGGTCTTTATTATACACAGTTATCAAACAGGGAAAAGATATAAATTTTGTCTTCAAGTGGTAACAAAACGTAAGTTACACGCTTAAATTATTATGATAATCTATTATATAAACTGAATTTAATATCACTTTCAAAGTTGGCATGAAAATAAAAAATAAACGTGGTGCATTAAGGTTGTTCATCGGTTGATTCGGTTTACCCAATAACCCAATAGTAAAAACTAATATCGAACCGATAACCCAATAATCATTTTTTTAAACCATTAAAAACTTGATAAACTAATACCCCAATAACAATAAACCAATAGTGTTTTTATCAGTTCGATTTATCGATCGATTTGGTTTTGCACACCCCTATTCTTGATATACTTTTCCCATAAATAAAATCTCATGTTCATGTTTCATACAAAAATTAAGTACCAGACATCTGTCATCTTTGCAATATAATTCACCGGGCCAAATTGCACGCACCTCTACTAATACACAGGATACCTATCACCTCCCACCAGAAGCAGATCGGTATATCACATGATATCTTTGTAATAAATGTTTATCAAAAGAGTGGCATTTTTTTTTTTCAATTTTTGGGGGCTAGGGGATTACAATGTGTGGAATCGAACCCTCACTAATAAGGTGAGAGTTCAGGTAGTCAACCAATTGAGCGACTTAGATTCCCCGGGTGTGGCATGGTGCATCTGTGTTTTATCTATAAAATGCATAGAACACAACGAAGTATGACACAAGTATTTTCCACAGTTTAAGCAGTAAACTCAGTTATTCTGCTCATGTTCCAATGGCTGCCAACTTATCAGACAATGTTGTTCCCCTTGATGAAGTGATTGTAGCCATGGTACCATTTCCTGATTTTAGCCATCTCAACCAGCTCTTCCTTCTTGCTCGCTTCATCGCGTCCCATAATATCCCAGTACATTTCCTTTGCCTTGCTGATTGGAACCAAGATTTGAAACTTCGTGTCCGAGGTGGTCTATGGGCCTCAAACATCCATTTTCATGACCTTTTACCTTCTTCTCTTGCAGAAACAGAAGATGCTGTGCATCCTATTGTTACATTTTTGAAAAAACTCGTCGAGCCCATTAGAAGGACGTGTATTGATATCTCTACCTCTGCGAAGAGATTGGTCATGATTCATGATTCCATAATGAGGGATTTTATAAGGGATGTCCATTCGTGTATCCCGAACATGGAGTCTTGTATGTTCCAGTGCATTTCAGCTTTTGCCAGATACTCTACGCTCAGACAAAGTGTTGATCACATAGCTGTTGATGAAGATGATGAAAAAATGATCAAGCAAATGCACGACGAGTTTCCGTTGTTGGAGAGCTGTAGTGGACCATATGCATCAGTGTTCCTTAGGAATGAACTTGAATGGGAGCTCAACTCAGGAGAAATCATGAACTCATGCAGAGAAATCGAAGGTAAGTACCTGGATTTACTTGCACATGTAAAAGGCAAGCCGTTGTGGGCTATTGGTCCACTTCATATGTTGCTAGAATCACACGACTCTAGCAACAGGACGAAGCATGAATGCCTAGAATTTCTAGACAATCAAGACGTTAACTCAGTAATATTCGTCTCATTTGGGACAACCACTACATTCTCACAAGAACAAGTCAATGAGCTCGCGTTTGGTTTAGAACAGAGCAACCATAAATTCATTTGGGTACTAAGAAAAGCAAATAAAAAGATAGAAACTGAGATATTTGAAGAGAAAGATGAGAAGATTGAATTACCAGAAGGGTTTGAAGAAAGAGTGAAAGGAAGAGGACTAGTGGTGAGAAGCTGGGCACCTCAATTTGAAATCTTGGGACATTCATCAACAGGCGGGTTTTTGAGTCACTGCGGATGGAATTCTTGTATCGAGAGCATTAGCATGGGAGTACCTCTAGCAACTTGGCCAATCACTCAAGATCAGCCATTTAACGCTGTTCTTGTAACCAACTTGCTGAAGATTGGAACATCTGTTAGGAGTTGGGCACGTCGAGAGGAACTGGTGACAGCATCAACCATTGAGAAAGCTGTCAAGACTTTGATGAGCTCGACAGAAGGGAAAGCGATGAGGCAAAGGGCACTGGAGTTGAGCAATAGGATCAAGAACTCTATTAGCCCTGGAGGACCTGCACGCAAGGAAATGGAATCTTTCATAACACATAATATCAAATAACTTCACAAGGAGTATCATGCTAAGAAGAAACAGAGGAAACCCATCACAATAAGGCTTCATCTTTTAGGTTCTGCTTTACTTTTTTTCCATCTTATCTTTGTTGTTAAATAAGAGTACTCACCTTGTAACCTCGAGGTTTATGGATGCTCATTTATATAACTAGCAATTTGATTTTGCAATCATTTTCAAATAGTGGTAACTTGTTGCTTCCCTTGGTCAATTCCTCCATATACTAATATCAATCTGATAGAACATATATCTGCTTGATCTCTTAAGCTGTCAGATTAGGAGAGCGGGTAGTAAGAGTCGATAGAAATGATGGAGACTGACGAGTAATTCCATGTTGTTGCACCTGTGTTGGATCCTACAATATTGCATTACTTTTGAAGAATCTAACACACACGAAGTGACATTTTTGGAGAGACTCAACATGATGAGGTTAGGTTGATTGCCCTGTCTCACCTTTGTCACTTATCTTTTTCATTTAATAATAAAACACTAGCCACCTTGATATTTATGGATTGTTCTTTATATTAATAGTTTCATGATAGAGATTTGGTTTAATAATTGTTGGTGAAAATTACAAAAGATTACAACTAACAATTGAAAAAGTAAAAATGACGAACAAAAAATCTTTCAGACTGAGGCGCGGATATCTCGCTCTTTTTAAAGAGATTCAAGCCCACTGCCGCAAATGTTTTCATCAGTCCAACAATACTTTTCTTGACTTGTCCCCTTCGGGATACAACTGTCTAATCACAAAGTGTAACTCAACAAACTTTGGACAAGAGTTGAGTCTCAAGCTCCACAAAAAACACCTCTCTTCAACAAATAAGAACTCTCCTTTTTACAAACTTTATGCACTCTAATTTTTTTTCATGTCGTGTACCCAAAACAAATGAAGACAACCAGTATTTATAGTTGAAAAATTCTTCCTAGCAATGAATAGAAAGATAATGGGTAGTTAATAAAGAAGATAAATGGCCTAAAAGTTACATGGGTTACAAAGAGTAACTGAGAAATTAAGAGTGAACATAATGCCTCAAATGGCATTGAGTGGCTGCAAAGCACAAACTCCAACGTTCTTTAATGGCAATTAAGTCAAATGAGAATTAAGTAGTGAATAAAGATGGCATCTGTGAGAAATATGGGGAAAAATATATTATTGAATTGTGTATTTACATTGTTACATAAAGACTCTATTTATAGACACTACAATCTAATCCGAATTCAACTAGGATTGTGTAATCCTACTCCTACTCTAACTCTAACACTCCCCCTCAAGCTGGTGCATACAAATCATAAGCACCTAGCTTGTTACAGATATAATTAATACGAGGACTAGTGAGGGACTTGGTGAAGACATCGGCAAGCTGATCACTTGACTTCACAAACTTTGTAATAATATCTTTTGAGAGTATTTTTTCTCTGACAAAGTGACAATCAATCTCAATGTGCTTGGTCCTTTCATGAAACACTGGATTTGACGCAATATGAAGGGCCGCTTGATTATCACACACAAGTTCCATCTGATCAACCTCACCAAACTTTAGCTCCCTCAACAACTGTTTGACCTAGATAAGCTCGCAAGTTGCTGTAGCCATTGCTCGATATTCTGCCTCTGCACTCGACCGAGCAACCACACTCTGTTTCTTGCTCTTCCACGACACCAAATTACCTCCTACTAATACACAATATCCAGATGTAGACCGTCTATCAGAGGGTGATCCTGCCCAATCAGCATCTGTATATCCCGTGACATGTTCATGTCCTCGATCTTCGAAGAGTAGTCCTTTCCCAGGCGCTGACTTTATATATCGCAGAATACGAACAACTGCATCCCAATGACTATCACAAGGGGAAGTCATAAACTGACTTACAACACTCACAGGGAACGAAATGTCAGGTCTAGTCATTGTGAGATAATTTAACTTTCCCACTAGTCGTCTATACCTTTCAGGATTACTGAGTGGCTCCCCCTGTCCTGGAAGCAGTTTTACATTCGGATCCATAGGAGTGTCAATAGGTCTACATCCCATCATCCCTGTCTCCTCAAGAATGTCTAAAGCATATTTGCGTTGACAAATAACAATACCTGATCCAGACTGAGCAACCTCAATACCTAGAAAATACTTTAACCTGCCAAGGTCTTTAGTTTGGAAATGCTTAAAAAGATGTTGCTTCAGACTAGTAATACCATCTTCATCATTACCAGTGATAACAATATCATCGACATAAACAACTAAATAAATACATAAATTTGCTGCAGAATGCCGATAAAATACAGAATGATCAGCTTCACTGCGAGTCATGCCGAACCCCTGAATTACTGTGCTGAACTTTCCAAACCATGCTCGAGGAGACTGTTTCATACCATAGAGTGACTTGCGCAATCGGCATACAAGTCTACTAGACTCCCCCTGAGCAACAAAACCAGGTGGTTGCTCCATATAGACTTCTTCCGCAAGATCACCATGTAAAAAAGCATTCTTGACGTCCAACTGATGAAGAGGCCAACGACGAATGGCAGCCATAGATAGAAGAATACGGACAGATGCCATTTTAGCCACAGGAGCAAATGTATCACTGAAATCAAGCCCAAATATCTGAGTGTATCCTTTGGCAACAAGGCGAGCCTTAAGTCGATCAACCTGACCATCCGGACCAACTTTCACTGCATAAACCCAACGGCAACCAACAGTGGATTTACCTGCAGGAAGGGGGACAAGTTCCCAAGTACCACTCGTATGCAAAGCAGACATCTCATCAACCATAGCCTGCCTCCATCCCGAATGAGATAGTGCTTCACGAGTAGTCTTAGGAATGGAAATAGAGGACAAGGACGATATAAAAGCATGATAGGATGATGTGAGACGATGATAACTCAAGAAAGTATAATGTGGGTTAGCATTTCGAGTGGACCGTATACCTTTGTTAAGTGCACTCAGTTGGCTAGGAGTAGGCAAGGCCGCAGTAGGTGCAGGATCTGGCGCATGACATGAATCAGTGAGAATCGGTGCTGGGCGTGGACGACGATGATAAGTCAAGAGAGGTGGAGGTGTGGTGGGTTTTGTTAGAGGTGGCACTATCAGTGGAGTTTCCTCAAAAGTCGGTACAGGTAGGACCTGAGGTAGAGGTAAGACCTCAGAGATATCAGGACCATCAGATGATGTATAGTAAGGTTGAGATTCAAAGAATGTGACATCAGCTAACATAAGATATCGATTAAGGTCAAGGGAATAACAACGATACCCTTTTTGAACCCGAGAGTAACCAAGAAAGACACATTTGAGAGCACGAGGGGCTAATTTATCTTTCCCTGGAGCTAAGTTATGAACAAAGCATGTGCTCCCGAAGACACGAGGAGGTATAGAATGGAGATGTGACAAAGGGAACAATATGGAATGGGGAACCTGATTCTGAATAGAAGATGAGGGCATTCTATTAATTAAATAACAAGAGGCAAGAACAGCATCGCCCCAAAAACGCAGCGGAACATGGGACTCAATGAGAAGAGTGCGAGCAGTTTCAATAAGATGCCTATTCTTTCGTTCTGCTACACCATTCTGTTGAGGGGTGTATGGACAAGATGTCTGGTGAATAATTCCTTGGTGAGTCACAAACTCCTGAAATTGGGAGGACATGTATTCTAATGCATTATCACTACGAAGAGTACGAATAGAAACACCAAACTGGTTTTGTATTTCAGAAAAAAAACTTTTAAATATAGAAAATAACTCTGAACGATCTTTCATTAAGAAAACCCAAGTACATCTTGAATAGTCATCAATGAAACTAACAAAATAACGAAATCCTAAGGTTGAACTAACTCGACTAGGACCCCAAATATCAGAATGAACTAAAGAAAAAATAGACTCAGAATGACCCTCAGTACTACGTGAAAATGTAGCACGAGTGTGTTTCCCAAGTTGACATGACTCACAATCTAATGAGGATAAACTAGACAAACTAGGCACCATCCTTTGCAGTTTAGATAGACTAGGATGTCCCAAACGTTTGTGAATTAGGTCTGGAGTATCTGTGACGGAGCATGCTGTGAAGGATTTGTAAGAGGTAAGATAGTAAAGGCCTTGTAATTCATGTCCTGTGCCAATCGTCTGTCCCGTACTGCGGTCCTGCATAAGGAAAAAATCATCAAAAAAATAAATGCCACAATGTAAGTCCCATGTCAAACGACTAACCGATGCCAAATTAAAAGGAGAACCAGGAACATAAAGAACAGAATCTAAGGGGACAGAAGGTAAAGGTTGGGCTTTTCCAATCCCTTTAGGTTTGGTCTGGATCCCATTGGCCAAAGTAATAGCAGGAAGGGATTGTGAGTAAACAAGATCAGACAAAAGTGTTTTGTTACCAGAAACATGATCAGAAGCGCCTGAGTCCATAACCCATGGTCCAAGAGGACTAGACTGTGAAACACAAGCAAAAGGATTATCCGCGACAGGAACAATAGGTTGAGAAGTTAATGCTGCTTGTGGAGACAGCTGCTGACGTGCTCGATACTGAAGGAACTCATCATATTCAGCCTGAGCAATATGAGCATTTTTAGATGATCGGTCAGGTGGAGCAACAGAAACAGTAGGATGAGCAACAGTTTGCTTAGTCGCTCGATTTCGAAGGGATTCATTATATTCCTTTATAACAATAGGATCATAACTGGGGGGTGGACCATGCAAAGTATAACATATGTCACGAGTGTGTCCAGACTTGTGACAATAACTACATTTAGAGCGAGATCTTCCAGAACGGCCTCCTCCCCGTCGATTCTCCATGGTAGAACTCTGTTTATCAATAGTTTGAGATGCAAGAATAGATGAGTCAATGGTGGATGATGAAGCTACTTTATGGTTGGGCGGCGCAGCAAGACGAAGTAAACGAGAGAATAATTCATCCATTGTAGGGATGGTAGGACTAGCCAAGATCTGGTCACGCACAGAATCATGATCAGCAGGAAGTCCAGCTAGTGTAAGGACTAAAAACAAGGTTTGTCTGTGCTCTTGTTGTGTTGTGATGTTCGTGGTGACTGGCATCAACGTTTCGAATTCCTCCATGACTGCTTGCACTTGTCCCAAGTATGTAGACATATCAGAATCACGTTTCTTTAAGGTGGTCATTCGAGACACCACATCATAAAATCGAGATATGTCATTAGTATATAAAGCACGAGCCTTGTCCCAAACTAAATAACATGCCTGGAATGGGCGAAATAAGGGCATCAACTTGGAATCAATAGAACGCCATAGGAGACTACACAATTGAGCATCAACCCTCTCCCATTGTGCTTTGGCTGTGGAAGATTCCTCAGTAGCCTTTTGCTTTGCATCTACCACAGAAGCATTGGTTGTTAAATGATCGTGAACACCTTGACCTTTGCACCATAATTCAACTGAGGAAGCCCATGCTAAGTAGTTGGAACTACCCAGTAAGGGTTCTGAAGTGATTATAGGATGAGAACTTCCTGTTCCTGTACTTTTGGAGCCAAACAGATCAACCCCAAAAGACATCCTTTGGAACAAAAAGAGAAAAACTGTGTAAATAAAGAAAAAAAGAGATGGGTCTGCCTCAGGATGCTGAGGCGACCTCACTGAGGCAAAGAAAAGTGAAAAATAAAGGTCGAAACACTAAAAAAAGTGGCCGGAAAAGGTCGGAGTCGCCGGAACCCTAATTTCAGATGTCGGAATCAGAAAAAAAATGCATGGGCAGCCTCAGAATGGAGAGGCGACCCATCTGGAAAAAAAAAAGTTGCCGGAAAGTGGTCGGAAGTAGCCTCACGCGCCGGCGCGTGGCCAGATCTCGCCGGAAAACCTGCAGGTTGAGGAGGCGCGTGTGGGCGCGTGCAAGGGTATTTTCCGATGGGTCTGACCTCGTTGTGGTCGCCGGAGGGTGAGGGACAAGGTAGTGATGTTGGTTTTCACACAACACTGACAGAAAATACACCGACACAAATCAGCAATCGAAACCGGAAGGTTTCTCACCGATGCTCTGATACCATGTGAGAAATATGGGGAAAAATATATTATTGAATTGTGTATTTACATTGTTACATAAAGACTCTATTTATAGACACTACAATCTAATCCGAATTCAACTAGGATTGTGTAATCCTACTCCTACTCTAACTCTAACAGCATCAAATACCATAAATGGACAAAAATCATAATGCACCAAAAAATACCACATGTGGGGTTATTGAAAAAGACAACAGACTTATTAAAATACTCAATTTCCCAGATCTGCATGTCACATGATATCTTGGTAATAAATGTCTATCACAAGGGTGGCATGGTGCATCTGTGTTATATGTATAAAGGCATAACACAAGGAAGTATGAGATAAGTAAACTCAATTTCTCTGCTCTTGTTCCAATGTCTACCAACTTGCCAGACAATGTTGTTCACCTTTTTTTTAGAAGGTAACGGTTGTATTAATATCAAAAGATCAAAACGGAACCTGCCACAACAAGTTACAGGTTCCTAATTACAGATTGGATAGAAAGTGTCAGGAAGATCTAAAATCCTATGGACAAAAACTTACAAGGACTTTACAGTATCAAATAACCGATTCTAGATCTACCATATACTCCTGATTACACCAAAAACGAAATAGAGCTAAACAAAGCAACTTCAACTTTCGGGTGCTGTTCTCCTTATTCTGAAAGCATCGGAGGTTCCTTTCGGTCCAAACAGACCACCAGATACTGGCTGGTATCATTTTCCACCTTTCCTTATGATCAGAAATGATGGCATAACTGCTCCAGATCTTCAAAGCCTGATCTATTTTCCTTGGCATCACCCAGTTCAAGTCTTTTATATCTGTGAATGTTCTCCATATTTGATTTGTAATTTTGCAGTGTAAGAAAAGATGTGTAGCTGTTTCAGCCTCATCTTTGCACAAAAAGCACCTCGGGCTTAGCTGGAGACCTCTCTTCATGAGGTTTTCTTGTGTTAAAACTGCTTGTCTAGCCAATAACCACATGAAACAGGAGACCTTGTAAGGAATTTTGATTTTCCAAATAAGCTTCCAAGGCTAGTTATCAATCTGGTTGTTGTAGGGGTTGAACTTTCTGTAGGCATCTCTTACACTGAATCTGCCTTTGCCTTTACCCCGCCATTCCAGTCTGTCTTGTTGATTGGTGGTGCCTTTGAATTGCTCCAGCCTGCTGAGGAATTCACCTAACCTCGGAATCTCCCAGTCATTTAGAGGTCTCCTGAAGTTCAACTTCCAACCTTGTTCTGACCATACCTCAGCTACTGTTGCTCTCTTCTGCTGGTTTAGAGAGAACATGTCAGCAAAAGTGTCCTTAAGAGTACCTTGTTCCAGCCATATGTCTTCCCAAAAAGAGTTCTTCCTTCCATCTTCAACTCTTATGCAACAATTTTCTCTTAGTTTTGGCCACAACTTTCTAATGGTCCTCCATAGGCTAATCCCATAAGTGCTAGTGACCATCTTGGTGGCCAGTGGTCCTCCATTTCATATTTCGACTGTATTACCTCTCTCCACAAGGATTGTTCACCAGTAGCAAATCTCCACAGCCACTTCATCATGAGACACTAATTTTGAGACTTTAAATTTCTCACCCCCAGGCCCCCTTTTTGTTTGTCACCAATTAGAGCATCCCGTTTCACCAAATGGTATTTCTTGGTCATATTGTTTCCTTCCCAAAGGAAGTTCCTTTGCAGCTTGTTCAGTCTCTTAATGACCCCATTTGGAATAGGGAAAAGAGACATCATGTATGTAAGCATAGCATCTAGGACACTATTAATCAGAATGAGTCTACCTCCCAAAGAAAGGTATTGGCTTTTCCAGTTTGCCAACCTTTTTCACACTTTTCTACCACCCCATTCCATATATCAACTGATCTGCTTTTAGCTCCCAGAGGCATGCCTAGATATGTGGTTGGTAGATCACCTGTTCTTCCCCCCAGGATCTCAACAAGTTGGTCTAGGTTAGGGACTTCCTTGACTGGATATAGGAAGCTTTTATTCCAGTTAATACTTAGACCAGAGATTGCTTCAAAGAGGACAAAAATGACCCTGGGGATCAATAACTGCTTCCTGTTGGCCTCACAGAAGACAAGTGTATCATCAGCATACTGAAGGTGAGTTATCTTCATTGTATGCACCTCCCGCTTTGCAGCACTGAATCCTTTTAACCAGCAATTTCCTTGTGCAAAGCTTAGCATTTCATTTAGGTTCTCCATGGCAATGATGAAAAGAAAAGGAGATAAGGGGTCTCCTTGTCTTAGGCCTCTCTCAGAAGAGAAGAAACCTATAGGTTTACCATTTACAAGGATGGAGAATTTGACAGTACTAATACAGTACTTTATCTATCTGATCCATCTGCTCCCGAAGCCCCTCTTTGACAGTGTTTCCAGCAAAAATTTCCAATTTAGATGATCGTAAGCTTTCTGTACATCAAGCTTGCACAGGATGCCAGGAAGAGAGCTTCTGACCCTAGAGTCCACTAGTTCATTCACCATCAGGATGACATCCATGATTTGCCTTCCTTTGATAAAGGTCAGCTGTTGAGTGCCTACCAATTTGTGAGATACCTTTTTGAGTCTCTCGGTAAGAATCTTGGAAATGATCTTGTAAACACTACAGATTAAACTGATGGGTCTGAAGTGTGTCAGCTCCTTTGCCCCTATTTTTTTCGGAATCAGCACTACATAGGTAGAGTTGAAACTCTTTTCAAAGATACCTCTTCCATGAAAATTTCTGATCGTGTTGATGACTTCCTTCTTGATTACCTCCCAGCAGTGAACAAAGAAAGCCATGGTAAAACCGTCAGGTCCAGGAGCTTCGTCACCTGCACAGAGTTTCACACAGTCCCATATCTCCTCCTCCTCGAATTCTTTTTGCAGCATTTGGTTATCTACGTCAGTGATTGAATTTCCTGCCCTGCTCCTATAGGTTGGTCTCCATGTTTCAGTTTCCGAGTACAGTCTTTGAAGAATTCCACAATTTCTCCCTTGATGGCTTCTGGATCTTTTGAAACTTCCCCCTTCACCATCAATTCATCAATGGTATTGTATCTGCTGTGTGCATTTGCCGATCTATGAAAGAATTTGGTATTGTTATCTCCCTGTTTTAGCCAGTTTACCCTAGACCTTTGTCTCCAAGCAATTTCCTCAAACTTAGTTATGTTTTCAAACTCTGCCAGAAGGTCAGCTTTCAAAAACACTTCCTCTTCTCTTAATATTATTTGGTCCGGGATAACTTCCAGTTCAGCCAGCTTGTTCAAAATGTCCTGTTTCTGGGACTCTAAATTTCCCTGCGATGATTTACTCCATTCCTTCAGTTTCACCTTTAGTGCTTTCAGCTTGAAAGCCAAGATGAAATCCGGCATACCCACACATGCAAAAGAATACCACCACCCCTTGATTAACCCCAAGAAGCCTTCTGTTTGCAGCCACCAATTTTCGAATTTGAAGTATGAGACTCTGGGTTCCCAATTCCCGCTTCTGAGCAATAAGGGATTGTGATCCGAGACCACCCTACACAAGACTGACTGTTTAATGTCCCTGAATTTGTCATTCCATTCATCAGAAAATAAAAACCTGTCAAGTCTGGCTGCAACATCTTGTCTATCCCCTTTCTTCCAAGTGTACTTCCCCCTACCAATTGCGGATCTAGTAGTCCCATATCTTCAATGAAATCAGATAGATCTGTCATTGCTCTTGAGGATCTGGAGCAGTTCTTTTTTTCCGACGAAAATCTTACTGTGTTGAAATCCCCGCAAACGATCCAGGGCCCATCAAAAAGCCCTCGCTGCGCTGACTTCCCACCATACCTCTTTCCTTTCCTCTCTGTTGTTTGGGGCGTAAATACTTGTGAGGTACCAAGAGAAGTCCTGGTTCTCACTTGCGAATTTACAGGTTAGAGAATAAGCCCCCAGACTGCTAAGCTCTCCTTTCCATACCCTCTTGTCCCAAAGCATTAAAATACCACCCCTTGATCCACTAGCTTCCAGCTGTTAATAACCAACCCCTTTACTATCCCACAAATCTTTTACCACCTCCCTAGGATCTCCTTGGATTTTCGTCTCCTGAAAACAGTAAACATCAGCTTTCCAATTGCGAATCATATTTCTAATGGTGCATCTCTTTCTCGCCTGATTCAGGCCCCTCACATTCCAAGATACAATGGAGACCTTCATTGATCACGATTGGTAAGATATTCCCTCTTACTTCTGGTGCCGTTGCTTCTGAAATTGCTCCCCCCATCAATTCTCTTCAATTCTTTGGAGTTCCTTGCCACTGGTTTTTTGCCTCTGCGTTCCATGTTCTGCGGTTTTAACTTTCTCAGGCTATCTATCTTCAAAAAAAGACTAGCAGCTTCCTTTTTGCACCCTTTTGTATCAATTTCGAAATCCTTAGCGAGTTTGAGAATGTTTTGGTGTATCCATATTGGTATGTCAAAGTCTGAATCTTCATCTTCGTCTGGAGCCTGAAAATTTAACGGCACTGCGTCTTCAATTGTCAAAATGACCTCTTGCATGGCGCACTGATCTGACGCATTATCGGGCCCAGTCTTCCTATTATTCTCTTCATTGCTGTTCACTAGAGCTTCTTCTTCCCCAACCTTTTTCTGAGATTGCTCTGGTGTAACTCCATCTTCGCGATAAAAAGCTGAAATGGCCCTTGATGATATCGCCTCAATTTCTATTAAGAATGGATCCATAAAAGTGACAGGGGCCTCCTTTTCTAGCCCAACAGAAACGTATTGGGCTAAAAAGTCAGGGCCCAATTTTTTCTTTTCCTCATCCATTAAGGTCTTGGTACCAAGTGATATGCGTGGGTCCCCTTTCTCGCGTGGCATACCACGCGTCGGAGCAGCTGGCCATTTCAAAATAGCGGGGTCGTTTGACGAGCCCATGTGCCTTGACACTTCAGTATAACCCATGCAGCTTTTTCCTCGAGGACCGATGGTAACTCTTTCAGACTAATGCGTTTTAAAAGGTTCTTTTCTTCTTCCCTCCATGTCCTCCCTCGTTGTCATCTCCACCCTCGTCGGCATCTCCACCCATATCGGCACTTTATATGTTAGCCCTTCATGAAGGATTTCAATCGACTTCGGAACTTCTTCTCCATCACCTCTCACCTTAATCCTTGCCCATTTGAGGTGGTTTCGAAGAATCGTTTCTTCCTCAGTTTCAATTCAGCCTCCACATGAGTTCCCGATCTCACGGAAGATATTTTGTGACCAAAGCTGAAGCGATAATCCCACTATCCTGATCCAGACCTGCGCTCGTCTTCCACAGGTGGTGTTTGCCGTCGGCGACCACCATTGCATGTTAAATCTATGGGTCTTCCAGAACCATTTCCCTCTTACAATATGGTCAGCGGCCGTTTTGTTGGGGAACTCAAAGAGAAAACAATTTTGACCCATATCGTATATATTGACACCATGTTCATGTTTCCAAGAGCTTGCCATCCACCGCCGACAGAGGAGCATCCAAAACATTTTCAGGGAGGCTACCAACCACACATCTCTCTAGATTATCATTTAGGGATGAAGCCTTCAAATTTGTAATTATCAGTTTCTTCCCTTCGTTTTGAATCTTGGCTGCGTTGATTTCTCTAGTGGACCATCTACAGTTTCTGACGGCTTCAGAATATAATAGGCCATCCTCTCTTTCCCTCCTCTCTTTCCTTGGCACCGTCTTGACAGCATTCTGTGATGTGTCATTTATGAAGCCCTTGATTTTGGTGGCTATGGCTAGCCATCCTGAGTTTAGAGTCCATTCAGGGATAATGGTAACTGCCCTCCTCTTACCCTCCATGTTGAGAATGGTGATATATCGGCCATGTTTGTTGAAATTCCTAGAGCATATAATCTCTGAGAAATGGTCCCTAACTTCCATCTGCGCACAAAGTTTCCTTGCCCTTTTGATGCTTCTTTCAAAATATGTACTAGCCACTCCATAGTTCTCTGGCTGAAACTCATGCGGGTTATCAAGTTGCGACCACGCTCGACCTAATCATACCAAATTTCCGCTCTGGAAATTATTCTGGTGATATCGAAAGATTTGAAACCCACTGCGAAATAGATGATATCATCCCCCATGACAGAATGAAGAATGAAGAAGAAAATAGAAAAAGATAAGGAGAAACAGGAGAAAAGGGAGAAAGGAGAAGTTTCCGGAGGAAGTCGCCGGAAACGGAGATTAGGAAACGACGTTTCTCTCTCCTACGAGTTACGAGAGAGAAAAACTTTGAAAAACGTGCCTGGGAGCATTTACTATGGCCAATGAAAGAATGTCTCAAGGATACATGGAGGCAATAGGACTGATACCTTCTTAAAATTTGTGCGTAAGCGAGAGGATGAAATGTTCCCTATGTTATCCCTGTAGTAGACAGAATGGACTCTTGGTGCTGAAGTGATTGTTGTGATGGTGCCATTTCTGGAGTATAGCCATATCAATCAACTCTTTCATCTTGCTCGCTTCATCGCGTCCCATAATATTCCAGTACATTTCCTATGCCATGCTGATCGGGGCCAAGATTTGAAGCTTCGAGTCCAAGGTGGTCTATGGGCCACAAACATCCATTTTCATGACCTTTTACCTTCTTCTCTTGCAGAAACAGATGCTGCCAATGGTCTGCCTCCTATTGTTACATTGTTGAGAAAACTCATAGAGCCCATTAGAAGAACGTGTATTGATATCTCTACCAATGCAAAGAGATTGGTCTTGATTCATGATTCATAATGAAGAATTATATAAGGGATGTCCATTCATCTATCCCGAACATGGAGTCTCATATGTTCTACTCCAAGTCAGCTTTTGCCAGATACTCTATGCTCCGACAAAGTGTTGATCACATAGTTGTTGATGATGATGATGAAGAAATGATCAAGCAAATGCATGATGAGTTTCCGTTGTTGGAGAGCTGTGGTGGACCATATGCATCAGCGTTTGTAAGAAATGAACATGAATGGGAGCTCAACTCAGGAGAAATCATGAACTCGTGCAGAGAAGTCGAAAGTAAATACCTGGATTTACTTGCACATTCAAAAGACAAGCAATGGTGGGCTGTTGATCCACTGCATATGTTACTAGAATCACACAACTCTAGCAACAGGACGAAGCATGAATGCCTAGAATTTCTAGACAATCAAGACGCTAACTCAGTAATATTCGTCTCCTTTGGGACAACCACTACATTCTCACAAGAACAAGTGAATGAGCTCGCGTTTGGTTTAGAACAGAGCAACCATAAATTCATTTGGGTACTAAGAAAAGCAGATAAAAAGATAGAAACTGAGATATTTGAAGAGAAAGATGAGAAGATTGCTCTTCATATTAATAGTTTCATGATAGAGATTTGGTTTTATAACCATTTAAAATAATATTACATTAGACAGAAGTTTGGTGATTTAAAGGAAACATGGCACTTGAAAAAAGAGGCATACATGACATACTTGATACACTAAATACTGATGTCACTAAGTGAAATTTATTTGGTGATACAAGAAATAAAAGACTCCCTTTCCTTGTGTGCAAGTCCTTCATGGCTGACAGATTTCTTGATCTTATTGCTCAACTCCATTGCCCTCTGTCGAATTTCATCTCCTTCCGGCGTACCCATCAAAGTCCCAACAGCTTTCTCAATAGCTGTTGCTGTTACCAATTCTTCCCTACGAGTCCAACTCCTAACTGGGATTCCAATCTTCAGCACGTTAGTTACAAGAACAGCGTTATATGGTTGGTCCACCTGAATTGGCCAAGTTGCTATCGGAACTCCCATGCTAATGCTCTCCATACAAGAATTCCATCCACAATGACTCAAGAAACCGCCCGTAGATTTATGTCCCAAGATTTCCAATTGAGGTACCCAATTCCTCATCACCATTCCTCTTCCTTTCACTCTTTCTTCAAACCCATCAAGCAATTCAAAGTTCCAATCTTTCCCTCCACAATTCTCTGTCTCCATCTTTTTATCCGCTTCTCTTATCACCCAAATGAACTTATGATTGCTCCGTTCCAAACCAAGCGCGAGCTCATTCACTTGCTCTGGCAACAATGTAGTAGTAGTTCCAAACGAAACAAAAATCACTGAATTAACATCTTGCTCATCAAGAAACTCAACACACTCATGGCGATTCCTATTCTCCGATGACTCGGGTAATTCTTGCAACATATGAAATGGACCAAGAGCAAACAATGGCTTCTTCCTAACATTGACAAGTAAATCCAAGTACTCCCCTTCCAATTCTCTACAAGAATTCATAAACTCTCCACAATTAAGATTACTTTCCCTTTCCTTTTTAACAAACTCAAAAATGTCAGGTCCAAAACAATCCCCTACTTCAGGCATTTCATCAAACACTTGGCATGCAACTCCGTCATCAACTTCACCAACAACCTGTTGAAAAGTAGAATACATACAAAAAGCTGAAATCGCATGAAAAGAGTAACATTCAACATTTGATATCGAATACACTTCCTTAATCACATCCGCCATCAAAGAATCAAAAACCACCACCAATTTCTTCGTCCTCTTTGAGATTCCAACACAAATTTCGTAAATGGGTTGCCCCAATTTATCCACAAACTCCAAAAATGCAAACTCATCAGCAAAATCCTTCCAGGGTTCTGAAATTTGGGTCAGAGGGGGTGCTAAAAGGTCATCAAAATGGATCCTTGAGGTATTTTGGGCGCGATTTTTGAGAACTTGGTTTCGATCAGCGAGAGAGATGAAGTGTAAGGGGATATTGTGAGAAGAGATGAAGTTAGCAAGATGGAAGAGTTGATTGAGATGGCCATGTTCTGGCCATGGAATTACAGCTACAGTTACTTCATTGAGCTCAAGAAGTTTGGTTGATGAATTGGTCGCCATTGAAACAAAAATGGTATGAATTTGAACAGAGAAATGTGATAAAAAGACTAATAATGCTTTGAGTTACAGCTACCATTAGAGATACTTAACTATTGGTTTGTTAAGAAAATATTAGTAGCTCAGTTGATTCCATATTGGGGTGGATATAAATATCGAAAAATAAAAAATTTCTTTGGTGATTTGGTTCAGTGTTAATGCTCTTTTTTCAAAATTTTGTTTTTCGGTTTGGTATTCAGCGTAGGGATCTCAAAATTTCGGTGCATCAAAAAATTGAATTTTTACTAAAAAATTTTTAAAAATTATATATATATTAGATTCAAAAAATAAAATTATGTATATATATATAGATCAATTAACAATTAAATCATTCTAGAAATAAGTCAAAGTAGCTACAAATTCATATAGTTAACTTAAAATATTATTTTCCAAAATAAATTCAAACATATTTTTGTCGATTTATGTCATGTAAAGGAATTCGTATTTGTGCTTGTTTTCCTCAAGCAATAGTTGGAGGTGCAAGTTCTAATAAATATAATTTTTAAGTACAATAAGTGTTCCATGGGGCCACATCATCACTTAACATGATTCTAAATTTTTAAGTGTCTTAACTTTGATTTTGACCTTATTTTATTTTTCGTCAGTGCACACTTTTTCAAATTTGAAGAATCGAAGAATTGAACCGAAATTTGCTAAAATCAAATCGAAGACCTGAATGCTTACCCCTAATTCGATATACTCTATTTTATTTTTATGATCATTTTTAATTAAAGATCTTGATTTGAGTGTCCGATATGAAGTTAATCTTGTATTAGGTAGGAAATATATTATCTTTAATATGAAATCAATTTTTATCATAAGATGTTCTAATGCCAATCCTAGTTTAATTGAATTAAATGTTTGTTTCTAACATTGAACAGGAAAAAGATATATTAAGTAGAAAGATTGAAATATAATCTATCTTTTGTGTTTATATCGTTTTAGACGTTGATAATTATTTTTACCTACAATGTGAAGCTTTTTCACGAAAATTTTGACTTTTTGTATGAGAATCTTCAATGAGAATCTAAGTTTAATTTGTTTTAATATGCGTATCAAATATTAAGTGAGAAAAAATATTATTAAGTGTAAAACATTAGTATATATGTTCTAATTTTTATTCCGTAGATATTAATAACTATTTTGAGACTTAAGTTTATAATAAAAAAAGTCTCACTTTTCAGATAAAGTATAGTCTATTAAAAATAATTTTATTTTTAAACCTCGAATTAAAATAGATGAAAGAATATTTAACATTACAGGATAATCATGTTTGGTGGTGAATACGTGGTGCTCACATGATGACAAAGACAACATTATAAAAGATGGGTGTAATATATTACTAACTACTTTGATACTCGATTAATTTGAATTTAAATAAGAAAATCTCACTTTTCAGGCAAAGTATAGTGTATCAAAAATAATATTATTTTTAAACTTCGAATTAAAATAAATGAAAAAAATAGTTAAAACCACACAACAATCATCTTTAGTGGTGAATATATGGTGCTCACATGATGACAAAGACAACATTATAAAAGGTGAACATAATATATAAACGTGCTTTTTAACTTGATTTCAATTAATATTTATATTCTTCAGCTTTGATGTGCACAAGTATACACTTAAACTTGTATAAAATTAAATAAATAGACACATTCATCTTATGTGACATCTTATATTATAATTTTATGTCCTGCGTGTCGTTCTACCTGAATTATGCCATATACAAATGATTATTGTGCATGTGGGGTTATTGAAAAAGACCATAGAACTTATTTTCTACATTTCTTGCCGACAAATTCACTTTCTAAGTAAGTGTTTTAGTTTGATTTTGCAACTTCTTTTTCCTTCGTCATTCGATATC
Source organism: Solanum rostratum (assembly GCA_029948455.1). NCBI lineage: Eukaryota > Viridiplantae > Streptophyta > Magnoliopsida > Solanales > Solanaceae > Solanum > Solanum rostratum. The sequence goes on along the minus strand of CM057046.1, from coordinate 1,133,638 downwards.
TTATATTCATATTGAAATTCGATTATTTCGAATTTATATTATGTCGGACTTCATCTAGAGAGAAGTACTCATTTCAAGAATTTTTTCATATCGAAGGTTCAAACTCGATATCTCTGATTGAAGAAAAACGATCTCATTTACTGCACCATATCATTTGATGGTAATATTGCAACTTGTTAATATAAATCTTAATAAGAATATTTTTTTCTTCATAAAAGAATAATTGAAAGGCACTTAAATTGAAGAAAATTCCTATTATTTCCCTCAAACTTTTTTGCGCATACGCGCGATAAGCATAAATAATTTTGGAATAAAAGTTTAGTACTAATTTATCCTTTATTTGATTATTATTAAATAAAGGTGAATGGTATTTCTTTTATACAAATAATTCAGCTTAGAAATTATGCAATATGCGTTTTAATACAACAAATCAGGCAATCAATAAGAAATATTATTAGGATAAATAGTTTCAACATAGTTATTTTAAGAAAAAATTACGCGGATAAATAAACATATACTAGTTAATTAACTAACATAACTACTAAAATTCTTGAAAATAAAATTATAATAGAATATATTTTTTTATGAAAATAAAGTTATAAATATAAAATTGAATTAATCGAATTCCAAAGCGGGATATCAAATACAAAATCAATCTACCTAGATTCCCAATACAAATATTTTTGCCATTTGTCTAATATTATGCATAACTTATAAATTCCATGGATTTTATCATTGTCAATTAATGTCTCGTCTTTATTGAAAATGTGCTGTCTATTTTTACTGTAAGATAGTAAGTAGTATAACTATTTTTAAAAATAATTATATTAAATTATTTATAATTTTAATTAATCAAAAATAAAATTAATTATTTTTTCAATAATAATTGATTATAAACATCATAATTAATCACGAAGTGATGTTATACTGTTGAGACATCGATAAATAATGGGTGAATAAAATTTAAAAATTATAAAAGAAAATCACAATAAATAATTTGAGACGACATATGAACTTGCTACTATAAAAATAAAGTTTTCATTTATCGAAAATCAGTTGCTTCCCAACCCACAACATAATCGGAATCCTTAAAATAAACTTACGATATCATGGTACATAATTTTTCATAATTTTTTGGCACAATGTAAATCTTCAAAATTAGTTGAATAAGTAAATTTCGATAATCTAAATATTTTTAAAAACAAATAAACATATAATTTTTCGACAAGCATTAATTGTTTAACATAAACAACATTATTCAACTTAAACTACAATTCTCAAATAAGAAAAATTGAAGAAGAGTCAGATAAAATAACGATAAAGTTATCTTCATGTGATCTATAAGTTACAATTTTGAGTCGTTAAAAGCAGCCAGCAATACTTGACTTAAAATCAATTATCTACTTCACATTCCTTGATTATTCATTTCTGAATCCTACGTGAACGCGAGATACTTCATACACTCGCCCAAACATGATATATATATATATATATATATATATATATATATATATATATATATATATATATATATATATATATATATATATATATATATATATATATATATATATATATATATATATGTATGTATGTATAACTTAAACTATAATTCTCAAATAAGAAAAATAAGAGAAGAGTCAGATAAAATAACAGTAAATTAAAGTTATCTTCGTGTGATCTATAAGTTACAGTTTTGAGTCGTTGTAAGCAGCCACCAATACTTGCCTTAAAATCGATTATCTACTTCACATTCCTTGATTATATATTTCTGAATCCTACGTGAACGCGAGATACTTCATACACTCACTCAAACATGAAAATCTAACATGCTGCATTTGATGCCGGCTACCTTAAATGTACACTTGCCGGCTCATGCAAAGTATATTCTTCAAATAATAATAATAATAATAATAATAACAACAATAATAATAATAAACTTAACAAAATATACAAAAATGAGAAAGTGATATATTTTTGAACATTTCAAACTTTGATTTAACTCAAAAGTATCTTGATTTTTTGCTCTATATAAATGGTTTAATACTTAGTTCTTTTCAAGTACCTTTGTTCAAAAAATATTACACACTAAAAAAAATATGAAGATTGTGGCATTATTATTAGTGTTTTTGTGTTATTTTTTTCAAGATTTTGTGTCAGCTCAACTTAGAATAAATTTCTATAATTCAAGTTGTCCAAATGCTGAATTTATTGTGAAAAGTATAGTGCAAAAGAGGTTCAAATATAATCCTTCAATTACAGGAGCTTTGCTTCGTATGCATTTTCATGATTGTGGTGTCAGAGTAAGTATATTGATTTTAAGTTATATATATCGATAGATTAAATGATTTTTTATATGATTGGTGTGCGTAGTTTAACTTATCATAACGTTTTAGTTATGTTATTATTTTTATTGATTATTAGTTAATATAGTGTTTTATAGAGATTTATATACAAATATTTTGATTCCATGAAGTTTTACTTATGTACACCATAACACCGATAAAAATAAAAATATTTTTACATGCTCATATCACTTAAAAAAATGCCTATACGTCAAATTTATTGTAATCTAAAAAATACAAGTTATCTGTTGTATCAAGCACTCCCTCCCTCCATCTTTACTTGTTCGCTATACTAGAAATAGATGTACAATAATATTTTTTCACTTTATGAAATCAAGAGATAATTTTACATTTAGTTCTGAATTTACTGTTATCATTAATTATATTACTTATTTTTCTATTACATTTTTCAAGACATCGCATTTATTATATTTAAAGGGGGATTTGGTAAAACTACCCTTATCATTTACTGCGTTTTAATTCCTATGTCAAGTCAATAGTGGAGAACTTGTTGGACGAAGGGAGTATTTATTACTCCCTTTTCTTTTCGTCGGTCACAAAAAGAATATCGCCTTACTCTAATTGGAAACAATTAAACTTTAAAATTCCCCGAAATGATTCTCAGCCACACAAATATCTAAGAATGATTTTAGACTACAAGTTTCAAAAGTCTTCCTTTTTTCCCTAAACACCATGCCAAGTCAAAGAGTGCCACATGAAATGAGACGGGGAGAGTATAATCAACAGATAAATGTCTTATTTGCAAACTACTATATATAGCTTCAATAATTTTTATTAATTAAATATGGTAATAAATTGATGATTATTATTTTTTTGTGTAATTATTATGTCAGGGTTGTGATGCATCAATATTGATAGATTCATCAAAAAACCAAACATCAGAAAAAGATGCTGGTCCTAATTTCACAGTCAGAGGTTATGAACTAATTGATGAAATTAAGGAAAAATTAGAATCTATTTGTCCTTCAATTGTTTCATGTTCTGACATTATGACACTAGCTACTAGAGATGCAGTTGCCCTAGCTGGAGGGCCCACATACACTGTCCCGACGGGCCGGCGCGATGGCCTCGTATCGGATGCATCGGAAGTGGACTTACCCGGCCCAAGCCAACCTGTTTCTAAAATTCTACAGTTCTTCAGAACTATAGGTTTGAACAAAATCGACATGGTGACATTGCTAGGAGCTCATACGGTTGGAGTCGCACATTGCTTCTTTTTTCAATCTAGGGTTTCAAATTTTACAGGTACTGGAAAACCAGACCCCGATATGGATCCTGAATTGGTTACGAAACTATTCAAATTATGCAACACGTCTAGTCCACCGACTACACTAGCTGACGTTCCGACAACATTCTTGGATCAGAATACATCTTTTATAGTTGATAATCAATACTATAATCAAATATTGAACAAGAAAGGGATTTTGAAGATTGATCAAGAACTTGCTTTGGATAAATTAAGTGCACCAATTGTTTCAAGATTTGCAACCAATGGAAATGCATTTAGAAAGAGTTTTGCTAAGTCTATGATCAAGATGGGAAAAGTTAATGTATTAGTAGGTAATGATGGAGAAATTAGAAAAAATTGTAGGGTTTTTAATAATCCTAATTATTAAAAAGGGATAATTAGTCATGTTGTACTTTTTATGAGTAATTATTAATTTACTCAAGACTATGATTTATTATGTAATGTTCAATATTTATTAAATGCATGTTTGTATTAATTTTTTTTTGTTTGGATTTTGGAAAAAGAAAAAAGGAAATGAAATTTAAAATTGGGTTGAGGGCACTTTGGTCCATCAATTATTGCTACACTTGATTTTCGTCATTATGATAACTGACTAAGCATATTTAATCTTCAATTATTCATGAATATGGATTGTTTATGTTACATTTCATAATACAGTTATATTTATATAATTTAATCAATATTCTCCTGTCAAATCTACATATGAAAGAATTTATATTTTTGAATCAAACAAATAATAGTATTTTTCTAAGTGAATTCGATAAATTAACAATGACACATTATCCACCTTAAAGAGGATAAATATGTTGATCAATATTTATACATCATGAAAATACGACTTCCCTTTCAAACTTAAGTTACTCATTGGTTACGTGTTTTAGTATCATCTGTAACATTTAAAAAAATGTATACAAGTTAACACGGGACGCACGTGCAATAAACGTGTACAAAGACTAATAATTTTAAAAATAGCTCAAATAAATATACTTCCAATATAAGTAGATCAAATTGTCGTTTTATAGCTCATCGAACAGAAGACGTCATATGTACATTAAGTAACAAACACAAATGATCTTCCGTCTAAGACTTATTTTAATGATTTTATTGTCTTTTTTTTAAAAAAAATTAATTGAATATATATGACATACAATTAACTTATATAGCAAGAGTTTTGTAAATTTTTGGTGATATAAAAAGAACATAAATGATATAAGCAATCTTTTATTGTGTAATTCTTAAAATATATTATAATTTGGTTAAGATATTATGTATGTTAAATATGATTTATAAATGACTTCAAGACCTTATGCAAACATGCATTAAATAAAAATTGGATAATACATAGTAATAAAAATAATAATAATTGGAGATATCATTTGATGATAACATCATGATTCACACATTTCTAAGAGCTACTACTATAGTCTTAAATTAATATCTTTTTTTATATATTTTTTTCCTTTTCAATTAGGGGCTAAAAACAACAATAATATACTCAATTGAATTTCACAAGTAGAGTCTGGGGAGGGTAGAAATGTACGCAGACCTTCCCACTACCTCGTATAGAAATAGAGAGGTTGTTTCTTGGGAACCCTCGACTCAACAATCCATAAACAGAATATGTAAACTAGGTATTGTTTACGAAATAAAACTAAAAATCAAAATTAAAAAAACGACTATTTATGACTATTTATGAAGTTTATGGGGTAAAAAGTAACATCAAAAACTTCATAAACTTGAAACAAAGTTTAAGGGCAAAATGGTCAACCATGGCAAAACAATATAATATCTAAATTTCCTCCAAAAGTATATATTTTTCTTAGTCAAGGTGCATGTGATAATTTTATTTTTATAAAAAAAAGTGTACCTAACTTAATAATTTTATAAAAAAAAAAAGTGTGTTGAATTGTTGATATTATTTCGATTGATATATTAATAATTATTGTGGGGTTAATATATTTTAATTCTAATTTTTATTCATGTAATATATGATTAAGAATATCTAACTTTTAATTATTTGAAATAGGTACTTTAGATCTTTGTCTATGAAAATTTATAATTTTTTAGAATAATTTATTGTTACATCACTTAATATTTATATTTTAGGTTAAACTCGTCTTTTACTTTATATTTGAAGGTAATATACTTTTAAAATAGTATGTATTACATCATAAATAAGAAGTATCAATATCAAAATTTATCATAAATGGAGGATAAAAATTGATACTTCCTAACATATTTTGTTTACCATAAAAAATGATAGTTTTGTGATAAATATCTTTAACTAAACATCTTAAATTCGAACTTTAAATCAAAAATAAAAAATTTCAACACAAATCACAATAAATTGAGCCCTAAAAAAAAAAAATGAAATCATAAATGAGAAATCAAAAAGGAGACTCATTTAGTACAATTATTATAAATATCTCTTTCTCTATGTACAATGTCGATGCTCGCACCAGCGCGGATTCGATATTTAGTTGAAGCAGACATGTGGTTCAACAACTACCCGTTTCGCTAGCCTCTTATTATATAGTAATAATAACAATGTTATATATATATATAATATTATACAATAGAGTAGGATCTGAGTAATATAAAGTGCACATAAATTTTATTTTTACTTCATAAATAGAAAAGTTGTTTCTATCCATCCTCGGCTAGAGAGAGGATAAATTAAAAGCATAACATAAATAGTATCGAAAGTAATATGAAATGTACACAGACTTATAGATCATTCACTTATCTCTAACTCGAAAATGGAGAGATTGTTTCAAATAAATCGTCCACTTATCTCTATCTCAAAAGTTGAGGAATTGTTTCAAATAGATGGTCGACTTGAGAAAAGTAACAAATAAGAAGGCTTAATATAAATAAAATAGTATAGAATGTACACATACTTAATCTCTATCTCGAAAGTTGAGAGGTTGATTCTAATAGACCATCCACTTATCTCTATCTCCAAAGTTGAGAAATTATTTCAAATAAATCGTCCATTTATCTCTTTCTCGAGGACAGATGGTCGACTCGAGAAAAGTGACAAAAAGGCCTATTATAAATAGTATACCAAAAGTACCCATACATAAATTTTTTAATACCGAAATTACCCCTAAAGGGTTTTTTTTCTCATCCTCTTCACAATCGCCTCTTTTTCCCTTCACCATTTCCTCTGCCTTTTCCAGTAGAGAAGAGAGGAAAAGCAATCACTCTCTTTCTCTCTCTCTAAAAAAAATTCTCACTTTCTCTCTCTAAAAATCCAATCTTTATAGCTCTATACACCTTTCATCTGTATCTATAACTTTTATCGGTTCGTTTTTTGCTTTAGATTTGCCATTTTTGGTGTTCGAATTGATCGGACGGTGGAGAATTGAGGTATGCAGGCTGATCAGACGGTGATAAGTTTGAGACCAGGTGGTGGTAATAGAGGTGGTGGAAGCAGAGGATTTAACTCTCGCTTTGATTCCTCATCATCTACCAATTCTGATCTCCCACTTTTTCGTCCTCATGGCGGTTCTTCATCCTTATCATCTTTCAAGGTTGAAACTTTTTTTTTTTTTTTGGATTTTCTAATTTTTTTTCTCAGATCTATGGATCTTTTTACTTTGTGGGTATGCTTTTTCGTGATGTATTTTAGCTGTTTTGATTCATCTTTATTGATGATTTGTTGTAATCCATGTGAAAAATCTAATCATTTTTGTTATCTAGCTTGTGATTCTGCATTAGAGAACCCCTAATTTGTTTTCAGAATAATTGTTAAGCATTGTAATAGGGGTGAAGCCAGGAGTTAAACACACCAAAAATACATAAATTTGTGAGTATTTGAAAAAAAAAAGAGTTTTTGTTTTCGAATTGAAAAGATATGTGAATTTCCGGAAAAAGGTAAAAAGATTTCATTGGCAAATATGTTTTGACCTTGTTATGAGGTTAAGAGGATGAACTCCCTTGTGTTCTTTAGTGCCCCCCCCAAATCCCCCCCGGTTTGCTGAATAGAGTGAGAAGGATATGGGGGATATAATATATGATCCGAATTAGTTCAAGGTTGAAGCGAAGTTGATTGATTGATTGAAATTAGAAGCAATGTAAGCATAGTTTTTTCCCAAAATACAATCTTTGTATTGTACTTGTTCTCTTTCTGATTAGTTTGGTTAATGATATTGCTGATATATGTTGTTATGTGCCCACCGAGTGCTTCCGTTTCGCTCAGGTTAGGGGTAGAGAGTATCAAATGACATGTTTTGATATACCTTTGATGCATTATCCGGTTGTGCCTATAGTCTATAAAACTTATTTCTTTATTAGTAAAAAGAAATAAATAGTTCGTCTATGTTTTATTCTATGAAAAGAAAAGTATTGACTATACAAATAATAAGGATCTATGTAAAAGAAACAACAATAGTAATGCAAGGAGGTCACAGGGTCAAGATTTAGAAATAGCTTCTGGTAGAAATCCAAGGTAAGGTTGTGTACAATAGACTTTGTGGTCGGACCCTTCCCCGGACATTGTACATAATGGAAGCTTTAGTGCATCAGGCTGCCTTTTATTGAGCCGATAAGCAAAGTTGTCAATGTTTGTGTTGGTGCACGAGATTGGTGAATTGGGTTGTTTCTGATGAAGTCTCTGGCTTGTGTGATTAAAATATATAAACAGAAGTGCAAATGCATTTAATGGTACGCATGCTGTTGTATGGGTGGTCTACTGATCATGTTTCTGGACTGGATGGAAATTAGATTTCCTGGGCTCGTGGTAGCTGGGTGCGTGATGCAGACTATCTTGTCAGTGGGTTGTGGTGGTGTGCATAGTGGTTTTCTTACCTTTTTGTGTCTTCTTTTGGCTTGTCATGATACTGCACTATCGGAACTTGGATGGAACATGCTTAGATAATATGGACTTGCCAGTGCAATATGCTGAAATGACAACATGAGCAGCCTCAATAACTACATCACCTTTGCAATTTGAAATGAGAATTCTACAGGAATACATGTAGCTAGCGTTTGGCTGCAACCTTCTAAATATTCTTGGCAAGTTTCTTGAAGTTTCACCATGCATTTGGCCCCAAAATTTCCTAAGAATATTTGACTATCTCAAAAATATAATTTATGCTCGTAAGTTCTATTAAAAATATCTATAAGTTTGTATTATCATTTTATAATAAGCATGTTTCGCTAAAAATAGTAACCTTATAACATAATTGATAACAATGAACAACAACATAACAATATGTGCCATATCAATACATTAATTGTATACTCATATTTGTTACTGATTCAATTGGAATTATAATCCATTGAAAGCAAATTTTTTCCTCAATGTTGTCACTCAAATTATAATTCAAACTTTTTCGGAGGAGGTAGATAAATATTTATAGAATAAATAAATGATAGGTGTTTTTTTACTGTTTGGGGTAATTTTTAAATATTTAAAACTTTCCAAATACCATCTCAAGTTCCCAAATACTAGTTTTTTCTAGTATCTGGGGACTTGAAAATTCTTCAAATATATTTGCCAAGTTTTTTGTCCAAACATGACTTCCCAAGTTTTTCTTGGGGCCAAAACGGTACCGTAGGATGAGCGAGAAATATCACTTTATAGTGGGTTCAATATAACTGTCTGTGTGCATAATATTTGAATTGTACGTTCCTCTTAATGCCCTAATTCTATGCATCTTACTTTATTTGTGCATCGGCTGTAAATATGGACGGAGAACCATTAGCAGGCTTTAGTTGGGTACTGAAGAATTATCAGGCCGTCCATAGAGAACCTACTAAACAAAGTCGTAGTTGCTATTAGCCATTTAAAAGCTAGTCGCCTTATGGAATGTTTTTCTTTGGACAGTAAATTCATTTAATGGTAGATCTGCTGCTTGATTTTTGCATTGTTAGTTCGAGAGTATATGGTAGGAAGTTAGAAACGTTAAGATAATTGAATTGAATTGAAGAGTAAGCAGCAAAGTTTGACCTTTTCTCTGGTGAATAGTGTTCGGCTATGTGGCATTTAGGAATGTGAACGTTAATATTTCTTCATGCTTGTGCATAATTCAAGTATGAACGAGAAAGAAAACTATATAGTCATTGGTACAGTATTTGAATAAATTCTTGTTAATGCCTAATTCTTGGCAGCTCACTTTAGTTGTGCATCTGCAGTAAATATGACGGATAATCATTAGTAGGCTTTAGGTGGGTGCTTAAGAATTATCAGGCTGCATAAAGAATCCTACAACACTGGAAGTCTTATTAGCTAATGACCATGCAAAAGCTATGCATGCTGTTCATAGTGCTATGTGGGAACTTGAGCATTGGTCATGCTTGTATGTCATGAAGATTAAAAAGAAAACATACCATGCAACTAAAATTTGAGTGAGATCCTTAAATGAAGCCTGTTGGATGATGTTTTTTCCCTGGACTTGTGATAAGTTCTGGAAATATTTTAAATTTTTACGGTCAATTCACCCATATTTCCTACCATGTTCCTCTTATTCACAATGAGCTATCAATTCTGATCAGTGCTTTCTTGCTGGATTTACATTTTATGGTAATTTCTGTGTTTTGTGCTACCTAAGACATTTATCTTTTTGCTTGGAATTCTTTTTAAGAACTTGTTCTCCGGGTTCTGTTTGTCCTAACTCACCATTATCGTTGTAGACTGGAGATGCTCGTTTTGAGAGCCATGAACGTGTCCGCTATACTCGAGATCAGCTCCTGCAACTGAGGGAGGTAATATCAATATTTAAAAATGTTTAGCGATGGTGTTTATTGGACATTAGTTTTCTGCACATAGATATGAGAAAAACAAATCTGGCCTTTTTTTGCTTATTGTTATTACTATTTCAGAAAAATAAAATGGCTATATTTACTGATAGCTATTGACCGCAATGTAATTTCTATTATTAAAAATTCAGTTCTCTTCTTCCATCTTTTAGATCTCTCTCGATTCCAGCTACCCAAAAAAAGAAATTAAAAAAATGATATAATGGTGGATTATCATGATTTTTTGGCCTGTCCTTGATTCTGGTTATTGCTGTCTTCTAGGCGGTTGTCCTACAGTTACCTGAGATTATTCTGCAAATCAAACAAGAAGTTGAAGCTGAACTGTTTGGCGAGGATGTCTCTCGGGGTCGTGTGGATAGCAATGTGAGTTTCTGTCTGACTTGATATAAAAAGTTGTATTTCTTCTCATCTGACTATTTTGTTGGCATTTCTCTCCTCTCCACGCAGAGGGAAAAAAGCAATATTTGATGCTTTTGGTAATGTTGCGAGCTAAGGAGCATTTCGGATTCATTATTTTTTCGTTAATGCTTGTCCATCTTCTATTTCACTTTCTTGCAGTGTGCACTTTCTGTTGCGTGATTGTCCAGTGTAATTCGCCTTTCTGCAGGTGCAGGTTCTGTCTCAGAGTCGTTATTCTGAACCAGACCATCGTGACTGGCGTAATAGGTCAGCACAATTTTCTGCCCCCACAGAGGAGAGGTCATGGGATGCACTTCGAGAAAACAGGGAATTTGGTGGCCAGTATACTCGGCAAGAGCAACTTAGCTCACAATTTGCAAGAGCTCAAGTATCTGCCACTCAAGGGGTAATTTATTTCCTCATGTGCATTTTGGAGAATGTTCATTATTGATTTGAAGAACTTCTGTTAATTATTTCTCGCTTTTGTACTCCCAAAGGCAAGTTCAGTTTTCCATGCTTTCTGAAAGCTGTTAGCACTTAAAGAAAAGACATCCTATTGAAGAAATATAATATACTTGATTATCACATCACTTGCTCAGGGTAGAGAGGGAAATTCCTTGATCGAGTGTTGTGGTTGATTTGCACTTTGTTTTAGATATTAGAATTAGGTATACAGATACATAGTTGGACCGGCCTGGCCTAACTCGTGATTTCACAGGGCTGGCTACGATTTTTGGAGCCCATATAAAAAATGGGCTTTTTAGCCCGGCCTGAATAAGCCTGTTGATTTGTGGGGCTTTTGTAATATGGGTTGGGCCGGCCTGTGGGCCGAATTAATAAATAATAATTAAAAATAAAAATAAAATAGAGTACTAAAAATAATAAGAGTCCAACTCAAAGTTCATTTAAAATTTTTAAATATTAAAACTTAGATACAAATTATATTTTTATAATATGTACTCCCTCCATCTTTACCTGTCCCTTATTGACTTGACACAGGATTTAAGAAATAGTCAATAATAGGAGTAATTTTACTAAATCACCCTGTGAATATAATAAACACAATGTCTTAGAAAATGTAACAAGAAAATAACTATAATTAATGATAAGGGTAAACTAGAAATTAAGTGTGAAACTATCTTTTATTTTCATAAAGTGGACAAGTATTGTTGGATATCTCAAAACAGTACAGTAGATGAGTAAAGACGGACGGAGGGAGTAATAGTAACACATATACTATGTAATATTGTCTTGTTGCTATTTATTTTAATATTAAATTATAATTTAATTTAAAAATTTATAAAAAATATATGAATAAAAATGTGGGCTGGTCCGGCAAGGCCCGCAGCCCAAATATTAATGGGCTGGGCTAGCTATTTTCTAGCCCATAAAAAAAGGGGCCAGCCCGACCTGGGCTGTCAAATTCCAAAGCCTGTAAGGGCTAGCCCGGATGGGGTGGGGCGGCCTGTATAGACAACTCTAATTCTAGGTATAATAAACAATATTTTACAAAATGTCTCTCAAATTTAGAACATCTTTATAACTCTATTTTTATAATGTTGAAATTTTTTTAGGCAAAGCCTCGCACCCGTATCCACACTCGGATTCACACCCTTGAATCTTAAAATTTATAATTTGCCGAATTCGCACCCGTCTCAGATACTTGTACTCGAATCCGAGCAACTTAGGTATTGTCTTATTGATATAACTTGGAACTTCAATTAGATTAATTTAAGAGATCTCTTTTTTCCTACATAATGTCTTTCTCTCCGTTGTTTTAGCTGCTAAGCTTATTCCTTGCACCAGCAATGGTTTAATTTTTCTTCTGCTCAGAGTTCAAATTACATGATTTTTCCTGATTGTGAACTATCTACTCCTCCTGATCTCTGAAACTTTTCAACTGTTTGTGCACCAGGGAGGTCCTACTCCTACACTGATCAAAGCTGAGGTGCCATGGTCAGTCCGAAGGGGTGCCCTTTCTGAAAAAGATCGTGTCTTGAAAACAGTCAAGGGGTAATCTTTCTGGAAATACTCGTGATGCTTTTAACAGTGTTTCATAGTATAATTCAAAGCTATTTTTTCACCATATCTTAACAGTAGGGAGCTGCATTTTGTCTTCTTTACTACCTTTTCTCATATTCATGGATATAATAAGCCGTCATTAGCCCGTGGTACTATTTACTGTACAACAACAACATACCCAGTGGAATCCCACAAGTGGAGTCTGGGGAGGGTAGAATGTACGCAGACCTTACCACTACCTCATAGAGGCGTGGAATTATTTACTGTAAATAAAAAAAATAAGGTTTCAATATGGTCTTGGTTTCAGATGTAGTTTGCAAATTCTGTGAAGGTTAATTTTAGGATATAATTATTGTGTACATGATTGGTGTAAGTGTTGTCGATCTTGCAGAATACTCAACAAGTTGACCCCGGAGAAATTTGATCTTCTCAAAGGTCAATTAATTGATTCAGGGATAACAAGTGCAGACATTCTAAAGGTCCTCTTATCTCTTAGATACCTATTTTTCTCTAATGTCTTGTTTTCCCTCGTATGCCTTGGTCAACTGATGTATTCTCTTCTCTATATTCCAGGGTGTGATCTCTTTGATTTTTGACAAGGCTGTATTGGAACCCACCTTCTGCCCGATGTATGCCCAGCTGTGTTCTGATCTCAATGCGAAGCTTCCTCCATTCCCATCTGATAAACCTGGTGGGAAAGAAATTACATTTAAGCGAGTTCTTCTAAATAATTGCCAAGAGGCATTTGAAGGTGCTGACAAATTGAGGGAAGAGGTGAGACAAATGACTGCTCCGGAGCAGGAGTCAGAACGCAAGGACAAAGAAAGGTTGATCAAATTGCGCACTCTTGGAAACATACGTCTTATTGGGGAGCTTTTGAAGCAAAATATGGTTCCTGAAAAAATTGTTCATCACATTGTTCAGGTTGTTGATTGTTTTCAATTAGCTTAATCTTCTTGATTCTTTCTCTCTTAAATGTCTTTAAACGTATCAAGTTTGTGGAAAATTGTCTTCCTGATCTTATCAACAGAAACTATTAGGACAAGATCCCAAAAGCTGTCCAGAAGAAGAGAATGTTGAAGCTATATGTCAGTTCTTTAACACCATTGGTAAGGAGCTTGACAAGATGCCAAAGTCAAGGCACATCAATGATATATATTTCAATCGATTGAAAGAACTATCAATAAACCCTCAGCTGGCAGCACGATTAAGGTTTTTGGTCCGTGATGTTCTGGATTTACGTGCCCATAACTGGGTCCCTAGGCGGGAAGAGGTGATACATGATTTTCCTATGTAGTAGTTGTGACTAGTTAAGTCCTACACTTCTTTTTCATGATTTATTTACTTCTTTTACAGGTGAAAGCCAAAACCATTAATGAGATCCATTCGGAAGCAGAGAAGACCTTGGGGTTGCGTCCTGGTGCTACATTAAGCATTAGAAATGCTCGTGCTTCTCCAGGAGCTCAAGGGAATTTGGGTCCTGGTGGCTATCCCATTAATCGACCTGGTACTGGTGGTATGATGCCTGGGATGCCAGGAACAAGGAAGATGCCTGGAATGCCAGGTATGGATAATGACAACTGGGAGGTTCCTAGGTCACGGACAATGCCAAGAGGTGCTCAGCCACCATTGATTGGCAAGTCACCGTCCTTGAACACAAGACTCTTGCCTCAGGGTAGCAGTGGTGTCATGAGTGGAAGGAGTAGCGCCCTCTTACAAGGTAGTGGTGGACCTCCTGTCCGACCATCGGGCTATGTCTCTGGTGTGGAGCCTGTATCACAATTTCCAGGACCAGTTAAGCCATATTCAGCTAGTACTGCCTTCCCTATTGCTGAGAAATCTCAGGCTCCAACTGCAAGGTCAAATCCTGAAGAATTGAAGAGAAAAACTGTCTCTCTTTTGGAGGAATATTTTAGCGTTCGGATTTTGGATGAAGCTTTGCAGTGCATTGAAGAACTCAAATCCCCTGCCTTCTATCCTGAAGTTGTCGAAAAAGCCATATCACTTGGACTGGATAAAAGCCCACCACATGTTGAACCAGTTGCACAACTTCTTGAGCACTTGTTTGCTAAAAAGGTTTTTACTGCTACAGACTTGGCCACTGGGTGCTTGAACTTTGCTTCTCAGTTGGAAGATCTTGCGATGGATTTACCAAAAGCACCAGCAAATTTTGGGGAGATAATTGCAAGGCTAGTTTTGTCAGGGGCAATGGACTTCAAGTTGGTGAACGAGATTTTGAAGAAGATAACCGATGACTTATACCAGAAGGACGTATTTGCAGCAATCATGAGAGCTATTAGCTCTAGCCCTACTGGTCAAGGAGTATTAGATTCACAAGCATCTGATATCGAAGCCTGCAAAAATCTGTTCACGTAAAAAGCTTAAATTCTTGCTTGGAGGAGTGCTGCAACCTCATCGATGGAATATGTCCAAACACACTTTTCCTTGCAATGGCCTTTCTGTTTGTGCCAAGTGAACCAGAGCAACTGTATCTCAGTTTTTATAATCAGAACAGTGAAAGAACAGGTGAGTTTATGAGTTGTATACTTTCCCTACGTGTGTTCATTAGGCGACGAAAGACAGTTTTGCAACATGGTAAATTATACACCATATTTGCTCAAGGCAACGGGCTGCTTTACGGAGTCCAGCCGTTTTGTATTCCATTAGTTTTTCATTTTACTTTTTCCCGTTGACTTGTTATATCAAGTTTTGTCGAATTTGTGAGTTCATAAAATGCAACTGTTCCAATATTTACACCATTTTAAAGCTGAATTTGATAACATAAGTCTGTCTGCAGTTTATCTCTGATAGGTTTATTGCTTTTGCTGGGTATTTGAATCTGCAGATTTAGTCATTATTAGCTTGCTTTTGTACTTGTTAGTAATAATAATGTAATATGTTGTAAAATTCAAAATCTTTGATCATTTATCGTGTAGTTTCTTATTCTTCGATGTGTACTATTATCTATTGATGCATTTGTTTTTTTATCTTGTTACGTCTTTTTTCTTACAATTCTGTGTCTTAACTCTTTTGAGCCGAGGGATTATTAAAAACAATCTCTCTTAAAGTTTGTGTACGTCAAACCCTCTTCAAAACACAAGTGGAATTGCGTGGATATGTTGTTATTACTGTAATCAAAATGTTTGATGCCAAGTGCTCCACTATTAGCAAAACGTGCGATGTATGATTTAAGTGCACGTCATGATTTGATTTTTTTTTGACGGAGCAAAGCATATAAAAATCTTGTTTAATTCATAAACACGTGCAATTTTCTGATTGGTCGAAAACATTTTAGGTAGATGGGATGACCCTCAAACTTATAAATTCCATTTGACATTTGTTGCTCTAGCTAATTATCTTTTAAATAGTTTTAATTGATCGATATATATAACTTAAACTCTTTTTAGGTTCATATTTTCTCACCTAAAACACTTAATGTCACATTCATTTGATGATGATGGCAATTCTTATCTTCATTTTGAGCCACTATTATCCAAAGCCATGAATGCTCAAGTATCTTCTTTCTCGAGTTTAATCATTTGATATTTGAAATTTATCAATTTGACACTTTTATTCATGAAATTCGAATTCAATCTTACTAGAAATTAAATAATTTTATCCACAAAATATACAGGAGAATTTAATAGCCAATTCTTATTTGTTTTGTCGTAATCAGTTGAAACGCTTCACTGGGTAAGTTGATGTTGTAGTATTTTCTAAATATGTTTTGAGAATTTTTTTTGAGCCAAAACACTATTAACAGAATAGAAATCAGCAACAAACAAATTCTGCAGCTGAAAAAGCAAAATTCATCATCAATTCTATTTAGCAACGATTTTTAAGAAAAAGAATTAATAGCTACAAATAATTGGCGATGAAATTTGTAATTAGGTTTAGTTTTTTTTTTTTATAGTGAGCGTTTACTGAAAATAACCTCTTTATCGTTACACGACAAAAATAATTCTTTTTTTTTTTTGGAATAATCAATTAAATTATCACCCTGCACACATTTTAAATTATTCATGCATATATTATTTTCTTCAGATCGATCTTGTAAAATTACATCGAATATGTTATCGTTATTGTTATTGATGTTAACTTTATAATTCTCATTTTAATCTTAGATAATTTTTATATGATCATATAAATATTTAAGATTTATTAAACAAACGTAATTCATGAAATAGTGGAAAGGTTTGCGTACACTCGATCCTCTCTAAACTCTACTGTGTGAGATTTTATTGGATATGTTGTTACTATTTATTTAACAGAACATGACATACTTACAAGTTACCGAAAATGCGAAACTGGATAATAGGACACCACCCTCTTTAGACTTCACTTGTGGAATTACACAAAGTATTTATTGTCAAATGAATGTCTAAGGTTTGTGATAAACCACAAATTTCAAATATATCTCTATTTTTAAAAAAGAAATTGTCGGTCAAACACCTTCACGTAAATTAAAATGAAGACGTAAAAGAGAGTGGCTCGGTGCATTAAAAGCTCCCACTGTGTGCAGATTGAGAGTTCGAAATTATAGTCCATCAATGTTCCTCCTCCAAGACTTGAAAGATTCATCTTCTTCCCTCTGATACTTGTGATGACAACTCTTCTTTTCCACTTGTCATCTTTCAAGTATTATTGTTCTCTTTTACGTTACTATATACGTGATTTTATTATACTTTACTCACCATGTCCTTGTAATAATTCAGCATTTTCTTCAATTACTTTGAAGTCTGGGGAGGATAGTCCATAGTAGCCCTACCCCTATATATGAGGTTAAAAGAGGCTGTTTATATATGAGGTTAAAAGAGTCTGTTTCTGACAGTATGAAGAGAATTCCACATCTATAGGAGGTCACTACAACTCTCAACAAGACATAAAATAAGATCACAGGCCTGTATAAATACCTCAACCTGTATAAATACCTCAACGAACTCATGTTGCACTAAGTTGCTTATGGACGCATGCATGCAGTAGGGAACACTTTTGGGGTGAACACCCATCGAACAAGTAGGGTCAATAATTCAGGCAGTAACATTTAGCAAAAGTGAGTGTTGTCTGAAGCCTAAAAGGAACAAAACACACGCTCAAAAAGGTTCATTTGAGAGCAAAACGGATATCAGATTAGTCGGTTCAGTGGGCTTCAGATAGCATAACAGAATGGAACGACTGTATTCATCAGCATTTCTCTAAGAAACTTACATCTGTCAAACACAGTTGAAGCCACCAACAATGCAAGGTGGCATTAGAACTAGTCACAACTCACAAGCAACAAGCTCGGACAACTCATCTCGATGGATGAGAATCGCAACGAAACAGTCAAGAAAACACAGGTAGTACAAGAGGAAAGAGAAGAAAACAAAGAGCACTCAACCAACTGAGCTACTAAGATTCCCCGTTGAAGATATATGATATTTAATGTAGAGGATGAATTACACAGACTACATCTAGTTGCTAGCAATGAACATATATTGTGCAAGTATTGCATGCATAAGAAATTTCTTTACACAAAAAAGATAATGTAACTCTACATGCCAACAGAAGTTTGACAATGCTCAGCATTAACACAAAATTTTCTGACCACATTTAACTGAAGGTTGAAAGATGGATCAAACCCTTAAAGCAACAGGGTCTTGCCATGATAATTTTCGTTTTCCAACCTGAGAAGTGCCTTCTCCAGCATTCCTACAAACCAATAGCTTCGCATCATCATTGAGTTTTCGGATAAGACATCCCTTTGGCTCCTTGAGCTGCACCTTCTCAAAATTTACTTCTGGTTCCTCTTCTCCTATCTGTAAAAATTATAAAGTCTAGAGGTAAATGATGTAAAAGCATACAGCTCATGAAATAAAGTGAAAGAGCACTTGACGCTTAGTTTGATACTTACCGAGATCTCATTCAAATCAAAGACTGGAGCTCGAGTGGGCAATGCAGCTTCTTTGCCACTATGACCAGTGCCCTGATTTAAATCACAAGTAGGCGAGCTGCTCTGTAAGATAGCATTGTTAGCATCGTATAATCCCTCGTTCTGCTTCAAATTATAGGCTGGAGCTCCTTTTCGGGATGGAACTCCCTTTCCACTATACTCTCTTGATTTATGGTTCAGCTCTAAATCTGCATTGTGAAAAACAGCATCTTTTCCGCCACCTAATCTGTGCTTTTGGTTCACATGAATATCAGGTATCTTCTTCGAAGCAACTACCTTTGCAACCTGTATCCTTCCGTTCTGTCTTGGGCCAGGAAGGGGGGGCAGTCTGTTTAGCTTGGTGTCCTTTCTTCTCATAACTTGATCCCTTGACCAACTTTTGGGGTAAGTTTCAACATTCGGTAGTGATACTAGCTCTTTCCCTTTTGGAGAACTAAAGGAGTTCGATTGCAATAGATGCCTGTGCCTCTGGCGTAAGAAACTGCATAATCATGCAAAAATTGCACTTAGATCCAAATAGAAAAGAAACTCCGCAAGTAAAAACAACAATACACGCAGTGTAAATTCCGCAAGCACTTCAAGAAAAAGAATAGGCACAGAAGTGCAGTTCTTGTCCCTTAATCCTATTGTGCAAGCTATATTATGAAGTCTACAGCAAAAAATATTGCATGCAAGAACTCCAAAAGGAAATGGAACTATCAAGTCAATATGAAAACCTTTTGATAAGTTGAACAAACTTACCGAACTTCAGCTAGTAATCTTAGTTTCCTCAGCTTTGAATCCTGCAATTTGCGCCTTATGCCATTAGTTTCCTGTAAATGGTAAGTTACATGTGAGCAAAACCGATTGATCACAAATAACATTATTATTTCACTCTACTACAAAAAATAATCAGCCTTCTATCATCTTGCAGTTTGAAGTTTATTGACTATAATGTACACAACCCATTACCCCCAACGCTTTGGTCTAGTGATAACTGACAAGAGTGCACTGTGTGATGTGGGGGTTAGGCACGTCACGGATTGAACTCACATAAACAAAGCCTAATAATGTCCGCATCATCAAACCGTGTGCCACTGGCCCTCGGGAATTTCTCAAGTACAAAGAGAAGAACAAGCTAAGAGTTGTTCTAGAGATAATTCCTAATAACTCTTAGGAGAAAACATAAATGAATTCAACCACAAACGTCAACTTTACCTTTATCAAAAAAAAAGAATTCAACCATAGGAGACAATCTGAAGGGGAGCCTCAATGGTGGAATGATGGAAAGGGCAACCTCAAATAGAAATTGAACAAAGAGACAGCACATAACAACTCTATGAAGGTTCAAATCCCCACGGAGATAAAAACACTAGATTATTTCTTCCCACCCGTCCTAGCCTTTGTGGACAGAGTTATAACTCTAGTACCTATTGCTGGACCAAACTAGCCCAGACACCACAATTATCAAAAAGTATCAACTCTAAGAATCATTGATAGGAAACAGATCAAACTCAAAGGAGGTTCCCACACCAAAAGGTACCATATGTCTAACAACTCCAAATAAGAGAAATCAACAAGCTATTCAACACATTAAAAAACCACAAATCAAAAAACACATTTTTTCATAACAAATGATCAGAGATTAAAAAAAAGACAAGATTTTTATACCTTCTGGAGCTCTTTATAGTCCTGCAAAAGTATCTGATGCTTCAACTTAGCCTTTGGGTCTTCAAAACCACCATAAGATGATGATTCCAAAGCAACCCTTTTCATCTTCTTAAACATATCAGATCACAGATGAATCAAACTTATCCCTTCACATGAAAAAGATCAGATCTTGGAGAAATCAAGAGACAAAAAAGTTGAAAAAGACCAAGAAAAGGGGCAAAGGAGACAGAGAAGAGGAAAAACGGGAAGAGGAAAGAAAGGAGAAACAATAATAACAACACAACAACAAGGCCAAACAAAAAAAAAGGAGTAATAGGGAAAGAAAGAGAGGTGGCAAGAAGCTTCTCTTGACCAAGACAAACCCCAAAAAGCCCACATAAATGGAGAACCCAAACAAAAAATATATATACTATTATACATTGCTGTTGTTTTTGTATTAGGAAAGACAAGGAAGAAGTGATGAACATTGGAAATTTTTTTTGGGATGTTGCAGAAAGGGTATTTCTGGCATAAAGATTGTATCTTTATGGTCATATATTGTATGTATGAGGTGGATTTAGACATCTGAATGAAGACACCTCTTCTTTCCTTTAAAATTTCTTGATTTTTTCTCTTTTTGGGTTTTTTCTTCTATATAAATTTTGCCCCACCTACCATTAGAAACAAAGAAAGTAGCTCTGTGGCCTGATTCTTGATGAGCCTAGTAACAGTGGACAGGATAAATATAAACCTCATTAACCCCCCACCCCACCCCCACCCCCACTCCCCCCACCCCACCAAAAAAAGTGTGTTGATATGAGATTTTTAGCCATGAAAATTTTTTTCTGCAAAAAAAATAAAAGCATAGAGAGAGAAATCTGGAGTTGTTGGTAAGTTGCCTTGTTTTAAGGCTTTTGTTGGCAGCTGTTGCTTTGATGGTGATGATCTTTTTACATTATCCTTTATGTGAAAGTATTATTTTGCCCTTTATCCTTTTTTTAAGGTTTCAAGATTCATCAAATTAGTATTATGACAGCAGCCATTGGAAAAGGTTTGGAATTTCTTACTTTCACACATTGAATGTGAAGCCATTAGATTTTAAAGTGTTATGTCACCCCATTTAGTCAACACTCCTTTATTATTGATTGACCTAAGACTATAGAGTTAAATAATAAAAAGTATACAAAATATTATTTTTTGAGTTTCTATTTAGATATGAGACAAGTGATTTATCAGGTAAGACGTATGTATTTCATGTTATTTATCGTATACGGTAAACGTTACTTAGTATATTTTAGTCTCAACTAAAATGCTTACTATCAAGAAGTATACTGTTCATTTAAACCTGTCTTAACTCTCAGAATCAATGCTATTCCAAAAGAGGCAATTATGACACAAAAGTTAAAAGTTTTGATTTCAAATATATTTCAAAAGTGGGGCATCAGTTTCTTGAAGTTTGGTTATATTACCTTCTTCAATAACTTTTTTTATAATCAAGAAATTTTCTCTGTGGCCCGTCCTTCGAATCAATCACAGCCTTCTAAATTCGGTGGATTTTAAGCTCACCCCTTTATCTTTCTTCACTTAAATACCAGGCTTCGCTTTTCATAGTGTGAGACTTGAACATATAACCTCAACCACAAATTCTCCATTCTTTGCCACTTGAGCTAGGGCTTGGAGACTTCTTCAATAATTTAACTGATGTTTTTAAAGTTAAAAGTAAAATTTTGATGATTCATGGACAACCATGAATTAATTCCTATGTTATATAAAAGTTAAACTTTTATTTAGAAGGCATAATTCATAAATATTCATTCAAATTTGAATGATCACTCTTAATTTTGAGACGACCTATATAGACATCTCAACTTATAACTAATTATACTCTAATTCATTCTCACTATGTCTCGTTGACATATTTGAGCTGACATGATAAATAAAACTTAAAAAAAATTAAAATAATTATTTTGTAAGTTGAAATGTCCGACTGACACAATATACATAGTTAAGCGCAAGTGCGCAAGTTTAAGCTAATGCTTATATAGTATGTTTATTTAAAAGGATGCAAGTGCAAAGTTTAGAAGCCTTAGTGGTCATATTGATATTTTCAAAACCTTAGGGGGCAAAAACGCTTAGTACTACAAAACGGGACTTGGATAAAGATATATATTTTTTTAATATTTTCTTCCTTAAAAAAAAAAAGCTCATTTTTTCTGCCCAAAAAAAAATTTTGTGGTGAAAAAAATGGCGTCTACAAGTGCTTTCACAGCTGGGATTTCAAATCTTCATAGCTTCAGTAAGCTTTTTTCCCCTGTAATTATATTTTTTTTTTGGGAATTTCCAGTTTAGAGAACTAATATTAGTTTTCCTTAAAAGAAAAAAATATTTTGTTTTGGAATGAGTATCTAGGATTTATATAGTCAATAGAACTTATTTGGGATTGTGATGTTGTTTATTGTTCATTTGTTAGTACTAATTATTTTGAGAACAAATTGAAAATTTAATTAGTAAGTCCATTTTATCTTGCTTGGCTCAAATTTCAAGAAAATAATATAAGATAAGTTTAAATGAATTAATGGGATTCATATAATCGACCTCAACTTGTTTGGGGCTATTGTTATGGCTTATGTAGGTGTAGAGTTCTTAACTGCTAATGGGGTTGTGTTGATAGTTTACAAAATGCCCTAAAAAACTAATATATCCATTTGAGTGAAGCTATTACTTGATGTAAAGCTATCAACTTTCTTTGTTGAAGAAGTCTAATTTTGATGGTTATTACAAAACTTCCAACCCTTCAAAGTTTTATCCAACTTGTTTGGGGCTAAGGCCTTGTTGTTGTTATGGCTTATGTGGGTGTATAGTTCTAAATTGCTGATGGGGTTGTGTTGATAGTTTACAAAATGCCCTAAAGGAACTAATATAGCCATTTGATTGAAGCTATTAGCTTTCTTGATATAAATCTAGCAACTTTCTTTGTTAAAAAAGTCTAATTTTGATGGTTACCTCAAAACTTCCAACCCGTCGAAGTTCTATCCAACTTGTTTGGGGCTAAGGCGTTGTTGTTGTTGTGGCTTATGTTGGTGTATAGTTCTTAATTGCTAATGGGGTTGCGTTGATAGTATACAAAATGCCCTAAAAAATGAATATAGCCATTCGATTGAAGCTATTTGCTTTCGTGATATAAAGCTAGCAACTTTCTTTGTTGGAAAAGTCCAACTTTGATGGTAATCACAAAATTTTCCAACTCCTGGAAGTTCTAATCACAAAAATTCCAACCCTTGGAAGTTCTATGCAGCTTGTTTGGGGCTAAGCCGTTTTCTTTCTTTTCTGAAACTGGTAAAGATTGTATTCTTTAGCATTAAGGGTATGTTGGCCACCACCAAAAAGTGTCAATTAAAGCTTCCTATCAAATCTAAAGCCGATCTTTATCTACTATACACAGTTGTTTAAACCAAAAAAGTAACGATACTATACAATTCAATTTAACCTTATGTATGGAATTGGATCTATCTTCAAAACATCTACCATTTCTTTCTCTCCAAACTGACCACTATATACATGATGGTATAAACCTCCACCATCTCTTTTGACTCTTGCTGCCATCTCTCCTAACCCAACAGTTTAGCGAATCTGATGTATGTTTTGGCAGTATCCAGTTCACGCTAGAGATGTTGAGAAACAAGTTCCAGATTTGAGCAGTGACTATATATTGCAAGAGTAGGTGGCTGTTTGTTTCTCCTGTCATATTGCATAGAAAGCACCTAGGAACCAGCTGTCTATCCTTCTTCTGTAGTACTTACTCTGTTAAACATGCTCTCTTTATCGCTAGCCAAGTGAAGCATTTCACTTTTTTAAGGATATCCTCCTTCCAGAAATAACTCCAAGGTGTTTTGGACCCCAACCATCACCAGGAGCCTCTTCTGTAGGCACTTCTAACTGAAGAAAGACCAACTTGTTGTGCTTCCACAACATCCTGTCTGTGACATTTGTGTCTATGATCATTCCACCTAGTTTCCCTTGTAAGTCTGCTACCCTTTCCACCTCCCAAACCTTGAAAAGTCTTCTAAAAGCTATATCCTGTCCCTATACTGTCCAGCAATCTCCCACATTAGCATCAGGATTTTCACAAATTTGAAAGAGATCTGGAAAGGTATCCCTGAGAGGGGATTGTTCTTTTTTTTTTCTGGATGCCACATGGTGTCCAAGCCATTATTCGCATAGCTCGACTAATTCCATGGATACCTGCCACCTCCCACCAACAATTGGTGCCAGGTAACTCTGTCCACCAATTCTAGGACTGATGAAAAGAATCACATGGTGTTTTTTGTCTCTGCTGGGATTCAAACCTTAGACCTTATGGCTCTTAATCACTTCATTGATCACTAAGCCATACCCTGGGTGCCTAAGAGGGGATTGTTCTATCCAAACATCCTTCCAAAATTTAGTTTTACAGCCACTTCCCACCTTCTGAGCCCCCCACCCACCCCCTCCCCCTTCCCTTTCTCTGTCTTTGCTAAGGAGTACATTCTTCCAGTTTACTAAGTTATAGCCTTTTCCTTCCCTGTTACCTTGCCATAGGAATTTTCTCCTTAACTTGTCTAGTTTTTCCAATACTTTATCTAGGATTAGGAATAGAGACATCACATATGTGCGCAATGAGTCAAGAACAGACTTTATGCAGATCAATCTTCCACCTAGAGAAAGATATTGAGCCTTCCATCTAGATAGCTTCTTTCGAATTTTCTCCCGAATATCATCCCATATTTCCAAAGCTTTGTGTTTGCTACCCAATGGCATGCCCAGATAGGTGATAGGCAGTTTCTCCACACTACACCCCAATATACCTGCCAATTTCTGACTTTGAGGTTCCTTATTCATACGAAAGATATTGCTTTTTCCCCAGTTCACTTTCAATCCAGAGTCTGCTTCAAACAGTACCAATATCACCCTAATATAACTGATCTGTTCTGCTACAGGCTCAAAAAAGATGACGGTGTCATCTGCATAGAGCATATGACCAATTTCTCCTACCCCCCCCCCCCCCCCCCCCCCCCCCGCGTTTACATCTCATTTTGACGCCTCTGATCCACCTGCTGCAATCCTCATCAAATCCCTCCATTGCCAAAATGAACAGGAAAGGGGAAAGAGGATCTCCCCGTCTCAGTCCAAGGCATTGTTTAATGGCTTATGCTGGTGTAGAGTTCTTAATTGCTAATGGGGTTGTGTTAATAGTATACAAAATGCCCTCAAAAAGGAAGAGAGCCATTTGGTTGAAGCTATTAACTTTCTTGATATAAAGCTAGCAACTTTCTTTGTTGAAAAAGTCTAACTTTGATGGGAATCACAAGATTTTCCAACTCTTGGAAGTTCTATCCAACTTGTTTTGGGCTAAGGAGTTGTTGTTGTTATGGCTTATGTTGTTGTCCAGTTCTTAATTGCTAATAGGGTTGTCTTGATAGCATACAAAACACCCTAAAAATTTGAAGAGAGCCATTTGGTCAAAGCTATTAGCCTTTTTGATATATAGCTAGCAACTTACTTTGTTGAAAAAAGTCTAATTTTGATGGTGATCACAAAAGTTTCCAACCCGTGGAAGTTCTATCCAATTTGTTTGAAACTAAAGTGTAGTTGTTGTCATGGCTTATGTTGGTGTACACTCCTTAATTGCTAATGGGGTTGTGTTGATAGTATACGAATGACCTTAAAATTGAAAAGAGCCATTCGGTCGAAGCTATTAGCTTTCTTGATATAAAGCTAGTTACTTTCTTTATTTTAAAAGGCCAATTTTGATGGTGATCACAAAATTTTCTAACCTTTGGAAGTTCTATCCATCTTGTTTGGGGCTAGGGCGTTGTTGTTATGGCTTATGTTGCTAAAAAAAATGAAAGAGTCATTCGGTCGAAGCTATTAGCTTTCTTGATATAAAGCTAACAACATTCTTTGTTGGAAAAGTCCAATTTTGATGGTAATCATAAAATTTTCCAACCCTTGGAAGCTCTACACACACACAAAACAACAACGACAACAATATACCCAGTGGAATCCCACAAAGTAAGATTTGGCGAGGGTAGAGTGTATTTAGACCTTACCACTACCTCGTGGAGATAGAGAGGTTGTCTCTGAAAGACCCTCGGCTTTAATACATACACATACCAAAAAATCCCATAATATATATGTATGTCAAGTTTGCACCCATCGTGATGAAGGAGTAGCAGTGATGGATGTAGCAAAGAGTTAATGATTCTAAACTCAGTATTTTCAACCTGAAGTATAGGCATACGTGTGAAGAATTGCTAAAATTTCAAGCAGTGAAATTTTGAAGGTGTTTCAAATGATTATTCACACTGGAAATAATAAATTTTATCAAGCTTCAAGCTTACATACCTCGGCTTCGTGGAGCACGCCTTGCCTTAGATCACTTTGTCTTGGGGATGTGTATTTTCTTATGCCCTTTTGTTTTCTTCTCCTCCACTAATATAAAGTTTATTAATCAATTGTTTTCGAGAAATGATACTTATAAAAAGCAAAATGTTGTGATTATTTATACGCGTCAAGAATTTCTTTTATGGTAAATAATTTAATTACTAACCAAATTTTGTAATTGGAAGTAATATTGCCCTTATGATGAAAATTATAGTTGCAAAATAAAGTGACTTGATACTTAGGACTTGTTTGGCCATAGATATTGCCAAAAATATTTGGGGACAAACTTGGCAAATACTTTATGACCGCACTACTTGCCATTATTTGGCAAAGATATTTGGCAAACAATCCAAATTCCCAAATACTTGAGAAGAATTGGTATTTTGGGTCAAATTCTATTATTTAGGAACGTTTCAAAATTTAAAAATTTCTCCAAACTTTTATATTTTATAAAAACACCCATGATCTATATTTTGATTGATTTTCAATCCTAGTTCATTGTACAAAATTAATGTAATTAGATACGTATTTCATATATTTTTATCCAAAGTTGCTCTTGGAAGTTGCTTTCAATTACAAGTAGTAATATTAGTTTTTCATATACTAATTAATGGTAGTTTCCTTTTGTTTTATTCCTCTTTGTTCAGATTCATATTAGTTGTGTTCATTATTATGACTTTTCACCGAACATGTTTATTATGAAATAATAATACAAACTTATGAGTATTTTTAATAGTTTTTAGAACTTATAAATGTAAATCGTATTTCTTTAAAAAGTCAAAAATGTTTCTCCCGAAAACTATGGTCAAACACGTGGTAAAACTTCACCTTAAAATGACTTACCAAAAGTATTTGGGAATCTATGGTCAACCGCTATCTTAATACATGATTTAGATGAGTAACAACAAGAGCTGAATTGTAATTTAAATAGAGTAAATATTTTAATTACTAAACATTATGATTAGTCAATGCAAACAATTTGAAGAAACATCAGTTATGCACTAAAACCTTCCATTTTCCTTTAAAAAACCACCAACATACTCAGTGAAATCCCACAACTGGAGTCTAGGGAGGGTAAAATGTACGCAGACTTTACCATTACCTCATAGAGATAGAGAGGTTGTTTTCGAAAGACCCTTATCTCAAAAATATCATCCCCAACAGTAGAAAATACTAGATATGAAACGACGACTAGAGTGGACAACAAAATTTATAAAGACAAAATAAGTAACAAAATAAATAATGGACAATAACAACACAGTATATAACAACACAACTACCTCTCCTAACCTACTATATCACAAGGCCCGACATCAACCTACCTGTCTAACCTTCTACCCTAATACGTGACCTCCACTCTTTTCTACCTAAGGTCATGTCCTCGGTGATATGAAGCTGCGACATGTCCTGTCTAATCACCTCCCCCAATACTTTTTTGGTCTACCTCTACCCCTTCGTAGAACCTCTAAATCTAACCTCTTGCACCTTCTAAGAGAAGCATCAACGCTTCTTTGCACATGCCCAGACCATCGCAGTCTCA
This sequence comes from Solanum rostratum, assembly GCA_029948455.1. Classification (NCBI taxonomy): domain Eukaryota; kingdom Viridiplantae; phylum Streptophyta; class Magnoliopsida; order Solanales; family Solanaceae; genus Solanum; species Solanum rostratum. The sequence goes on along the minus strand of CM057046.1, from coordinate 1,105,313 downwards.
CTTCTCTCATTTTATTTGCCACAAAGGCCACCCTTAACTTCCGTTGAATGATCTCATGCCTAAACTTATCCCCCTTGGAATGTCCACACATCCATCTCAACATCCTCATTTTCACGACCTGCATCTTATGAATATGTGAGTTTTTGATTGACTAGCACTCCATCCCATATAGCAAAGACGGTCTAACCACCATTCTGTAAAACTTGCGTTTAAGTTTAGGTGGTATCTTTTATCACATAATACTCTAGAGGCCAGCCTTCATTTGGTCTATGTTGCCTCAATACGATGTGTGACATCATCGGCGATATCGCTACTACTCTGGATGATGGACCCAAGATACTTAAAATTCTCTCTCTTGGGAATAGGTTAAGGGGCAAGCCTCACTTTAATGTCTGCTTCATCCCTTGCAACACTGAATTTGCACTCCAAGTAAATAGTTTTGGTCCTGCTTAGTTTGAACCCTTTGGATTCCAAAATATGTATCCAAACTTCCAATCTATCATTAACTTTAGCTCGAGTTTCATCAAACAGTACTATGTCATCCGCAAACAGTATACACCATGGAACCTTCTCCTGGATAGATTGTGTCAGCTTACTATGGCAAAAAAGAAGGCTCAACACAGATACTTGATGAAGTTCCATCTCAACAAAAAAATACTCTGATTCTCCTCCCACCGTTCTTACTGAGTTTTGGCTCTGTAAATACATGTCCGTTATCATCCTAATATACACTATTGAAACATCTTTCGCCTCTAAACACCTCCATAGGACATTCCTCTGAACTTTGTAATTTGAAAAGGTAAAAATGTTCATGTGCTATTTGAAATTCATCGAGTCTTAAGTTTTAAAACAAAACCAAGATATTTCATGGAGATTTGAACTTTTAGGTGAATAGGTAAATATTGTAATACACTTGATGAATTTTCCTAAGTTATGATTGGTTAGTGAATATAAATTGAAGAAACATTAGCTATGTACCAAATATTTTCAATTTCCTTAGTACAACTAAATAAAATTCTCCTATTACATCAACTAAGATAAATCTCAAATTTAACTCAAAAAAGAAAATGTATTTATGTGCTTATTAAAATTTAACTCGCAAGATTAGGATTGAAGATATTCGGGATAAGGTAGGAGTGGCCAAATAGAGGACAAGATGCAAGAATTGAGACTGCAATGGTCTGGGCATGTGCAGAGGAGATGCATAGATGTCCAATGTGGAGATGTGCAAGGTTGCCTGAGGATGGTTTCAAGGAATGTAGAGGTAGGCCAAAGAAATATTGAGAAGAGTTGATTAGACATGACATGATGCAGTTTCATCTTATTGAGGACATGACCTTAGATAGATAGTTATGGAGGACACATATTAGGGCAAGAGGTTAGTTAGTTGAGTGTTATCTCGCTTATTCCTCTTTACGGTTAGTCGAACTATTAGTTGTAATACGCTTGTAGTTTCTTTGCCCCTTGAGTATGGTTATTATTTGTCATTTTTTTACACTTGATTATCGTTGTATCTTGTTATGACTATTATTTAGGATGATTAGTCAGGTGTATTTTGCCATGACTATCTTTATTTCCTTTATTTCTTTCTCTATACGTTGGATTTTTTTCCTTGTGCCAACGATCTATTGAAATAGCCTCGCTACCAGGTATTGGCGAGGTCTATGTACATTTACCCTCCTCAAACCCTACTTTGTGAGATTGCACTAGTATGTTGTTGTATGTAGTTTTAAATAGGCTTAATACTTAGTTTTCTCCCCGAGTTTGTGGTCAAGTCCCTTTTACACTCCCCTCCTTCATGGGGAACCTTTTACACCCCAAGCATTTTTCTGAATGTATTTAAACCACTCCACTTTTGTGCTTAACAAGTTCCTTAAAACATGTGTATGTTATGAACCAACAGGATGGGTACACATGTTATCAATTTAATTAAACACTTAAAATTACAAATATACGCCCATCTTTTTCCGAATAATGAATAAGTTTGAGGCAGATTATTGTTTCAAGTTGTTGAATATATTGACCTTCGTATTACTTTTAGCAATGTGCTTCTAGCTTCCTTTATGCGCGGGTTTTGGGGATGCACTTGACCACAAGGATCTATTGTGCACAGCTTTTCTTTGCATTTCTGCAAGAGGTTGTTTCCACAGGAGAGGTCACATGACAACAATGTCACCAGTTATGCTATAGCTCCCCTTCCATTTACGTCAAATGGCTTATATTCGAGTGTCAATATTTAGTCAAAGTTTCCTTCCATTTAAACATAATGTGTTGTTTAAGTATTACCTTCTGGAGTTCTTTAGTTAGTATTCAGTTTACTCTTACAAGTGCTAGCTATTGAATCTTCTTTCAGTTATACCCCGGAAAATTGAGGACCTGATGAAAAAATGTATTGTTTGACAATTTTGGTTTTTGCAGACAAACCATGTCCTAGTGTAAATCAAGTCGGTATGTGGACTTTATCAAGATCCGGCTATCGAAAGGTTTTAGATAATCCCAGACCTCTGCAAATATGTTCTCTGTTTGGAGGAAAAAAGGACAACAACGAGCAGAACAATGATGCTCCTTCAAAGGTATCTGAGTATATCCTTTTTTGTTGTATAGTATTTTATTGGTTACATCGACATTAAATCGATTTTGTTTGATGACTTGTCAGTGATCATTTTAAGCTATATATGTGTGCACATAAAGATCATATTGCAAATTCTTCTTCTGGTAGCTTGCTAGTTTTTCTCTGCAAATAAAATATTCTATTGTTTGGCAACAAAGTTGACAGTAAACTGAAACTTTTCAAGAAGCATGGTCGCTTTTGGGAGTTTTCCATTGAAATTATTCTAGCAAGTTTGAAGAAATTCCATGGGGTCCATTAACTACCCAACTTCGAACTTTGCGCCACTGATCCTTAGGGATTTCTCAGTTTTTAGAAAAAAACTACTGGAATTCATGTTTTTACCCTTAAATGAAGTAAAATATTGGCACCCATTAGCTAGGATCACTTTGCCGTAAAAGGTAATTATTTGGGTAATTTTGGGTGAAATGAATACTAATGGAATAGAATGAATGCTTAGGTTTCATATAATTGACCCAGTTTGTATGAGATTGAGGCTTATATGTTGTTTGCTTTATTATGCTTTACCTGTTGCTTTGCTCGTCACAAATTTTGTGTTATTTGACTGTAACTAACCTCACGTTTTTTATGTTGATCTTAGGCAGGTCTTTTTGGCAACATGCAAAACTTATACGAGACGGTGAAGAAGGCACAAAATGTAGTTCAAGTTGAGGCAGTGCGAGTACAAAAAGAGCTCGCTTTGTATGTTTATAGCTGTTTGCTTTCTAATATGATTTATCCTTTCTGTGAGCTAATCTTTAACAGCATATTATTGTTTTCTGCTTATTCTTTTTTGGTGGTTTGTGTTTTCAGAGCAGAGTTTGATGGATACTGTGAAGGTGAACTAATCAAGGTACTTTTTTTTTTCATGTTTCATTTTGGTGTCATATAACCGAAGAGATCACTTCTAATTGATCAAACAGAAATACTAATTCTTTTTTGAAGTCAAGATGCCACCTGGGGACCAATCTTAGAGGTCCCTTATGTTTGGGGGAGGTTTATTATAGCCCCTTAACTATGCACTGAATAATTTTGGTCTTTTAAGTTTGCCAAAAGTCACTTTTAGTTTCCGTCAAATATTTGTGGAACTTTGTCTGTTAGATTTGACACTATAAAAAAAAAACTAGCGAGCACTCTCATTTACAGACACAATTTCTTAGTTTCTGTTTGATTTATTTCTAGAGTCTGGTGCAACTTTTGAGGTGTAATTTCTTCTATTCTTATATCTTTTGTGTCTGCTGTAATTCTTTGTGTTGCATTGATTTAGTTGGACTTTCTTTTATGTTTATGGTAAAAAAAAATATTCTACTGTTTCCATCAAATCCAATGAACATAAATATTCGACGGGGACTAACAGTGTTAACTTTTGGCAACTTTAAATGACCAAAAGTGTCTAGTCCAGTGAACCCATCGGGATGGCCCAGTGGTTTGGACTTGGGGCTTCCATGTTGGAGGTCTCAAGTTTGAAACCCCTTGCCAATGAAAAGCAAGGGATTTGCCTTCTGGGTTGAGCTCATCTCACCTGGCTTGCCTAGTGCGGGTTACCTCTTCTTGTGGTTTGTGAACTATTTCATAGAGCAGGGGTTTTACCTTGTGTGCACCAGGGTAGCAGCTCCGTGTTTCCCTTGTCATCAAAAAAGAAAAAAAACCTGTCCTGTGCACACTTAAGTTACTATTTTGAACCTACCCTCAAACATAAGGGACCATTTTGGTTATTTTCTCGCCAATCTTACTTGACAACTTAGTGTTGATCTGTCAAACAATTGAATAACCTACGTTTTAGACACAGAATGCTCAGGTGTGACCAAGTAGTTCTTGTAGCATTTCTTGCCAAAACCGTTGTTTTAACTTGTTTAGGACCGAGGCATAGTTGTTGTAGACAAATCATGATAAGTAGAAAATGTTGAGAGAAATTACATTTAAGATACAACTTTATGAGAACTTATAAATCTTTACATCATTTGCAGGTAACGCTGTCTGGAAATCAGCAACCGATACGTACTGAAATTACTGAGGCTGCCATGGCATTAGGCCCAGAAGTAAGTATATATTGCATAGATTGAGTAATGTGCTATCTTATTTGGCCTGTGAGTCGAATAACATTCACTATAGTGATCATGTTTTCTGTGGAACCAATCTATCATGTTATGTTATATATACATATATTATATCACGTGTTCTCCTATACGAACATTTCTCTATAGCAACCAAACAATATTGGAACAGACGATTTTCCTGAGATGCTGACCATGCACCTCCAAAAACAACATGCCAGCATGAAGGACGTTTTACCTTCTCTAGTCCCTCTTTTCTTTAGTCTGTGCCATATTTTTAGTTTGTGCAGTACTCTAGACGAGTTGTTTCTTTTTCTTTTTTCGTAAAAATGATTTTTGTAATTGGTCGGAAATCCCACATTTCAAGAAAAAAAATTTCAGGTGGGGATTTGAGTTGTGTCGTTTGATTAGTCTATGCATTGTGGCTTTCGCTTTCTAGGGAGCCCTGTGGAGTAATACAAAATATGAACTCCTGTGATCTGTGCCAAATCTTTAAAAGGGTCTTGAATATATTTCTTGTGCAGAAACTCTCCCTTCTGATTACAGAAGCATACAAGGATGCACATCAGAAAAGTGTACTGGTAAAAACCTCAAACTTCTTTTTACTCCCTCTGTTCCGTTTTACGCAACACTCTTCCCGTTTTAATCTGTTCTATATTTAGAAGCAATATAACTTAAAATTTTAATTTTACCCTTCATGATATGATTGTAATACCACAAAAATGTTATGGCATGTTCAAGACCACAATTAGAAGTCCTTTTTTTTTCTTTAACGTCGTCTCCTAGACTCCGTCTATGTCAAACTCTTTCACATAAAACGAAAGGGAAGTGAACAAAACCATCCATCCAAAGGAGGTTAACGATGGTTGTTTATCTTCCAAACCTTGGTGGACAAAGTTTACCCGGTAACTATATTGCATGGACTCTTCAGTAATGCTGATACACTGTCAGGCCCTTCAAAAATAGTGTATTTTGGAGGATCCGGCACAAGTTCAACAACATTTGGATGAGTTCCATCAACATAGCTAGGTACTTTTGTTAGTGGGGGTAGTAGGTACCAGTGAAATTAGTCGAGATGCATGTAAGCTGGCTCGAACACCAAAACAAAAAAACAAAACAAAACAAAACAATGATTCTCTACTGTGGCACGAGCCTCCGTTCTAACAGTTGGACATAGGGGCACTTCACCAATTGAGTAATCCTCACTCGTCGTCACCTCAAATTTATATCTAATTCTACCCTTCGGTTTTCTTATCTTCTAATATGACCCTTATGTGTTCACTCTGATTGGTAGTATTAGTTATTTCATGTAGGATCTTTATTTGTTCCGTACTTCTTGTTATTTTGTTGTCGTTATTTTTCAGGCGATGAAGGAAAGAATGAGTGATCTTGCTCAGAGCTTGGGAATGCCAGCAGGCCTTGGTGAAGGATTCAAGCAGTAGCATTGTTTCCACTGAGTTTTAATTCTGTACTGTACCAGACTAAGTTGCACGGATTCACTTTCAATGCCGCACCTGCACCTGTGTCGGATTCTTCGAAAATACACTACTTTTGGCGAATTCGACGCGCATCCACTGACACTTTTAAAGAGTTCGAGCAACATAGCTACTAGACACAAGTTTATTTGCATAAATTAAAATTATGAATACAATTTTTATCATATTTTAGTTTATTGGTAAGATTATGCACTCAAAAGATTTTGAATTGAAGGTTTAAATGAAATTCTTTTATAGTGAAATAGAATCATCACTTGAGGAACTCATTCTTAAAATATAAACGTGTCCGTTAATTTGGCTTCAGTTGATATCAATTCTCTTCAATTTTGCATGTGCATAAGTAGGTACTAAAATTTGTATAAAGTTGGATAAATAGGCACAAGTGTTAATGCAATAGTTTATTTGAAATACATTCGAATTGATTTGTATTATATCGTGTATAACACATATTATACCTTCCATATAATTTGATTTGATGAAAATGTTGGATTGATCACTGCTACTGTTTCTAGGGAAGGCAATGAGGCAGGTGCAGGACTGGTTGATCTCAACCTGCAATTTTTTTAAATTATCCCGCTTTGCATGATGATTTTTTTTACTTTCAACTCGTCCCTCCCTGCACAAATTCGTCCTGTTTAAATTTTTAAGTTTTTTTTATTTTTTAATTGTATTTAATATGAAAATAAAAATTCGTATTTTTTTTTAATTTTTCGCTAATTAACATTTCAACAAGTAATTAGCTATTTTTAGTTGACATTTTAACAATTGTTTCTTATTGTTAATTAAAAGTTTCTTATTAATATTTCAACAAATAACAATTTACGAAACATGTCTAGTTTAATTTTTTTTAAAAAAAAGGTCAATGTTTAATATAAAAAGTTTATATCTTTGATTTTTCCTAATTATAAAGATTTAATTTTCTTTGAATTCCTATTTGATTTTTTAAACCCGCAACCCGCTTTGCCCCACATTAGCTTTAAAAATAGTTGTTTCAACCCCCCCGCCGCACCCACCCTGCCCAACTTAACTTTAAATCTATTCTACCCCGTACCCGCTCGGCTCTACCCCATTACCATTCCTAGCTGTTTCTTAACTCAATTTTTTAACTAAAAAGGAAAATACTTTAATACATTAAGTAACCTTACGACTTATAACTAAAGTTTAAATTAATTTGAAAAGAACTTTACTTGTATACCAAAAATGTAAGTCAAAATTCTCTATTTGCATTAAATTTAATTAAAATAAGTCCAAAGTTTTTGCTTGAAATGGAAAATATATTAATGTGCTTATTGATATTCATTGACTTTAGTTTTAAAGTAAATTCAAAGATCCTTTTTCTTTCTTATTATGATTTGATATTTGAAATTTATTGTCCAAAAAAAAATTATCACAATATTTTATTATTTATAGAGCTTGAAATCAATTATTTTTTTTTGGATGTTTCATCAGAGTATTCGATTTAGATAATTTGCAGAGTTGTTCCTATTTTATGGTAGCTTTTTCATATTTGTCTTTTAAAGTAAGAAATAATAATTTGGCGGTGTATTAATTTTATATTATAATATCACAATTCACTTTTGCGTACCACGTTCTTTTATAAAGTTATGCTTAACAAAAATAAGTTCGATTGTTAAGGATAAAAATTAAAAGACCAACTCATATTGACAAATATGATTCAATATTCATCTACTGGCCCAATTAAATTTTATTTACGTCGAAATTTCATACTGAGAAGTAAGACGATTTTATATTCGAAATCTACAATGGGATACCTAGTAAAATCTCGTAAAATGGGGTCTAGAGAGGGTAGAGTGTATGCAAACTTCACCACCATCTTGTCGAGATAGAGAGGTTGTTTCTGAAAAAACCTTTGCTCCAAGGAAAAGAAGAAGAAAATAGTAAATATAATATATCGGCTTAAAAAAAGAACAATGTAAATTCTACTCGAAAAAATAAATAACAGTAGCAAAATGATGTGATAATTGAAAAATAGTAACAAGAAAACTATAATGGCACGACCAGTCCTACGTCAAACCCTAAATCGTCACAAGACAAGACAACACACAACCTCTACTGGCTTTCCACCTAGTACACGACCTCCACTCCTTCCTATATAAAATTATGTCATCAGAAATATGAAACTACATCATGCACGGTCTTATCAACTCTCTTCAATACTTTTGCGGTCTACCCTAAACCCTCTGCATATCCCCTAGTTCCAACCTCTCATACCTCCGGATTGCACATGTTCAAATTATTTTACTCTCGTTTTTCTCGTCTTATTTGCTACAGAAACCACTCTCATACCCTTTTGAATAATCTCATTTGTAATAAATAAAAGACGATTTAACCGCGGGTCGAAAAAAAATCTTATTACACTTTTTTTCACATGGAATTTGGTTACCAAAACATAGAGTCGCAAATATTGACAAAAAGTCAAAGCTTTCTTCTCATATAAATACCCAAACCATTCTCTTTTTCTCCTTCAATTTTTCGTTTTCATTTTTTTTCCCTTTCAATTCAATCGATTTCCCCTTTTTTTCTTCAGAGTTCCTCAAGAAATTTTGATAGGTATGACTAATTAACGCCCTTTTTCTTCTGCATAAAGTTACAGATATTCCTTATTTTATTTGTAATTCTTGCCCTTTTTTTGGTTTAGCTGGATTTGTTATGTTGTTTCCGATCTGGGTTTCTTTTTCTTGCAAAAATTGCTTAAACGGGAGCTTGGATTTGGGATTTTGAGGTTCGATCTCTATTGGGTTTTGTTTGTTTTTGGATAATTAAGGAAATAAATCGAAGAATAAATGTGAATTAGGTAAATATCAAATGTTAAACAAATTAGGATTATACTCTTGGTTAATGAGTATTGGGGTTTAAAGGTTTCTTAAAAGGATTCTTGGATTTGTGTTTTTGAGGTTCGATTTATACTGGGTTATCTTTGTTTTTGTTTAATTGAAGGAAAAATGGATTTTTTGTAGTTTGATTGCTTGAATTGTGAAAAACGAGTATTGGTTTTTTTGAAATTGTTCAAAGAGTGCTTTGATTTGGTTTTTGAGGTTCGATCTGTATTGGGTTTTCTTTCTTTTTGTTTGATTGATGAAATGAATTTGAAAAAAGCAGTATTTATTGATCCATTGTATTTTGGTTGCTTGAATTGTGCAAATGACTATTGGGTTTATATTTGTTGCTTTGAGGATTTATTTGGTTGTTGTATCAATTTTGATTATCTTTAACAGTACAGCTCGACGCGCCCTAAACACGCGAACCCGGATTAGTCGGGCTCTAATGCGGGTACTGGCTGTAAATAGGAAACCAAAAAAAAAAAAAAAAAAGATTATGTTTTTCTCTTTTAAGTCAAACTTCAGATTTCCAACTTGTTTATTGATGATATGTTGTATATGCTCAAGGTGGTAAATTTGATTACTATCTGTGCTCTTTTTTTCGCAATCTATGAATTTTTAGTTTAGGAAATCACTAATTTTCCTTAATAGACAAAGCATTTACCAGTTTGGGAATGAAATAGGTCTGAATAGAACGAAATGAGTATAGCGAATTTATGTAATGTACCCAACTAGTTTGAGATTGTGGTATAGTTGATTGATTATTATTTTTGAGGTTTGTTTGGCCCTCCTCCCAGTCCAAAATATGTAAAGATTTCAAATTCTAGAAAAAAAATTTGGAATATTATTGCAGCCAAGTGAGAGATAGCGGACAAGCGTTTTTATTCTTGATTGATTCACCTCCCTCATTTATGTAAGGAAATACCATTTGTTGAATCTGTTGCATAACCTCAAGTTTGATAATTTTTGAAGCTAACCCTCATCAATACTGCAAGTTTTATTTTCAGGGGTTTAACTTGCTGGGGTGAGGCGTGAGTATTTCTTAACCTCCATCTTTTGTTTTCAGGGGTATATATTTAGAACCAGAGATGTTAGAGCAGTTACTGATATTCACTAGAGGGGGCTTGATCCTCTGGACATGTAAGGAGCTTGGAAATGCTCTCAGAGGTTCTCCAATTGACACATTGATTCGTTCATGTCTTTTGGAGGAACGTTCAGGTGCTGCTTCATTCAACTATGATGTACCAGGAGCTGCATACACTCTTAAATGGACGTTTCACAATGATCTGGGGCTTGTGTTTGTTGCTGTGTATCAGAAAATTCTTCATCTTTTGTATGTGGATGAATTGCTTTCTATGGTTAAGCGGGAGTTCTCAGAGATTTATGACCCAAAAAGGACTGTTTACAATGAATTTGATGATGTATTTCAGCAGCTTAGGAAGGAGGCCGAGGCACGTGCTGAGGAAATGAAGAAATCAAAGCAGGTGAGCAAGCCTGTCAACCATAATCTTGGTAAGAAGCAAGGACAAGTGCAGAAGGGCAATATGGATGGAGGTAATCAAAAAAAGAGTGGGGCTGAATCAGGAAATAATGGTGGAGATGGTGATAAAGTAAATAGCCGTGCCATGGAAAATGGCAATGGGCGTTCTAAAGGTAGTAGTGGAAATGGAGTAGTGCAGGCTAATGGTAAAGAGAACAGAAGTTCCGGTTCTGGGGCTTTTGATGTAAATAAGTTACAGAAGCTTAGGGCTAAAGGTGGAAAGAAAACCGATACTGTTGTAAAGGATTCCAAGGCAGAGCCTACAAAAAAGACGAAGAAGAACAGAGTCTGGGATGATTCACCTAAGGAGTCAAAATTAGATTTCACGGATCCTATGCATGAGAATGCAAATGAGAATACAGCAGTTGTGGAAGCAGTTCAAGGTGAGAGTATGATGGACAAAGAGGAGATTGTGAGTAGTGATAGTGAGACTGAGGAGGATGAGGAGCCAGGGAAAGACAGCAAGGTTGAGGCAAAGAAGAAAGGTTGGTTCTCATCCATGTTCCAGAGGTAATTCTCCTTGTTCATGAAATCAAATGAGTTGATTTTTATGAAAATTAGTTAATGGGATGGCTGATATTTCTATTACATAGTCCTCACAAATGGATCAATGGGTATAAAAAGATCAGAATGATTTTCACCCACCTCCATTATCAATCACCATGAAATTGGCCTAATTTGATTATCAGACACTAAAGAATATAATTTGTTTTGGGGTTTTATATGAAAATCTGATAAATATTCAATAGAAGTGGAAAAAAAATTACCCTTCAGGGTGGCCTAGCGGTTTGTGCCCAGGACTTTCATGTTGGAGGTCCCAAGTTCAAAACCCTCGTCAGCAAAAGCAAAGATTTGTCTTCTGGGTCGAGCTCGAGCCTGGTGCAGGTTACCTCTTCTGTGGTTTGCGAGCTATTTTGTAGGAGCTTTGTTTAACTCATGATAGTGGTTGTGGGTTTCCCTTATCATAAAAAGGGCGGGGGGGATTACTTTCAAGATAACGGATCTCGATTTCTGACTGTTAAATGCTGAGCATAACCTGGGTTTGCTGTTGTGTCTCCAGTATCGCAGGAAAGGCAAATTTGGACAAAGCTGATTTGGAGCCAGCTTTAAAAGCTCTTAAGGACAGGCTGATGACCAAGAATGTGGTAAGTTTACAGATACTTTACTCTTCCCTTCCCGCGATCATTCTCCTTAGCCTCCCCTATGGCTGGGCGTATAATATCGGAGAAAACGAATTACCGAATCGAACTAAAATTTTTGGTAATTTGGTATTGGTATTGTTATTTAGGAGTAAAATTTTAGAATTCATGGTATTCAAATTTGAGTTTGGTATGAGACATTAGTACCATTCCTGAATACCGAATTATTTTTTTAATGAAGCCCGTATATCAACCTGTTCGTTACTCATTAGTAAAAGTCCAAAAGAAAGTTAAAGACTAAACATAAACAACCTAAGTACATATGTCTTTCAAGATTGGCGATTTGCTTTTCTTGATGTCTTGTTACCTGGTGATCTTCTATTATATCGTGTCTCTACATAAAAAAATAGAAATAATTGGAGCAATAGTATTAACTATATAATGCAATCCGCTACAACTTCAATATCGCATTATTGAGAACCGTATGGAATTGTAGTTTGGTTTACCGATTACTGAATTATCGAACCGAAATTTATAAATTTGGTATTTGGTATCGACTTTTAACTATCAATTACTGAATTATCGAACCCAAATTTAGAAATCACGAATGGAATACCGAAAGCCCACCCTAACTTCCCCCAATTGATGACCATATTTCTATCAGTTTTTTTTTTCATTCTATAATTGGTTGATGAGTGTTACACATGTTTTACAGGCCGAGGAAATTGCTGAAAAGCTTTGTGAATCAGTGGCAGCAAGTTTGGAGGGTAAAAAGCTTGGCTCATTTACAAGAGTTTCTTCAACAGTTCAGGTAAGAGAGCTGGAACCTTTATTCATTTACAGAGTAGAGCATTATCTTGCATTTAAGTATTTGAACTTGGAGGAACAGTGCTATTTAAGAAGTGTTCAAGTCCAATGTCTTTGAAATCATACCCATGCCAAAACTTGAAAAATCTCTTCCATTTTTTTTTTACTTTATTTGGTATAGTCTGAACATTTCTTGAGCTGAGTTTCTATTAGAGACAGCCTCTCTACCTGCCAAGGTAGGAGTAAGGTCCGCGTATACTCTATCCTCCCCAAACCACCCCACCCCTCACCCCCACCCCCTTTTGGGACTATACTGGGTATGTTGGTGGCAGTGGTAAAGTCTGAACATACTAATATATGGGGTATTGAATTGATCAAACCAGGCAGCAATGGAGGAGGCCCTTGTTCGCATCTTAACTCCTAAACGATCCATTGATATCTTAAGAGATGTTCATGCCGCAAAGGAGCAGGGGAAACCATATGTTGTGGTTTTTGTAGGAGTTAATGGGGTTGGAAAGTCGACCAATCTTGCTAAGGTAAACTAAGAGCATTTCTTTTGTTTAACTTAAAGGGCCCTTGTTTATCTTCTGATGGGGTTCTTTATATGTCATTCTGCTGCAGGTAGCTTATTGGCTGCAGCAGCACAAGGTCAATGTTATGATGGCGGCTTGCGACACATTTCGATCTGGAGCTGTAGAGCAGTTGCGCACTCATGCTCGGAGACTTCAAGTATGCCATGATTGGAAATTTTATACTTTATGAAACTCTTGGTCTTTGCTGGTAGAGAGATTGCACAAGTTAGTTTCTGACATTGGTTGCCTTATCAGGTCCCCATATTTGAGAAGGGCTATGAGAAGGATCCTGCTATTGTTGCCAAGGAAGCAATCCAGGAGGCTAATCGAAATGGTTCAGATGTCGTTCTTGTTGATACAGCCGGTCGAATGCAGGTATGATTGAATTTCTTAGCAGCTTTAGGAAGTCCCTGTAGGAGCAGTATGTAGAATATTTTCTTGGATACTGTGTATCGTTGGATTTAGACAGGGGTTTCTATTGTTAGTTTCAACATCCACCCTTGCAAGCTGAGCTACTCTTGTCTCTTGTTTTATCTTTCACTTCCATAACATTTATGCACAACTGTCATATTCCACAGGATAATGAACCACTGATGCGAGCACTCTCAAAGCTTATATATGTGAATAGTCCAGATCTGATCCTTTTTGTTGGTGAGGCACTTGTTGGAAATGATGCTGTTGATCAGTTATCAAAGTTCAACCAGGTTTGCCTCTAATGGTGATGATAATTTTCCCATAATTTTTAACGTTTGTCTCATCATTTGACACGTTCTCTTATTTCTGCAGAAACTAGGTGACCTTTCACCCTCATCAAATCCAAGATTGATTGACGGAATTCTCCTTACCAAGTTTGACACCATTGATGATAAGGTACACAGTCATGGTCTTTTTGCATTAACAAGTTTGATGCCTGCCTATGATGTTACTTTACTTCTTCCTACTTATTTGATTATCATCTTAGTCACATTAGTTCCGGAAACCACCTCTCTATCTATATGAGGTAGTGGTAAGGTCTGCGTACATTTTGCCCTCCTCAGACCCCACTTGTGGGATTTCACTGGTATGTTGTTGTTGTATCTTAGTCACATTAGTATGTTTACTTTAGGTCCTGAGATTTCTAGTCATATCAGATATATACAGGTAGAAAATAGAGAGAATTTCTAGTCCATCTTTTATATCCACCTTATTATGGGGTGGTATTGGCTTGAGACAAGCTTAAATGGAGCGACAAGATTCATATAACCGATTCTCACTTGAGTTTGAGATTAAGGCATATTAGTTGGCGTTGTTGTGTTCTTATAGTCAACGTTCTGGTGCAGGTGGGAGCAGCGTTGTCCATGGTTTACATATCCGGAGCCCCAGTCATGTTTGTGGGATGTGGTCAGTCCTACACAGACTTGAAGAAGCTGAATGTCAAGTCCATAGTGAAGACACTCCTCAAATGAGAACACAATCTATCTCTACATTTAAGCTTGGCTTTTAATATGTTTGTTTAAGAAGTTTGAACACTTAGGATGTTGCTGCTGCAATTCTGTTCTCTTTCGTTTGCAACTTTGTATACTCCCATCTGTGATCTGTCACTATTTTGATTTTGAAGGTGAATTATTTGACTTAATGGAGTGTACTAACTACTGATCCCTCCACCCCACCCCACCCCCACCCGAAATTCTGATATTTGCTTTGAGTCTCAATTAATCTGGATTGCACCGGGAAATCCTACTTTGGAGTTCAAACCGCTCCTTGTTGAAAACAACTCTATTCATATTGTCCAAGACTTGAATTCGATATCTCCGTTTAAAGATGAATGAGTATGTGCCATTCGTGATGTACTACCTTTCACTAGTATGTGCCATTTCATCACATCTCCTGATGTACTACCATCTTTCATACTAAGTGTACATTGTTCGAGATTTCTGATTAAAGATGGATGAGTATGTATCATTTTACATATCCTGTGATGGTGAAGCTTGAAAGGAATTTTGTTTACGCGTTTTGTGATATACTACCTATATTTCATACAAGTCTATGAAAAAAAAAAGAACTCAAAATGGTCACAATTGGGAAATTGAATTGAATTTGAACCTTTTAATGTTCTTCTCCCCTAGCTATCCGTTAATGGAGTAAATGCTATAGGAAGAGGTAAACATGCACGAACCTGACTAATTTATATTCGTGTCGTATACAAGAAGTTAAAGGGAAAAAAGCTCCCTACTAAAGGGATCTTTGTTCCTATTATTCAAAGTCGAAACATTTAAATTAAAAGTTTCTAGGTATTTTAACTACATCGGTGTGTAAAATAGAATCCCATATTACTAGAATTAAGCGATGAAGAACAACAAGATCCGTTGTAGTCTAGTTGGTTAGGATACTCGGCTCTCACTCGAGAGACCCGGGTTCAAGTCCCGGCAATGGAATTTTTTTTCCTTTTTATATTTTAATTTTCTAATCGTGATTAATGCTTAGTAGGAGCATAACTACAAGATACATTAGTGCACCGATTGCACTAAGATATCGTACTTCAGCACCAAGAATTTTTTCATTCTTTTCTTGAGGTCGAAATAGATTCTTATTCACATTAAGTGATCGAACAACTATCACAGTACTTAATGAATGTGCTTCATTTGTCCGAGTGTCTTGTACCTCCACGAGGTAATGTTAAGATCTGCATACGTTGCATCCTCTCCAGATCCCACTTTAATATGAAATGACTATAATTAATGATAAGAACAAAATATGAACTAAATATAAATTTATCTCTTGATTTAATAAATTGAACAAATATTATTAGACATCCTAAATGAATAAGTAAAGGTGGACGGACGGAGCAATAAACATACTATTAGGGGTATAATCAAAAGGTTAAATATAGAAATATGTTATTGAAAGAATAAGAAGTGAAAAAAAAAAAAAAGAATCTTGAAGAAAAGTGGGGTCTTTTAGGTGGGTGGGTGGGGTGGATGGAAACTGCATTCATTTCTCAACTTGGTCTATTTTATTAATAACTTCTTCTGTTCTGTTCCTCACTTTTGACTTGTGATTTTTGTGCCATCCATTTGATGATATTTATATGCTCAGATTTTTTTTGACTTCATCTTTGCTTTCACCCCACCCCCACAAAACCCCTCAACTTTCTTCTTCCCCTCTTGTCTGTACCTTTGCACCATAGTTCACGGATTAACCTCAAAGACTTCAATTTGTGAGTACCTTTTCTTGATCCATTCTTCTTTTATGATCTTTACTTCTGTAAAGGTTTTCATTAAATTACCAATATAATTAAGTTTTCTGTTTCTTTTATTTTTATTTTTAAATTTGAGCCTTGGTTAGTGGTTTTGTTATGCTATCATCTGTGTTTGTTGTCTAAAGGTGCTCTTATACAAATTTATAGCTGAAGTGGTTAATAAAGATTCAATCTTTATTGGTTAGCATCTATGGGGTTTGTCTCTTTTTTGCTTATATACAAATTTACACAGATTAGTGCTTTGTTTTTCTGTTTTTTTCCTTTCTTTTTTGACTTTTGTGACTAGTTGAATGAGTCTGGATTAAGTTTGCTGGTTATGCTATTATCTGTTTTTGTTGTATGAATTGCTTATATACAAATTTACAGCTGAAGGGGTCAATAAAGAGTCAATCTTTATTGGTTAAATTTATGGGGTTTGTCTTAAAAGAGTCTTGATTAGTTTGCTGGTTATGCTATCATCTATTTTTGTTGTATGAATTGCTTGTGTGAATTTATATACAAGTTTATGGCTGAAGTATTAAATAAAGAGTCAATCTCTATTTGGTTAAATCGTGGGAATTTGTGCCTTCTGGGATGGAAATGAAAAAAGTTAAGTTTTTTTTAGGTAGAATGATTTTGGAACTAACTACTATGTACTAATGGCTTTTTATTGATTATCTGTTCACTTACATGTCATAATTTTGTAGATTCTACTAAAAATGTGTCATCCATAAAGATGAAACTGGGATTTGGAAGGTTTCACTTGGAGCAGTTCTGGATAAAAGTGAAAGAAGGAGAGAGAGAGGGAGAGGTGGTTAAGTTGTTTGTGTGTTGGGGGGTGGGCTAGCGGTTTAATCATGAAACGTCCAATTGCCTGGTCAAATGCAAACATTTTTATTTGAAAAAGATGTCCCAGAACATGATATTGGATTAGTGAGAGGTTTCTCTTTTCTTATTCCCGAAATTGTGTGTCTGAGGAATACTTTTGAGATTTTAAATAAACAAATACCAAGATTCTTTTTCTGTGTCTATTGATATGATGTTGTTTCAAAAAGATACTAACCTTACGGTTTAGAAATAGTAGGTTTTTCTAACTAATGTCTGAGGCTTTGGATATTGAAGTTGCAATGGAATGGATGTGACCTCTTTGCACTTTAGTTGAAAATTTGTAAACTTCTCGAGTCAGCTAACACTGGTTGTTGTAACAATAACCTAATGCTTGGGAACTTGATGCAGCTAAGAAGTCATGGATTTAGTGGTTTTAGGTGCGCAGAAAATGTGTCTGGTACAAGAAAAGTTTCTCTTTTGGTATTTATTTCAGCTTGCAGTTCAAGCTTAGCATATATCCATTTTCTGAAATTCAATTATGTGATAAGAAAACTGTCATAGCTACATAATTATCTGATTATGTGATCGGAGACAGGAGTCACACACAATATGGAAGATCAAAGCACCTAGTTTTGGGTGAAGACGAAAAAAGTTCTGTTCGATAAATTCTATAGTATTTTTGCATCAGATTAATGTATTTGTACATATTTAGAAATGGCACTATTTGTTTCAATGATGCTTTGACTATGTAGAATTCAGGTTCACATAATTGCTAAAACTTGCCAAGGCTAAATCCTCAAGGGCGGAAAGCTTAGCCGCATAGGACTTGTGCAAAACCTAGGCTAATATCGTTAAGTTCAAAACTTCCAACCTAGATCAAGGGATTGGTCTCAGGTAGCTTCTGCAGCAACTGCAGAAATATACCAAGTAAGACATCTTGGGATGGTTTGGGAATAGTATCTTCTAGATATCCCTCCTCGCTCTAACTCGCCACAAGGGAGGATGGGCTTCAGGGAATGAGACAGTAATTGAAGAGATTTAGCAATAACTGTGCTTCTTTCTTACCCTCCCTATCTTTCCCCAGTTAAAAAAGGGAAGAAAGATTGGGTTGAGCACTATGAGATCTCAAGTTCAAATTCCAACAGAGACAACCATACCTGGTACTTGTTGCTGGTGGTGGTAGGTATTCCATGGAATTAGTTGAGGTGTGCGCAAGCTGGCCTGGACACTTGGGTTATCAAAAAAGGGGGGGGGGGGGGGGGAGGGGAGGGGGGGGGGAAGAAAGTAGGAGAAGGAAGGATGGATCTGCTAGGTAAATATGTCACAGCAAAGCTGTATTAGAAATGTCGTTTGTTTTGTAACTTGAGCATTAGTTGTTACAGATCTTGTGAGAGTGACTAATTATAATCTTTTGAGCATCTGTCATTTTTTAAAGCACTTGACTTCCTTGAACAAGCAGGATCTGCAAGATTAAAAGTTCAATTTATTCCAGTTGCCTTCTTCATTTTTCTGAACTACATGTTAGAAATTGTTGTTGAAGTAGCTAAATATATGATTCTCTTTTCGTGGTTCCATTTTGTAAAATAAAGCTGCTGGCATGGACTCCTGATAGCTCTATGCAGGCAGAATTGATGTCAATGTTTTAGTCGTTTGTGGCCAAAAGTTTAATAAAATTATAGATTGGACTTAAATCGTGATCTTAGAATTTTTTGCTTTATTGCAGTTACTGTATATGTGTTTGACTTTACAAAATGTTTGATTATGGTTCCAAGTCCCAAGATCTGGATGGGCAGCAAAATAAAGTTTGTAAGGTACTAAAATATTTTTTGTTGGTTATTAAGCTTTTATTCAAGTTCACTTTGTTCCACATATATGTTGGGGGTTATATGTTCTTAATGTGGAATCAAGGGTAAACGGATTAAGTTGTAGGTTCCTAAATTTTTCATATGTAATGGCAGTCAGAGCTGTGGGCTAAATACAATGTGTTATGCAGTGAACTATTGAAAATTTTGTCGTAAATCACTGCATTCTAGTTTTTTTTTTGCAGATTACATCTTAACCTTCCTGTCTTCGAAGATTGTTTACGACACATAGACACTCTTTTGGTTGGAGTAGACATTTTTCTATTAATTAAAGATTATACATAAGATGTTACTGTTTAGCTTTTAAGCAATTTATGGCTGATGGACAAGGCAGTTCGACATGAACAATGTATTTATGGCCATTTATTGAGTCATTGATGGTTTCTCTGAGTGTCTCTTCTTTCCTTTTGGCAGCTAACAATGCTTCTTCACATTTTTTTAGGTTGGATGACTTGGAGTGCAGATTAACCTCAGCGTCAACATCAGATCAGCAAATAAATGTGGCTTTATCATGGAAGCTTTAAGACATTCTGGCCTTGCAACTAGCAGCCCGTCAAGGTCTTTTAAGAGAGGAATGAGAAAAGGATCTGAAGGACTAAAGTCGATTGGTCGATCACTTGGATTTGGTGTCTCTAAGGCAGTATTTCCTGAAGATCTGAAAGTTTCAGAGAAGAAGATTTTTGATCCTCAAGATAAATTCCTTCTCTTGTGGAATAAGCTGTTTGTTATATCATGCATTCTGGGTGTGTCTGTGGATCCACTGTTTTTCTACCTTCCAGTTTTCGATGACAAGTCAAATTGCCTTCAGATTGATCGAAAGCTAGCTGTGATAGCCACAACGCTTCGTACCATTGTTGATGCTTTCTATCTTATTCACATTTCACTTCAGTTTCGTACAGCATATATTGCACCATCATCTAGAGTTTTTGGAAGGGGAGAACTTGTGATAGATCCTGGAAAGATTGCTAAAAGATACTTGCGATCCTATTTTATCATCGATCTTCTTGCTGTAGTTCCCTTGCCTCAGGTTTAAAGAACTGCTTTATATTGTTTTGGTGCCTCTTTAAACTGAAACTTCATTTCCTTTAGTAAACTACCGTGGCTCTTATGGTCAAGGACCTTATACTCCTTCCATCCCAATTTGTGGTACCGTTTGACTTGGCTCAAAGTTTAAAAGAGAGGTAGACTTGTCAAATTTTTGGTCTAAAATGAACTTTAGCCATTTATTTGGCTATAATTTGCTATAAATCATTTTATTAAGGGTAAAAAGTGAATTCTAAAGCTAACTTTTTTCTAATTATAGAAAGGTGACGTTCTTCTTGGGACAGACTAAAAAAGAAAAGTGTGCCACATAAATTTTAGGATAGAGGGAGCATGTATTTGTAAAATGAATGTCTCCTTCTTGCTATATCATGGCTTGTAAAATGAATGTCTTGTTCTTGCTATATCATGCTTTTGCTTTTCAAGGTTCTTCCTTCTTACTGTTCTAATGCGAATGTTTTGATAGGCTTTGTCTTTTTATTAGAGTCTTTCTTTATGAATCAGCCCATGGTGCTGCTTTTGATGAATGTTCTATCATCATTCACTTTGCTTTTCATTTTATTGGTCTACGCAGATTGTAGCTGGGAGATTTCTGCAGAGATCGACAGGTTCTGATGTACTGGCTACCAAACAAGCTTTGCTCTATATCATTTTGCTTCAGTATATCCCCAGATTCATCCGAGTTATACCCTTAACGTCGGAATTGAAAAGAACCACTGGTGTCTTTGCTGAAACCGCATGGGCTGGTGCTGCATCCTATTTGCTGTTGTACATGCTTGCTAGTCACGTAAGCTACTTATTAAGTTGGCGATATGTTTGCTATCGATTCTTCTGCTAAGATAACCTACTCATTGTGTTGTTTTAAAATGTAACTTTTTTTTATGTCAAATTTTCTTCTCTGCGGAGATGGAAGTTCTGGTTTCCTGCTGTATTCTGTCATTTTCAAGATCATTATGAGGGAAATCTTTGTTAATATGCAATCTGTGTAAATAACATCTTCCTCGTCTTAGGTAGAGCTAAAATCACATCCGTAAGGTCAAATTAATTTGTAACTGAATCGATTTTTTGAAAATATGTGGAGAACCTTTCAACAACTATATCTGTTGTATTGAATAAAAAAACTTCCAGCATGCTATCTGTTTTCTGGTTCAATTATACAGAGTCTGCTGTTACATTTTCCAGCTAGCAAAGATTGTTTACTTGTTCTGCAAAGCATATGCAAATTATATGGTTTTTCTTTGGAATTTCAGAGTGATCATCTTTACAAGACATAGATGTTAATTGTGGGAAATTAACTGGTTGTCATCCATTTAACGTATTCAACCTCTTTACCCTTCACGTATCTGTTAAAGACATAACTAAACAAATAAAGTGTGCTCTCTCTAGCATCTTAAGCTTTTAGATAAGATGTCACACACTTCAACATGGTGTCAGAGTAGGTGCTTGGCCAATGAAAAAGAATCAGACCCACATGTGAAGGGCATATATAATTGAACAACTAAAAGTGTGCTCTCTCTTACAATTTTAAGCTTTTAGATGAGATAGTCACACACTTCACCGTGGTCTCAGAGCAGGTTCTCGAAAAAGAATTAGGCTTGCACGCGAAGAGCGTGACAAAGACACAATTAAACAAATAAAGTGTGCTCTCTCATGTGACACACTTCAACATTGTATCTGAGCGGATGCTTGACCCATGAAAAAGAATAAGGGCCACACATGAAGGGCGTGTTAAAGAAATAATTAAACAACTGAAAGTGCGCTCTCTCATAATAGTTTAAGCTATTAGATGAGATGGTCATACATTTCAATAGTATTTATTTCTACTATTTCTCAAGACATTGTTGGGCTTCTATTGCAGGTCTTCGGTTCACATGTATTACAATGCTCTTCTTTTTCCTTAAGAAAACAAACTTCCTTACTTCCATTCTTGTTGGTTCTTTTCAGATAGTTGGCTCCTTTTGGTATTTGCTTTCTGTGGAACGCTATGATACATGCTGGGAAAGAGCTTGTAAACATAATTCAACATGCCAAACTGATTTCTTGTACTGCGGCAATCAGGGCATGACAGGATATGTTGCTTGGAGCAATATCAGTGAATCGGTTTTAAATGGAGCATGCCCTCTGAGTGGTGACAATCCACCATTTGATTTTGGAATTTTTGAGCAGGCTTTGTCATCAGGCATAGTTTTCTCGATGAAGTTTGTGACCAAATATTGCTACTGTTTGTGGTGGGGACTCCAGAATTTAAGGTGACTTTACTTTTCTGCTCAGCTAACATTTTTATCTCATTTGCTTTAGTCTCTCGTATCTTTCAGGGATAATGCCTAAGGAATGTAAAACAAAGCATAAACATGTAGTTAATTTACCATCACATTACTACTAATTCTAAATTCTTCTGTTGTTTGATGTGTACATTTTTGCCTAATTATTCCATTGTAGTTCACCATTTGTTAATCTATATGTTTGATTAAACATTAGTTGAATGGAAATTCTCCATGCATAAGGTTTTGCATATTATGAGTATTTCCTTTTGGTGCTTTGTCATAGTCTCTATAGTATTTTAACATGCTTCTCCACTTCCCCCTTTTCTTTTTCGAACTGCGTTGAATTGCTTTTCCTTGAGCCAAGGTGTAGTGGAAACAATCTCTGTACCTCTCAAGGTAAAGGTAAGGTCTGCGTACGTGTTACCCTCCACTGGTCCCAGCATGATGTTTTTGCTTGTTGGTGCTCACTTAGGTTATCTGTTCCTACCTGATATGGTGTAATTCAACATAAACCGGACTTCTTTTTTGTGTTAAGGTAACAAGATTATAGGGTGGCTATAAAAAACAAGATTATAGGGTTTTGCGGGAGTATAGGGGATATATAAGACAAATACGGATAGGACTTTGGTCCAGTGGTACTTGGTAAGAGTACAACTTGTGATGTGTGAATTAGGTGCATGCTACAAGTTCAAATCCTACCGCAAACAAAAGCCTGGTATTTTTAAGTAGAGAAGGGTGGAGGAACGAACCCATTATCCATGGAGTTTCGGACTGTGGACCAATGTCCTTGAGAGATTTATTGGTTATTTAAACCAAGTCAATTTCCTAATTCAATTGGTCAAGAGTTACAGTGTGACATACTTTTTTCTGTTAAATACGAGAACAGAAATTTCCTGCTAATCATGTGCTTTCATCGTATTTAAATGATGATTATTTCTACTGCCTTTTCAGTTCATATTGTCTATCAACTAATTAGTTTGATGGAGGGGTAGGGTTTCCCTGTTACTGAATCATGGCAGCCTATAATTAAATGTCAACACGAATTGAATATATACTAGTATTGTATGCTTCTTTTAGTTCATATTGTCTTTACTGTTTGGTTAGACCAATATTGTCGTTAGGATTTTCTCTTCTTTTGGTTCTCTACCAGAAGATTGAAGAGGAAAAAAGAAGTGACTAAGCTGGAGTTCTGAAACTAATTAAATAAATATTTTTGTTATTTTGATTTTAAAATTCTATTGTACATTATTTGGTAATGAACCTTTGGTGAACTTGTACTAATGACATTACTTTGTTTTCGTGTTTTGCTTGTGCAGTACCCTTGGACAGGGACTTCAAACTAGCACATTTCCCGGGGAGTCTTTGTTCTCTATTGCGCTGGCAATACTCGGCCTCATTCTCTTTGCGCTGTTGATTGGCAACATGCAGGTAATGACTGAATGTTAGTAATGTAGCTTCCGAACTGGCATATCTTTTAGAGATTTCTTAGCATTTTGTTACTAACATAAAATTGTGTGAGAACTTCAGAAAACTGTTATGATAATTGCGCTAAGACATTTTACAATTACAACAATGCACTTAGTGCAACCATTTCAGGAAAAAAAAAAGAAAGAAAAGATGATGCAACCATTTTAAAAAAGAAGTGCATCTCTTTATGAAGAATTACATTATGCTTATCTCGTGGCAACAGCTAAGAGTTTGCAGTAGTCATGAGACATACAGAGACAACTGTTTCTGATAATGGCATTTGTATCTACGGGAACTTTGTACTCTAACAGTTTGGTATTTTGCTATCACAGACATACCTTCAGTCTCTTACTATTCGACTTGAAGAGATGAGAGTTAGAAGGCGTGACTCAGAACAATGGATGCATCACCGATTGCTTCCACAAGATCTTCGAGAACGGGTTAGGAGCTATGATCAGTACAAGTGGCAAGAAACACGTGGAGTGGATGAAGAAAATATAGTTCAGAATTTGCCCAAGGATCTCAGGAGGGATATTAAACGTCATCTTTGTCTGGCTCTAGTGAAGAGGGTATCTAAATTACATATTCCTGCTTCTTTGATAATATTTGCTTCTCCCACCTTGATTCGACTCATCTCATACTATGTTGCCTGGGCCCTTCAAAAATGTTGCTGCATAGCTCTTGGAGGACCCAGCACACATCCATAGATATTTTTGAAGAGTCCGAGCAACATAGGTCTCATAGTAGTCATGGTATTACGGTTCTTCGATATACAGAGGCCATATCATGATGATAAAATACATCCTTTCTTTAGAAATAGCACATGCCTCAGCTCTGCTCTTATAGAAAATTGATTATCCAACAACTTACTCACTAAGATCCCACAAGTGGGGTCTCCAAAAATGCATAGCTGTTTGTTAAGAGTTTTATGTTATTGGCTTTTGCTAGTTTTATTTTACTGATATTCCATTGTTGATTTTCAGGTGCCTCTATTTGCAAATATGGAGGAGAGATTGCTCGATGCAATTTGTGAGCATCTAAAACCCTGTTTGTACATCGAGAACACTTACCTTGTCCGAGAAGGAGATCCAGTGGATGAAATGCTCTTTGTCATACGAGGTCGCCTTGAGAGTGTGACAACTGATGGTGGGAGAAGTGGTTTCTTCAACCGCAGTTTGTTAAAAGAATCCGACTTCTGTGGAGAAGAACTTCTTACCTGGGCATTAGACCCTAAATCAGGTTCTAACCTCCCTTCTTCTACTCGTACGGTGAAAGCTTTGACAGAGGTAGAGGCTTTTGCATTAAAGGCAGATGAGTTGAAATTCGTCGCCAGTCAGTTCAGAAAGCTCCACAGCAGACAGGTCCAGCACACGTTCCGTTTCTACTCCCAGCACTGGAGAACTTGGGCTGCTTGCTTTATCCAAGCAGCATGGAGGCGTTTCACGAAAAGGAAACTTATGGAACTTCAAAGAAAAGAAGACGAAGAAGCAGAAGCGTTGGCCGGGGCCAGTAGCAACTCAGGTGGAGCTTCATTTAGTATAGGGGCGACATTCTTGGCATCGAGATTTGCAGCTAATGCTCTCCGAGGCGTTCACAAGAATCGAAATCTCAAGTCTGCTAGGGAGCTTATGAAGCTGCAAAAGCCTCCAGAGCCTGATTTCAGTGAAGATGTTGATTGAATTTTGTATGCTTTTTTGCTTGACTTGTTGATCTTTTGAGCTTTGCCAAGGGCTTGATGTATAATTTATATTTATTGGTCTTATTGCTACATATATATGTAAGAGTTTTTAACTTCTATACATTGATCGTGTAAATAAATTTTTACATTTATCATGTCGCCTAAAAGTTAACTGTGAGTGGAAGACAGGACATAATTTACTATTCTTTTCGTGCAATTTGTTTGTGTAGCTTTGACTTGATACAAAGGTAAACAAGGCTTTTAAATCTCGTGGTTTTAAACAAAGATAGGTACAATATATCAAAATAAATTATAATCTTGTGACATAATGCCTTAAACCCATGGTAAATACTAGTCGTCATCATCTTTAAGAAAGCGGAACTAGTATTTTCACTGAGATAATTCAAAATATAAACAAGTAAACACTTAATCAAAAAACTTTAACATCTGTCATAAGTACATAAGTACATGAAGAAAAAAGTTAGAAGTTTATATATGCTAAAACAAAAGTAATTTTGATTTCTAAGAGGTCATGTGATACAACGATGACACTTGTTAAATATGACTTTTATCGACTTGAAAAATGACATTCATCGTACTAAACATGAATAGTTTCTGTAGTCATAGGCAGAACACTTGGTAAAATAAATATCGCAATTTCGATCTTATTCAACAAAATCATCAAGCAGTAAAACAAGAAATGTTGTCTAAATTTCATTCCAAAAGGTAAAGAGGCAGTATTTATTTGGGCATTTTATTAATCAAAAAGACAAGAAAGCCTATACTATTGCCTTTATTCATAAAACTTGATGCAGTTATTTTCTAAAACATCAAATGATGCAGCATCTTGACTGGCTCTAATTTTAAGCGTGGTTCAGCACCCATTCCACCAAAGTTGAAACACCATAACCCGTGCCATTTTTCTTTTTATCGCTCCAGGCAGAACCAGCTATGTCGAGATGCAACCATTGGACCTTCTCGTCAACAAACTGCAAAGCAAAAACCAAATGTCATGTTTCTCGTCTCAAACTAAAGATACGTAGAGTAGAATATATCAACATGTCAGTATTAAGGTGATGAGATGAGTGCTTGCCTGCTTGAGGAAAAGAGCAGCAGTTATGGCACCACCATCACGAGGTCCCGTGTTAATCATATCAGCAACTCCTGATTTCATACTGTCCCAGTAACTGTCCTCCATAGGCATCCTCCATAGCTTTTCACCACTTACCTCAGCAGCTGCAACCACCTCCTTTGCTAGGTCATCGCTAGGTGTAAAAGCACCTGTATTTGCATATAATGAAGTTCAACCAGACTACACGTACACGTGTACCAAAAGAACAATAGAGGCACGAACAGATATACCAGCAACAGAAGGTCCAAGAGCAACCTTAATAGCACCAGTTAATGTTGCCAGATCAATTATCTGCATTCAATCAAACATGAGTAAAGTTTTGAAGATCAAAGCTGAGACAAATGCATCATTACAGTGTTTAGTATATACCTTTTCAACACCTTGGTTACAGGCATATATCAAAGCATCAGCCAGTGTGAGTCTACCCTCAGCATCGGTGTTGTTAACCTCAATTGTCTTCCCATTTGAAGCTGTGATAATGTCTCCAGGCCTCATGCCTGCTCCACTGATCATATTTTCACAAGCTGCAACAATGAAATGCACCTGAAACGTACATGGTAATTAATTATAATTGAATACATGCCCTTCAATGTATAAGTCGTTCTTGAATGATGATGAAGGGACTCACCTCTACTTTAAAAGGCCTTATTTCAGCAAGAGCTTTTGCTGCACCTAAAACAGCTGCAGCCCCTGCCATGTCATACTTCATTAGCTCAATATCAGAACCAGCTCCGGCCTTGATGTTGTAGCCACCACTGGGGAACACGAAAACAATTGTTCAATAAATCATAATATAAGAATTATACATGACAAACCCATTTTCAACTGATATAGAATTACCTGTCAAAAGTTAATCCCTTTCCAACCAATGCTATCCTTGTTTTCCTTTCCTTGGTAGGAGTTTTATAACATAAATGGATGAAATAAGGAGGATTCTCAGTAGCTGCTGCAGCAACAGCTAAATAGGCTCCCATTTTCAATTCTTTGCACTGCTCAGCATCCAAGATGTTTACAGAAATGACATCACTATAAGTGGACGCAATCTTCTTAGCCTCTTCAGCAAGTATCGCTGCAGCACAAAGTCGCCATGTTAATAGCCGTGTTATATATTAAAAGGTAAATGCAATGAAAGACGATGACTAACCAGGCGTAACTATATTGGCTGGAGCATTGACGAGCTCTCTTCCTAGCATAACACCTGCACATACATCTTGTGCATACTTGATCTTCTTCTCTATCTCAGGTCCACTTCCCAGTCCAAGAATATCCAACGATTCCAAAGTTGATTTCTTTGACTCAGACCTAAACCTATTATCTTCCAACGTCCCCAGCACAACTCCTATAACATCAATCAACTAAGTTTAGTTTCTCAATATCGTTCAATGAATTAAGCAAAAATGCATACATATATATACCAGTTGCTATGGCAGAGGCAGAGCTAAGCTTCGATTCTGCAGAGAGCTCATCTGGAGAAGCAAGTGCAACGGCAATATGACTAGCTTGAGCAGACTTGGCAGCTGCAGCAACAGCCTCCCCTAAACTGTGATAGGCAGCTGGTGATGATAATAATGTTGCTGAGCCAAGCCCAACTAGAGCAATCCTTTTCGAGCCAAGACCAGGAAGCCTCAGAATTACGGATTGTCCTGACTTTCCACAAAAATCCTCCTCAGATGAAGCTTCAGACAATAAACCATTCAATTTGGAATCGAGCTGTTGTAATAGTGGATTCCTGAACTTAAAATTTTCATCTCTAGCCAAGTCATTCTCCGTCGCACCTACTGCAATTATGTCTCCTTTCCATTCCACCACACCAATATCTTTAGCACCGATTGAAATCTTTTTCATGTTCCAAAAACACACAAAAGGATTTAGTCAATACACAAGAATCACAAAATAGAGATCATAGCACTAAACAAATGCCTCTTTCCCTTTTCTGACACTTCTTAATCCTAACTCTCCACATGATATGTCTAAGACCACAAGATGAAAATGATAATTTGGTAAGTTCAATATATCTTTAGTTTAAGACCATAGAGTCTTCTTAACTTTTTTAAACTTCGTATCAAATTAAATAACCAAACAAATAAATTGTTACGGAGGATGTAAGAAAAATGAGTTTTTTATGCACTTAATTCTTTATGTACTCAGTTCACAAATCAGACAGAACCCCTCAGAAACAAGAGAAGATTAATAAGAAATATCATTTCTTTGAATTCACAAAGATGAAGATGAAATTATACCATATCACAAATCAGTTTTATGCACTAACAATAAGTGAAATCTCACAAGTGAGGTTTGGGAAGGACAGAGTATACACAAATCTTATCACTTCCCTCGGACAGCTCAAGTGCAACAAATTCAGTGAAATAAGAAGAGAACACACCCAAATTATCACGAACTTTGGTGATAATTCAAGTAAAAAAAGTAAACGCAATGATAGTTCGAGCAGAAAATCCAAAACACATGAACTTTACACGTGTTTTTGACATTTTACTCTAAAAAAATATATAATAAAAATCAAATCTTTTTGGAAAAATATAAGTATTATGACCTTGGGTACATCACTTTCATTAGGCTTAGTGAGACCAAGAGTATCACGAGCTATACAGTGAGCCATTCTTTTACTTCTTCTTAAACACAAGGGTGTAACTGAAATTGAAAAACCCCAGCTGGGACTAGATTGGAATTTAGTAAAAAGTGAAGGGTAAGTATGAAAAGAAGAAGAAGAAGGCAATGCTAAAGAAGAAACTCTTAGTGCTGACATTTATAGAAGGAAATTTGTTGTGTGTTCTTTCTCTTCTTCACTGTTCTCTTATATAGAGGTGGCAACATGCCTGCTTCACCGGCTATGTTACGATTAACTGTTTATCATCGTGTCAAAAGTTATATCTGAGACTAAATTCAACACACAAATACTATGTTCGATCATGATTCTGATTCGAACCACCTCATCCCCCTCATGGAGTTTGCCTTAAGTATGAAATTGGTGTTACTTAACAAGCAACTATTTGTTGACATGCCTGGTTTTAGACGACGATATTTTTTGAATTTTTGTATTTTATCTATGTTAATTAATTTATTTTTTAATATGTTACATATATTAACAACTTTAAATATCATTTAGGATCACAAGATTAAGAAGTTTTTCTTATTTTGTGGTAAACCTAAATTTCACTCATGCATCACGTTTGAAAGACAATTGGACCATTTCTGAATATCTTTCAACCATTGAAATTTTGAACATGTTTAAGACGAAAAGTTTTAGATTTAGTTATTGTTACAACAACAACAACAACATATCTAGTTGAATCTCACAAGTGGAGTCTGGGGAGGGTAGAAATGTACGCAGACCTTCCCACTACCTCGTATAGAAGTAGAGAGGCTGTTTCCTGTGAACTCTCCACTCAACAACCCATAAGCAGTAGATTTAGTTATTATTAAATATTTAAAATATGAAAAGTTTTAGATTAAGTAAAATATCATTTTTTTTACTCTTTTAAGATAGAGTTTACGTTTGATAAAATAGATTTTTAATTTTTGAAACTATATTATTTTTCTTTACTATTCAAACTATCATCAATTATTTATTGAAACACGTCTCAATTATTCACGAACCATATACATCCTTTTGTTGGTTAGTTAATAAAATAAACTTGGACCATTTATAGAGCACCTCAAAGAATTTTAATCAGTGAAATTTTGAACACAAGAATCACAAAATAGAGTAATAAAATACTTTTAAAATATTTAAAATTATGTTATTTATCTATAAAAGTAAAATATTACTCTCTCCGACCATTTAATATGAAATTTTTTTTTAGTCCGTCCAAAAAAAAAAATGTTATCTTATTTTAATTGAAAATAATTTAACTTTAAAATTCTCTTTTTATCTTTAATGAAATGATTTTAAAACATATAAATATCTAATAATTATTTTAAACCATAAGTTTAAAAAATATTCCTTTTTTTTATTGAATATCATTAAATATCGTGCCAAATAACAAAATGACATGTAAATTAAAACAAGAAAATATCAATTATTCACGTGACATTTACAATTTTTTGTTGGTAATGATTCAATGATAAATATAAGACAAATGGACCACTTATAGCACCTTTCAAAATTTTCCAAAATTGGAATTTTGAACACGTTTAATTTATTTTAAAATAAAGCTTCATTATCTTTTTATTATTATTATTTGAGGACCTAAAAAAATTGGTGGTGATCCAATCCTAAAAAATATCAATAGGTATGTGCTCGATTCACGAGAATAAATTTATTTTTTGGAAAATCAACACAAGTATAAAATAATTTTAAAGAATTCAAACAATATAATTTTATAATGCCTTTTATTTTTAGGACATGTTCTCTGATTGAATGCTCTAATATGAAATTTGAGTCCAACATATTCTCTAGAATAATGAGTAAAGAGACTCAATCTTAAGAGTGAAATAAATATCACGATTTTGATCTTTCCCAAACATTTCACGCACAAGCGGACCTGGTTTACCCTAGTACATTTCTTAATTTTTCTCTTGGCTTTTGATCTGGTCTTAGTTAGAATACCTTAGGGTGTTACATAAACAGAATCGTCTTAACAAGTTTGGGAGTCTAAAGTCAAACTTTACCGAAAACCTTTATGAACTAGAAAATCTATTCCTTTATGAATTAGAACAAAAAATTCTAACTAGAGATTCAAATTCTAGCTCTATGTAGTCACGAACACCATTATCTATTTCGGCTAATTGGAGCAAACCTCAAAAGGAGCATAAGTAGGAGTTCTTAATATATGCAAGTAAAAAATTCGAGGCTTGAAAAATGACTTTCATCGAACCAAACTCACAAACATTGATCATCTCCTCGATTGCATGGATTTACTATGCAATGCTAATTTTTACACTTGTGTTGTTGATCAAACTCTATAAAAATATCAATAAGTGCGTACTCGATCCACAAGAAAAAGTTTATTTTGGGGAAGTGAACACAAGTGC
Source organism: Solanum rostratum (assembly GCA_029948455.1). Lineage (NCBI taxonomy): Eukaryota > Viridiplantae > Streptophyta > Magnoliopsida > Solanales > Solanaceae > Solanum > Solanum rostratum. The sequence goes on along the minus strand of CM057046.1, from coordinate 1,073,776 downwards.
AAAAACAATTTTGAACAATCCAAACAACATAACTTTATAATACCTTTTATTTTCAAGACATGTTTCTTGATTGAAAGTTCTAATATAAATCTGAGTCCGATATATACTGTAGAATAACTAGTAAAGAGATTCTATCTTAGAGTAAAATAAATATTGCGACTTTAATTTGATCTTGTTTAACAAAATTATCACGGAGTAAAAAAAAAGACACTTTAACCTTCAAATATACCTACTATGGTACCAAAGTGAATATGATTTCTAGCAAACAAAATTAAGACAGAACAATACATTTCATTCCACAAGGTAATGTGGCAATTTTATTTAGGCATTTTATTAATCAAGAAGCCAAGAAAGCCTATACAGATGTTGCATCTTTATTCATAAAACTTGGTACATTTATTTTCTCAAACATCAATAGCCCCTTGAGATTCTAACTCCCTCATCTGTTTAGCCATCAAATGATGCAACATCTTGACTGGCTCTAACTCATAGAGAGTTCTTCAACACCCATTCTACCAAAGTTGAAACACCATAACCCGTGCCATTTTTCTTTTTATCGCTCCAGGCAGAACCAGCTATGTCGAGATGCAACCATTGGACCTTCTCGTCAACAAACTGCAAAGCAAAAACCAAATGTCATGTTTCTCGTCTCAAACTAAAGATACGTAGAGTAGAATATATCAACATGTCAGTATTAAGGTGATGAGATGAGTGCCTGCTTGAGGAAGAGAGCAGCAGTTATGGAACCACCATCACGAGGTCCCGTGTTAATCATATCAGCAACTCCTGATTTCATGCTGTCCCAGTAACTGTCCTCCATAGGCATCCTCCATAGCTTTTCACCACTTACCACAGCAGCTGCATCCACCTCCTTTGCTAGGTCATCGCTAGGTGTAAAAGCACCTGTATTTGTATACAATGAAGTTCAAGCAGACTACACGTGCACGTGTACCAAAAAAACAATAGAGGCACGAACAGATATACCAGCAACAGAAGGTCCAAGAGCAACCTTAATAGCACCAGTTAATGTTGCCAGATCAATTATCTGCATTCAATCAAACATGAGTAAAGTTTTGAAGATCAAAGCTGAGACAAATGCATCATTGCAATGTTTACTATATACCTTTTCAACACCTTGGTTACAGGCATATATCAAAGCATCAGCAAGTGTGAGCCTACCCTCAGCATCGGTGTTGTTAACCTCAATTGTCTTCCCATTTGAAGCTGTGATAATGTCTCCGGGCCTCATGCCTGCTCCACTGATCATATTTTCACAAGCTGCAACAATGAAATGCACCTGCAATGTACATGGTACTATAATTGAATACATGCACTTCGGGTATATAAGTCGGACTTCTTGAATGATGATAAAGGGACTCACCTCTACTCCTAATGGCTTTATTTCACCAAGAGCTTTTGCTGCACCTAAAACAGCTGCAGCCCCTGCCATGTCATACTTCATTAGCTCAATGTCTGAACCAGCTCCGGCCTTGATGTTGTAGCCACCACTGAGGAACACAAAAACAATTGTTCAACAAATCATAACATAAGAATAACAGAAGATAGAAATCCATTTTCAACTTATAGAAGATAGAATTACCTGTCAAAAGTTAATCCCTTTCCAACCAAGGCTATCTTTTTCTTTAATTCTTTAGTGGGAGTTTTAAAACATAAATGGATGAAATAAGGAGGATTTTCAGTAGCTGCTGCAGCAACAGCTAAATAGGCTCCCATTTTCAATTCTTTGCACTGCTCAGCATCCAAGATTTTTACAGAAATAACATCACTATAAGTGGACGCAATCTTCTTGGCCTCTTCAGCAAGTACCGCTGCAGCACAAAGTCGACATGTTAATAGCCGTTATATATTAAAAGGGAAATGCAGTGAAAGACGATGACTAACCTGGCGTAAGTACATTGGCTGGTGCATTGACGAGCTCTCTGCCGAGCATAATACCTGCACATATATTTTCTGCGTTTTTTATTTTCTTCTCTATCTCAGGTCCACTTCCCAGTCCAAGAATATCCAACGATTCCAACGTCGATTTCTTTGACTCAGACCTAAACCTATTATCTTCAAATGTCCCCAGCACAACTCCTATAACATCAATCAACTAAGTTTAGTTTCTCAATGTCGTTCAATAAATTAAGCAAAAATGCACATATATATATATACCAGTTACTATGGCACAGGCAGAGATAAGCTTCGATTCTGCAGAGAGCTCATCCGGAGAAGCAAGTGCAACGGCAATATGACTAGCTTGAGCAGACTTGGCAGCTGCAGCAGCAGCCTCCCCTAAACTGTGATTAGCAGCAATTGATGATGATGATGCTGCTGAGCCAAGCCCAACTAGAACAATCCTTTTCCAGCCAAGACCAGGAAGCCTCAGAATTACGGATTGTCCTGACTTTCCACTAAAATCCTCCTCAGATGAAGCTTTAGACAATAAACCATTCAAAATAGAATCGAGCCGTTGCAATAGTGGATTCTTGAACTTAGAATTTTCGTCTCTAACCACGTCATTTTCCGTTGCACCTACTGCAAGTATGTCTCCTTTCCATTCCATCACACCAATATTTTTAGCACCAATTGAAATCTTTCATGTTCCAAAAACACACAAAAAGAATTTAGTCCATACACAAGAATCACAAAATCAAGATCACATGAATCACCGAATGCCTCTTTCCATTTTTGGCAACTTCTTAATTCTAACTCTCCAGGTAACCGTATTTTAAACCACAAGATGAAAATGATATTTTGGTACATTCAGTATATGTTTAGTTTAAGACCGCAGAGTCTTCTTTGACTTTCTTAAACTTGGTGTCAAATAATTAAACCAAGACAAATAAATTAAGACGGAGGAAGTAAGAAAAATCAGTTCTTTATGCACTCCATTCACAAATCAGACAGAACCCCTCAGATACAAGAGAAGATAAATAAGAAATATCCTTTCTTTGAATTCACAAATCAGTTCTATGGAAACTTAGAAGTCGCGTCTGAGTAGAGCAGAGTGTACACAAATCTTACCACTATCCGGAAGTAGAGAAACTATTTTCTAAACACCCTCAAGTGCAACAAATTCAAGTAAAATAAGAAGAAAACACACCTAAAGTTGCAATGTGTTTCCAACATGTTGTGATAATTTGAGTGAGAAAAGTAAACACATGATAGTTCGAGTACAAAACCAAATAAAGATTCATACTTTAGGTGTGTTTTTGACATTTTACTCCTTAAAAATCAAATCTTTTTGGGAAAATAAAAGTATAATGACCTTAGGTATATCACTTTCATTAGGCTTAGTGAGACCAAGAGTATCACGAGCAATACAATGAGCCATTCTTTTACTTCTTCTTGAACACAAGGGTGTAACTGAAATTGAAAAACCCCAGCTGGGACTAGATTGGAATTTAGTAAAAAGTGAAGGATAAGTATGAAAAGAAGAAGAAGAAGGCAATGCTAAAGAAGAAACTCTTAGTGCTGACATTTATAGAAGGAAATTTGTTGTGTGTTCTTTCTCTTCTTCACTGTTCTCTTATATAGAGGTGGCAACATGCCTGCTTCACCGACTTTTATCATCGTGTCAAAAGTTATAGATGATATAAAAAAATATAACTTTATTTCTCGACTAAATTTATTATGTAAGCGCTATATTTGATTATGATTTTGATCTTGACCACCCAATCCCTTCGTGGGTCTTGCATAAGCAGGAGGTTGGTGAAATATAATTATATAATGATAGTAATCAATTTCAAAATTATAAAGCATTAAGTTAGTTTAGTATTCTCTCCGTGCATCTTTACTTGTGCACTGTACTAAAAATAGATGTTTAATAATATTTGTCCATTTAAAAAAAAAATGAAATTTGGAAAGAAAAAAAAAGTATATTCCTATAAATTTATAGCACCTAGAAGAATATTCTTCTAGTTTTTCTTTCTTTTTTTGGCTAAATATCTCAGAAGAATATCAACCATTGGAATTTTGAACACGTTTAAAATAGAAAGTTCCAAATTAAATTATTATTAAATATTTAATGTACGAAATCTATAGCAAAATATTATTCACTTTTCTCTCTCTTTAAAATAAAGTTTATGCTTAAAATAATTATTTAATTATTCTTTTAATATTAAATTATGTTATTTCTATAGGAAAATAATTTTTTTTTATCTAAATTATCGTCAATTATTTATCAAAATACACCACAAATATTCACGTGATATAAACTTCCTTTATTGGTTATGGTTCAAAGATAAATAAATGACAATTGGACCACTTATAGCCCCTTTTAGTAATTTCCACCATTGGAATTTTGAACACGTTTAATTCATTTTAAAGTAAAACTTTATTTTATTTTATTTTTATTTATTTGAGGACCCAAAAAGATTGTGGTGTATTAAAGCCAGAAAAGGAAAAAAATATCTACTATTCGCTCAGTTTACTATTAGACGATAAATTTTGACTTGACACGTCTATTAAAAAAATAATAATTAATATAGTAAGATTATTATTTTATTCCTATTAATTGATAGGAGTATTCACTAAAGCCATAATTTAAATTTTAATACATATAACACTATCAATACAATGAAAAGTGGAAGTATTTCTGAATTTAATAAAATTATTATTCTTTAGTTGAATCTAAAGTAAAATTAAAAATTTTAAAAAATATAGCCACGTTTTCTTTAGTTGTGTTCAAGTAAAAAATTTCGAAGGGAAATAATGTAACTTTTACTACAACATTTGGAGTATAATTTTTCGTAACAATTAAAAAAATTTCACCAAAATATTTTGTTATGAAAAATCCTCCAATGAAGTAAGAAATCAAACAACTATCATACATTTTTATCCAAAATGGCATTTTTATCAAACAACTACGAATACATTTTTGTATTTTTATCCATTTCTTTGAGTATAAAAGTTGTTTAAAAAAAATTTCGTAGAAATTTAATTGAAATGCTCCTTTGGGTTAAGTTAAATAGTTATGTCAATTCCTATAAATTATCTAGGTACTCTAATAATGAATTGATCATTGAAGATTTTCAAGAAAGTCTATATTTTTCAAAAATACTAACGCTGTAATTAAATTGAGGGTAAAATAGGTAAAAAAAAAAATTATTTTATCTTGATTTCCCTAAAATGAAAAGTAAAAATAAAAACAACTTAGGAAATTTTTTATATCTAATAGTTAACAGAAAAAGTATTATTTTTTAGCGTATTTAAAAAATAATAATTAATAAATATTTTTATCATACTATTTGTATTAATTAATGAGTAGTCTAAGATTTTGATAAATGATATGAGCAATACTTAACTAATATTGAGAATAAAATATGAAAAAAGATATATTTTTTCTCGATATGTTAAAAATAACAGGTACTTTTTTCGTTCACTTTTACTCGTCTGTGTTGAACTGTATATGCCCCTAAACAATATTAAAGATGCGTATTACACCACAATACCCATACAATTTAATGTATGATTCTAGATATTGAAAAATAATTTGACGAATAAGTAATTAATATTAACGGTAAAGCTTAAAAATTGTAATTATTTAATATTTAGGAACAATTTTATTTTTAAAACTTTTGTTTTATCCTCAATAAAGTACTTTATGATCATTTCTAAATTTATGTTTTACTTACACATTTTATATTAATGTTGTAGTTTCTTACATGTAAAAAACCTTTTTGTTTATTTTTAGGCTTAACTCATAAACAGACGTTTAAACTTGTCCTCATTTTTCACTTAGACACATAAACTAACATAAGTTCCTAATAGACACCTCAACTCCTAAGATTTGATCCCATTAAATACTTTTATCCTACTTGGCACTCTCCGCAGTCCTTTTTCATGTTAGTTGTACTGTTTTTTTAATTTTTCAGCCAAAAATAAATAGTTGCGGTCCAAAAAAAAATTCCATAAAAGTAGGTTTCAAAATTCTCAGTTAACCATGTGCAAAAAATTTTTATTTAAAATTGCAATAATTTTTTTTTGCACATGGTTAACGGAGAATTTTGATATTTAAAATAGTTATTTAATTTTATTTGTCTAGTTTAAAAATAGTAAGAATACTTAATTTTTTATTTTGAGTTTATTTTATCCTAATTCTAATATTTAGATGACTTAATATCTAATTGAGTCCCGAAGGGGGGGGGGGGGGGGGGTTGAGAGATGGCCGAAATTATATAGTAATATCAAGTAGATGAAGCAAATACGTCAATTAGGAACTACGTGCTTAAGCAGACACATTTATCGTCAGCTATCTGATTATTGCCACAATTTGGAACTCTCTTTGTCTTTACTGGGAGGAGTAGGCATAGTCGAACCTTGTTAAATCCTTGTGTTATTTTTCTTCTCTATTTTCTTTGTTTGTGATTGTGCGTTAGTTAAAATACATATGATATTTATGTGGGAACCTCCTTACTCATAGAAGGAAAAATCATGATGTTTCACAGGATTTTTCCGAACAACTTCACTAACAAAGAGCCAAACTTCATATTACAAACTCTCGCAACCTAAGTATTACACTCTTAATCTCTTCCTCCTAATAACATCTCTATTACAAGACACAACTAAGCAATAGCTTTACTATATTAACTACCTCTAGTTAACGTAGACTTAGACAACTCAACATGGCTAACTCTAGCTATGAACTCGACTACAAAAAGACTTACAAATGAAATGAACTATGTTCCTTTATAGCATAGGAATAGATCTTACAATGTATGAGAACAACAACTAAACTCAAAACAAATGCAGATCACTCAATCTCCATACATAAACTCACTCCAAAAGGCAAAGTTGGCAATTTTATTTAGACATTTTATTAATCAAGAAGACAAAGAAAGTCTACATTATTGTCTTTATTCATATAAATGTGATGTATTTATTCTCTCAAACATCAACAGTCTATCAAATGATGCAACATATTGACTGGCTCTAATTTTAAGTGTTCATCAGCACCCATTTCACCAAAGTTGAAACACCATAACCCGTGGCATTTTTCTTGTCATTGTTCCAGACAGGACCAGCTACGTCCATATGCAACCATTGGACCTTCTCGTCAACAAACTGCAAAACAAAAAACAAATGTCATGATGTTTCTCGTTTCAAACTAAAGATAGATAGAATGTACCAAAACGTCTTTTAATCGTGTAGTCAGATGAGTACCTGCTTGAGGAAGAGAGCAGCAGTTATGGCACCACCATCACGAGGTCCCAAGTTAATCATATCAGCCACTCCAGATTTCATACTTTCCCAGTAACTGTCCTCCATCGGCATCCTCCATAGCTTTTCACCACTTAGCTCAGCAGCTGCAACCACCTCCTTTGCTAGATCATCGTTAGGTGTAAAAGCACCTGTATTTTGTATACAATGAAGTTAAAGCAGACTACACGTACACGTGTACCAGAATAACAATAGAGGCACGAAAAAATATACCAGCAACTAAAGGTCCAAGAGCAAGCCTAATAGCACCAGTTAATGTTGCCAGATCAATTATCTGCAATCAATCAAACATGAGTGAAGTTTGATGATCAAAGCAGAGACAAATGCATACAGTATCTAATTAATACCTTTTCTACACCTTGGTTACAGGCATATATCAAAGCATCGGCAAGTGTGAGTCTACCCTCAGCATCGGTGTTGTTGACTTCAATCGTCTTCCCATTTGAAGCTGTGATAATGTCTCCAGGCCTCATGCCTTCTCCACTGATCATATTTTCACAAGCTGCAACAATGAAATGCACCTGCAACATACATGGTAACCGATTATAATTTGGAGAGACGAGAATAATTGAGTACATGCACTTCGAGTAAATAAGGTGGACTAACCTCTACTCCCGTAGGCTTTATTTCACCAAGAGCTTTTGCTGCACCTAAAACAGCCGCAGCCCCTGCCATGTCATATTTCATTAGCTCAATATTAGAACCAGCTCCAGTCTTGATGTTGTAGCCACCACTGGGGAACACGAAAACAATTGTTCAATAAATAATAACATAAGAATAATAGAAGATAGAAATCCATTTTCAACTTATAGAAGATAGAATTACCTGTCAAAAGTTAATCCCTTTCCAACCAAGGCTACCCTATTTTTCCTTTCTTTAGTAGGAGTTTTAAAACATAAATGGATGAAATAAGGAGGATTTTCAGTAGCTGCTGCAGCAACAGCTAAATAGGCTCCCATTTTCAATTCTTTGCACTGCTCAGCATCCAAGATGTTTACAGAAATGACATCACTATAAGTGGACGCAATCTTCTTAGCCTCTTCAGCAAGTACCGCTGCAGCACAAAGTCGACACGTTAATAGCCATGTTATATATTAAAAGGGAAATGCAGTGAAAGATGATGACTAACCAGGCGTAACTATATTGGCTGGCGCATTGACGAGCTCTCTGCCGAGCATAACACCTGCACATACATGTTCTGCGTACTTGATTTTCTTCTCTATCTCAGGTCCACTTCCCAGTCCAAGAATATCCAATGATTCCAACGTTGATTTCTTTGACTCAGACCTAAACCTATTATCTTCAAATGTCCCCAGCACAACTCCTATAACATCAATCAATTAAGTTTAGTTTCTCAATATTGTTCAATGAATTAGCAAAAATGTACATATGTATATACCAGTTGCTATGGCAGAAGCAGAGATAAGCTTCGATTCTGCAGAGAGCTCATTCGGAGAAGCAAGTGCAACGGCAATATGACTAGCTTGAGCAGACTTGGCAGCTACAGCAGCAGCCTCCCCTAAACTATGATAAGTAGCAGGTAATAATGATGTTGGTGAACCAAGCCCGATTAGAGCAATCCTTTTCGAGCCAAGACCAGGAAGCCTCAGAATTACAGATTGTCCTGACTTTCCACTAAAATCCTCCTCCGATGAAGCTTCAGACAATAAACCATTCAATTGGAAATCGAGCTGTTGCAATAGTGGATTCTTGAACTTAGAATTCTCGTCTCTAGCTAAGTCATTCTCCGAGGCACCTATTGCAAGTATGTCTCCTTTCCATTCCACCACATCAATATCTTTAGCACCAATTGAAATCTTTCATGTTCCAACAATATACAAAAACGATTTAGTCCATACACAAGAATCAGACTTCACTTCAACTCAATGAATGACGTCTACTTCGTAAGTGTTAACGCAACGATTTAGTTCTAACTTCCCAGGCAACATTATTATGACCACAAGAGGAGAAGATTCTTTTGATACATCCAATATATCTTTAGTTTAATACCATAGAGTCTTCTTTGACTTTCTTAAAATTCATGTCAAATAATAATACCAAGACAAACAAATTAAAACGGAGAAAGTAAGAAAAATCAGTTCTTTAGGCACTCATTTCACAAAGATGAATTTCAGAGTTAATGGTATCACAAATCAGACAGAAAACCCCCCAAAAACAAGAGAAGATTGATAAGAAATATCCTTTCTTTTAATTCACAAAGATAAAGATGAAATCATACAGTATCACAAATCAGAATCCAAACCCACAAAAAACAAGAGAAAAAAGAAGTAGAAAAATCAGTTCTGTCCAGGAAACAACCTCTCTATTTCTATGTACGAGGTAGTGGTAAGGTCTGCGTACATTTCTATCCTCCCCAGACCCCACTTGTGGGACTCAACTGGGTATGTTGTTGTTGTAAAAATCAGTTCCGTGCACTAACAACAACAACATATTCGGTGGAAGCTCAGAAGTCGAGTCTGAGAAGGGCAGAGCAGAGTGTATGCAAATTTTACAGCTATCTCATATAGGCAGAGACACTATTTTCTAAAGATCATCAACTCAAGTGCAACAAATCCAAGTAAAACAAGAAGAAAAAACACCTGAAGTATAAAATGTGTGAGAACTATCAGTTCTTCACCTTTTCCTTTCTATGAGAGTTGAAATGTCTTTCAATAAACATTTGGTAATAGTTCAGATAGAAAACTCAAAACGCCAACAATATTCTGTAAATAAAATCAATAAAAATCAAATCTTTTTGCAAAAATAGAAGTATAATGACCTTAGGTATATCACTTTCATTAGGCTTAGTGAGACCAAGAGTATCACGAGCAATACAATGAGCCATTCTTTTACTTCTTCTTGAACACAAGGGTGCAACTGAAATTGAAAAACCCCAGCTGGGACAAGATTGGAATTTAGTAAAAAGTGAAGGGTAAGTATGAAAAGAAGAAGAAGAAGGCAATGCTAAAGAAGAAACTCTTAGTGCTGACATTTATAAAAGAAAATTTGTTGTGTGTTCTTTCTCTTCTTCACTGTTCTCTTATATAGAGGTGGCGACATGCTTGCTTCAGTGGTTACGTCAATATCAATCGTTTATCATTATATTAAAAGGTATAACTAATAGTAAAGAGCGTAATTTTATTACTCTACTAAACTCACCATGCAAACGCTATACATTTGATCATGACTTTGATCTAGATTATCGCCCCAGCTCCCTCTCCCTTGTATGGAGTGCTGGAGCCACATAGTAATTAGGAGTTTCATCTATACCCCTTTCTAAGAAAAATTATAGTATTTATATATGGTAAAAAGATTTTTTTCTCTATATATAAATATCGAACCCTCTTCGATTAGTTCGTTATCTACTTCTTAAAATTTTAAACCAACTTTTAAAAAATTATGATTCCGCCACTGCTCGTAGGTCTTGTCATAGTGAAGATATTGGTGTTAAATAACTACATAATGCTGGTAGTCAAATTCAAAATTGTAAAGCAGTTAGTTTAGTAAATATATCATATAAAGAATTAAATTTATGTTAATTCTATTATAAATTTTAATAGGATATAACTACAATTAATCTTCACAAAAGTTAAATATGCAAAAATATAAATTATTAGATAAATAATACAATGTATTTTAGAGTTATCAAAAATAATAAACATTCAACAAATTAATAATTGACATACATCAAAATTGAAATATAAAATACTTAATAATTTCAATTGCGTAATATTTATTTAATTATATTTCATTAATAATTTCACTTATATTTATATTATTCAGAGGGGACACATACACCCTTTTGTTGATTATAGCACCTTGAAGAATATCTTCTAATTTTTTTATTTTTATTTTTTGCTAAATACTCAAAAAAAAAAAAAAATTTTTGGCTAAACACCATAGAAGAATATCAACCATTGAAATTTTGAACACGTTTAAAATGAAAAATTTCAAATTAATTTATTATTAAATATTTAATGTACGAACTCTATAGCAAAATATTGTTCACTTCTCAATCTCTTTAAAATAAAGTTTATGCTTAATAAAATAATTATTTAATTATTTTAAAATATTTAATTTTATAATTTTGGTAGAAAATTAAACTTTATTATTCAAATTATCATTAATTATTTATCAAAATATATCGCAATTATTCACGTGATATAAACACCCTTTTATTGGTTATGGTTCAAGATAAATAGAAGACAATTGGACCACTTATAGTCCCTTTCACTAATTTCCAAAATTGGAATTATGGACACGTTTAATTTATTTTATTTTAAAATAAATCTACATTTTTTAATCTTTTTTTTATTTGTTTTGAGGAAACAAAAAAATATTTGTGGTGCATTAAAGCAAGAGAAGAAAAAATATCCACTATTCTTTTTGAGAAATACGTAATTAATATTAAGAATAAAATATGAAAAGAGATATATATATTTTTTTATATGCTAAAAATAATAAGTATTCCTTTAGATTTACTTGTCTATTTTGGACTTTATATTTGCCCCCTAAAAAAAATAATAAATATGAACATTATACCAGAATACCTTTACAAATTAATGTATAATTCTAGATATTGAAAAATAATTTGACGAATAAGTAATTAATATTGACAGTACAATAGAAAAATAATTGTTATTTTTTCTTGATATTTCAAATATTAATGGATAGAGTGGATGAGTCAGTCATTATCCATTGAATTTCTAATTTCAGACCTATTTGCTTGTTAGGAATTTCTTTTGTTTGGAGTTTTATTCAATTCAGAAACACGTGCAATTCATTTTCGATTGATCATCCTTTGATGGAACACATCTTTTTATTTCTTGGAACGATCCTTTAAAGACTTTTAACTTTCAATTTACCCTCGACATTTGATCCATTGTTTTTAACTAATTATCTTTTATACTAGTGGCATGTACTCGTGCTCAGCACGAGCCTAATATTTATATTTTTTCTATCTTAATTTATGTGACATATTTTTCTTCATAATTTATTTTTGAAAAATATTAATTTCTTATATTTGCAAAAGTTTATATTTTCTTATCTCAGTTTATGTTACACATTTTTTATTCGTTTAAAAAAATAAAATTATTTAATATTTAGAAAAAAATTATTTTTAAAATTTTTACTTGATCCTTGATAAAATAATTTTAATTTGCCCAATGCACCCATCATGCTACTAAGGAATTTAGACCCTTCAAATGGCTTATGTAATGGCACAAGAATGATATGTAAAAGCTTTCACAAGAATGTCCTTCGTGCTGAAATTACAAGTGGACATTATTGTGCAACTAAGCGTGTGTTTTCCATGAATCCAACTGTCAACACCTGAAAATTAAGGATATCCTTGTAGACGATGAAATTCGCACCGAGAAAATGATAATTAAGAACGAAAATATTGCAACGATTGTAGTATTTAATTTCAAGATGTAAGTATTGCAATCTTTATAAATCTTGTGATTCACCTTTTCAACTATAAATTCAACGGCTCTTGAGCTTAATCTTGAATCTGAAATTTTTTCTTGAATTTTGTTTTTGAACTAGAATTTTGAATTTGTTTTTGAGCTTGATCATGAATTCAAGCGCTTTTAAGCTTGTAATTGAACTTGTAGAGAAAGATGCTGCATTTCATCTACGAGCTCTCTCTAGCTCTTTATTGGAATTCTTGATGTTGTTTTTGAATCGTAAAACCCCTATCTATAGTTGTAGAATAGAGGAATTACAATAGGAAAGATTTCCCTTCAACCAATCATATTTAAATGACATGGCAAATTAGGCTTTTGGATTTGTCATTTTGACACATGACATGATCCTATTGGCAACTTGGTTTGACTTGGCGTGTCACGTCATTTGACACGTGGCACCAAGATGGATCTCTAGGATGAAATGATATTCAACTTATTAAATTGGGCTCATCTATTGTAGCTCAAATTAATTAACTTGAATTTTAATTAAATCTGTATTTATTGGACTTAAATAATTAACCAAATTATATTAATCCTTAACATTTATTTGGATTAATATATTCATGAATTTAATATAATTTTAAAATTTATATTTAATAAATTTTAAATAATTACACATTCAAACTTAATATACTACGTAGCCAACGTAGGAGAGCATTGTTATTCTGAGTTAAGTTATTGAAGCTGAGTATATTTAAATTTGTCATATATCTTATCATTTTACATACCGTACACTTTATGTACTGACACTCTTTTAATGTTGTATCATTTCATGACGCAAATACAAGTGCTAGTTTTTTTTTCTTTTCTTGCTTTAATGTACCACCAAATGGTCCAAGTTTTATTTAGAAAAAGACAATGAAGCTTCATTTTTAAAACTAAAAAACGTGTTCAAAATTTCACTTATTGAGATTCTTTGAGGTGCTGTAAATGGTCCAATGTTCTTTTATTAACTAACCAACAAAAGGGTATATATATCTCATTAATAATCGAAGCGTGTTTCAATAAATAATTGAAGATAGTTTTAATAGCAAAGAGAAATAACATAATTCTAAATATTAAAAGATAATTAAATAATTATATCGCCAAACATAATTTATACTTTAAAAGAATGAAAAAATGAATGACACTTTACTAAGCAGCTCACCTACATGTTTATCGAATATTAGATACAAGAGCTCGTGCTAGCATCATTTTTTTCCTCAAGTTATGTGACATGAATAAAATTTGAAGAGTCGATTAATTTTTAATATGATTTTAAGATATTTAAATTTATTAAATATTTTAATTTATAATTTATTTTTTACATACATTTCATCTAATATACCTTTTCCGTTTAAAGAAGAATGACTTAATTTGACTTGGTACGGAGTTTAAGAAAATAAGAATAACTTCTTAATTTTGTATACGTAAATTATAGTTATGTCAAATGTATCAAAATGCAATTTAATCTTGTGCTTTAAACATATTATTTGGAAAGTTGAAATTAAAGTGTTACCAAAAAATAAAAGAGATTCTTTTTTAAATGGATTAAAAAGGAACATAGGTTATTCTCTTTTTAAATAAAAGGAGTATGTTACTCCCTCTATCCTAATTTACATGACACTATTAGTATTCCAAAAATCATTTAATTTTTTTTATACGTTCGTAAAATTTTAAGTTGTTACTCATTGTAATTTACTGTATTTTTTATATTATTTCGATTAATATATCCTAATTTATGTGGTACAGATAAAATTTTGAAAATCAACATAAATTTTTATGTCGTTTAGATATTTTAAATTGTATATATATATATATATATATATATATATATATATATATATATATATATATATATATATATATATATATATATATATATATATATATATATATATATATATATATATATATATATATATATTAAAAAATGAATTAATTAATTAAATTAGATAAAATACAAAAAATTCAAAAAACGTCATCGTCCAAAAGCAGACATGTCAACAAATAGCTGCATGTTAGTAACACCAATATCATAGAGGAGGGATGAGGTGGTCTAGATAATATCATCGCATAAAATCAGACATAATATTTGTGCGTTGAATTTAGATCAGGAATAAAGTTGTATCATTTACTCTCAGTTATAATTTTTGGCACGATGATAACGATTAATGCTAAGATAGCCGGTGAAGCACGCATGTTGTCTTCTCTATATAAGAGAACAGTGAAGAAGAGAAAGAACACACAACAAATTTCCTTCTATAAATGTCAGCACTAAGAGTTTCTTCTTTAGCATTGCCTTGTTCTTCTTCTTTTCATTCTTACCCTTCACTTTTCACTAAATTCCAATCTTGTCCCAGCTGGGGTTTTTCAATTTCAGTTACACCCTTGTGTTTAAGAAGAAGTAAAAGAATGGCTCACTGTATAGCTCGTGATACTCTTGGTCTCACTAAGCCTAATGAAAGTGATGTACCTAAGGTCATAATACTTTTATTTTTGCAAAAAGAATTGATTTTTATTATATTTTTTTAGAGTTAAATGTCAAAAACACGCGTACATTTCATGAGTTTTGGATTTTGTGCTCGAACTATCATTGCGTTTACTTTTTTTACTTGAATTATCACCAAAGTTTGTGATGCTTTGGGTGTGTTTTCTTCTTATTTTACTGAATTTGTTGCCCTTGAGCTGTCCGAAGGAAGTGATAAGATTTGTGTACACTGTGTCTTTCCCAAACCTCACTTGTGAGATTCCACTTGTTGTTAGTGCATAAAACTGATTTATGATAAGTATAATTTCATCTTCATCTTTGTGAATTCAAAGAAATGATATTTCTTATTAATCTTTTCTTGGTTCTGAGGGGTTCTGTCTGATTTGTGAATTGAGTACATAAAGAATTAAGTGCATAAAAAACTCATGTTTCTTACATCCTCTGTTTCAATTTATATTTTTGGTTATTTAATTTGACATGAAGTTTAAGAAAGTTAAGAAGACTCTATGGTATTAAATTAAAGATATAGTGAACTTACCAAATTATCATTTTTCATCTTGTGATCTTAAACATATAACGTAGAAAGTTAAGATTAAGAAGTGGCGGAAAAGGGAAAGAGGCATTTGTTTAGTGCTATGATCTCTATTTTGTGATTCTTGTGTATTGACTAAATCCTTTTTGTGTGTTTTTGGAACATGAAAGATTTCAATTGGTGCTAAAAATATTGGTGTGGTGGAATGGAAAGGAGACATACTTGCAGTTGGTGCGACGGAGAATGACTTGGCTAGAGATGAAAATTCTAAGTTCAAGAATCCACTATTACAACAACTCGATTCCAAATTGAATGGTTTATTGTCTGAAGCTTCATCTGAGGAGGATTTTAGTGGAAAGTCAGGACAATCTGTAATTCTGAGGCTTCCTGGTCTTGGTTCGAAAAGGGTTGCTCTAGTTGGGCTTGGCTCAGCAACATCATTATCATCACCTGCTGCCTATCACAGTTTAGGGGAGGCTGCTGCTGCAGCTGCCAAGTCTGCTCAAGCTAGTCATATTGCCGTTGCACTTGCTTCTCCAGATGAGCTCTCTGCAGAATCGAAGCTTAGCTCTGCCTCTGCCATAGCAACTGGTATATATATGTATGCATTTTTCCTTAATTCATTGAACGATATTGAGAAACTAAACTTAGTGATTGATGTTATAGGAGTTGTGCTGGGGACATTTGAAGATAATAGGTTTAGGTCTGAGTCAAAGAAATCGACGTTGGAATCGTTGGATATTCTTGGACTGGGAAATGGACCTGAGATAGAGAAGAAAATCAAGTATGCACAAGATGTATGTGCAGGTGTTATGCTCGGAAGAGAGCTCGTCAATGCACCAGCCAATATAGTTACGCCTGGTTAGTCATCGTCTTTCACTGCATTTACCTTTTAAGATATAACATGGCTATTAACATGGCGACTTTGAGCTGCAGCGGTACTTGCTGAAGAGGCTAAGAAGATTGCGTCCACTTATAGTGATGTCATTTCTGTAAACATCTTGGATGCTGAACAGTGCAAAGAATTGAAAATGGGAGCCTATTTAGCTGTTGCTGCAGCAGCTACTGAAAATCCTCCTTATTTCATCCATTTATGTTATAAAACTCCTACCAAGGAAAGGAAAAAAAGGATAGCATTGGTTGGAAAGGGATTAACTTTTGACAGGTAATTCTATATAAGTTGAAAATGGGTTTGTCATGTATAATTCTTATATTATGATTTATTGAACAATTGTTTTCGTGTTCCCCAGTGGTGGCTACAACATCAAGGCCGGAGCTGGTTCTGATATTGAGCTAATGAAGTATGACATGGCAGGGGCTGCAGCTGTTTTAGGTGCAGCAAAAGCTCTTGCTGAAATAAGGCCTTTTAAAGTAGAGGTGAGTCCCTTCATCATCATTCAAGAACGACTTATACATTGAAGGGCATGTATTCAATTATAATTAATTACCATGTACGTTTCAGGTGCATTTCATTGTTGCAGCTTGTGAAAATATGATCAGTGGAGCAGGCATGAGGCCTGGAGACATTATCACAGCTTCAAATGGGAAGACAATTGAGGTTAACAACACCGATGCTGAGGGTAGACTCACACTGGCTGATGCTTTGATATATGCCTGTAACCAAGGTGTTGAAAAGGTATATACTAAACACTGTAATGATGCATTTGTCTCAGCTTTGATCTTCAAAACTTTACTCATGTTTGATTGAATGCAGATAATTGATCTGGCAACATTAACTGGTGCTATTAAGGTTGCTCTTGGACCTTCTGTTGCTGGTATATCTATTCGTGCCTCTATTGTTCTTTTGGTACACGTGTACTTGTAGTCTGCTTGAACTTCATTATATGCAAATATAGGTGCTTTTACACCTAGCGATGACCTAGCAAAGGAGGTGGTTGCAGCTGCTGAGGTAAGTGGTGAAAAGCTATGGAGGATGCCTATGGAGGACAGTTACTGGGACAGTATGAAATCAGGAGTTGCTGATATGATTAACACGGGACCTCGTGATGGTGGTGCCATAACTGCTGCTCTTTTCCTCAAGCAGGCAAGCACTCATCTCATCACCTTAATACTGACATGTTGATATATTCTACTCTACGTATCTTTAGTTTGAGACGAGAAACATGACATTTGGTTTTTGCTTTGCAGTTTGTTGACGAGAAGGTCCAATGGTTGCATCTCGACATAGCTGGTTCTGCCTGGAGCGATAAAAAGAAAAACGGCACGGGTTATGGTGTTTCAACTTTGGTGGAATGGGTGCTGAACCACGCTTAAAATTAGAGCCAGTCAAGATGCTGCATCATTTGATGTTTTAGAAAATAACTGCATCAAGTTTTATGAATAAAGGCAATAGTATAGGCTTTCTTGTCTGCTAGATAAATAAAATGCCTAAATAAATATTGCCTCTTTACCTTTTGGAATGAAATTTAGACAACATTTCTTGTTTTACTGCTCGATGATTTTGTTAATAAGATCGAAATCGCAATATTTATTTATTGGATTTGAATAATTAACCCAATTAGATTAATCCATAGCATTTATTTGGACTAATATATTCATGAAATTTAATCATTTTAAAATTTATATTTAATATATTTTACATGATTACAATCCTTTCAAATTTATTCCAAAGCAGTTTTCAGTACGCCTTTGCTTTGCAATGACAACGAACAATGCACACCATTGGCTTGTATTCATCGCAACATGTTCTCTCACATGGTTAATTATATGTTTCACTATCAAGAGGGATATCGATGTCCTCAACCAAAGTTCTGGTTTTAACAGAGCAACCAACTGGGTGTGTACTCCATCCACAAGGAAAAGTTTATTTTTGGGGGAAGAGAATACAAGTACAAAAACAATTTTGAAGAATCCAAACAATTCTTGTGACAGATGCATAGAGACAGATGCATGTTAGTCCAATTGATGTCATGCAACAGTTCAAAACGTAAATACCTCCCCAAAGCCATGGGTGGAATAATTGGTTAAAAGATTCAATCCAAGAATGAAATAAATACCGCGAAGTCGATCTTGTTCAACAAAGTCATCACGGTGAATATGATCTCTACCAGACATATGTATATAAGAAAAAAAAAACAAAAACAACAACAACAAGCCCAGTAGAATTCCACAAGTGAGGTTTGAGGAGGGCAAAATGAACGCAGACCTTACCACTACCTCATAGAAATAGAGAGACTGTTTCCGGACCCTCATCTCAAAAATAAGATAGTACATAAATAAGAGAGGAATAATATATTTCATTCCAAAAGGCAAATTGCCTTAGGCATTTTATAAATGAAGAAAGCCTCTACTATTGCCTTTTCTTTTCCACCATTTTTCACCCCAAATGTTATTCATAAAACTTTATCAAACATCAATAGTCCCTTGAGATTACAACTCCCTCATATGTTTTTTCTATTGAAACTGGTAACATAATTCTCATATGGTTAGCCATCAAATGATGCAACATTTTGACTTGATTTAATTTGTAGAGTTCTTCAGCACCCATTCCACCAATGTTGAAACACCAAAACCTGTGGCATTTTTCTTTTTATCGCTCCAGACAGGACCAGCTAAGTCAATATGCATCCATTGGACTTTCTCGTCAACAAACTGCAAAACGAAAACCAAATGTCATGCATCTACTTGCAAGGCTTCATAGTTTTTTAAAACCTCCGACTGACAGCAAAATTCAAATGAAGTAGGAAAGGCAAGAGATGACCAGAGGGAAAGCTCTTAAACGGAAGGATTATAACAAAGTCCCTAGAATGTCTTAAGTTTCTGTCCTTGTCACTTTTCTTTCGTTTATGATGTAAGAAGAAACTTTTGGCTCTACTAAACATATGCTTGCATCTGCTACTAGAACCCGAACTCCAGATCATTTTTATTCCTCCAAAAGTAGTACTTCCTAAGATTCGATTTGTTTGCGTTACTTTCCTTTCAAGTATGTTTCAAAAAAAGAATGTTTCTTTTTCTTTTATAACAATTCTATTTTCACATGACACACTTAAGACTACAAGGTTCAAGAGTCTTCCTTACTTTGTTAAACTTTGTGACAAGTCAAAACCAGACAAAAGGAGTATATATTTTGGAGGATCAGACATGGGGCATTTTTGGAGAAACTGAGCAACATAGGTCTGCCCGTAAGCCTCAAGCCAGAATTTTCTTTGGATGACATATTGAATTCGGTAAGTATATGACTAGAGTAAATTACATGTCACTATTAGAGCGATCAGATGACTACCTGCTTCAGGAAGAGAGCAGCAGTTATCGCACCACCTTGACGACCTCCAGTGTTCACCATATCAGCCACTCCTGATTTCATAGAGTCCCAGTAACTATCCTCCATTGGCATCCTCCATAGTTTTTCACCGCTTGCCTCAGAAGCTGCAACTACCTCCTTTGCTAGGTCATCGCTAGGTGTAAAAATACCTGTAAATAGTATACAAGATATCCAATAAAGTTCCAGTACATTACAAATTCAGAGCTTATCAGTCAAAGATTAACCATAACATTCTTTCATTATCCAACAGGTGCATTTGGTGTCACAACTTCTTTTAGTGCAACCAAAGTAATACATGTATAAACTAGAACATTTAATGGTAAACTGACCATCACAACAACAACAACATATCCAGTGAATCCCACAAGTAGGGTTTGGGGAGGGTAGGGTGTACACAGACCTTACCCCTACCTTTTTGAGGGCAGAAAGGTTGTTTCCAATAGACCCTCAGCTAAATGTTGACCATTATTCAACCATCACGTATACCAAAAAGGAAAAGAACAGAAAAGGAGGCACAAGCAAATATACCAGCAATTGAAGGTCCAAGAGCAACCACACAAGCACCAGTTAATGTTGCCAGATCAACTATCTGCATAACAATCAAACATGTCATTTAACACATGAGGTACTGAGTAACCTCCGACTACTGTACAACCATTCTCAGCAAGAGTGGAACTTTGGATATCAAAGCAGAGGATCTCATTACATTTTTTATTACACGTAGGTTAGAAATCTGAAAACTTCTTTTTGATTGCTACAAGCCTACAACATCTAATCTTGGTAGGGTATTGGTTATCAAGGAAATAAAATTATAGTTAAAAGGTAATCTTGTTTCCAATTCGCGTCTTATTGCTCTAACTTGTATAGTATTTGTGGCTTCATGGCCATGTCTATTTCCAGTTATATATTCAAGGGAAACCCAGTGTTATCAAGGCGTACTTAAGCCCTGAAATGAGGCTCAAAACGTGTTGAACATTTGCCTCACTTAATTTGTGCTCAGTATCATCATCCAGGTTCTAAGACACACTTTTCCTAGCCAACCGAATCTCTTCTGAAGAGACAACACTAAATAATTGATATTTCACTTTATCGTAATTATTTTTCAATTTCTTTAAATATATATTTTTCATTCATACTTATGAATTATTAGTCTTAGACTAAATATATATATATATATGTATATTTGAATATTTTTTCCTCCCTTTGCGCCTTTTAAATTAAAGCCCACACTTCATTTGTGCTACCTCAAAGCTTTTCTGTGCTTTTTGCTTCTGATAACATTGGGGAAACCTTTTCACTTTGGGGTTGCACAGTGGTAGGGGAGAGAAAAGGAAACATATTAGATGCTAAACAGTGAATGATCTCCGAAAGTGACAGATGTTTTATAACAATGTCCAATTAATACCTTTTCTACACCTTGGTTACAGGCATATACCAACGCATCAGCAAGTGTGAGCCTACCCTCAGCATCAGTGTTGTTAACCTACCACAAATATGAAGGCACCAACAGAAACCACGAAACAGTCAAATAAAGTAAAATTAGCAAAACAGAAAATAAGAACCAGACTTGTGTCATATTGATCCTAAACTAATATGTCAACAATCGGAAAATCCTATCAAATATAAACTGTCTAACCTAGTGCAATGAATCTACAGTGATAATGTCAATATGGAAGTCTGAACCATCCACCTTTTGAAGGTTTTATTTCCAATGTTTTTGTAGTCCAGGGAATAAGATGATTCCTGAAGCTAGTGCACTTTCACATATGCCATGTGTCTGGCCATTGAGAAGCATATACATGATAACTAACAACATACCTAGTGAAATCCCATGAAGTAAGGTCTAGGGAGGTTAGAGCATACGCAGACCTTACCACTACCCATGGAGATAGAGAGACTGTTTATACGGAGTGATAATCATCTATAAGCTTATAAAATATTGACAGATAAGCGACAGTTTTTCACTTACTTGAAAAGTTAAAATATCTCAATTATGCAGAAAATGGACAATCTTTCGACAAAAACAAAATAAGGAAACAATTTGAGTTATAAAAAAAAATTAGAGAACTTACAAAACAGGTATTTCAGTATATCCAAATACCCCAACCAATCACAAATACCACAAAAGAAAAATAAATCCAATAGGAAAATTGATGGACAACATTCAAATGGAGCTTCTTGGGCAAGGGGAGAGCATGAGAGACCTAATTAAATCAACCCCTAAAGGCCCCAAAAACAAGCTTACCTCAATTGTCTTCCCATTTGAAGCAGTGATAATGTCTCCAGGCCTCATGCCTGTCCCACTGATCATATTCTCACAAGCTGCAACAATGAAATGCACCTGCAACATGGTAATTAGTGTGGAGAAAAGAGAACAGCTGAATACACGCTCTTCGAGTAAATACATTTTCTTCTTGAATAATGATAAAGGATTCACCTCTACTCCAGCAGGCTTTATGAGACCAAGAGCTTTTGCTGCACCCAAAACAGCTGCAGCCCCTCCCATGTCAAACTTCATTAGCTCAATCGAACAACCAGGTCCAGTCTTAATGTTGTAGCCACCACTGGGAACATGAAAGAATTGTTTACGAAATCATACCATAAGAATTAAAAAAAGTAGCAATAAAAAAAGAAATAATATCATTGCAGCCAGGTCAGAAATCGATTTTCTATTTTTCCAACTTACAGAAGATAGAATTACCTGTCAAACGTTAATCCCTTTCCAACCAAGGCTATCTTCTTTTTGATTTCTCCACCACTAGGCTTATAAGACAAATGGATGAAATGAGCAGGATTTGCAGAAGCTGCAGCAACAGCTAAATAGGATCCCATTTTCAATTCTTTGCACTGCTCAACATCCAAGATGTTTGCAGAAATGACATCGCTATGTGTGGATGCAATCTTTTTGGCCTCTTCGGCAAGTACAGCTGCAGTGAGAAGTCGGCATGTTAATAGCTTGGTGATAATGCTATTACATAAGGTACAACAAGGAAATGCATTGAAGGATTACTAACCAGGCGTAAGTACATTAGCGGGTGCATTGACGAGCTCTCTGCCGAGTATAACACCTGCACAGACATCTGCTGCATACTTGATTTTCTTCTCTATTTGAGGTCCAGCTCCCAGTCCAAGAATATCCAAAGATTTCAATGTTGGTTTCTTTGCCTCAGACTTAAACCTATTATCTTCAAATATCCCCAGCACAGCTCCTATTACATTCAAGAAAATCAACCAACATTAGTTTCTCAATATGGTTCAAAGAATTAAGTGAAGATCATGAAAATAGATACCAGTTGCTATGGCAGAGGCAGAGCTAAGCTTCGATTCTGCAGAGAGCCCATCAGTAGAAGCAAGTGCAATGGCAATATTACTAGCCTGAGCAGACTTGGCAGCTGCAGCAGCAGCCTCCCCTAAACTGCGATAAGCAGCAATTGTTGATGTTGATGAGCCAAGCCCAACAAGAGCAATCCTTTTGGAGCCAAGACCAGGAAGCCTCAGAATTGTGGATTGTCCAGACTTTCCACTAAAATCCTCCTCGGATGAAGCTTCAGACAATAAACCACTCAATTTGGAATCTAGCTTTTGCAATAGTGGATTCTGGAACTTAGAATTCCCGTCTCTAGCCAAGTCCTGCTCCGTGGCACCTACTGCAAGTATGTCTCCTTTCCATTCCACCACATCAATCTCTTTAGCACCAATTGAAATCTTTCATGTTCCAAAAACAGAAAAAGGATTTAGTCCAGAAATTACAAAACTTACATAAAGAATCAAGGAATCAACAATTTGCTGCATGCTAAGGATAGAGCATTAAAAAAATTATCCAGAGACTCTAAGCAATTGGATATGTTAGGATTATAGCCGCCCCCCCAAAAAAGAGTACCAATCACGGAACTACTACTCAATCTCAAGCTAGTTTCTGTAACTTGTAAGCAATCTGAACCTTTATATGCATTCCACTCTATAAAAGCATGTTCTACTCCAAAAGGTCAATACAAATAGAACATAATGGCATATTTGTAACACAATTGTGAGATCAAAAGTTTTTCCATTCATGAGATAAAGAAATTACACCAAATTTCGCATAAAACAATCATTAGCTACTCTAATATCAAACAACATAACAAAGATTAACATGAGTGTACAGTATCACACTCAAAAGTCAGAATATGGACTCACCAAAAACAAGAGAAGATAGAATAAGAAAGATCAATTTTTCAAAAGGTTAAGCTCACAGAGATAAATATGAGGGTAAAGGGTATCACATCCATTTTTTATAGGCATAATACATAAATAGACACTTACACTTGGCCTAACTTGACAAGTAAGCACTCCAACTTTGAGAGTGTATATTTAAAACACCTCAACTTGGTCTCAACTGACAACTAAATATTCCAACTCATACCCACTATGTTTGGTGTATACCCAATGGTGACGTTACACGGATTTTAGAGGTGTCAACATGATTATGTACTGACATAGTGGAGACGAGTTGAAGTGTCTAGATGTGCACTCTCAAAGTTGGAGTGCTTACTTGCAAATTAAGACCAAGATTGAGTGTTTTTATTGCGTTATGCCTTTTTAATAACCAGTATAGGTATCACAATCATGAAAAATCCCAAGCAAAAGAGAATCAACAATCAAAAATAAGCTCTTTATGCATCGAATTTACAATGATAACCATGACAGTGAAGGATTTTACATATCAGAATGCAGACCAAAACAATAAAGGATAAATAATAATGAAAAACAGTTCTTAATTCACAAAGACGAATTTCAGAGTTGATGGTATCACAAATCAGATATAAGAACCCTCAAATCAAGAGAACAACAATGAGAAATACTCTTTCTTTGCACTGATATGTGAACAACATCACAAATCAGAATCCAAAACATAAAGATGAAAATGAACAACATCACAAATCAGAATCCAAATCCACAAAAAAAAAAAACAGAAAAAGAACAAGAAACATCAGTTCTATGCACTGAATTCAAAAAAAAAATCCATTCTTTGCACTGAATTCACAAAGATAAAGATGAAATTACACAGTCCACAAATCAGAATCCAAACCCACAAAAAACAAAAGAAAAAGAACAAGAAAAATCAACTCTATGCACAGAATTCACAACAACAACAACAAAAATGCAGTCTTTGCACTAAATCATCAAAGACAGAGATGAAAGTATACAGTGTCACAAATCAGAATCCAAACCCACCAAAACAAGAAAAGAATAGTTACAAAAAAGAGTGAAGGTCAAAAACACAACCAAAGTATCCCCATTTTTTTAGTTTCACTTTTGATAAACTAGTTGATAGTTCATCTAGGAAAACCAAAAAATCGTCACAATTTAGGTGTGTTTTCGATCCTTCGCTCAATAAAAAATCATTCTTTGCACTGATCACAAACATGAAAGTAAATAGTACACAAATCAGAATCCAAACCACAAAAGTTAGGTGTGTTTTCGAGCCTTCACTCAATAAAAAAATCATTCTTTGCACTGATCACAAACATGAAAGTAAACAGTATCACAAATCAGAATCCAAACCACAAAAACAAGAGCAAGAAACAAAAAAAATCAGTTCTATACACTGAAATTCACCAAAAACAAACAAAAATCCATTCTTTCCACTGAATCAACAAAGATAAAGATAAAAATATACAGCATCACAGATCAAGAACTGAAACCCCACAAATAAAAACTAGAAATCAATCCAATACAATAAAAAATCAAATCTTTTTGCAAAAAATAACTCAAGAATCACCTTAGGGGCATCACTTTGACTAGGCTGAGTGAGACCAAGAGTATCACGAGCAATAGAATGAGCCATCCTTTTAGCTCTTCTTGAACACAAAGGTTTAACTGAAATTGAAAAAGACCAGATGGGACTAGATTGAAATTTAGTAAAAAGTGAAGGGTAAGAATAAAATGAAGAAGAAGCCAATGCTGAAGAAACTCTCAATGCGGCCATTGTAAAAGGAATTTTGTGTGTATTTATATACAGAGATACCTAAAGGGTCAGTGACTTCCTGTTGAGTGACAAATTTTGAGAAGATAATGACTTATCTTTTGGGTTTTCGAAATTTGGCCCATCTTAATTCTTGATTTTTTTTTTTATATAGGCGCAATTCAAATTTTGAGAGTTAAATATTTATTTTTATCGAGAAAAAATTATTTAAGTGAATTTTTTTAATAAATAATTACTAATTTTAGTGATATTTCTTATTTATTATTATTTATAATAATACTATGATAAATTTATACTTATATTAAAACTGAATTATGCATTCAATATAAATGTATTATAAGTGTTCAGCGAGAATAAATTATTATGGCTATAAATGATAAATATTTTCTTAATCTAGTATATCTATGTAAGTTTCTCATTTATCTATCTATCTATATGTATACTATATTAAAACCGTGAAGGATTGAACTTTTTATCATTTATTCAAAGACTCTGCTTTCGATAAAATCATTTTTTCAATATTTTTCTTAATTTATTATTTTATCTTTTATTTATTTAGTTTCAAGATTTATTTTGGATTAGAATTTCTTTATATTTAGAATTCACTCTTGATTTAGGACTATTTTGTATAAAGAATTGTCTAGACTATGAAGAAAAATATTATTGTTTTTCTAATATTTAAGACTAAAAATTAACTAAAATTTTGATTATCAAATATTTCGTTAGTAAAAGTACGTGATGTAGTAAATTTAAAAAGAAAAGGAGTAATTAAAATTATATTGAAACATTAAATTATATTATAAGTAATTGAACTGATTTTCTCATTTTTGTCCGTTCATAATAGATTAAACTATTACAATAAATTAATAGCATTTATTTAATTTTACTTACATGAATATTATAATTATTATAATAATAAATACTATTTATATATAATTTTTAAATTGACATAATACATAACGTGCAATGCAGAGCACGTACACTAAACTAATATCAATAAAATCTCATTATTCATATAAATAACGAACCATGTGCTCAAATGTTACTTTTTTTTAACAAATTGATTCCACCAATTTAAGTTTGAAAAACATACAAGGCAATAAATGATTTGATTCCTTGCTCGAAACTTTTTCTTGTTTAAAAAATTATTCTTTTCCCACTAATATTCCCTCAGAAAATATTGAATGGTTATTTTTATAAATATTTTGATTAAATTAGTGTAAAAAAAATAAATATATTTATTTCATATTAAAAAATTAGGAAGTTTTTCACTATTTTAACAAAAAATTATTTCCTACCATGTATTTTCTCTATGAGCTGATTCGGTGGGATATAACAAGATTTCCACTGATTTGCGGTGAAAAAAATCCTTTGTTTCTAAAAGTGTTATATATAAGATAAAATTGTTTGATGACAAACTTTTATGAGAAATGAATTTATGGAAATTATTTTAGAGAAAGAGCTTCATTGCTTGAAAAATTGTTGACCTATTTGACAGGTCTCAAAATCACTACAATACATTTTGCAAGTATCGTTGATATGCAAAGGCATTTTTTATTGAAATTTGCTTTGATATGCTTTACTTGAGTTGAGAATTTTTCAAAAATGACTTCTCTACCTTCACAAGGTACGGATAAGATCAGATGACTCATCACCTTCACCAGATTTCACTTGTGGATCTATACCAAATATATTGTCATTTCTTACTGAAATATAGACTTTGAGCTAGAAGGATATCAAATACTACATTGATCATATAAAGACCACATAACTTTTGTAATAATTGACATGTTGACATGGTTAGAAAAACTTATTTGAGTTTCAAAATTTGAAAGATGCCACATAAAAATTAAAATGGAGGGATTATTTAACAATATTATACTTATTGTTATTTTTGATAGATTCTCGATCCAAGAAAATCAGTCTAAAAAGTTAAAAGTGAGGATCAAAAGCACACCTAAAGTATCTAATTTTTTGAATTTTCTACTCTAATGATCATGTATTTACTTTTTCTATCTGAAACTATTACCAACTACTCCCTCTGTCTTGTGTGGCACTTTTCAAATTTTCAGATTCAAACAAACCTATATTTGATCGTAAATTTTTCATATATCTTTTAAATATTTTTAATTGGCAATTCTTATAACTTATAATATTCTTTATGTAGTTTACAAATATATAAATTTTATTTCAAGAAGTTTGAAGACTCCGGGAACAAATTTTTTTATCAAACTTAAACTGCAGGATTTACCACATAAATTGAAATAGAGAGCGTACCTATTTATCAAAAATACATCTCAACTATCAATTCTTTCCGTTTACTATGTGAAATATCACAATTGTTCAGCTAGAAAATATAAAGAACTGATAGCTGGGTGTATTCTGATAAATATTTGATGATAATTCATCGAGAAAACTCGCACGCCTAATAGTTCAGGTACAAAACTCAAAAAGTTAAAATATTTAGGTGTAATTTTTTTTAGCTTTACTCAAAAATAAACAAAGGAAATGAAGATATTTTCAATAGTAACACCAACAAAATAACATAATAATCAAGAATAGAAATAACATATAGTAACAAAAATTGAAAAACAAAAAACTAAAAGAGCAATACAATGACTATTAATACGAACAAACAACAAAACAAAATAAAATATTATATTACTTACTAATTATCTTTTATCCTAACATGTATCCGTCACAACCTCGTATCTTTTGCTCTTATGGTTTATAATAATAACAATATCAAGGGTAAAAATTTAAATACTATATTATAAATAAAGAATCAATCTTATTATAACACTTATTAAATCCTCTTCTCAAATGAATTGCTAGAGATTTTCAATGTTTATAAATTAAATTATTATCTAAACATCATTATTTTTTCATGTAGCAAACAAAATAATTGAAGAGACAATTATAGTATCACTCTATGCTAGCCTTAACATTATTGTTCATATAGACTTTCAAATGCTACATTAGTACATGCTACTTTTTTTTCGAAAGTATTTCAATCTAGAAGTTTATCGATTCTTTTTCTATACATGTGTTATATATAAATATATATTATTTTCTTAACGATTTGATATTTTTGCTGAGATTTGTGCTATTACCATGCTAAGGATTTCTCTGGTAACTATAAAATTATATTTATCATAGTTCAAGCTCATGATACATATTATTCGTATTGATTTAATAAACCTCATAGATTTGTCTCTTATATTCTTTTGTTGGTGCTCATTATGTGTCAATTATGATTTGTTATTTATTTATCATCTTTACTATAATTATGTTTTTATGTTCATCTTATTTTATTTTAATTAGTCAATTGGTCTGATTTATGCCTGACTATAACCCCCAAATTTAGGGAGTTGACTTTTTCTTAAATGGGAATAAAATGGTGCAATAGTGAATATATATATATATATATAAATCAACAAAGAAGGATTGTGGTAAGATGAATACGATATTTTCATCCTTAATAATAGATATCTGAATCTTCGGTAGAATTTTTTTTTTTATTAGAGATCACTTTTTTCTTAAATAAGTTTTACATGATATGGACCTAAAACTAATCGACTCTGTTATAAGTACGGAATACCAGATGAGAAAAATCGAACTACGAGGAAACTCGAAATGTTTGAAGAAGAATAATTCATTGACTTTGTAGGAATTATATGTGTGATCTAATACATGCTACTATGATATATTATGTGAATGTATATGATTCAACTTAAGACAAGTTGTATGCCTTTTGTTACCTAAATCATGCTTACAGATGTGGATTAGGAAGAACCACTCTGGATTAATCTAATTAATGATCATTATTAAACAAGATAAAGTGTTTGTTGAGTTATTATATAATACATTTTACAAGATAGGTTAAGACATATGAGATTGTCATACTAAAGTTATTTTTTAATTATTTTCTCATATATAATATCAGTATAAGTGTTTATTTTGAAAATGAATCGATAGATAGCGATGTACCAAGAGCAGTAGGTGAATTGATCTATATATTATCTGTATACACTCTGTATCATTTTGTTAAGAGAAAAGTATGTTATATGCCCTACTTAATTACAATAATAAATTAGTGTGATCTTATAAGTAGAGTCTGAATTTATCCTACTTTATTTGTGATCGTATAAGTGGAGTTTGAATTTATCTTGCTTTATTTATGCTTATTTCATTCTTCATTCTTTCTCTTTTCTTTAGAGCGTATCATCGTTTAGTTATTTTTAATATAATATATTTAATTTTAGTTCTGCTAAAGATTATATGGGGTTTAAGATAAGCTTGAAAGAAATGATATGATTAGTGAAAATTCTATGTATATGATCTATATAATTAACCCATTTTTATTAGAATTTAGATGTTGGTATTATTATTGAGTATATTTTAAAACATACTCCATACTAAAAAGTGAAGAAATACAAGCTTGTAAACTAATTTAGGGCCTTTGGCCCAAACACATCTTTATAGATCAGAGCATGAAGCTCCATGTAATATGTGGTTTTCATTATCTGTTGTATGTGTGTTGTATATTGACATGTATTTTTCGCTAATAGTCGCTCTTTCTGTTACCTTTTCTTCCTTTTTGTCATATCTAATTTATTCTGCTTATGGATTTTTTGAGAAGAGGGTTCCCAAGAAACAACCTCTCTACTTCTATGAGGTTGTGGTAAGGTCTGCGTACATTTATTCTCCCCAGATCCCACTTGTGGGATTCCACTGGGTATGTTGTTGTTGTATAAAGGGTTTAATAGCTTTTAATAATGACGAATTTTTATACAAATAATTGATTGATTTTTAATTTATTTTTCGTCAATATACACAAATTATATAAATATAAAAACACACGCGCGCACACACACACATATATATACACACACACTAGTTATGAAGATTTCGTGCGATGCACAAGTTTAATTTTCCACATGATATATTTAAGGTCACAAGATTAAATGATATTTTGGTACATCTGACATAATTTTAGTTTAAGATCACAACATTAAAATATCTTCTTTATTTTTTTGAACAGTGGGTGTATGGAAGAGTGATGAGACACATTTGTTGAAAACAAGAAAATTCCAATACAAGATGCCATTGTTTGGCTTGACCATATATAGTAGAAAATGTCTTTCAAAAAAGAATAATAATAAATAAATAAATAATTTTTTAATGACAGAGTGAAAATGGCATTTCTTTTTTATCATGGCAAAAATAATTTTTTAAAATAAACTTATGATTTAATACTGCGTGACAGAATGATCAACTAAAAATCTTACAATTTTATTTGAAGATTTCAAGTTCAAACCATAGAAATTGAGAACCTTGCAATACGAATAAAAAAAAAAGTAAAAAAATCCATCTAGCATGAAGTTAAATCAATTAAATTGGTAAATTATGTATATCAAATGATTAAAATATGACACATTTATGCAATAAAAGTATATATATTAAATAAGTTGATTATTAGAGTTTTGAATTTGAATCCTAAATAGGAAATCCGTTTTGATAGGAAATGTCTTACTCTCTATTTAGGAATTTATTGGCGAGAAATTTGAATTTAGTTTGCGTCAAATAAAAAATATTAATATTATCTAAGTTGGTTTCTTTAATGAAATTGATTTTTTTTTAAAAAAAAGCAAAATTGGTTGGATTATGACCATATATTTAATGCTTCAAATTATTGAAGATATTAATAAACCAAATTGACACTTTTAAGGGGTAAATTTATGATGGCTAAGTGTAAGAAAAATCAAATACTTTAATAATGGTAAATGTAATTTATTTTTTAATTTGGCCATTTATAAAGATCTTTTCATTTAATCAATTAAAAAAAAATAAACAATTTTCAACAACTCATCAAAATTTATAAATCTAGTAGTATAAGAGGCTTCTAAATGATATTTAATATGAGTTTAATTAATTTTGAATAAATTATATAACTAGGTAAATATATAATTTATATTCCTAATATACGATCAATTGATTATAATTTAGAAGAACTACAATTTGTAGTCATAGTTATAGTTTTATTGTTATATTCTTTCTCCTCTCTCCTTACTCTCTCTCTCTCTGTCATTTCTCTCTCGCCTCTCCATGTCTCCCCTCTTTTGCATCTTTCTGCTTACCCTCTCTCAATATATGTATATAAATGATAATGTTTAATTATTATATAAATATAAACAATAATAGTTGTTTATACAAATACAAATGATAAGTGTCAATTATGCAAATTCTCTTAAGTGATACAAATCAATACTATATTAAAAGCGCGAAGCCCCTTAAAAATATTGTTTGAACTTTTTACTCTTCATTAAAAGATTTTGTTTTAGATAAAACCATCTTTTTACCATTATTTTAAATTTATTATTTATATTATATTTAGAATATTGACTTTTAAAATATATGGAAAGAAGGAACAAAATAAGGACTTTTAGTCGTGGAAAGACTCATAAATCTTCTTTATTTGATAGATCCTAATTTACCATGAGTTCTAGTTAGTGATAGAATCTCTATATATAGGACATTTATAAATAAATAATTTATCAAAGTTACTTTTATAGCGAATTATTTTCCTTTTTATAAGTTCATAATCAAATTTAATTTTTCTCTGTAATGTTTATTATCAAACGGAATACACGCTTTGGTCACGCGCAAAGCGCGTATAACAAGGCTAGTACAAATATATATGTATTCGTTGATACAATTTTAATACAAATAATAACAACCAATTATACAAATATAAATGCTGAACTCAATACAATTGTAATTGGATACAAATTATATGTTCATACAATTGTTACAACATTGATCTAAGCGATAACAATCAGTTACACAAATATAAATGTTGAACTTGATACAACACGGATACAATTATATTTGTTGATACAATTTATTCGTTAATACAAATTGTATCCGTTATCACTATTGTATTCATTGATGCATATACATACTAATTATATATCTAGCAGATATACAAATACAATCATCGATCCACATATACACTATTTATGCATATATACAATTATCCAGTGGATATACAAATACAATTTCACTCTCCTTTTACTCTCTTTTCCCCTTGCTTCCTCTCTCCTCTTTCCGCAATCTTTCTCGCCTTTCTCCCCCTCCTCCAATCTCCCTCGCGCCTCTCCTCCCTTTCCCAATCTCTCTCCTCCCTTCCCCAATTTCTCTCACCTCTTCCTCCCTCCCTCCCCTAATCTCGTTTACCTCTTTCCTCCCTCTAACAAATAATTACGAATCTTGATTAGTAAACTATAATTATTTTTACGTCATTATATTTCAAGTGTTTGCTCTTTTCGAAAGCTGTTCCATATCCTGTTGTTGCCATGCACCCGACCACAAGCTTCAACCGGCCCAAGCTGGTCACCAACCCAACCGTTTTGTCACCTCAAACCGGTTCCTTCATCAATTCTCCTTCAAAATCAGTCTTCTTTTTCTCTCTCACACTCACTGTACTTCACTTTGTTTCTCTCTCCAAAACTCACAGCAAAAAAAAAAAAAAAAAACTCTTTCTGTTTCCAGATCAAGAACCCCATCACATTTCCTACATTTTCTTTTCTTTCTCTAAATTCCCTTAAAAATATAATCTTTTTAAAAAAAAATCAAGAAAAGGGGGGAGAGAGAGAGAAATAAATAAAGAAAAAAAAAAGCATCATTAGTATCACTGAGAGACAGCTTTTGTGTCCTTCATGGAATAATGAAGCTCTGAAAAGACAAAGTCTCAGTTTCATCCTTTCTAAAAGATAGAAAAAAAATGCTCCATGGAATTTGTATCTTTCAAGGTTCATTCTTAATTTCAATAATACTTACAGCTGTCTACAAGTAGTAAATTAAATCTTTTATTTATTTGAAAATGTGTGTCTTGGAAGCTTATGTTTAGTCAAAGACAGATAAGATTTTTTATGCATTTTGCAGTTTTTGGATGTGTTGATGTTTTTTTTTGAGAGATTTAACTTTGTTGGGGTGTTGGAAGATGTTTTAGGGGAAATAAAAATGTGGGTTTTGAGTGGTTTATTGAAAAGGTTGCACCTTTATGCTGATGTTTGCATTTGATTTCAAGTATGAGGATGTTTTTGACAGTTTTAACTTAAAGTTTGTGCTAAAGATTGAATTTTGAGGGGAAATAAATTGTGGGGCTTTGAGCGTTTGTATGGAAAGGTTGAATCTTTATTGAGATGTTTGCAATTTGAGAGTCAAGATTGAATGAATACATGCCATTTCATACATCTAAGTTAAAGGGTTGGTTTGTTTTTTCTTGGATTTGTGAAGGATGATTGTCTAATGCAAGATTTGTGCTTCTGGGGATGAAAGGTTAGACACTATGCAGAGTGATATTGAGTTTTAGATCATTTTTTTTTTCCTAAAAGGGGGAAATGGGGGTGAGGATTACAAGGTGGGGAGTCTAATGCCCACCAACAAAGTGAAAATTTAGGTAGCCAAGCCAACCAACTGAGCAACTTAGAACCCTAGTTTTAGTGTTAGAGAGGATTCATAAGCACTGTTAGGTATGATTTGTTGAGTTTTTGCAGGGTTCTAGCAATGTGTGGTTCTATAAGATCTTGAGAGGCTCTTAAGATTAGTAATTTTGAAATTTGGCTCGCTGCAGGAGGCGATAGACGTATGGAATTTTGAGGATTCGGAGGCCTAAAGTTGAATTAGGTGACAGAAGCAGAGGGGAGTTTTCATTCAATGTCAGGAGCTTCAAGGGTAAGGTCAATGAATGTAGCTGATTCGGAAGCAAGGCCAGTTCTTGGACTCTCTGGGAATAAGGCACAGAGATCACCTGGTTCGAGAAAGTCAGTTTCGAAACCCACGAGAAAGATAGTGAAGTCAAAAGAGGAGGTTGAGATGGAAGATAAAAATGGTCACCAACCATCCCCTTCATTGCTTTCTTTTGATGTTCCTTCAATACTTAGGCGACAGGAGTCAATGTATTCCAACTTTTCACTTAGTGCTTCATGTTCATCTGATGCCTCAACGGATTCATTTCACAGCAGTGCTTCGACTGGTAGGATATATAGAATGAATAGTACCTCAAGTAGAAGGAAGCAGTTGGCGTCGAAGTCCAAAAGGATAGTTTCAGATGATATATCAGACTCTTCAATTGATGGTTCACAATCCAAGAAAAGATGTGCCTGGGTGACACCTAATACAGGTGTGTTCCTGGTAGTTCTTTTTTCAAATTTACAACATCCAGATTTTGATTCTTTGTTGCTTCTGATATTACTCTGTCCAAACTGTAAGCATTTATTGTTGTAAATCCAGAAATGTTTTAAATTTGAAGGTTAATTGCAGCCTGATAAGCTGATATTTCCTGTTCCCCTTTACCATCATTTTTGGAGGTGACCAAGAATGGGGTGTACCTTTGAGAGATGTTTCAAGAAGAAGAAATGTGAAACTTGGAACAATTTTATGTATTAACATCTTGAATATGGAACAAATAAAAGCATAATACATAGATAGACACTTCATCTTGTCCTTAATTGGCAACTACCACTCCAAATTTAAGCATGCACTTCTAGACACCTCAACTCTGTCAGTTGAACACTCCAATTTACAAAATGATCATCTAGATATTTATGTGGTACGTCAGAGTCGGGTGTCCACATGACACTATGAGGACGAGTTAGAGTGTTTAAGTGGAGGTGTCTAGATGTGTGCACTTTCAAAGTTGGAGTGCTTACTTGCTAGCTGGAGGCCAAATTTGAGTATTTGTTTGTATAATTGAAATCCTGGGTTGTACAATATACGAATTGGCTATAGCAACACCTTATTATCTTCTACTTCCAGTACTGTTGGCTATAGGTAATGTAAGATTGAGTTTGATAAGCTGCAGAAAACTTTGCAATATCTTTGAGAGTATATGACTGAGGATTAAAATCCATGTTAAGCTATTTATATATATATATATTACGACCTATATAATTTTGAAACTTGTAGTTTCTTATATTGTCTCTCCTTTTGACCAGATCCATCTTACGTTAATTTCCACGATGAAGAATGGGGAGTTCCAGTCCATGATGACAAGTAAGTTGTCAGATTTGTGTCCATAGAATTCTTGCACAAACTATAGATTCTAATTCTTAATGAATATTCCAGGAAGCTATTCGAGCTCCTTGTCCTTTGCGGGGCATTGGCTGAACTTACATGGCCTTCGATTCTTTGCAAAAGGCACATATTCAGGTACTCTTTGGGATCAGTTCTCTGACTTGATAAAGGAAAGTATTACTTATTCACCGGAAAAGCAGTTTAAATTTTTGGCAGAGTACATGAACATTCAAATTTAGCCCCAACCGGCAAGTAAAGCACTCACACTTTGAGAGTGCACGTTGAGGCACCTCAACTTGGTCCCAACTAACAGCAAAAAACTCCAACTTGTGCTCATTGTGTCTTGTGGACACCTGATGTGTATATGACACATGACATTTGGAGGTGTCTAGATGATCATTTTGCAAGGTGAAGTGTACAACTGACACATGGAGATGAGTTGAGATGTTTAGATTTGCATACTCAAAGTTGAAGTGTTTGACACTTTTGAAGGGGAACTATACTTTTGTTGTAGTATACCTGTGGATAAATAGACTAAAGTTACCAGTCTCAAAAAAAAAAAAAAAAAGAAAAAAGCCAAGTGTTACTTGTCAACTAACGCCAAGTTTGAAAGTTTGTTTATGTAGTTATGCCTAAATTATTCATGTTACTCGTCCGAAAAAGGGATCAGCACATTCTAGTTCTCCTCTGTTCTGGGCTAGGATGGTCTGCTATGTTTTGTCTTCCGAGTTATTTTTTTATATTGCCTTGCCATCTCCCTACCATAACTTGAACGAATAAAAAAATTGTGATGCAGAGAAGTATTCGCAGATTTTGATCCCATAATAGTGGCCAAGTTGAATGAAAAGAAGACTTTAGCTCCTGGAAGTACAGCATGCACACTATTATCAGAACTTAAATTGCGAGGCATCATTGAAAATGCTCGTCAAATGTTGAAGGTATACTTACTCTTTTATCCACCTCGATTCAATTTGTTTGCATTTACTAATTTGTATAGGGTGGTCCTTTGGCTAACATCAACTTTTCCGGATAAATACTTATACGAGTTCCAACATACACTTACAAAATTAAAGAAAAAAATCAGTGTGAATGTCAATTTTCTGAAGCAAATTTGTGATTTTTTTTCAGAGTTTCTTACTTACGTGGACCACTCTCAATGCTTTTTACTTCTGTTTAAAGTAGGGATATTAAATCATTTATTGATTTGTTGGATTAGGTAGAGAAGTAAGTTAATGGTGGTCCTGGTGATAAGTCAGTTTGTTTTGATCTGTACCGACAACTGGCAAATTCACTTGAGGAAGTCTTACCTTAATATTTCAAACTAGAAAGTAATGCCAGCTGGTGATACCTAGTACTCACTTTGTTTCAATTTTTTTGCCTGGTTTTGACTCGGCATGGAGTTTAAGAACACAAACAAAACTTTTGAATCTTGTGGTCTTAAACTGAAGATGTGTTGAATGTATCAAAATTACCTGTAATATTGCGGTCTTAAACATGCTATGTGGAAAGTTGAAATTAAAGAGTTCCCAGAAATGGAAAGTGACATTTTGAACAGACTAAAAAGGAAAGTAAGACGAACAAATTGAAACGGAGGGAGTAGTTCCTCTTAATGCCAGTGTGCTATTTTGCTTGGACTCTTCAAAAATTGCACTCTGTGTGTGTCGGATCTTCCAAAAGCTATTCATTTTTGGAGGATCAGACATGGGCTCGACAACTTTTTTGGAGGGTCCGATTAACATAGCCTGTGTGTGGCTTCGTGACAAGTTTTGAAACACAAGCTTATATAGCAATTAAAATAGATTTCATGTTGGTGTTGTTTTTATATTAGGTTATAGATGAATTTGGATCATTTGACAAGTATATCTGGAGCTTTGTAAACCACAAGCCTATAGTAAGCGGATTTAGATATCCTCGTCAAGTTCCGGTGAAGACAGCGAAGGCAGATCTGATTAGCAAAGACCTAATAAGGAGAGGTTTTCGGGGTGTGGGACCTACTGTGGTCTACTCTTTCATGCAGGTTGCTGGTATTACAAATGACCATCTTATTAGTTGCTTTAGATTTCATGACTGTGTTGAATCTGCTGAAGGAAAAGAGAAGAATTCAAACAACGATGAAGCTGGAACAACACAAGCCAATGAAGCGAATGAAACAGAGATATGTAGATCGATTGATGACTTGAGTTTCTCCTCGGAGTGATTTTCATCTTTGTGTTATTCAGGTGATATAAAGACTTGTAACGACTGGTTAAATTCACATAGATTAGCTGCAAAACTGGTTGTGTACAGAAATGAGTCAGTATCTATGCATATCATAGAATTCTTAAGATCTTTAGGTTACTAGATCAAGATTAACTAGGGGTAATTTCTGTTCATGTCTATAGATGAATGAAGCTTTTTTGCTAGTCAAAAGTTATGCATGTAGTTACATAGCAACCATAATATCCCATGGCTTTGGTCTAGTGGTAAGAGTGCAAGGTATGATGTGTGGTTGGGCGCTCGTCACAAGCTTGAGCCTACCACATACGAAAGTCTAGTATGTTGCTCGGACTCTTCAAAAGATGAGTCGTATCAGATCCAACAAAAGTAGTGTGGTTTTTGGAGGATCTGATACTGATGCGACAACATTTTTGGAGAGTGCGAGCAACATTGTCCGTTGGTTATTGTACATGAAATTTGGTCATACATCTACATGTAGGGACCTTGTGTTATCTGTTAATGCCTCAAAAACTGTGCTGGACAGCTAAAAATAGATTGACAACTGAGAACTATCTTTATAATAAATGGGGATAGATTGTGAAATATGTTTCCAATTTTCAAGGCAAGTTTACCAACTGTTAAGGGCCCTATTTTTAAAGATGTCCAGCTTTGTTTCAATGTTTATTGAATTATTTAGATCTCATCTGTCCAATTCTTGGCGAATAGAGTTACTCGATATCTGTACTAGAGGAAGGTAGGAGGTACTCCATGGACTTAGTCGAGGTGCTTGTAAGTTCTTCTTCACCAACTGTTTGTAGGTCCTCAATTCTTGAAATGGTAGATGGGGAACAAATTAAGAAATGGAGTTTCCATTTATGTTATCACCAATATAATTTGCTTCCTTTGCTGCACCTAGAATGTTTAGGCATTTATTTTATCCTATGTTTTTTTTTTCTTTCTTTTTGATAGCTGAGGAATTTTGGGGCCAATGGTGCATGGTTCGAAATTTGAAATTTGGTGGATAATGAATTTGCCCTTCTATTTGTTTATACTTGAATGATGCACCCTTCTAAATTTGGTGGATAATTGGTCCATTTCTAAACCTTTTCCCCCTCTTAAATACCAGACTTCGTCTCTTGAATTGGTAACGTACTGCGTACACCTAACCTATATATCATGCATTGTACTCTTACCACTAGATTAAATAAAACTAGGTTTTTGTCTGTGGAGCACTTCAAACTAGTTACATGCGCCTAACCCACACATTAGGTGTTCCGCTTTTACTACTAGATTAAATACTAGACCATTTTTTGTGGTGGACTTCAAATTGACGACATATGTCTAATCCACATATCATAAATTGTGTTTTTATTACTATATTAAGTATTAGGGTTTTGTCTATGGGGTTTTTCAGAACAGTGATGTGCACCTAATTTACACATCATGTATCGCACTCTTACCATTATAGACTAAATATCAAATTGTCCAAAGGAGACTTCAAAACTTTTGAGGCCAAAAAATGAGTATTTTTGGTCTTTTAGCTACAATTTGCAAAGTCCAAATCACCTAATATTTTAAGTATAATTTATGAAATTACACAATCTTTTTTATCCAAATATTAAATATTCCCAACTTTTTATAAAAATTACTAAAATCCCAACTTTTCTAAAAATTCCATTTATTTTTTATACCTGATTATTCTATTTTTTATTAAAGAATATAATTAGTACAATTTTATAAATTTAGAAGTCTATTTAATGTCAATCACTTTTTAAATTTTAATTTTCCTTTTTTAAATTCATTTTTTTAAATTTTATGTTTTTTGGTATTTATCTATATTACAGTTACCATATCAACATTTTAAATATTCCTTTTTCAGTTTTTTCAAATTTATTTCTCTCTTGGCGGAATCGTTTCTCTGTTCTTACTCCCCAAACTCCATCTCCATCTTCATCTCCATCTCCATATCCATCTCCATCTCCATCTCCATCTCCATCTCATTATTCTTTGTTACAATCAACAATGGAACCCATTCCGTCGTTTAGTCTTGGCCTCACTCAAGATGTTGTTGAAAGTGGTGAAGAAGTAATGTCGACCACCACAACAGTTATGTTACTTAATTTTTGAGTTTTTTTTTTTAAAAATTTGATGTGGATACCTAACAAATTAAGTATGATTACTACTTAAGTATTTGATACCTATTCTGTAAGGGGTCTGAAAGTTGATGTGGATACTTAACAAATAAAGTAAGCTTGATACTTAAGAAAAAAATCTGTAACTGTGCATCTAACTGGTGATACCTATTTTTGTTAGAGATGATGCAAAGTTTGATACTCCATACATTATGTGATACCTGGTTTATTTTTTGATCCTATGATTCACATGGAAGTATGTCTGGTTCATATCTCTTTATGATGATCCTATGTTTCACAAAGTCTTATATTTTGAAATTCAAATATTTTTTAGTAATTCATGATCTCATAAAGTCATATGTGTTATGAACACTGTTAATTGATTCTGATTCATGCTTACTGATATTTGTGTTTCATGATATAATACCTGGTTTATTTTTTGATCCTATGATTCACTGTTATTTGTGCTTACTGATATTCATGTTCCAGTGTGACGTATCAAAATCGAAATATTCATAGTTTGCCAAGCCGCCTCTTTTTTTTTTCCCCTTCACAGATCAAATCACATCTAGTCATTTTTTAAAAAAAAATTCAATTACAACGCCAAAAAAGTTTTTTTAGGGATTAATTGCATAATTTGTAACTTACAGCCTTAATTCAAGGGATACTGCTAGTTGACAGTAATTTCTTTTCCTTATTTAACGTTTCTGCATTAATTTTCAGTTACAATTAGGTAAGTATCAAGCGGCCTCAGAAGGTATCAAATAAATGTCAAAAGTCGGGATTTTTTGTAATTAGGTAAAGATTCGGAATTTTTAGAGATTTTTTAAAATCAGTATGGGATTCCTAAAAATTACACATATTTTAAACATTTGCCTTTACCTAATATTGTCCAGTTTTGTTCAAGTAGTTATTTAATTTAATTGTCTTGTCTAATTAATGAAATTGAATATTCTTTATCTATTATCTACTAAGAGCCCGTTTGGATTAGCTGAAAAAAGTGGCTTTTAAAAAGTTCTTCAAAATCACTTTTTAAAGTGCTGAAACTTAATTTAAAAATAAGTTGCTATGTGTTTGGATAAAAGTACTTAAGTTGAGAAAAAAGTTGTTAATGCGTTTGGTACCAAAGTGTTGTTAAACACTTTTTTGATCAAAATATCTAAAATACCCTTAAATCGTTACACATTATAAAATGTTAATTATTACTCTAAATTTTTGTTTCTAAATTAAATTAAACTAGAATTAATTTATTTTAATTCATCTTCGATATAAATTGATTATATAAGTTAATTATATGTCTAAGCTATTTTTAATATTTAAAATATATAATTTTAATAAAATATATGAAATATTTGAGTATTTTTTTAATTATATTTGTAATAAGTAATGACTATATATCTTCTTTATCATAAATAATTTATAAAGAGAATAAAATAAGGAAAAAATAATTTAGACGAAAAAAAAAAGAGCAAAAGAAGAAAAAACGGAAGAAAAGAAAAAACACGAAGAAGGAAAAAAATGGAAGAAAGAAAGAGGAAGGGAAAAAAAAAAGCAAAATTTTTTTTTTTTTAAAAAAAAGAAAAAATAGAAACAAAATAATATAGAAATTATAAACAGACATTAGGGATAAAAAGGTAAATTTATTGATAAATGGCATCCAATTAAAAAAGAGTTCCGTTGCCGGGACTTGAACCCGGGTCTCTCGGGTGAGAGCCGAGTATCCTAACCAACTAGACTACAACGGATCTTGTTTGTTCAAGGCTTCTAATATTATTCCTTTCGTAGCTATAGTTTTTTCCCCTTTAATTTCTAGAATTCATTGTCCGGTTTGAAGAAACCCTCCGCTTCAGTATTTTTTTCACAAAGAGATGTCCGAGAGTATGATCGGCCATACTGGAACTGAGATACGACCCAGACTCTTACGGGAGGCAGCAATGAAAAATTTTCTGCAATGAGCGAAAGCATGATGGAGCAATGCCGCATGGAGGTAAAAAGCCACTAGTCAAATCCACATAAGTAGGGTTCGAAAAGGGGATGTAAGCTCTCCCTACTAAGAGTATCTTTATTACAGAGCTTACGCTCGAGACTTAAGAAATCTCATTCGTCACACAACACATTTTGTAAGTAGCAACTACAGTTAAAATAAAACTTGACACAATACTTCTGTCATTCAACGAGTTAATTGCGAGAAATGCTCTTCCTACTAAGAGTTCCTTTATTCCAGAGCTTACACTCGAGACTTAAAAGTCTCATTCATCACACAACACACTTTGTTAATAGCAAATACAGTTAAGGTAAAACTTAGACAAAATACTTCTATCATTAAATGAGTTAATTGCGGTAAATACTGGCTCGTATTAAGTATTTGGGGTTTCATTAATCTAATGTAAACATTTGATGCGGATAAATTATATCATTGTGAGCTTACTATTTGTAGATAAGTTAATATAAGTTGAGTTGAACAATGGATTGTATAGAGTTTTAGAAGTAGAGTAGTAGTTTTACAAGTTCAATGAAGGACATTATGAAGTTTTAGACGCTCAAATATTGGAGCTGACAACAACGACATACTCAGTGAAATCTCAAGATCAAGTCAATAGAGGATAGTGTATACACAACCTTACTCCTACCTCACGGAGACAAATAGACTTTCCAATATACACTCCGACTCAACTAAGTATAACAGCTTCCAAAATTGCTCAATTTCAACATATATATAGTAGTAGAGAGGCAAACTTGACCATTTTACCTACTTTATTGAATCACCACATCTGGATATCTTTCAAACAGTATTCATGAGAATACACCATCAAATACAATATAGGCCAATAATGAATGAAACAAGTAAAAAAAGTGACACTCATGTAGATTACTTCTGCTATCAAATCCAGTTCATTGCATTGCCAGACAAAAACTATAGAGTTCAACTTTCAACTATTCAAACCATGCCAACAGAAATAAGGCGAGTTCATGATAAAACGGATTTCAAAGTACCACAATAAGATAAAATGTCTTTGGCTAAAAGCAATTATTTATGCTGCAGAAAGCGTGCAACTAGTTCTTGGTACCAATGTCCTTCACAGCACAAATCTGTTCTTCACCCATTGCAGACATCACAGACAGCACCAGATCCTTTCCTTCCTCAAATCCACCTTTAACCTACAAAAAGGCAAGAGCATTGCTCAGGTATATGAAAAATTGGAAATAGGGTTCTTAGTATTCTTCTTTGTCCGAAATGTCTACCTGGTTCAGCAGGGTTTCATCGGTGGGAAGCCTGAGGTCATCTTTGGTGTTTCCATTTTCAGTAAGAAGAGACACCTGGCCAAAAGAATGAACACATCACAACATTCAAAGTAGGTACAGCACAAGAATTAGCAAAGGAACTTCAGTTTCAAGACTATGTAGGATTGACAATTATAAACTTCAAGTCTTTGGTTTTAGTATTAAATTTTGAATATAAGATGCTTTTTCACGCCTTAGGTGGAAAAGAAAAATCATTCGTCATAGTTGCACCATTTTAAGTATAATCTCTCAATAGATTTAACCTCATGCTTAAAATGAGATAGAT
Source organism: Solanum rostratum (assembly GCA_029948455.1). Classification (NCBI taxonomy): domain Eukaryota; kingdom Viridiplantae; phylum Streptophyta; class Magnoliopsida; order Solanales; family Solanaceae; genus Solanum; species Solanum rostratum. Next base: position 1,029,859 of record CM057046.1, on the reverse strand, counting down.
TTCAAGCTCAACATATCAATGTCAGTGAACCCACCAGGGCCCCTTAACCCCTAGTCACATTCCTGGAATTTTCTCATAAAAGAAAGGTAAAAGAAAACTTTCATCAATAATCACATCTCAACTTCATTTAGTTTACCACAGATTTCACACGTGACACAAAAAAATCATCAATCAAAACTATGTAGCATTATCTTGTTGTAAGGTTTTGCCCCAATAAAAGGATGACTGATACTCTTCACACAGTAGGTAATAGAAAACTTACAAAACCATCTTCAGAGATGTCAATGAGCTGATAGTCTGTACGGTTGACATGTGGCACCTGCAGAAAACATTTAAAAGTCAGACAAAAACACTTTGGTCATCGGGAACCTGAACATACACCAGTAGAATTGGGAAAAAAGGGAAGAAACAGTGGGATTACATCACAATTGTGGGATGAAGGAACAATATCTTCAAGCTTCTTCCCATTGAAAATGTCGATAGCCACAAAGTGACATTTTGCATGTCCATGCTTGCCAGTTTTGGAAGTGGAGACCTCAACAACCTGTTCAAGATTACCATCGTATAAAGAGAAATTGCTTCCAAGGACAAAATAAAAAAAAAACCTCTTTAAAGAGCCAGAAGGGAAAACAGTAAACCAAGATTATTGAATATACCTATTTGCAATAATAAGGTATAAGATTATACAACGTTTCAATATTTTGAACTGATATAACAATGCTATTGAATCGAGATGTCTGTTTTCTTAACAAAAACCCTTCAACAACAAAAGATATCACCTGTTTCCTTTCATTTTATCAGATTAAAGAATACAAAGTGATTTATTCAACAATCAATAACGTATATGCATCAAAATCTGTTGATTGAGAAAAGTTCCCATTAGTTGATTTAACCCCTCTTTCTTATTTCTCCATTGGTTAAGAGATATAAAGTTAGAAAGAGAATCTAACATCAAGAATATTTATCATGAACATTTATAAACCAAAAGCAGTATGTACATACAGCCACACAAAACCAACAATTGTCAGAGTGCAAACAACAATGATACCCAGAAGGAAGTAAGGATGATAGAAGGTTACAAGACCACTTCAACACCAAAGAAAATGAGACCACAAGTCGGATACAGGGTGAGGCTACAAACTAAAGGAGTTCATAGACGTTGAAATCAAATCAAACAAAGAGCTTCAGGGCTCAGAGCATTGAAAACGCTATATCGAGCTATGCATTTAGTCACCAAACTGATCCTATTGACTATAATTTTGTCAGACATATCCTATAAACTTTGGATTATATAAGTACCCTTTTTCCTCAAAAAGACTTCGAAAAGGTTCAACCTATTGACTCGTATCAACTATAGCTAATGCGAGAAAAATACAAGACCAGTAATATTCAGGAAAAGAGGGGGGAAACATGGAGATGTTTACTGTCTAAGCTACATATGCATACATAAAAATCAAACATATCAGGGCTTAATAGTCACAGCTCAAGCACATCCTTCCCTTCTTTTGATGTAAAGAGAATCATCAGGGTAGTTCGGTTGTTGATTGTAGTTAAGCTAACAACATATTAGATTCTTTTTTATTTGTTTGACAACCTTGGTGTGACATGAATGACATTTATTCTACTCAACAACAGACTGTAATCCCACATGAGTGGGGCCACTAAGGAAATAAATCACTCATATTTTGCCTCCGCCGCCGTTAGGCTTGAACCTAAGGCCTCGAGATTCTCAACCTACTTTATTAATCATACTTTTGCATCCGCCGATATTTGAACCTAAGACCTCACGATTCACCTAACCTTTTATCTCTCCAACTACAACCACACAACACTTTCAAGATCCATGAAAACAAGCAGCACAAGGAAACAAACTCAACCAACAACAAGGATATACAAAACAACAAAGGCATTAAAGGGCATAAATCCATCAAGATCTGATTTTTATACTAGATTCATTCAAATCAATCAAAACTGACAAAACCCCATGTCTCAAAACATGGATTAAATACAAAATCTGAACTTCCCAAACCAGATTCAAATGAAAAAAACAAAAGGGTATTAAAAAAGAAAAAACCTTGCAAGGTCTGCCTTTGATAACTATATAACCATTCTTGCGAATAGTACCAGCTTGTTGAGGGTAAGTTTTTGAGGCTCCAGCATCAGCTTTGGACTCAAAATGGTGTTCTTCATCAGACATAGCTTATGAGTTATGGCTAAATCTCCCTTCTTCTGTTATGGACTTTCTTTTGTTTGCTGTGGAGAACAAAGGGATAGACAAAGAGAAAGAAAAGAAAAAGGAGGAATATATAAATACAAATAATAATAATAATAAAATAAATGTTGATAGGGAAAGGGAAATTTAAAAAAAAAATATCCACACGTTTGTTGATGATTGGGCCAACAAATTTCACCATCTAATTAGGAATATAATTGTTAAATTTTTATTATATATTTTTATTTATTACAAAAATTTATCATATTCAAAAAATATTTCTCATTCATAACAATTGTAGTATATAATAAGATAAACAATATATGCAATATATATGGATTATGAATATATTAAATTGTACTATTATATTTATTTTGATAAAAAAAATTGCACTATAATGTAATATAGATGTATTACATCACGTATAAAAATAGATTTTGCATGTAATATAATTGTATTATAAGTATCTTAAAATAAATTAAATTTATTTTGGTAAAAAGTCTGCACTATGGATTAAAAATGAATTATGCATGTATTAAAATTATTTAACTATAAATGATAAATATTTTTTTTTTCTAATCTACAAAAGATTTTAAATATAGTGTTAACGGACTTGTTTGATTAGAATTTTTTTTTTGTTATATGCTTATATAAATATCTGATTCATTTTACGCGTTTCAATTAATTTGAAGAAATATTTATTTGGACAAAAAAAAAAGTAATTTGATGCATAAAACACTTCATATTAGAAAAATTCGGAAAAAGACTATATTTCAATAAATGTAATGTCCACTAAGCTATATATATTTACAAATAAAAATATACCAAATAAATAATTATGTTATTTTAATTTTATATTATATATATATATATTATTGTAACGTCGATATAACTTATTTATCAACCAAATGACTCCATATCGTTTGGACATCAAGATTAAAGATACTAAGTTTGATATAAAATTTGAAATTATATTTATCCCATATTAGTTAGTAATATTATAACTAAAATTACTTTAAGTGTTGAGAATATTTTTTTTTATAAAATAAAGAATAAGAATATGTGTATTAGCAATATAAAAATTAACTTAATTCTTTTTTAATTGTCTAATAAATTCATATACACCTCAATTTTATTTTAAAAAGTGTCATCTTTTTTATATTTTCAACAAGAATCTTGACTAATTTAAATAAATTTTTAAGAATATTGGAGAAGGAATGAGATTCCCCAAGAAGAAGGGGTAGAAATAATCCACAAAATAATAATGCCAATTAAAGGAATAATTCCTAATTCTTGTTCCATATCCTTGTTGATAGATATCTACCCTCTTCTCTATTTTATATATATTTATCTAGTCGATTTTCATATAATTTAGTATTTTTGATAAATTTTATTTTATTAGAATTTAAAATTTTTGAATGAATTTTTTTACAAGTAATGTATTTTTTTCTTAGTGAAATTTATAAATTTATAAAGTAACAAACTTGATTTAATTAAGAATTTAGATAGAAAACTTTTAAGAAAATATACAACTTTGCCCCCTTAAATTACATTTACCAATTTATTTACTTTTTTACCAATTAATTTACATTTTTACCAAATCCAAAAATTTGACTTTTCCATTAAAATAATGATTTTTCCTTTTTTTTTTTTTCCTTTTTGATGGCCTGATCTGACCCGCATTAAATGCGGTCAGGCGGCTGATCTGACCCGCATTAAATGCGGTCAGGCGGCTCATTAAATGAGCCATTAATGCAACATTGTTTAAATTTCAACCACAACAACATACCAATTGCATACCAATTCCATGCTCCCAAAAAAATACCAATCGAATACCTATATAAATACCAAAAAACAGCAACCATGCAACAAGCCAATCCTAAATACCAAATAACATGCCAACATAAAAATGACAATACCATGATGCATCCCAACCAATTGCATACTAATTGCATACCATGATGCATACCAACATTTTACGCTTTACATTACGTTTATAAATTGAAAATTTTATTCTCCAATTGGGAAGAACATACTACTTTTTTGTCAATTATTATAAAAAAAATAAAAAATAAACAAGAAACCCATCAACAACACCAATTTCTAAATCTTTTAAATATCATTAATTTATTCTTCCTTTTCACCACATATCACATCACACTTTAATCAACTTTATCATAAAAAAAAATACTCTCTTTCCTACTTTTTAATAAAAGTTGGTATAAAATTGGTAATATAAATAAAGTTGGTAATGCCTTGTAATTTCATAACCCCAAAAAGGCATTTTTGAAATCCACCCATTTAGATATGGAACATCGACCCGAAAGAAAAAGTTGAATGGAAGTCCGCACCATCCCAATTTCCATCGCTATCTTTGTTATATGGATAATGTCACATTGAGTTTGGCCATTATCCATTTATTCTATGGTCTATTTTTAGTTAATGAATATCTATCCTCAAATGTGGCAAAATTTAATAGGAGCGAATTTCATAAATGATAAATATATAAAGTTTAATTATGCTTAATATTTGTAGTTTGGGTAATTATATTTTGTAATTAGTTATAATAATATTTGTATGATTCGCGTAATATTTGTATATGCTTGTATAATTTGCTATATAATTTACAGTTTCTGCATAACGTTTGTATATTTCGCTATACAGTTTATGCATAACATTTGTATAAGGAAAAATTATGCAGATAAACAAACATATACTGGTTAATTAGTTAACACAGCTATAATTTGAATTAATTACAAATCGCGGCAAACATCTAGGTATAATTACGATTTGAGTTTTGTATGATTCGTATAATTTATATAAATGTTGTGCGTGATTTTACAAAAGTTGTGCGTGAATTCAATTGTATAGCGAAATACACAAATACTGCAAATTGGATAGCGAATTATACACACGCGGTGTACGAAATGTATGGTGAAATATACAAGCGCTATACAAAAACTGTGCATTATATAACGAATTATACAAACATATACAAATGTTACGCGAATTATACAAACGTTGCTATAACTTTAGTTACGAAATATAATTACTCAAACTATAGCTATGGAGCATAACTAAGATATTTTTGAGTGTCTATATGTGAAAATTCCTCTTTGTATAATTCCTTATACAATTCACAGTGTCTATATATTTCGCTATACGATTTGATTTGCGTACAACTTTTGTAATCGTACACAACGTCTGTATAAATCGCGTGAATTATACAAAACGCAAATTGTAATTACAACTAGATATTTGTCGCAAGCAGTAATTAATTCAAACTATAGCCATGTTAGCAAATTAACTAATATATGTTTGCTTATCTGCGTAATTTTTTCATTTAAAACAATTACATAAAATAGATTTCAATAGTTATATGGTTCATTATTTGAATCATATATTTTCTAAAATTGTGGTGATGAAGTCATTTTATGCATATATAATTAGTTTTTATGGGGTACAAAGTATTTTTTTTATCATCACCATCAAGATTTGGACGGATAAAAAATTATTTGATATTTTTTTCAAGACCATTTTATTAATCATTAGGTCCTAGTTAGTCACAGATCTAAGATTTGAAGTTTATAAATTCATATAAAAATGACAAATTAATATACAATAATAATTAAATTAATATATTAAATTCATATAAATCTATTCCTAACCCATTGAATTCATTCTAGGCCACATTCTTGGATACTTTATATGATCCATTCTATATGAAACCCATATTTTAATATTTATCAAAATTCCAAAGTTTGTGATTTTCCAAATTTACTACTTTTGGAGAGGCAATAAAAGTTTTTAATTCTTTTAGTTGATGTGAAATGATTAAAGATATAGAGGTTTACAATATTCTAAGAACATAATGATTATTTTCCTTGCTCATATTTCCACCAATTGGTCCACAATAATTAGCTCACAATATTGAAACTTCATTTTCATGTTTATAATTGATTCTCATTATTGGGTAGGGTGTGAAAATAAACATGCTATATATATATATATATGTATATTTTTTTTAAAAAAAAAATTAAAAATTTAAAAATGTAAGTGGTCCTCTAATCACTAGAAAAAGAATGACTATAACACTCATGGATTCAGATACATATCTAGCATTACTTTCTTGATGATTTGACGTGATATTTCTTGAGAAAAGACGAAAGTCTGTATCTCTAAAGCTTAATCCTAACGTAGTTTTGATGAACGAAACTAAGAAGTAGCATATATATGTGTGTATGTATGTATGTTCTATTTTTAAACAAGAACTTCCTTGATTGATCATATATCATGATGACATAAAACACAATACACAATAAGTCTATAGTTTGATAATTATGACTACTCCATCATTTTATCAATTTATTCTCACATGAATACATACATACTTAATAACTCAATATAATAACTCAAGGATTTAGATACGTTTGTAGCATTACTTTCTTGATGATTTGACATAATATTTCTTGAGAAAAGACGAAAATTTTGTCTCTAAAGTTTGGTCCTAACTTTTTTTTTTAAAAATAAATGAGACTAGGAAGTAACATACACATATGTTCTGGTATTAAACAAGAACTTCCCTTTATTGATTACATATATATATATATATATCATAATGACATGAGACACAATACAATATAAGTCTATAATTTGATAATTATAACTAGTCCATCACTTTATCAATTTATTCTCACATAAACACACACACACACACTTAGTAACTCAAGATAATTTCACAAACTTTTCTTAAGTTGAAGGAGGAGGAGCAGCTAATGGGCTAATTGCACACTGATTTTTAATCATGATATATTCATAAAACTTGTTGCATTCTTCATGACCAAATTCAGCAACAACCTCACAACAATCATTGTTCAAAAAACATCTACGATGAACGCAAATTATACATCGTTCAATGATTGAGGCACATGATTTCTTTTTCAATACATTATGACTATTGTCCAAGCTTATGTGATGAATATCAGATGTTTTTTCATTACTAGGGGGAAAAGGCGGCAAAAGTCGCGGCCATGGAAATATTGATCTTGTGAATGGAAATTTAGGAAAATAGGCAGTTGATGGTGATGGTGATGGTGATGGTGGAAAAAATGGCCAAATATGTAACCATTTTGCAATATTATCATCATCATTAGAATTATGATAAGTGGCTAAGCTATTAATGAAGTTTAAAGCAATGATGAGAGAGAAAATAAGAAAGTATAATGAGTTTTTTTTGGCCATGGCTATAATTTAAATGAAACTAGAACACTTTCTATAGTTTTTTTGTTTGAGGATATTAGAGTGATTGTTTAGTGAGGTTTTTATAGTGCTTATTTAATTAGTTAGTTAAGTTTGGTATAATGATAATTTGTTTTTTCAAGGTTATAAGATTGTGTAGAATTAATTCTTTGAATTTTGATGTGTGATATTTGATAATTATTGACTAAAATTCTTTGCAATTGGAACTTACTCATGTGATTTGTTCTTGACTTATGATATATTTCGCAAATTATAAACTCGCCTGAAATCAATCTATTGCAGAAATGCAACATAAGATTGTGTATAATAGATTCTGATGATTCGGTCCTTCTTCAAACTCTCTGAATAACAAAGTTTAGTGCATCAGACTATCTTTTTTATCCCTTATTAATTAAATAAATATTCCAGAAAATACCTTTTGAGTTGAGATAACATTTAATATATGAATAATTAAATATTTTTTCAATTAATTTTTACGCAAGTATGAAATAAATTGAAAGGTTAATATGTTTTTTTTTCTTTTTTGTTATTTTTAATTATTGTTTCATACACTATTTTATAATGTTGTTGAATTTCACTTAATTATGTTAAATATCTCATAATTTTTAGTTTTGGCTATGTTTATAGTTGACAACCATGCTTAGGGTTATTTGATTTGTAGGGATTAGCCTACTAATAATTATAAGTACGAAAATAGGATATTCTTTTTTTTTTCTGCATTTTTTCTTATTTTAATTTTGACTCAAATCGTTTTCTTGAATTTATTATCATCCAGCCTCTCTTTATTGCTTTTAGTTAAAATAAATAAATTTTTAGAAATATAAAAAATCACAAATATAAAACACCTCATGAACCAATTTTACCCATTTTAATGAGTTTAAAAGAAATTACACAGGACACGCGTGCGATGCACGTACGTTGAAACTAGTTAAGGATAATATTCATCATAAAAATTTAAATAGTAACCTTATAAACAATAAACAATTATTAGTAGCTACAATAGTTATGAACCAACTAGGATATAAAATAACATATTATTGTAGAAGGGACTTCATTATAGTAAAGTTTCTATTTGTGATTTTTTATATTTCTTAAGAACGATGATTTTAAGAATGAGTCGTTATCGTTCTTCGATCCTAATTTTTCAACTGAGAGCGGACAAATAATGTATTCCACTTATTGAATCGGATTAAAATTCAGTCACTGGCAAAACAACACCGATGAACAAAAGAAATAAGAAATAGGTATGAAGAAAAGAAGAATCATATTCTTCTTGGAAGAATTAAAATAAATTCTCTCCCAATTATTTTTCTTTTTATGAATTTTAATTGAAATAATTAAAATAAATTAGTTTTAAAAACACAAGAAATCACAAATATAAAAACATATCATGGACCAATTTTACTCATTCTAGTGAATCTAAAAGAAATGAGTGAGCCTACAATACTGCCTCTTTACACCCTTTTTGCCTTCTTTGGTGTCTCTCTCTATGATCTCCACGTGTCCTTTCACATATTATAATTTATAAATTACTTGTGAGTAAAAATTTTACTTTTACAGAGGCGATACACTTAAAAATAAGAGTAAATAAATTAGCATAATTTACTAAAATTATAATTTTGTTTCACTTATATTTGGAGAAAATTACACAGGACATGCGTGCGAGCGACATACGTGCAGAAACTAGTTAATGATAATATTTATCATAAAAATTTAAATATAATTACTTTATGAACAATTAACAATTATTACTAGCTACAATATTTACAAACCAACTAGGAATACTATTAATACTGTGATTTAATTTTTTTTAACTTAAAGCATTAAATTACATAATGACATTATCATTGTTTAAAACTGAAGTCTATATGATCGCAATATTATTTTATGTACTGAAAATTTCATTCAAAAAGTATTGAGTTTGAATTCCACTTTAACTATTCTTGTGGTTCCGGAGGATCCAACACAGGAAAACTAAGAACAGAGGGCTTTCCCTGCTTCCTCCCAACTCTTTGGTCTTAAGAACGCTGGTTAGAATAAGCCATTACTCTTCTCTGATTCTAACCGCTCAATATGAGAGCGAACAACTAATATATATTACTTATTGAACAGGGTTAAAATTCAGTCACTGACAGAACAACATATCTAAGAAAGAAGAAGCAAGAAATAGGTATGACGGAAAGAAGACTCATATTCTTCTTGGAAAAATTAAAATAAATTCTCCCCCAATTATTTTTGTTTTTACAAATCTTAATTGGAATAGTTAAAATAAATTATTTTTAAAAATACAAAAAATCATAAATATAAAAATGCCGCGTGGACCAATTTTATTCATTCTAATGAATTTAAAAGAAATTAAATAGGACACATGTACGATGCGCGTGTGCAAAAACTAGTTAACGTAATAATCATCATAAAAATTTAAATATAGTTACCTTATAAACAATAAACAATAAGGAGAAAAAGAAAATTACTTTTTCGAGCTGAGAAACATCAAGTAGAGCCCTAGAACCAAGAGGTAGGTGTAAGTCACCTACAACATGTCGAGTTCAAGGAACCTTCTGGAGAAGACAGAGAGAGAATGATGCGGCGGATTTCTCGAGAGCGGATAACTAATGCGTTCCACTTATTGAACAGGGTGAAAATTCAATCAATGCAGAACAACATGCTGAAGAAAGAAGAAGCAAGAAACCATGGGTGTTATTCAGTGCTTCCACAGGGGAGTTAAGGTATATATTTCAAGTTACAGATGTATTAAAAGGTTACACAGCAGGTGCACTTGGTGTTAGCTCAAATAACAAGTTGTTCTTTGGTTCCTACATGTACACGAAACCATGTTGCTTTCTTGAGGAGGCAAAACAGCTTACAGATGCAATCGCTATGGAGGAGCATAGTTCAATTTGTGACAGAGTCATGGTGGTCCAATTTGGGATTTTTCAATTGGTGGTGACCCACTTTTTGCTCTTCATACATTCTTGATGTATGGGAGACCCCTCGTTTACCAATTATATGAATCTATATCCTAGTTTGATTTGGTTAATTAGTTATCCCTATTGTCATTGTTAGAGTTGGTGGATCGTCTTTTTGCTCTTCGTAAAGAAGAAAATGCTGTTGATGTATGGGAGACTCCTGGTTTATCATTTATATGAATCTATATCCTAGTTTGATTTGGTTTAGTTATCCCTATTGTCATTGTTAGAGTTGGTGGATCGTCGTTTTGCTCTTCGTAAAGAAGAAAATGCTGTTGATGTATGGGAGACTCCTGGTTTATCATTTATATGAATCTATATCCTAGTTTAGTTTGGTTTGATTTTTTTTTCATCTATATCGATGTTCTCAAGAGGTCGTTATAGTTAGTTCATAGTTCGCGGATTAAGAAATTATAACCGGTGATTTCATAACAGAATTAACTTCAAAAAAGTGGTTATTTTGGTCACCATTATCTTGAGGTGTCCTCTATTCATTGAACTTTCAAATCAATTTTCTTTGCTTAAGTGTTTTTTTTTCTTCTCTACCATTAATATAAGCATAAAAAAAAGTCATGGTCATTAATACTAAAATGTCAAGATCTCAACGTAGATACTGAACAATCATTGACCAACTACAAAGCAGAGATGGTACACCGTTAGCCTCACATATAATTGTACCAGTTACGAAGATAAGATAATGTGCCACGAGCTCAATAATTATTCATAAATTTATTTTTTAATAATATAATTAAACGCTATTAAATAATATTAATATTCAATAAATATTATTAATGTTGATTAAATTTTAAATTTGTAGTACTTCTTTTTTGACACAAATATAATTATGAAAAAATATTAAGATAGTTATTTAATTTTATTTGTCCAATTTAAAGAGAAATTTATTTTATCCTAATTTCAGTATTTACCTAACTTAAAATAATTGATCGGCGTGATATAACGAAATCATAGTTGAAGCCACTGGAGAAATTATTTATTAGAAATAATACTGTAAAATCGTAAAATATTTTTATGGACTCTCATAATGTACAAGAAGAAGCAAACAACTCAAGCAGGTATGTCTAAGGGTAGTTGTCTGCTTAGCTGTCCCAACTCGCACTTATAAGAGAATATTTGACGGCTATTATTTTAAGTGGACAATTATTTAACTATTTTTATACTCCATTGTATTATTTTAATTTCTCATAAAATAAACGAAAAAGGGTCAAAATTACCCTCGAACTATTTGAAATAGCTCACATATATCCTTTAACTATTTTTGGGATCAAAACTATCCTTGCCGTCTATGTTTTGGACCACAAATGCCCTTACACCGTTATTTTTGCCACATGGCAGTCCACGTAGATATCCACGTGGCAATAAAAGGGTAAAAAATAACGGTATAAGAGCTTTGTGGTCTAAAACATAGACGGCAAGAATAGTTTTGATCCCAAAAATAGTTAAAAAATATATGTGAGCTATTTCGAATATTTCGAGAGTAATTTTGACCCTTTTACCTGAAATAAAACCATTTTCCCGGTAAATATTTTGCATTTTCTTCCACGACAGTTAAAGTTGTTCTTCAGCTTGTACTGTAAAATTCTCCTTTTCTTGTGTACTAAGCAATAAAGCATAAAGGAATTAAGAAGCTCTGTTTTTCTTCAGTAATAATTAACAATGGCGTTGTTTCGGAAATTGTTCTATCGGAAACCACCGGACGGACTTGTTGAGATCGGCGGCGACAGAGTTTACGGTTTGTTTCGCTCTATTTTTTCGGTTTTTCGCTCTATTAAATGTTTGCTTGTTGCGACTAAGCTGGATAATTACTACTCCGATAGCTGAATAAGTTGTTAATTTTGATTTATTTGTTCGGATTTTAACTTGAATGTTTAATTTTACTTTGGAAAATGGAAATTGTAAACGTGATCATCTGTTAGGTCCGAAACTTTTGTTTTCTCTCTCTAAGGTCCGTGCCTTCGATTAACTGTTTGCTTGTTGAGATCGAGCTGGTTGAGTAATTCTCCAGTCGCTAAAGCTGATTGTGGCGATTAATAATTGCTAATTTTGCTTTATTTGTTCGGATTTTAAGTTGAATGACTAATTTTACTATGGAAAATGGGAATAGTAGAAGTGATCATCTGTTAGGTCCTTTTCTTTCTCTCTAAGTTGACTTATTGTTCAATGAACTGTGTTTAAAACTCTATTAACTGTTTTGTTTGTTGAATGTTGAGATCGATATGGGTGAACGTTATCGGTAATTTTGCAGTATTTGTTCATATTTTAACTTGAATGTCTAATTTACTGGGGAAACAGTACGTGATCATCTGCTAGGTCCCTTTTCTTATGCGCTCAAATGGTAGGATATGAGGGAGCTCATTCGGTTAATTTCACTTTTTTTTCCGTTATAAAGTGGCAAGTGGATGAACTTGCAGTGTATGAAAGAAAATTTGGCGAATTGTCCAAAGCGCCACATTTCAAAAAATTGGCCTTTTACCTTGATTAGAAAGCATAATAGTTATAAGTTGCTACTGCTGCTGTATTTGTTCATATTTTAACTTGAAAATGTCTAATTCTCTGTGTGGAAAGGCAGAAAGTGTAAAAGTGATCATCTGTTAGGTCCTCTTTTGTGTGCTCAAATTATAGGATATGAGAGAACTCATTCAGATATGAAAAGAAGTAGATGATGATAAAATATTTGCCTGCTGCATAATAGTTAGCTAATAATTGCATTTGTCGTTTTTTGCAGTATTCGATAAGTGTTTCACTACGGAAGTTTGGGAAGAGAAAAATTACAAAGGCTATGTAGCAGGCATAATTAGACAACTTCGGGAGCATTACCCTGACGTGTCAATTTTGGCTTTTAATTTTCGTGAAGGTGAGTCACAAAGCCTGATTGAAAAGGACCTGTCTGAGCATGATGTGACCATAATGGATTACCCTCGACACTATGAAAGATGCCCTTTGCTCTCTATGGAGATGATAATCCATTTTCTTCGTTCCAGTGAAAGTTGGCTCTCCCTCGGGCAGCAGAATGTTCTCCTTGTGCACTGTGAACGGGGTGGTTGGCCAGTTTTGGCATTTATGTTGGCTGCGTTATTGATATATAGACAAGATTTCACCGGGGAACAGAAGACCTTAGATATGATTTATAAGCAGGCTCCTCGTGAGCTTTTATACTTAATGCAACCTCTGAATCCAATTCCTTCTCAACTAAGATATCTACAGTATTTAGCAAGAAGGAACTTGGATAGGCAATGGCCTCCCTTTGATAGAGCACTCACTCTGGATTGCATTATTATTAGGATGATACCTAGCTTTGATGGCGAGGGTGGTTGTCGGCCCATATTTCGTATTTATGGAAAGGATCCATTAATAGTGTCTGATCCGTCTCCAAAAAAATTGTTCTCAACATCAAAGAAAAGTAATGTTGTCCATTACTACAAGCAGGTTAGATAATTTTTTCCCCTCAGAAAACTCAATTATCCTTCGCAATTTGAGGAATGTTGCCATCCTTGAGAAAGAAAGAAATCTTTGTTAACTTCTCTGGACGAGACATGCTTTGACCAGGATTGACAGATAAACAGGATCAAATTGTCCTATAATTTCAGGGTTTCCCCAGAAAAAGAAGTTTTTTCCCCAAACTTCACTTGAAAAATCATGCTTGATCCGCTGATGGACTAGTCAAACTCTTTGGATAAGATGCATATAAAGTGAGGATGTGGAATGTGTTTTATAAGACTTGAAGTGGATCAATAATCAACTGTGTAACGATTTGATTTACTGAAGCTTCTGACGTGTTTCTTTGACTAGTAATTGATTTCATTTTTTGCCTTGAGCAATAGGTGGTTGTAGCTTATCATGGTAATATGTCAAAGAGTGTTCATTTATGGAACGAAGACATTTGATCTAGATTTCAATTGGATCATTTGAGTATCTGATTTGCTAGTCCGGCATCTTAGTTTTACAGACAATTCCTTCTATCAGGGTTTTTGGTGAATATTGATTGTATTTTTGTCCTGTTATATGTGACATACTTGAGCAGGCATATTACAGAATCCATATGGACTTTCTATCCTACTCTTTTCCATCTTCTATGGTGTATGATCTCTTATTTGGAGTCCTACGGATTATTGACATGGCATTTATCGTGTTGTTGCAGGCAGAATGTGAATTAGTCAAGATTGATATCAATTGCCATATACAAGGTGATGTTGTCTTGGAATGTATTAGCTTGCATGATGACCGGGAAAAAATGATGTTTCGAACCATGTTTAACACATCTTGTACTGAGTCAAACATTCTGATACTTAACCGTGATGAAATTGATACGTTGTGGGATGCTAAGGATCAATTTCCAAAAGACTTCAGAGCAGAGGTATCACTGTTCTCCTTAGATGCACTTTTCTGTTATCTTCATTTTCACCCTATCAGAAGGTGTAACAGTTTATGATTATGCATGGGACGAAGGTTCTTTTTTCAGAGATGGATGCTGCTGCTTCTGTAGTCCCGGTTGATTTGTCTTGTTTTGAGAAGAAAGATGGCCTTCCAGTGGAGGCATTTGCTAACATTCGGAAGATCATTAACAGTGCCAATTGGCTAAATGAAAAGGGTGATGCTGCTAGCAATATACTCCCTCAAATAACTGGATCAAATTTGATCCTGGAAAAGTTGGAATCTCTGGCCCAGACAATAGCCTCTAGCAAGCTCATTGATCAAGCTTCTTTGGAGAAGCCTCAAGAGAGGCGAGAACCTGCAGCATTAGAAAATAATGCTAAGGGCTTAACACAATCTACTTTGGAGCAGCAGGTTGGGTCATCCTCCGAAGTATACTGTAGCAACAAACAAGAAGCTGTGGAGCAGCTTGTTGAAACCAAAGGTGAGATGAAAATGTCAGACTTGCAACCATTAAATCTTCTTCTATTGGCTTTAAGTGTAAAATCTACTACTCAATTTCAGATTGTTGAAAAGAAAGGCATAATACATATACAAATACTCAAACTTGGCCTCAATTGGCAAGTAAGCACCGGAACATTGAGAGTGCACATCTAGACACGTCAACTTGGCCTCAACTGACAACTAAATACTCCAACTCATTCTCATGGTGTCTCATGGGCATCTGATGCTGACGTGACACATAAATTTTGGAGGTGTCTATATGTTCATCTTGTTAGATGGAGTATATTGATACATAAAGATGAGTTGAGGTGTCTAGATGTGCATGCTCAAAGTTGGAGTGTTTACTTTCCACTTGAGGCCAAGTTTAAGTGTCTGTTTATGTATTATTTTAAAAAAAGAACCTGAGATGAAAATATCAATGGTGCAAGCATTAATCTCTTTTCCTATGCTTACTTCTACTAGTTTTAGTGTAGAATCTAGTGATTCTGTTACATCAGCGCCAGTGTCACCTCATGAACGCAAAACAGTGGAGCATCCTTCATTTCATGGACAAGAATGTGGCAAGCTGAAAGAAGTTTCTACTCTACCTGAAATCAAGGACCGACCACTCATGACAAATGTTCTCACATCGCCTTCTCCTCCACCTTTACCAACAAAGGATCAAGGTATTGTCAGTGGAAATCGTCTATCTCCTGCTCAAACACCACCAGCACTACTCACTCCACTCACGGATAAATTGGAAGTACATTCTCCACCACATTCTACTCCGACCAGGGACCAAAGTTCAATTACTATATATTTGAAAGATGATACAACTATAGTATCTCAACCTGACACATCTCTGCTTCCTCTTGAGATGCCTTTAAGCCCATGTGAGAATAAAATAATTGCCAAAAGGGAACCAGCTCTGCCTTCTTTCCCATCTGGAATTTCTTCCCCATCAGGCCCCATACCCAATATCACACATCTGGAAGAAAAGTTGGTCAGTAAGAGTGGGATGTCACCATCATCACCACCGCCGCCACCGCCACCGCCACCTCTGCCTGCACCTACTTCTTCCCCATGCCTGTTACTTACAACCCCTAGGTTGAACAAGATTTGTTCCTCAATAAGTGGACCCCCTCAACCTCCAGCTCCACCTTCCCTGCCTTTGAAGGAAAAACTAGTTTCCAAAGGTGGAATGCCACTGCCTCCACCTCCACCTACTCCACCTTTGAAGGAAAGACTATTTTCCGAAGATGGAATGCTACCGCCTCCACCTCCACCTCCAGCTACCCCGCCTTTGAAGGAAAGGCTAGTTTCAAAAGGTGGAATGCTACCGCCTCCACTTCCACCTCCACCTCCACCTCCTCCTGAGCAGCTTATGAAGGAGAATTCTTCTTCAACCGGAGCACCATGCCCACCTCCACCACCTCCTTTGCTTTCTTCACAGGCTTCTAAGCCTACAGATTTATATGCAGTACCACTAGCCCCACCTCCTCCTTCTTCGGTTTCATCTCTCCAGGATAATAACACTCTCCCAAAGAGTGTTCCTCCTCCTCCGGTTCCTTTTCCAAAGATGAATAATCTGCCTTCTTCTCCATCTCCAACCCCTCCTATTGCTCCTCCACCTAACAAAAACTACCGACGGGTGTTGTCTACCACTATGACATCAAGAAGCAATTCAATGAAGAAGCTGAAGCCATTGCATTGGTTAAAGATAAGTAGAGCAGTCCAAGGAAGTTTTTGGGCTGAAATTGAAAAATGTAGCTATGCCTCCAAGTAGGTTTTGGACATATTGTTAATGCAGCCATGTGATCAACTCCTTTTTCCATAATACAATATCTGATTTACTTCTGTGTGTTTCTGTTTTATAGGTCATCCGTGATTGATATGCCAGAACTTGTATATTTCTTCTCTGTTCAAAATTTAGACCAAGTTGGTTCAGGAAGGAATGGGAATTCAAGGACCAAATTTGGACAAAAGCTTCAGAAAGTGCAGCTGGTGACTCTTCTACCCGAATTTATTATTTATATGCACTCAACATTTTGCTGAAATTTATTACAAATTTATACGCACCATCCCATTGTTTGACATTAGCATTAAAAGCTTAACTTTTTTTGACAAGCTAAAAGCTTTAAGTTCTTAACTAATTTAATTATGCAACTTTTGAACAAGATCACTTAAGCTCTTATACTTGGTCATCTTCCAAATCCATCTCGCTCGTCTATCCCCGTCTGTTACACCATTTCATGTTTTTCGTAAGGTCATTTCCAGTTCATAGAGCTTTTAGCTTTAACAAATTGTGATTATATATTTAAGGGGATTGGAAGTATCACCTATAGATGAGGTTCATTAAGTATAACCGCTGACCAAGTGCATTTGTTATATCAAAACCTAAGTTTGTTCACCATCATGGTTGTAGTGTCATATCTTTCTGTTGTGGGAGCACCTAGAAAGATTAAATGTTTACTAGTAGTTAATTTTTATTGTATTAACTTGAAACCCATCCTATGCTCCCTGCCAAGCACAAGTATTAGAAGCCACAATAAATCCTGGTAGGACTTTCAAGGATGGCAAGTTCTTGCTATCATATGGTTCCCGTGATGTTTGTGCTGTTGTCACTTAAACCATTTGTAAATTTACTGAATACAACAATATATTTTAAGTAAATAAGAACTTCAGTTTCATTTTATAGGATACCAATTTTATAAGGCACTTAGACAGTTAACATGATCAGTTTGTTGAAAAAGGGAACAGACTGACTGATCATATTCTTATCGATGTACCCTGATTATTAGTATATAGTAATGTTTTGTATGTCGTATGCTAGTATCTAGTCGTTGATTTTATCTCTAGTTGATATATTTCCCTCTTATATTCCTCAGGAGTTCTCTCCTGAGGAATAGCTGGAAAGAGAAGGATACTATCTCTAACACAATGTTGTAGAAGATAATTTACCTTAATCCTTGTTATTTTTCTGTAGATTGATCATAGACGGGCTTATAATTGTGAAATTATGCTTTCTAAGGTGAAGATACCTCTGCATGACATGCTGGTAAGAAAAAATCATCTGCATATATTCCCTTGGATAGTTTTTGGCATAACTTGATTGGTGTAGGAAAAACACTCTGAATAAAGCTTCATGAGCCATATGTTAATATTTGTATGTGCATCTTTGAATGAGTAATTATTCCCTTCTCCATGGCTTCAATATGGTTGGTGATGTTTGCCCAATAATTCTTTTACCATTTTAAGGTCTAAGCAACTCGAGTCTGCTTCTGTATTACTTCATAGTTGAATGTATTTAATTTAGAGAAAATGTCAAAAGCACACTTGAAGTTTTATGTTTTTGTCAGCTTCCTACCTTAACAGCTTAACTATCAGGTGTTTACTATTCCTACCTGAAGTCATGAACTATCATCAACTATTCATCGCAACATACCTGAAGTGACAGTTGTTCCCTTTGATAAATAATTCAGGTAGAAACGCGTGAAAATTAAACTGGTGAAAACTATCAGTTGTTCCCCTTTGATATAGTTGGTGATACTTCAGGACTTCAGGTAGGAAAGTGAACATCTCTTAGTTAAGTTAGGGAACTGGCAAAACGTGATACATCAGGCGTGCTTTTGCCCATGAATTCTTTAATTTATTTTCACTTTTGATGCTCCTTCTTAGTGATGATAGTCTTCTTTCCATCATTGTCCCTGGTCAATTAACCTATGTAGCTCCTCATTGATTTCTATTTTATCCTTCAATATGTTGAACTAACCTTCCTTTATAACCCGTTGAAAATTGAATGATGGCTTTGTTGTTGGCTTATTCCACTTTGATATTTTCGGTAGACTTCGGTGCTTGCTTTGGAAGATTCAGCATTAGATATTGATCAGGTGGAGAACCTGATTAAGTTTTGCCCAACAAAAGAGGAAATCGAATTGCTCAAGGTAAGAATTGATTCCACAAAAGAGATGTAATAAGATATATTATTCATTGTCAGAATGTTGTCGACGAACTTATTTATCCAATGTTTCTGTTGCAGGGTTATAAAGGAGAAAAAGAGAAGTTGGGTAGATGTGAACAGGTCTGCCAATCCCATTCTGAATAACCTTATCTTGGTATCAGTTTCTCTTTCAGGGACTTTTTCCTATACTTGACATAATGTTTCTATGGCTATACTATGTAACAGTTTATGTTAGAACTGATGCAAGTCCCACGAATAGAGTCCAAGCTACGGGTTTTCTCATTTACGATTCAATTTCATTCCCAGGTGAGAGGACCGTGCATCTGCTGTATGCTTTTTGAAGTCTGGGGTTCCCTCTTACTGAAGGTGTTTTTTCTTTTCAACTTTTTCAGATTTCTGAGCTAAGGAACAATCTGAATATCGTGAATTCAGCAACTGATCAGGCAAATATTCTACTTCTGTTTCTTTTTCTCCCTTGTATATTAACCTTTTACTACACTTAAATGTTTTCTTAACATTCTTGTCTAACCCGTGTCATTTCAATGTCCTAAGCAGATCAGAAGTTCATCAAAATTGAAAGGGGTTCTGCAGACAATTCTGTATTTGGGAAATGCTCTCAACCAGGGAACTGCAAGAGGTAGGCTAATATTTGTTTTTTTTGTTTGGAAGAGTTGTACTCCTTTTCACTTTTACTTGTCGACTATAGGAAAAATAAATTCTCATTTTTTCTTGTTCACTTTAGCTACCAAGAGAGAGATATAAAAATTCATTGGTTTCTCAACTCCTAATGCATTTCTTGTCTTTAGAAATTATTAAGAAGTCCCACATCAGTAGAGGGATCGGAAATTGGACTCCTTATATGGACTTGGGCAATCCTCCCCTCACGAGCTAGTTTTTGGGTTGTGAGCTAGGCCCAAAACCTAATTTAACAGAAATATTCATTATGTGTTTGATTCATGGAATGCTATTCTATCCATTTGTTGTTTTCTTTGAGAATGATCATTGTCTTGACGCTACCTTTGTAGGGTCTGCTGCTGGGTTCAAGTTGGATAGCCTCCTTAAACTAACGGACACACGTTCATGGAGCAATAAGATGACTCTCATGCATTATCTTTGCAAGGTACAGATCTTCACTCGGAAATAGCTTGATCAGACCAGAATAACAGGGTGTATGCTTGACGAGATCACAATAAGATCACTCTCATGCATTTGGTGTGTGGATGCGATGATTAATGCCAGATTTTTAATTTTGTTGGTTTCTCTTTATCCTTGAACACTTATCCTAAGCAAGCACATCCTTTTGGCAACTAATGTTTCTTTAAGGTGGTTATGCAGCATGATAATTTAAGGTCTTATCTACCTATCATTAGGGAAAAAAGAGGAAAAAACTAAAAGGTTTTATCTTGGCAAAATGCATCTGGAGTAACTTTTTCTTGTGCTTGTGACAATCATATTATGGTTTATGGTTATTTTTTCCGCCAGATACTTACGGAGAAATTGCCTGAGCTACTTGATTTTTCTAAAGATCTTTCCAGCTTGGAACCCGCATTGAAGGTATCTTTACTTGAACCGGCTGATGACATTGTTACTATTAGAGACACAGATAGAAACAGTGTTAATACCAATTTTGTTCAGATACAACTGAAATTTTTGGCAGAGGAAATGCAAGCTATTAGCAAAGGAATGGAGAAAGTCGTACACGAGCTGTCCTTGTCGGAAAATGATGGACTAATGTCTGAGAATTTCTGTAAGGTAATTTATCTGCTTAAATAACCCACAAACATACTGATTCCATTACATTTCAGCCCATTTATGACCGTCCTAGTTATCTAATCACTTTCTTGTTCCAACACGCTGACAAACTCTAATATTTACTTCTTGGAACCACTACCACTGAGAGGAGACCAGTATTTTCAAGATTGTACGATTACATCTTTTTAATAACTGTAGTGACTGGGCCAGCATTGAACAATAACAATTGAAAAGTTTTCCTTATGAGCTACACTTGTTTTGTTGGGATAATTAACAACTATATATATTGTAGAAGACCGGTGTTCTCATTAATTTGTATATCTTATACTTGCCAGGCTCTAAAGGAGTTTCTTAGCTATGCTGAAGGTGAAGTCAGTTCCTTGGCTCAACTTTTTTCTGGTGTGGTATGTCTATCCTTTTATTACACAGGTATTTTGGGCATTATAGTACTTCGACAATATTTAAATATTCCTTGTCTGGTGCCTTTTCTCCCACATGTAACAGGGCAAAAATGTGGATTCGTTGATTATTTATTTTGGAGAAGACCCTGCTCGTTGTTCATTTGAACAAGGTAATATTTAGTCAAGGAAACGAAGAGTTTATTACTAAAACGGTCACTGAACTATAGGAAATAGGTGATCGAAGTTACTTTTCTTTCTTTTGTAACGAAAATTCACTTACTGTTGCTGTTTCACTCAAAAGGTCATTTCCTCTTCTTCCATGCTATTCTCTTTGTTCTGTGCACTAGCTTTAGATGTTCAACAACATTAATACATCTGTCCGCTGCCTTTCTGGAGAGTTTTTTTTTGTTGTCAATATCAATATTTACAATTACTGCTATTTTCAGAGGTGTCAGTTCAAAAGCTTTTTGGAATTTCATCTGTATATCTAGTTTCATATTGATAATTTCTATGTTGTGGTTATTAAAACAATTCTCTGTTCGAATGAGATGATCTTCAACTTACCTCTATTTTACTTTTTTTCTCTTAGTTGTCTCGACGTTAATGAGCTTCCAAAGAATGTTCAATCAAGCCTTAGAGGAAAATCGCAAGCAGCTGGAGTTTGAGAGAAAGAAAGCAGAGAAGGAAGCTAAGGAGAAGCAGAGGACAAGTGCTTCAGATCATAAGAAGACTTAAAACTTTGAGCATTGAGTGCATTGTTAAATAATGTAGCCATAAATATCCAGCCCCAGGCTTTGGTTCAATGGTAAAGGTAGCACAACGCGAGATGTATTGTAGGCATACATCACACATTCGAGACATGCTGGGAAGCCAAATCTAGTATTTAAGTTGAGAAGGATAGAAGGGTGGGCCAGTACTCCAATTTTCGGAGCTGGAGACAGCAGATTTCTCAGTTATCAAAAAGAAAAAATGGGGTCATATATCAGCCTTGGGATTTGATTTAACAGTAAAGGTAGTAAAATGAAAGATGTGTGGTAGGCATATGCACATCACAAGTGCATGTTTTGCTGAGGGAGCCAAAGTGTTGTATTTAAGTTGAGAAGATCCACCCCCAAGTCTCCTGGAGCTGGAGACAGCGGATTTTCATTATTAGAAAGAACAAATGTAGTTATATCAATCAGCATATGCTTCAGCAGACTGACATCACTGACATTTCTGCAGACACCACAGAGCTCTCAATGGACTGAGCAAGGTCTCTGAGCTTTGTCACTCGTTCCAGAACGATATTGGAAGTTGTTTATCGGACCAAAGCTTCCCAAGATTGAAGATTTGGGGAGTAAGAAATCAGTTCTTGATGGTGAATAGGTAGTGATTTACGTCTCTGTTAAATTTTCCCGCATTGGTTGAGGGAGTGAACTGTTGTCTGTCTTAGACCATGCTCAGTTCATCAACTAACTTTTTGAGGTTGAGCTAGACCCGAGGTTCATTTTCTTAACGGTTTCAAAGTGAAGTATGGAAACTGATCTATATAATTGCTCGTTACATGGCTTCCTTTCGATCTTGGGAGTGAAGGCAGTACTAAATGGTGAAATGAGAACTTTATTGTGTGTGGAAAAGTTGGCAATGCATACTGTACAGTGTACAGTTCACTAACAGGTAACTTTTCAAACTTCTTGTGTAGTTCTGATGATGCTCTTTTTTTATTTGTTTTAAATGACATATTTAACATTTGTGTTGTTAGAATAATGTTTCCACATGTTTCTGCACAATGTTTAGGAAGTTAGCAAGTGGGCCTGACAACTTCTCTGGTGGTGGTAGGATTTTCTTTAAGAGGATCATCATTATATACATTGTATATACAATGTCATTTTTCGAGATAATATTCAGATTAGCCCCTTCTGCACGTCTAGCTTGGCCTCTGCTTCCAAAGTGTGTTAAAAGTAAATATTCACTAGAGATGGCATGTGCTTTCTTAGAAAAAAAATCTGCTATATTAGTTTTGTTTTGTACCTATATTTGTTCTGTAATTCCCATTCATTCAATTAATTTATTACTGTATGTTTTGGGCCACCATGCCTTTGTAAATATACGATAAAATTATATAAGAGAGATTGTGAAACTATTATAAAAGTTGGACCCTTCTTAAATTGTTTACTTCATTTTCTGTTTGCTTATTTAGCACATGACATTAGCATCACTGCTCTATGATATTTCTTCGGTATATTATACAGCTACGGTATCATACCGGATTGTGCTTAATCGTCTATGATACTTTGTTAGTATATGATACCCTATCAAAATCATATAGAATTGAGTTTTTTTGAAAGAAATAAATTATTAAAGTCGCAATCTTATTTATTGAATTCTAAACTCTTGTGGTATCTATATATTCTGGTAGTATCAAGTAATTTCTTTCTATTTGATACTATTAGAGTATATATATACACTTTGATGGTGTCAATCAGTTTCACTAAAGTACTATTTCTTTTTTTTTGATATCATCAACATCAAACGTGCAAAAAGAGAGAAAAAAATTTAAAAACATGGAATATGAAAATAAGGAGATAGTTAATTGTAAATAAATTTACTTTATGTGTTACGAGTGTTATTTTCCCAAAACATATTATGGAAGTACATAGTTGTTGTACCTGTCAGTCTGTCACTTACAAGGGACATTATATATTGGTTACATATTTCATTGTCATACTAGTCAGCTTGAAAGTGAATATTTAGTTTTAAAAGCACGTATCTAGACATCTCAACTTAATTCAACTCTCAATTATACAGTAACCCATTCTATGGGACATTCCCATTTACTCCTACTACATAAGCATAACCAAACGATAGTACAAAAGCAAGACAAAATAAGTAGATTTATACCGTATTGCAATAAATAGTTGATAATAGTTTAGGTGGAAATAAAAATAACTGATAGTTCAGATATAAAATCCACAAAAAGAAAGTAATTAAATTTCAAGAACATAAATATGTCATTTAACTTGACTTAAATATGGATAAATAGACATTTAAATTTATATAAATGACTAATCTCATGAAATATCCTACCATTACTCCAAATGACTAGATATTGGGGGATCGGATATAAAAAGAGGAATTTTCGCATATAGCCATTCAAAAATACTTATAATTATGCTTTATAGCTATAATTACATTTTTTATATAATCGCGCACAACATTCGTATGCATTGCGCGAATTATACAAAACTCAAACTGTAATTACAGTTAGTTGTTCACCGCGAACCATAATTAATTCAAACTATAGCTATAATAACTAATTAACTAGTATATATTTGTTTATCTACGTAAAAATCCCTTATAAAAATTCTCAATTATTGTCAATTAAAATTAAATATTATAATTTTTTTTAAAAGAAAATGAAGAGGTTAGTGCGTGGGGTTGAGGACATAAAGTTTGTGGAGAAAAAGAAAATATTAAAAATAGGTGAAGGGTTGTTTTTGGAGTTTCCAAAAGCACCTACTTTGACGTTCAAACGACAACAAGTAGTACATTAATATTAATATAAATAAAATATATCTTTTGTAGGAAAAAGAAAATAATATTTAAATGTAAATAAAAACTTTCTCATTTTATATTCTCATTAATAAATATTTTAAATAGCAAGTGTCGGTGGAAGGGAAGGGAACAGCTTCATGTGACTAAATTTAGATTCTTGGATTCACATACCAGAAAAAGGTAAAACATAACGGGCCAAGGATCTGAAAGTTACATGTACAGAGCTATTGTAGATACGATATAATACACTAACCATAATACATTTCTCTAGACATGGTAAGTCTCGAATCACAAAAGACAACTACAAATACAGAAAGGGATTGGAAGGATTCACGGACGTCCTATGCTCACCACTAGTCTTCGATATTGATGTTGGCTCGTGCTAGAACCAAATTCAAATAATATGTGAAAATAATCATTTCTTATAGAGTAAGATTGTGAATGATAAATTTTAGAGATTTAATTTTTTTTTTCAAACTCCGGACATAAAAGAAACTTATTAATAGGTGAATCTGTTTTTTAACTTATTCATGTAGTGATTTGGAGATAATGGGAATCTAAATTAGAATTGACATCACACTTTCTTTACTTACAAAATAAAATTGTGTCTTTATAATTAGATACAGTTATGATTTTTAACATGCACGATAAAAAGCAAAAAGTGTTAAAATTAAGTCATGAGAATTCGGAGAGGGAGAAAATTATGACGAGAATGATCTAAATCGAAGTCATGATCAAATATATATATTTTTTTAATTCATTTTTGTCTAATTCATTTTTCTAGGGAAGGAATATATGGTACATATTACATTATTAGTTAGGTCTGCATATATAGGACAATAAAATAGGATTCTGTAGCTACTTCATCTTTTTATTGAACTTCATCCTCAATATTTTTAGGCACATTAATTTAAATTCACATTATAACAAAAATAAAATAAAATGTTTCATGTTAAAAAAATTCTTTATTTGAATTACCTTCTCTTATTCCACATAAGTAAAGAGAATTATTGTTTTCTTAGATTTTTTTCATGACGTAGAAATTATTCTAAGGATATTTTTTATATTTAGAGAATTGTGAATCGATTATAAAATTTCGATCAATAATTGAAACACATTAAATGTTCTTTTTTCTTAATTGAAGAGGCTTTGAAGCAATCGTACCACCTCACCATACAATCACATCTCCTGGTGGTTCTACTACCTACTACTTCTTTCGTTTAAAAAAAGAATAATGTCCTTTTTTTTTTTAGTCTGTTTAAAAAAGAATAATTTTTTTCTTTTTTGACAACATTTTAATTTCAACTTTCCATATGTTGTGTTTAAAGCCACAAGATATTTTGCTACATTTAACATAATTTTAATTTAGAATTTTAAAATTATTTTTTTTTATTTTCTTAAACTCCATATCAATTCAAATCAGGTCATTCTTTTTTAAACTCGAGGGAGTATATCTTTTTATATTAATCTATTTTTAATTATAATTGTGAAAAGTTCCTAGTAGAGTGAATTTTTTTTTTATATATATATATATATATATTTCTTTTTTTTTTTTAAATTTTTATCCAGAATAATAGAATCATGCACATTGGTAAGCGTGAAATTCATTACTTGAAGGCAATGATACACAAAAAAAAATAATAAAGTAAAATAATTTGATTTGAAAAAGTTGAATAATTCATTTCATTTCCTCAATGATTGTAAATTTTCTAATATAAGATCAAGTATTATCTATATGAGATAGTGATAAGGTTTGCGTATATTTTACACCCCCATACCCACTTGGTGGATTTGCACGTTGTTGTATATAAAATCGCTTTGTAATTCTTTCATACTTTGATAATAATAGATTTTTGGATGAACCCTTCAAGTTGGATTTTGGCTTCAGACTTCCATATCAGAGATATCAAATAAAAAATTTATATTTTGAATTGAACTTGTCGTACCAGGCTTGTCTGATACCGTTTACCTTCAAAGGATAGAAATTGTGAATTTTCCTTGTCATTATCTTTCTTGAAATTAAAATTTAATATCAAAGTTAATGAAGAAGCTATTGATATATATTAGTACTATACTATATCCCATTTCTTTGTCTTTTTTGGACGGTGCAAAAGATTAATAAGAGGAAAAGAAACATAAATAACCCAATTATTTATAAAGAAGAGGGATTTCATAAGTTCTCACAAACTTCCATTTCTTACCAAACACTATTTCTTTAGCTTAAAGCTCTTTAATCTGTCATTACTCCTTCAATGGAAGTGGGGAATAGAAGGAGGAGCACATCATCAAGAAATAATGGTGTTGTGGCTACAGGTTCTGTTTGGGAGAATAGAATGAAACTTGATGAAGTAAAAGGTGGATTCAAAGTGTTCAGTGACAATAGTACTGAAGAAACCCCAGATGAAAATGATGATAAAGATTGTGTCTTTATTAGTGGAAACAGCACTCAAGTGGATAAAAAGTTGGATATGGGACCAAAAAAAACTAATCTTGATGTCGGGGTAGTGATTGGAAAGAGAAAAACTTGGAAAACTGAGAGTTTTGAAGGAAACCCAATTCAGATTGCTAGTAAAAAAACAGATTTGAGCAAAAGTTTGGATGGAAAATGTAAGGATTTGAGTGTTTCTGCTGATGGGGTTTTGGGGTTCAAGAAAAAAACTTGGAAAACTGATAGTTTTGAGGGAAACCTAATTCAGATTGCTAGTAAAAAATCAGATTTGAGTAAAAACTTGGATGAGAAATGTAGGGATTTGAGCAAAAATGTGGATGAAAAAAGTAATGATTTGAGTGTTTCTGCTGATGGGGTTGTTGGGATTACAAAGAAAACTTGGAAAACTGAGAGTTTTGAAGGAACCCCAATTCAGATTGCTAGTAAAAGATCTGATTTGAGCAAAAATTTGGATGAAAAAAGTAAAAATTTGAGTGTTTCAGCTGATGGGATTGTTGGTTTTACAATGAGAAAGACTCCAATTCAGGTTGCTGGTAAAAAATCTGATTTGAACAAAAAATTGGATGAGAAGTGTAAAGATTTGAGTGTTTCTGCTGATGGTGTCACTAGAAAAATCCCAATTCAGATCAAGAAAAGTTCTGAGGTAAGAAAGCTGAAATCTGAGTCTGTTAATGGGAATCCGAAAAAATCCAATCTTGAGGAATCCAGTAAGAATCTTGAAGGATCAATTGGGGAGTTTGGTGTGTGTGAAGAGAAATTCATCACAAGCAATGTGATATCTGAGGCCAAATCTGCAAATAAATTAGAAAAGAATCTTGAAAATGGAGATGATAATGAAGATGATGAAGAATGGGATGATGTATTGGAGGAAGAAATTGATGAGGGAATTGAAAAGAGAAATGTTGATGCTAAAGAAATTAAAGTACAAGAACAGAATAAGCCTAAAAAGATTGTGATTGAAGAAAAGAAATTTCAGTACACTAATAAAAGACAAATACCAATTTCTTCAATTAACAAGAAACAGGCCCCTCCTACTTCAGTCCATGCTACACTTCAGCCAAGTCCAGCAAGAACCAAATCAGGTTAATGCATTTCCTTTTATGTTCTGTTTCATTCAATGTTGCTCGGATTCTTCAAAAATGTAAGTTGTACACGTGTCGCATCCTCCTGACACACACCCCTCAGCATTTTTGAAGTGTTTGAGGAAGTAGGTTTCATTGACTCTAATTTCAAAGCTTGACTCTGAATTCCTTTTTCAATCTTGTTGCCTTTTCAGTTCCAGTTTCAGATGAATTCCAGTCTAGACAACATAGCAAATTGCAAAGCTTGGGTAAGTTCAATCTTCTAATGTCTTCTACTCAATATTTACACTAAATCAATGAATGCATGACATGTGTCTTTCGTACATACATTTCTCAGTTAAATTTCAAGCTACTTGTGCCTATTATTTATTGGTCCGAGGGCATCATCGCTTACTGCCCCTGCCCTTCTACTAAAATGTTGGGGAGTATGTGCAGAGTGAAAGCTGCTCATACGTTTTGGACTTTGGCATTTGCCTATAGCCCATAATCAGAAAAGGGAACTATATTAGCGACCTACCCAATTTATTGTAGAAATTTTCGCGATCAATGATTGGACCATGCCTAGAAATGCTTTTTCTTGGCTAAAGAAACAGATTACTCGATCTATTTCCGTATCGACTGACCTCGCTAATGTTCGCAATCAAACCTTAGTCCGGAATCTACATACGAGTATGTAGGAGGAGCTACTGCCTTCCTGCTAATCATTTCAAAGAGAAAAGGAAACGAAACAATGAAGATTCACTTTCATTAATATTTCCTCCTACACTTATATCGGAGCAAGAGCGGGCACTAACTTTTGACCTGGATTGACTGACTCA
The DNA here is from genome assembly GCA_029948455.1 of Solanum rostratum. Classification (NCBI taxonomy): domain Eukaryota; kingdom Viridiplantae; phylum Streptophyta; class Magnoliopsida; order Solanales; family Solanaceae; genus Solanum; species Solanum rostratum. The sequence continues at coordinate 1,000,550 of CM057046.1, read as the reverse complement.
CTCACTTTAGGCTGATCTAGAATAGGATGGAGGGGAAGTGTATTATGTATCTCACTTTAATTCTTAATTGCTTAAGTTAAGTTGGTTAGTTTAGTATAAACATCATGTCCGTCAGGGTAAGTAACTATCCTGCAACTATTGGCTCTGATTTTCTATTATAACATTTTCTGCAGCTGATCTAGTGATGTGGAGAAATGTGTCAAAATCAGCATTAGTCTTTGGAATTGGAACCTTTGTTATCATTTCATCTTCGTATACTCAAGATCTGAATATCAGGTAATTTAGGACCTTTAACTCAAAAAAACAGATTTCTATTTCTTAATTCTTGAATCATTTTTAACAAAAAATATTGAAGTGAACTATTCTTAATAATGGCGTTTTACAGCTTCATTTCTGCGCTCTCCTACTTGGGTCTGGTCTATCTTGCTGCAATCTTTCTCTTTAGATCCCTCATTCACAGGTATTATATTGTGAAGTTATTTAAAATATATGGATCGGCAGTGTAAAATTTGTTTATACTATGGATGCTATTTAACCTGTTATAACAAGTTATTATTAGCATATCATATTTTGCTATAAAGAGTTACCTATTGTTATAAGCTATGTTGTTCGGCCTCTCTGAAAATGTTGCGACACTCGTGTATGATCCTTAAAAGATGTGCTATATTTGGAGGATTCAGCACGCATCCGTCGACCTTTTTTGAAGAATCCAAGCAACATAGGTTATAAGCCAGCTTAATCTTATGGTATAAAAAAACTTATCTACTATCATTGCACAAAATTAAGCTCTTATAAAATTACCAAATCTTGAGATTATCCAATAACCTTTGTCTACCATACACAGTTTTTTGATTTTTATATTATCTTTTTTTATCTTTGTGTAAATAGGAGAGCCATTGATATTGGTGAATCAAGTGAATATGTGGTAGGGAAAGACGAAGCACTGTGGATACTGGAATTGATACTTCCTTTAATAAATGAGTTTCTTTTGAAAATCAGAGCCCTTTTTTCTGGGGATCCTTCAACTACAATGAAGGTAAAGAAAAGTTCGTACATACGCATTTGATTTCACTGTTCTCTATAGTTTTTCAATTGTCTGAATATGATGTTTACAGCAAATCATATCAGCTATTACAATTAAGTATAAGATGAGGCCAACTTGTGCACGCCTTTGACTAAATACAAAAGGTACCAGCTATCTTCCGCCAACATAGGTTTTGACTAACACAATCGAACGGAAGATCGGTCGCCCTATGCGACTGGCGCTTCGAAAGGCGACACTCTCGGTCGCAGTTTGGTGACCTATCTTCAGTAGGGGCCTTTAGTCTTTTGATTAGAATAGGGGGCGGCAATCTAGCTTCTACTGAAACAAAACGAAGGAACTTCCAAAGTGAAGGTTTAGTCTTAAGGCTAAGGCAGCGAGTGAGCCGAGGAGAGGTTGAGTGAAATCAGCAGCTAGTCGTGTAGTGTCTTTTTACCTCTGTAGGGATTTGTACTTGAGAATTGGTAGTTCTTGACCATTCAATCTTTTCCTTTTTCACATAAAATTAATCATGGTTAAGTAATAGAAGTCATGTTGCCCAGACTCTTCAACTGCGCCAAGTGCATGATAGATCCTCCAAAACTGGTGCATTTATGGAGGATCCAATATGGGTGCAACAACATATTTGGAAAATCCGAGTTACATAGGAAAGAAGTCTATATGCGAAACACATATTGTGCGTATATTGGTCAGAATAAATATCAAGTTTGGATAAGTTTTGCTTGTTTTTCCATGTGACTTCAATTATTTTCCTGATCTTGTGAACTTGTGGGAATTTGACAAAATTTTAATTTTGGCAGATGGCAGTTCTGCTGTTTCTTTTGGCTAAGTTTGGCAGCTATATAACTCTTTGGAAACTGTCTAAGTTGGGTGAGTTCTTTTTCTCTAAATGTTACATCGACAAACAGTTAAAAAAAAAAAACTTCTTCTAGTTTTTTTTTAAATTTCAGCAGACAAAAAATGAGAAAATATTGTGCAATATGATATAATCTTATTGATGTTTTCAATCGAGTCATAATTTCTATCTTTTTTTGCCTTTTTATGCAGGCTTTTTTGGTGTTTTCGTCGTACCAAAACTTTTCTCTTCTTATTCCACACAGTTAACCTCTTACGGTAAGAAAGAAAAAATGATTATTCATTTTGTTTAGCTTCTTAAACATTTACCACCACTACACAATAACATATTCAGTGTAATCCTACTAGTGGATCGAAAAAAAAGGAGGATGTATTCAGACCTTACATCCTTACCCCTGCCTTTGTGCGGGTTAGAGAGCCTGGTACCGTTATGCTTATTAATTATTTTTAAAATCTATCATAATCTTACAAGTAAACAACAACAACATACCCAATAAAATTCCACAAGTGGGGTCTGGGGAGAGTAAAATGTATGCAGACCTTACCACTACCTCGTAGAGATAGAGAGATTGTTTCCGCAAGACCCTTATCTCAAAAATATCATCCCAAAAAGTAGAAATATCATAATCTTACAAGTATATTGAGAAAATTACAACTCCGATTTGATAGTGAATGTCATTATTTTTTGAGAAGTTCAATGCATGTATGCATATCATTATACCGTTGGTGTGGGGCTAATTTACCATAATTAAATTTTGGCAATTTTTGTCACAAGTATGCAGAGGTAGTACAACATGTGGGGCTTTGGCCATAATCAAATTTTGGAACATCTAATAAAGTTGTAGTACACAATGGCAGAACATATTTTTTGTTTATGTTGTTCTATTTTGTTAAACCGAAGCCGAGGGTCTATCAGAAGCATCTTCTCGACCCCACAAAGGTAGGAGTAATGTCTGCGTATATTCTACCTTCTTCAGACTCCATTTATGGAATTATACAGACTATGTTGTTGTTGTTATGCTGTATAGACCATGGAATAGACGAATTGATAGTATACATTGTGTGGATTATGATTAGCTCTAGGAATTTGGAACTTACTACAACAACAACAACATACCTAGTGAAATGCCACAAGTGGGGTTTGGGAAGGATAAAATATGCGCAGACCTTACCACTACTTCATAGAGATAGAGAGTCTGTTTTCGAATTTGGAACTTATTGTGATTTATAATTTTTATGTGAAGGTACATTTTTTATAAGATACATGAGAGATGCTTGGGAATCATGTAGTCACAAAAAAGCAGTTGGATTTGCAATCTTCATATTAGTATGGAATTTCTCTTCAATCATTGCCAGAATATGGGCAGGTAAAAATTGTACCTATATATAACTTTTACATCATATTCCCTCAGTTCCAATTTTTGTCAGTTTTGTTGTTCAGACTTTTTAAAAATATCGTCGGGCATGTGTTGTATCCTCCAAAAATGCTACATTTCGAGTATGCAACAGGGGTGCAACAACATTCTGATAGAGTTAGAGCAAACATAGTTTGACTTTGCACGAAGTAATTTATGATGTTAAACATATCATAATATCTGTGTGACTACAAGACTAGAAACTTGTGGACTTATGATATTAAACATATCATAACATTTTTGTAGCTATAAAAGCTTCTCATTAAGGCTAAAATGCGATTTTTAAAGTTAGTAAATCACTATCAAATATAGAAATGTAGCGTTCATTCTTCAACAACAACAACATATTCATTGAAATTTCACAAGTAGGGTCTGGAGAGGATAAAATGTACGCAAGACCTTACCACTACCTCATAGAGATAGAGAAGTTGTTTCCAAAAGACCTTCATCTCAAACAAATTAAAGAAGATAGTGTCAAGCAATTTGGAAAAAGGGAGTACGACAATAACATACACAGTTTAATCCCACAAGTTGAGTCGGAGGAGAGTGGTGTGTGTAAGCAACGTTATCCCTCTACGATGTTTCCGATATACCAAGAGGGAGTAATTGACTGTTTTTTTTTTCAAGTTTTTGGTAAAGCAATGAAAATATTATTGTACTGACAAATTTTACAATTTACTTTTGCAGTGTTCATGTTGTATGTGGGCTTTAGGTACTATCAACAAATTAAAGCTGATGATTTTTTGCAAGGGAAAATTAGAGAACAAAGACAAAATGGGAAAAAGTCCAATTTAGTGGATTCTAAAAAGCAAAAAAAAGCATTTTAAATTAATGATAGATTAATATTATAAACTATGATTAATTTTTTTTATTAGTAGGTGATAGATATTCTACATTTCTTGTTGCCCATTTGCCAATTATTATCTTTTGATTAAAAAAAAATTGTTCTTAATGTACATAGTAAACTTGGGTTAATAATTCTTTTGGCAATAAAAATAAAATATTATTTTTTGATTCTTTTTAAACTTGCTTTTGGTATGTTGGTATGTTGTTTGCTCATCATATACTAAACAAGGATGGTCGTGAAGTGGTAAATATTTTAGTTTATTTTTGATCAGAGATTTCAGGTTCTATTTTGAGCATCGAGTATTTATCTTTATTAGGGTGTGTTTTGCCACTTAATATTTGATTTTTGGGCATGAATTCACATTGAGTAGAAAATCATTAAGAAAAAAAAATTGATCATTGTTTTTTTCACTCGGTGTCTGGTATTCGAATTGGAGTCCGATTTTTCTAGATTCGTGCTGTGTAGGATCCTATTTGAGATAAAATACTTCCTATCGAGGATTTTTTTCATATTCAAATTTTGAATCCAAGATCACTGACAAAAGAAGAACTATAATCATCCACTTAATATAGTTAATAAGATGAAGTTTTATATTTTCTTTGTTTAAAAAAAAATGATCTATTTTAATTCATGATTTCGTTAATATAGTTAAATTCATTGTTTTGTTAAAATTATGAGTTTTGATCTAGTTTACTAAATTTCACACACACACATATCTTCTAATTCGAGACACGTGTATAACATATGTGTCCGATATAAATTTTTATATATTAAGTAAAATAATAAAAGTTCTATGAAAACATACACGTAATGAGTAATAAAATATAATAATTAAAAATAATTTTTTAAAAATATGACAAGAAACAATAATGAGTATTTTTTCCATCAGAAATTTGTACTGATTAAAATCATCTAAATAATTGTTTGTGTGCAAATATTTTTCTATATCCTAATAAGACATATTATTTAAATATAATTAATTTCATACATCATTACTCGATAAAAATATCAAGTTTTGACAATGAAATTATATATGATACGTCATGCAACGCTTTTCATAAAAGTAAATTTTCAATCCCGTGAATGGGGTACGAAAAGGCTTACTCCGCAGGCTGACTCTTCCAATCCAACTCTATCGAAGGAGAAAAAAAGCTGGGACTCCGACTTGCTTAGTGCAGGGCTGCTTGTCGTGATTGGTTGGACACTCTCTTCGTCTAAGGTCTTAGCTTGGTCACTCTATTAAGCTTTCTCAACAAGTCTATTGAATGGGGTACGAAAGATTGCTATTCAAAGCATCGTTAAACAATAAATTCTTTAGATATTTAATGAATGCACTTGATCAGTTTCAAGAGAAAACACATTCTTCTTCTAAGTTTTGTCTATTTAGAGAGAAAACATATACTTTTTTTTTTCTTTGCAATAATTGAGTTAAATATTGACAAGAAATTAGGAAAATGAAATTATTAGATTATAAACTTGAGAAGTAAATTTGTCACTCATTGCAAAAATGGAATAAACATAAACATAGGAGGAGGGTTATACCAAGAATAGCCTATAGATTCTCTATACATTTTTTAAAAAATTATTAGCTTCTTGTCACGTGCATCGCACGTTTTTGTCAAGTCATGATATTAAAATGATTAAAGCAAAGTCCTTAATACATAATTATATAGCTAAAAGAGAAATTTAGAAGTTTATACGAATCACTGTATTGTGATTCTTTTATTGCAATCGCAATAATCTCATGATAATTAAAAAAAAACTTTAAATTCGTAAGCCAAAAACGCATTGAACATAGACTAATGATTATAAATTCTTTAGTTATATGAAGAGTATACTTGATCAATTTCAGGAGAAAACATACTCTTCTTCTAAAGTTTGTTCCACTTACATAGAAAAATATATATATATTTTGAAAGTGTGTTGCAATAATTGAGCTAAATATAGACGATTAAATTAGAGAAAAGAAATCATTAGATTATAAATTTTGAAAGTAAATTTGTCACTCATTGAAAAAATGGAATAAACATAAATGAAGGTGGAGGGTTATACCATGAGTAGTTTATACGTTCTCGTCACATCTTTTAAAATTATTAGTTTCTTGCCATGTGTATCGTACGTGTTTGATAACATATCTTGTGGAATCTCACAAGTAGGGTCTGGAGAAGGTAAAATGTACGTAGACCTTACCAGTATCTCATATAACGTAATATTAAAATAATTAAAGCAAAATTTTTATTACACAAATATATAACTAAAAGAGTAATTTAGAAGCTTACATGAAGCATTGTGTTATGATTTTTTTATTCCGAGCACAATAATATGAGAACTTTAAATTTGAAAAGAGAAATCATTATATTATAAATTTTGAAAGTAAATTAGTCTATTTTTAGGTTTTAAGAAGTATTTAAATAAATTGTAAAAAGATATTTAGATAATTTAATTTTTAAATCCTTAGTATATGTTGAAAAACTTTAAATAATTCACTCAAGATCTTTCAAGTAAATCATTAAACATATATGAAATTATAAGACAATCAAATATTTATATAACAAATGACTATTTTTTTAATAAATATTTTCATCGAACGGTCATACACTGTAATTATATCTTAGGGCTATTTATGATGTGTTTAAGGAAAACTAAAAAATAAAAAAAAGGTTTTCATATTTTTAATTAAGGCTTTGCAAGAATTTTCCAAGTAATTTGGCACTAATAAACAGTATTAGTTGATTAGTTTAATATAAGTGTAGCAATAAGGACTCATATATAAATTTTTTGACTTTAAGTTATGTACACTAATTTTATAGTAATTATTTTATAATATTAGATTATGAGGCTATTTTAACCTAGCTATTAATACCAGACTAATTACCATTTGTTTTAGATTTTCAATTAAAGTTATTAAATAGAATTATTGTAATTAACTATCTTTTAACTGATCTGATAATTAATTAAAAAACATATTTTATATCATCAATGCGTAAAACATTAATTAAACTTTTTCGTTTATGAACTAATAATAGTGAGAAGATTAGGAATTTTAATTATATTGTTAATTAGTGTTAAGCATTATCAAATAAATATGGAGGGTGAATCAAGTGAACATACAAAATTGTAACATAAGAGAAAGTCTTCATTTCTACTTTCTAAATTTTCTTCGGAGTTACACGAAGGGGTAGAGGTAGACCGAAGAAGTATTGGGGGAGGTGATCAAACAAGATATGGTAAAACTTGATTTCACCGAGGACATGACCTTCGATAGGAAGGAGTGGAGGTCGCGAATTAGAGTAGCAGGCTAATAGGCTAGTAGGTTGATGTCTGGTTGTGGGGCATAATAGGGTAGTAGGAGTTGTCCGGTGTTGTCTTTATCTGCCTTATATATGTTAATTGTCTCGAATTTACTTCTATCATGTGTTTTTCGTTATTAATCGCTCTTTATGTTCACTTTCTCTTTCTATTCCTCTTCCTTTCATGTTTTCGTATCTAGCTTATTCTGCTTATGGGTATTTGTGACGAGGGTTTCCAGAAACAACCTCTCTATCTCTATGAGGTAATGATAAAGTCTGCGTACATTCTACCCTCCCTAGACCCCACTTGTGGGATCTCACTGGATATATTATTGTTGTTGTATTATGTATTGTCAAATTTCTTTATAATAATATCGTTTGTCTAATTACTATAACAAACCTATGTAACATGATAAATTAATTATTATTTAAAAAAAAAAAAAGAACTTGACAATTATATACACCTAATTTTCCCTTTCAACTTGATGACACATCCCAATATTCAATGATAGAAACAAGAATATTTCTACATCAATTTTATTAGCCTGTCCAAACACATAAAAATAGGTGGTATGTTTCTGTTTGTTTGGTTCAATAGAAAGACAAAAACTCAATAATGTTGTAAATAATATTATATATTTCCCTCCGAACCATTTTAATTATCAGATATATTTAACATAATTGTTTCAAATTAATTGTCAATTTAAATAATCAAGAAATAGTTAATCATTTTTATCAGCTTTACCCTTGGTAATTAAGTCATTATTAAATGTGAAAAAACTATATTGCTACAATTTTCAAAAGTATTAATCATTTTAACAGGATTATATTAATCAAATCGCACCTCTTGTTAAATTTTTTTCTTAAGGATTAATGTCAGATCTTATCTAGACAACTAAATGAGACTGAGAGAGTACTCCCTTTGTTCGAATCCATAAGATCTCTTTTTTAGTTTGATTCAAGAATATTTATTCTTATAAAATTTAAAAAACACTTAATTCAAAATTTTAAATTTATTCTTAATTCAAAATTTTAAATTTTATTTTTCCCTTAAATTAAATAAATTCATGTAAAATAAAATGAAAAAATATATATACTTATCTTGTTAGTTGTAATGTTTTCAAGCTCACTTCACATGGTTGATTGGTTCCAAATTTAAAAAGTATATCCCTCAAAGATTCTATAATAATTCAATTGAGGAAAATAATTTCCCAAGATAAGGTTTAGGTCATATGTATATATTTTTGGTGTGTAACTAACTATGGAAATTGATTGTATAAAAGGGTTCTACACCAAGTGTTGGAGTTATAATATTCCAATCGGGTTCGTACAAATTCAATAACTTTTGTCGTGGTCTCTGTCCTTCGGATGAGCACTTTGAGTGCATTGAATAAATCCTTCAGTGTGCAATCACTCGTAAATCACACAGGAAATGTAAATCGCACTAGGTAAAACTCGTGCGATTAGCTAGATGAAGGCATTATGGGGAGTTCAAAATCGCGACCTCCTTTATGGAAGCCCTCCCTTAATCCAACTCAACCACACCCGAAACATTTGAGCACATCTGATATAATTGGAACGATATAGAGAAGACTAGCATGGTACCTGCGCAAGAATAATACACACAAATCCAATAGCTTTTGATTATTATTATTATTATTATTATTATTATGAACCTAATAACTAAACAAGCTATGATTTTGATGGTAAGTTAAACGTATTAATTATGAACTTCAAATCGTGATTCTACTCTATTTTGCACAATAACAAGATTATCTTTATGAGGATCGAATTCAACATGAGTCACAACCTATACAATTATTACTTAAAATCTATATAAATATATATATTAAAATATTTATTAAATATTTATAATTATTTGATTGTGAACCATATTTCTTAATTAAAAATCATCATAAAAACTCATAAATTTTCAAAAATTAAATTTGCCTAAAATCTTTATCAAACGTAACATATAACCACTTTTATTCTAAAATTATAAATATCTCCAAAAAAAATTGAGTAATCTAATTTTTTTTTTTAAATTACACTGTCAATATTGTATTTTTTTTTTTACAAGAGGTTGGTTATCCATATATTTCTACATTAATTATGGGAAATTTATTTCAAGAAAAACATTTATTACAAACTTATTTCAAAGTGTAGAAAATGTCAGTATTAATTAATTAATTTTTACAATATAGACAGTATTGCAGAGCACATGGTATTCTTGTGGTGGCAAAATAATACAAATAAATTAAATAATTCCTTTTAATTTCGTCCACAGTTTTATAAATCGTTAGGATTCGAATGGATATCTCAATATTTTAAAAAATAGAAATTAACGATGGATAAATTTTATCGTTAAATAATTTAGGGTTATTTATATAATTAAGTTTCACTATTTAAGGAGTTAATTATTTAAAAATTTATATTAGTTTATAATATTACATTTCTTTGTTATATTTTGGATCTCAAATATATGTATTTACCTCTTTCAGGTATACATATCAATTAATTTATTTAATTAAGGAATATAATTGAAAGTTATTGATTAAGAAGTATTTTTTATTAACTGAAAGTCGTTAGTTAAGGAGAATTACATATTAATTATTGTATAAACCCTCCTTACATTAACTGCGAATTACATATTATTTTTCTCTTTTGTTTATCAAAACTAATACATTTTTTTATTCTCAAATTTGAACAGGATGAAAATATCAAGAATCATGGTGATAATTTTCATGCTATTTTTTGAGCAACATAAATAAACATTCATATGAATCCTCATCGATTATATCAGTACCATTTTTCATTGAAATAAAAGATTTCAAACTAAATATTTAAAAAAAAAGACATTTAAAATCATTATAATTGACATATTATAAATCATTATAATCTAAAGATGCATCGTATGTAGAAAGAAAAAAAAAAAATAAGATGGGATTTTGTTTCAGTAGAAGAATCTCTTTGAAAAGTCCCATGTGGAGTTGTTTTTATTTTTATCCTCTTTCTTTACAAATAATTGAAACCTTGAGCTACTTGAATATTTCAATTCAAGATCAACAAAGATTATCGCGGAACGATTGAGATTCTTTTATCCTTAATTATATATTTTGAGTTCAAGATTCATATATACAAAAAGAAATTGTGGGGCGCATTATATGTTTTTCCAAAAATGAGCTTTGTAACGTACGAATCTAGATTAGTTGAACTCCAATACAGATATCAAACACTGATTGACACACACATATATATATTTTCAAACCGAGAAAACAGATGGAATTTTAGGATTCCTCCTATGCATACCTCTTCTGGTTGATCCACACCATCCTCCATTCTTGTAAAATCATACACACTAGCTAACAGCCCGTCAGGCGCTACATCATAGGCACATTGAGACTGTAGATAGTTATGCGTACCCATATACATAAAAAATGATAGCAATGAAATGTTATAACTGGCATGATATAGACCACGAAAAATATGAAGGTGAAACACAATGAAAAACAAACTTGCCTCATGTGAGTTGAACTTCAATACAGATATCAAACATTGAGTGAGACACACACACATATATATATACCCATATACGTAGAAATGACAACAATGAAGTGTCATAACTGGCCTGATATAGATCACGAAAAATATGAAGGTGCTACACAATGAAAAGCATATTTACCCCACATAAATATAATTGAACTCCAATACAAATATCAAATACCGAGTCATATATATATATATATATTATATATATATATATATATATATATATATATATATATATATATATATATATATATTCCAATTCCAGAGAGACCTAGAGAAACCCATAGCCATTGGTTCTAAAACAAAACAACAAAATACAAAGGGGTCAAAACTAGTGAAGGTTGGATCCTTAGAGTGAGTCTCTATTATTCTTTAATTTCTTACTCAAAATTATTGCATAAGCATAGAAAAAATTTCATTATAAAAGTAAAGAAATAGTACATGAGATTCCAAAATTCAAGACACAAAATCAACATTTTTTTTGGACACTTGTACAATTTTGTGTGTAATGTCACTCATGAACTTAGACAAGTTGTAAGTACTTTTTCATATGATGACAAAATGATATAATTTTACACACTTGAATTAGTTTATTTCCTTTAAATTCCACTAGCTAGATCTAATCTTATAATACTATTCTTCGTCCCATTTTATGTAACACCTGTTAATTTAACATAACTAAAAAAAAATAGAAAGATTTTCGAAGTTTGTGGTCTAAAATCATTTTCAGATACTTGTGTGGTTGAGAATCGTGTTACTAAGGGTAAAAAGAGAATTTTAAAGCTAAATTATTTCTAACTAGAGTAAGATGACATTCTTTTTGGAACGAACCAAAAAGAAAAAGATGCCACATAAAATGAGACAGAAGGAGTAATATATTTTTTTTTCGTTTGAGAGATCTTAAAATTTAGAAAAATCTTAGAGAAACAATAAAATTATTTTTGTATGATCTATATGTGATATGTTTGAGTCGTGAAAATAATCATTAATACTTATATTAGGATAAGGTTGTCTACTTACACCTTTTGAGTTGTAATTTTTATTAACGCGGGATGTTTTGTGCGTCGAGTCAAAAATGAATTAAAAAGAAAATAATTCTTCAAATTTAATTAGTAACCAAAAGAAATAATTTTGATTGGTAGCTTGGATTATTAGGTGAAAGTTCTATGCTAAAATGGTGAACAAATATGTCTTTTTTTTGCCTTTTTTTAGTTGATGTTAATCTAAAGTGAAATTTCTAAGGAGTTTCTTAATTGTTTATACCACATGAAAAATATGATTATTTCAAATTTTCCTTCTAATTATAATGATTAAATAAGATAAGTATTGACCCAACCATATTAGAAGGATTAGAAAAAGAAAAAAAATCATTGTTTACTATATATGTCTAGTAAGTGAAATTTACATATTAGGAGGTGGGCGAGAGGTTGGATATATAAGTTATGCAAAGGGGTAATGATAGACTGAAAAAGTATTGGGAGAGGTGATTAGATAGGATATGTCGAAATTTTATCTCACCGAAGACATGATCTTAGATAGAAAGGAATAGAGGTCGCGTATTAGGGTAAATGGTTAATAGGCTTGTGATTTAGTAGGATTAGTCGTGTCTTTATATATATCTTGTGTTGTTATTGTCTATCTTATATTTGTTACTTTTATTGTATTTATATATTATTATTGGCTTTTCCCTTTAGTCGGGTTTTTTTCATATCGAGTATCTTCTACTTTTGGGACTTGATATTGTTGAGACAAGGGTCTTCCAGAAACATCCTCTCAATCTCTATGAGGCAGTGATAAAGTCTGCGTATATTTTATCCTCCCCAGACTTACTTGTGGCATTCCACGGAATGTTTTGTTGTTTTATATTATTTTATAAGGAATATACCATGAAATAAAAATACATATACAATATATGGTCTACCTCGAAGTATCGTCTCTTTTATACCAATTGTTATTTACTACTATATAACAATACTTTTATCTCATTGATGACCTAGCCCGACTTCATATGAATTCAATAATTTTTACGAAGCAACTATTTCGTCTTGATTTTTAACGTTGAAATATCAAATACAAGTTACGTAGTTTCACATAACACCTAACTCGATTCATTATAAACACTCGATGCGAATAATTATTTTATTATACGAAAAAAAAATTACAGGGGCAAAATAGTCATTTGCATTCCAAAGAGGCGGTTACTGACTCATTCACTTCAATGATAGACCCAACTAACCTGATTCCATGCTGCTGACGCCACGTGTCCGATTTTTATTGCTTAATAAATCAAGCAAATTCCATGCAACCCGTAAAAATAGGACACGTGTCACCTCGAGTTGGGTAAGGAAAAGACGGTATTACCCTTGAACCGACTATAAAATCACGCTATGTGCCACTTTTTTCCAGAAATTTGCAGAAAGCAAAAAACAAAGCCGTCTTTGAGTTTTTACAAAAACCCTAGAGAGAGAAAATAATTTCCAGTTTTTTGTTCAGATTTTGGGAATGCAGAGAGATGAGAAGCAAATCCCTTCTTTATAATTTCGTTTTAGGAGGCTTTAAGCCCCAAAATTCACTCGCCGGAGGACGCCGGAATTGCCATCGGAATTGTCACCGGAAACACGTTGAAGACGGGTGAACCCACAAACCCAAACCTCGTTTTCGTCTCCGGTATAAACCCATTTGTTTTTTCTTAACGAAAACCATATATCCTTTTCGAATTTCCTTCGCCGGCGGCCGGAGTTACCACCGGGAACACGTCGGTGACGAGTGAACCCACCCACACACCCATCTACCCAACCCTGTTTCACTTTTTATTAGATCCATCTATCTTTTTTTTTTTCAAAAATCGAACACCCTTTTTGATCTTGCTTCAGAAAAGTTGCTGAAAATCACGATTTGATTTCAATGGCGCCAGAAGAAAAATGTGCTGTTTTGTATGGTAAATATGAGCTCGGGAGAATCTTGGGTCAAGGTACTTTTGCTAAAGTTTACCATGCTCGTAACGTGGTAACAGGGGAGAATATAGCCATGAAAGTTGTTGGCAAAGAGAAGGTGATAAAAGTAGGGATGATGGAGCAAATCAAACGAGAAATCTCTGTCATGAAAATGGTGAAACACCCAAACATTGTTGAGCTTCACGAAGTTATGGCTAGCAAAACGAAGATTTACTTTGCTATGGAGTTCGTCAAAGGCGGTGAATTGTTCGAAAAAGTAGCTAAAGGTAAGCTTAGAGAAGACGATGCAAGAGGCTATTTCCAGCAGTTGATTTCTGCAATTGATTTTTGTCATAGCCGTGGGGTTTATCACAGGGATTTAAAGCCTGAGAATTTGTTGTTAGATGAAGAAGGTAACCTTAAGGTAACTGATTTCGGGCTTAGCGCTTTTTCGGATCATTTAAGGCAAGATGGTTTGTTGCATACAACTTGTGGTACCCCTGCATATGTTGCACCAGAAGTAATTGGTAATCATGGATATGATGGTGCAACATCTGATATTTGGTCATGTGGGGTGATTCTTTATGTGCTTTTAGCTGGTTTTTTACCATTTCAAGATGAGAATATTATGGCTATGTATAAGAAAATTCACAAGGGTGATTTCAAGTGTCCACCTTGGATATCATCTGATGCAAGGAAGTTGATAACAAAGATGTTGGATCCGAATCCGAGTACTAGGATTACTGCTTCAAAGATCATGGAGTCTAATTGGTTCAAGAAGTCTGTGCCAAGGACTTTGAGGACTAAGGAGGAGGAACAATTTGCTTTAGGGGATGAAGATTGTGCAGGGAAGGCGAAAAAGATTGAGTCTTTGAATGCTTTTCATATCATTTCTTTATCGGAGGGGTTCGATTTGTCTCCGTTGTTTGAGGAGAAGAAGAAGATGGAGAAGGAACAGCTGAGATTTGCAACAACAAAGCCAGCAAGCAGTGTGATTTCGAAGCTAGAGGAAGTGGCAAAAACGTCGAAATTCAGCTTAAAGAGGAGTGATTCTAGTGTTAGATTGCAGGGACAAGAGAGTGGGAGGAAAGGGAAATTAGGAATTTCTGCTGATATATTTGCTGTAACACCTTCATTTCTGGTTGTGGAGGTGAAGAAAGCTAGTGGTGACACATTGGAATATAATCAGTTCTGCAGCAAAGAGCTTAGGCCAGCACTCAAGGACATTGTTTGGAAATCAGCACCTGAGAATCCAACACTTGCTTGAGTTATAATGCATGCTGCTACTAGATTCATATGTTAGTTTTGTTCTTGTTCTTGTTGTTTAGATTGTCTTGTTGAAATTGAGACTCAAAATCTCTGAAGTATGGTTCTTGAATTCATGTTTTAGAATGATTGAATTGTTTTGTTTGTTCTTGAAATTGAGATTGAATCTGAAGTATGTCTCTTGAATTCATGTGTTAAAGAGGATTGAATTTGTTCAGTTTTATTGATGTTGTGGTGGTGGAAAGCTGACCAGAAGTATGATCATCCTTGCCCCCCCCCCCCCCCCCCCCCCAACTATGCTATTATATTTTGACTAGGGGCCTACTTGTGCTTTTATACACATGGGAGTCCCTTTTCTTATCACTTCACCGTTCATTACAAGAAATGGTCACAAATTTGGTGACTACTATTTTGGTGGGGTATTCGACTAGGGTGAAGTTGGCCACATGTGAACATGTGGTTGGATTGAATCCTTCGCGATGAAAATAAGTTCTTTCCCAACTTTATATGTATATTGAGATAGGGACTGAATCTCTAAAGTATTGTATCTAGAATTCCATATGTTAAGAGGATTGAATCTGTTTAGTTTGGGTCTTGTTCTTGTTGTTAGATGTATTCTTGAATTTGGGGCTGAAACTTAATTCGAGGGCCTTTCAGAAACGATCTCTATTTTTATGAGGTGGTAGTAAGATCTGCATACATATTACCTTTTCCAGACCCTTTTTGTTTTTGGTGGTTGCTGGTGAGTGGTTGATACAATTTGATTATCTGTTCAAGGCTGTAAATATGTTAGCAGCTTGCAAAAAAAGTATACTGGCTTCTTGAGAATTGGTAGCACATATTTCTCTATTTTTTTTTCCTTTATTCAGTATTCGATGTCTACATTGAGCCTTGTGAATATAAAATCATGTTCGAAATTTTTATCCGGTATGTAGTATCCGCTTTGTTGGTGTGATGACAATTGCTTTCCTTTGGTAGGCGATGGCCTGATAATTCAACAACACTTGGTCCACTTATCACTTCTTTATCCATTTTTGACTTGTGTGATTTTGGGAATGGCAATTTGCAACGTGATGCTGAGAGTTTTTCAAAAATAGATTTTTTATTCGTATAAAATAGAAATAAAATTTACACGTATACATTTTATTTTTTCAAACTTGTGAAGGTATACTGGTATGTTGTCGTATCGCGAAAGATCTTTCTTGACTTCTTGTGCTAGTGAAACAATGCAAATACTTGGTAAAATTAGTTCTCATTCAATAAAATGAATATAGGAAACAAGAAATTTATTTTTTGTATATATGCCTTCAATATTTTGACTTCAAATCTTGTACAATCATCTATAATTAATTAGTGAATAATATTTATAGCTTTTATAGACATGTGCGTCATTTTTTGTGTTTTAAGTTTAATGAAATACAAATTTAGTAGGTTTCTTAATTTTCATAAGCAAGTTTTTGTGAATATTTTTATCCAAAACTTTTCGACTCCAAATTTGGTAGGATCATCCATAATTACAAAATGAATGATATTGATTACTTTTATAGAAATTCGAACCACTTTTTTGACATTTTAGAAATCACAAAAAAAGGAATATTTTTCTCAATTTTTCGAAGGCATTAACTTATGAATATTTTGTCAATATTGTCCAAAACTTTTTTTATTGCAAATTTAGAATGACCGTCTGTTACTACCTAATGAATAGTATTCATCATCTTTATGAAAATTAATATTATTTTATTGACATTTAAGGGTCATGAAATAGAAAATTGATATTTTACTCAACTTTCGTGAGCATTAGCCTATGAATATTTTGTAAATATTTATGTACAAAACTTTTTGACTCCAAATTTGGTAATAATACCATTCGTAATTACCTAGTGAATGATATTCATAACTTCTATAGAAATCCACATCACTTTTTTGACATTTAAGGGTCACAAGAATAAGATTTTAATATTTTTTCTCAATTTTCGTGAGTATTAACCTATGAATATTTTTAAATATGGCTGTCTGTTGGCATGTTATTCCATAATGCATCAACCATGTCCAAGGTAAACTCAGCTCACCACTGGATATTTGCCTAAACATGTACATTCATCTGCATGCACCTCCTTTCATTACAACAAAAATAACTTTTACCAATACCAAATATACGCATTAACAAAGAGTGCTAAGGCCTTTACCGACATTAGTTGAAGAAGCTCTGAAAAAAAAAACTCACAAGCTTCCCACATCATCTGATAATTTTTCGAGTCTCAAGCATCAGAATAGAGCAAGAGTTTATTCAATCTAAAAATTGACTTGTACCAAGTTTGTCCATCCTTCAAGATTAGAGGTACCTGAAAGAATCCGAGGTCCTTACGAGCTTCTGTGATTGGCTAAGGTTGATGTATTCCGATTTTCCTGGAACCTGTTTCACAACTAAATGAATCAAAGCGCGAGTAACTAAAACAGCCATAAGTTCTTTGAATGAATGTTCCATCTATATCATAATAAACCTTGGAGCCTTGCCAAAGTTGACTGATTTGGTTATCTTTCAGCTTCAAACTAACAAGTTTTCTCCGCGAAAACTAACAGGAAGATTTCTTGATGGAAATGTGTGATAATTTAACCACCTCAACTCACCAGGAAGAAAATTAGGAGCCTGACGAACAACTGTATTCTGGATACTGAGAGTTGAGACACCTTTGTTTGCTCATCTGTTTGAAAGCTGCACTCTGCTGACATTAACTTCTTGTGCAAAATCCAAGTTCAGTCACGCGCGTGCCTTTTGATCTTTTCAGTGCCCTGATTAAGAAAGAATGAGTACGCGAAAAGGGAAATTGGAGAAACAAGTATGATGACCATAGATAATTATGAAGTTACATCATACATCAGCTGCTGCGAAGTAATAACTAATTACATAGAAATTATCATTTGTAGAAACACTTTCAAAACTCCCTTAAGTACATGAGAAATATTCCGAGGCATCCATAACCTAATGTATCTTCTTGGATCATCCGAAGCTTCTTGTTGAATAATAAACCAACCCAGTTCTTGAATCAATCGATGCACTAAAATCTGACCTTGTGAAACCATAATCAGAGATTTCTCCATGAGAACCTTTATGCCAATAACAGGGCTAAAATTGAAACTTTTTAATGTTCTTATCACTAAGTCTATCTTTTTCAGTAGTAATATGGTTTTTGTTCCTTAATATGGGTTTTCTATTTCATACAGCCTAATCACTTCTACCCAACTCTTCGACGAGTGTTATAATGATCCAAAGGAAGATCTCCTGGCTCAACATTAGAAAACATTGTGAGGTGTCACATACCTTGTAGAGACAACCACAACCATCAATAGATTAACTATGTTAAAATTAATTTCACCCAAGGGTGTGCCTATAGTGGTCAATAAAAATGGGAGGAGAACTATGAGATGTTAGGTTCAAACCTTAGTGGAGGCAAAAAAGCAATACGTGTTTTGTTTGCATTTGTTAAGTCTTGGTATAGTAGACACAGTTATCTGATAGGCAGGTACATACGTTGTGGAAGTATCAGGTACCTGGTGCAATGATCTGGTTGTGCGCAAGCTACCTGGCCCTAACACCACTGGAATAAAAGAAATATTTATGGAATTCAAACAAGAGATGGCACAAAAAATTGAGATGGCTAATAGTGATCACAGATCTTATAATATCTTAGCAGTAGAGTGGAGCAATATGTTGATGGCATTCACCTCAAGAAGCTTATGCAAGCTAGATAAAATAACACTTCAATGCTGAATAGCAAGTCAATGAATGACTCCATTGGTTATGGATCGAACAAGTTTAAGGTAAGAAAGTTGTGTTCAGGCAACAGTACATGATCACAGGATTGCCACTGGCTATATCATCGATACGCACAATATGCTATCCAATCTGGAAGCATCAAGAAGAAGAAGTAGAATTCTCTTGTATCAAGACTATGGTCGCTTCACTGACATATTTACCAAGGCATTGAAGCATGAGGACTTTGCAAGATTGTATCTTCCGATTTTGGGATCGTCAAGATAAAACAAGTTTTAAGGTAACTGTTACATAAATAAAGTTCATTAATACAATTACTATGCAAGTTTGTTAGTTGGTTTATATATATGTTTTGGCACTTGGCTGCCCTTCTCCATTTACCTCTATCAACTGTTATCACCATCCATTAAACAGCCAAAGCTGACTTCAATTGCCAAAACAACCAATCTAAATCCACCAAGACAAAAATGAAAGTTTCAACTTCTTAATGCTATATTTGTTCAATCAAAACAAAATCCTCACCTTTTGAGAAGTCAATTAGATCTATTTAGACAAAGGAATCATCAGATGCATGTGAAAAACAAACAACAAAACTGAAAAAGCAGTGAAAACCAAATCAAACCAAAAGAAGAAATTAACAACTAATATAGTTGATTTGAGTTCAGATTTATGGAACCTTGACCAAACCAAACCATGAACACCGTAGACACAAAAAATGATAACTATATTATTTCTTCTGGAGGAAAACTATAATTCTATGAATGAAGTAACCAAATCGATCCAAGGTCCCATTTCATTCAAAAATGCATCGAGAAGAAAATTTTAAACTTATTTATGTCAAGACTATGATCAAGTAAGTCACATATTTTCTATGGCCACATTGAGGTATTAAGACTTTGCAAGATTTTGTCTTTTGATGGAGTTCCAAAATTAAGATGGAAGTTAAGCAAATAAAGTTGATTAATTTAATTAGAACACACACATGCTTATTAGAAGGTTCATGTATTTTATATTGTTAGTTTATTTGAGAAAATCAAGCAAGAATAGGAAATATCAACTCTATATGTGCGTTCTTCCGCCAGCCTTCTCCTTTTTACCATTTCCCCTCCACCATATAGTTATGGAAAACACTATGGAGTTGGATTTCATATATTGTAGTGCATTAGTTTGATTGTTCAAAGACATTTTATAGGTCTTTTAAATCTTTTGTAGGATTACACTTACTTAAGAGTACATAAGAACTTGGATGATTGATGAAAGAAAGTACTCTTCGATATGTCAAAGCTGATTAAATTAACTAGAGCCTATTGAGTTTCTCCATCTGATAATTTCGAACTTGCTGGCAAATGGCTAACACTGAGTGGGGTGAATCAAATGAGTACTACTGGTTTTGTATTTTTTATGGAAGACACAACATTTACTTTGTTTTCAAAGAAGAAATCTCTGTGACTGTTTCTACTTGTGAAGACAATTATGTCACATTTGCCTCATTCATCATACAATTTGAGTTCAGAAATTGTTGGAGATGCTACATACATGTCACAAAAGGAACCTACTATATTTATGTAGACAATAACTCTACTATTGCTTTGGGAGAAACCTATATTAGCTCTACGATGATTCGATGAATGGAAGAAGTAAGCACATCACTACAATATTCCATTTCATCGGAAGCATCAATGAGGAAAGTAGAACTCACTTTTATTAAGACTACGATCACGTAACTTAAAATATTTACTACACCAGAAGTATGAAGACAATGAGGATCCATCTATTTAGCAGCAGGCTCATCTGAACTTCATATTTCAGTGAAGAACATAAATTAATATGTTAAAATCTGCCAAAGTTGCAACAACTAGTAGATTTGAACCCATGATTTACAGTTTACAGTTCAATACTAAGTATCTTAACGGTTGAACCTATAAAGCTTAAATCTTGAATCTGCCCCCCGCATCTTCTTCAACAACTTTTTCCCTATTCAAAACGAAACTAATTCCTCACGAAGTCCCACTATATAACATATCCCTCGATTTATTAGTAGAGATAAACATCTTGACAGCACCAAGTTACAATAATATGTCTCTATGATATCACTAATCCCACCAAAAACAAGAATAGAGTCAAAACCTATATTACCCGGACTCTTCAAAAATGTCAACACGTCCGTGTCGGATTCTCCCAAAGTAGTGTATTTTCGGAGAATTCAACATGAGTGTGCAGCATTGAGAGTGAAGAGTCCGTGCAACTTAGGACTCAAAACTAAATCCCCAAATCTTTGACTAGTCAAATAGATCTGTTTGAACAAATTAAAGTTGCCATTTCAGTAAAACCATAATGATTTGCTTAGTTTTTTTTGGAACTTTTTGTACATTATCTCTACTCCTTTTTCAGACAGCCAATCACCCAATTTTGAAAGATGCAAACTTGAAATTATCAATGGAGAGCATACACAATAAATTCGAATGTTATAGCTACATTGATAACGCAAAAAGGAATATACGCTAAAAGTTAGCAGCTTTCCATACGCCCAAAACCTATATGCTCGAACTCTTCAAAAATGTCAACAAGTGCGTCGCAGATACTACTTTTAAAGGATTCAACCCGAGTACAATAACAATTTAGAAACTCCAAGCTACATAGCCCAAACCCAAAACACAATATAACCATCAGAATTAAACCCTAAACATCATACAACATGGTCCTAATGGGGAATTGCAGTTTAACTTTAAAGTATAAAAGTTCCCATTTTGAAGAAATTTCTTACCTAGTGGAACTTTTTCAACTTCCATTAATAGCAATATTCAAAGGTCTCTTTTTGACTAATTTTCTTCCTTGCCCTCTGCAAAAGAAATTAAAAAAAAAAAAAAACCATATAAATTAGTTCTTCATAATATTGAGGAGAAATTAGCTCATCAAAAACTTACATAAAATATAACATGATGCCACATATGAAAATAAGCAAATCCCTAGCATTTAAACAAGCAAATCAACTTAAAACACAGGTTTCATATCATCTTATGCAGAAAAAAAGACAACTTTTTTGGTTAATTTAAGACAGCTTTGTTGGTTAATTTTCCAAATGGTATAGCAAGTTGATATTCATCTTGAAAATGAAGCTAATATTTTTAAACCAGAAAAAAGTAAGAACCCCAAAAAACAAAAATAAAACCCAAAATGAAGATGAACAAACAACTAATGACTTCTAGAGAAGAAAAAAAATAGCACTAACAATTTCACAACAACAACAACATGCTCAGGACTCTCAGTGGTGGAATAAAGTTCAAACTATAAAAAAGTAAACACACGAGAAATCAAAAGTTCGACATCTACTATTTAATAGATTAAAAAATTATTTACTTATATATAAATAATACAATTTTTAGATGAAAAATTCACCCGAACTACCTTGGCACTACCTAAATTTGCCCCTTCTCAGTATGATTCCATAAATAAAGTTCAGGAGGATAAAATATACACTAATGTTATTTTTATTTTTGTAGAATAGAAAAATTATTTTTGATAAATTGTTTAAAAAATACAGTAAAAGAGGAATGTCTTTTTAGTTAAATGAGAACAGTAAACAGGGTTTACCTTTCAAATCCATGTCGATTTTCTCCATCAGAAATAATAAACTTATACTGGCTACTGCATCAAACGTCACGCTTATCAACAGTAAAATAACAATTATAATAGTAATATTTAACTGTGGGAATATCAGAAATAGAAACAATAAATAAAAAGGGGACATTCCCAAAACCTAAAAACTGGAAACTTTACTTTTCTGCTGCTGCTGCTTTCTTTTCAAGAAAGAAAAACCCCATCTAGAAAAAAGATTTAAACTTTGTAAATCATATCAATAGAGAAATCCAAGATAAAAAGGGTCAATATTCAATGTGATTTTGTTGCTAGCCAGTGTCATGTCTCTGTCTAAGTGCTATAAAAGAGAGAATTCCTCATCAAAAGATGCAACCTTTTTCACAGTTTTCTAGACAGGTTTTGCAAGTTCAACTATATACTCATTCAGGTTTTGCAAGTTCTTTATATATATAAAGATAGATAGTTATGATCACTAGCCTATGGATCTTCAATTACGAAACTTGTAAGTTTATTTGAAGTTGCTATTGACATAACAAATCAGTACACTATAAGTTAGGCCAATTCGGTCTTCTTCTACTAGGGTTTCGCCTCATTGAAATCAAATTATCTCACAATGTTCTAAATCTAACTCCTCTTCCACTAGGGTTTTGACTCATCATAAATAGAAACCAAATTATCTCACGACATTATAAATCTAAGTCACGTACCATTTGAATCGGCGAGGCGAGCAATTAACCAAACCCTTTGGAAGTGGAAGCAACAAAAAGGAAAAAAGGCAAAGGCAAGAGAGGAATGAATGAGTATATAGATATAGATTGACAGAAAGAAAAGTGAGCACACACAAAATTATATAATGCATACTATCACAAGAAAATTTTAAAAATGTTTATACAATTATCTGTGTATGCTCACTCTCTTCTGTCAGTCCTCCTTTCCTATTGCCATTGAATTCAGATCTCTCAGAAAGAAAAAAAAAAGGTAGGTAACTAAATGATAACTATTTTGACCAAGTAATATAAGTAAAATAATATGTTTGTACAATGTGAAATGTCATATTATGATGATGCACATTAACCCTACACATTAAATGGTGGTTAAAATGTCATGTACATAGTACAAATACATCTTTTCACCATTTTGTTTGATTAGGTACAAGACAAAGTACAAAACAAGTTCATTTAGCTGACGTTTTGTTGAAATTGGTTAGTGGGGTCTCTTATGGCCATTTTTCAAAATATTATTGGTTAGTTGCTTTGTAGTAAGTAATTATGAAGTAATTATTCCACTTCTTTTATTCTACCTATTAAGTAAAGATGGACAACAATAACATACTCAGTAAAATTCTATAAGTGAGGTCGAGGGTAGAATTTACGCAAACCTTACCACTACCTCATAGAAGTAGAGAAGTTGTTTCCTGGGAACCCTCATCTCACCAACCCATAAAGATGGACGAACGGAGTAATTTATATATGCATTAGTTACGTGAATTTCTAATTAAAGAATATATTAATTATATTCATAAATAATTTAACTTCTAATTTTTTTTGAATTTTTTTTAAAAAAAAATTGGGGGTAGGGGTAGGGGAAACGGGGAGGAGGTTATAATATGCGGAATCGAACTCTCGCCAACAAGGTGAGAGTTCAGGTAGCCAATCAACTGAGCTACTAATTAGCTATCAAATGTAATATTATTTATATAGAATTTAATGCATGTATAGTTCACTTCTAAATCAACTCAGAAACGACCCCTAAAATACTTTCTATATCAAGCATTATATCCACTAGTTCTTTTTCTTTAATTTCCTATTTGATGATTGATAGTCATAACATAATCCAATAAAATTTAAATTTATATCAAAAAAATCTCTCGTGAAAAAAGATAAAATATTTTTTAACTAAAGTAACTTTATATTTAGAACTCGAATCTGATAACCTTTACGCCCCTATGCATGATGAAAAGATGTCTTGAGAAGTTGGAAAACCTATGAAGCATGCGTGCGTTTACTTTTTAAAGAACAGTGACTATTAAAATTATTAAGTTAATCATTTTAACTAATGGGGTTAATTGTTAAGTTAATCACTTCATCCAAATCAGTGGTTAGACTTAGGATTAATCAAGTGACTAGTCATTACTGTATCTGGACATATTATTAAGAGCCAGTTTAGATTAGCTGAAAAAAAGTGTCTTTTAAAAAGTACTTCAAAAGCACTTGTTAAAGTGCTAAAATTTATTTTAAAAATAAGTAGTTACGTGTTTGGATAAAAGTGTTTAAGTTAATATATTTGGTAACTAAGTGTTGTTAAACACTTTTTTGATCAAAATGTCTTACATACCATTAAACTGTTACACATTATAAAATGCTAATTATTACTCTAATTTTTGTTTCTGAATTAGAATTAATTTATTTTATTCATCTTCAATATAAATTGTTTATATAAGTTAATTTATATGTGTAAGTTATTTTTAATTTTTAAAATATACAATTTTGATAAAATACATGAAATGTTTTTCAAATTATATTTATAATAAGTAATAACTATATTTCTGCTTAACCATAAATAATTTATTAAAAGAATAAAATAAGGAGAAAATAATTTAGAAGAAAGAAAGAGCAAGAAAAAGAAGAAAAAACGGAAGAAAAGAAAAAACACGAATAAGGAAAAAAATGGAAGAAAGAAAGAGCAAGAAGAAAAAAAGAAAGAAAGAGCAAAATTTAAAAAAGATGGAAAAAAAAAGTAGAAGCAAAATAATATAGAAATTATAAGCAAATATTAGGGATAAAAAAAGTAAATCTTTTAGTCAAACATAAATGACTTTTAAGCCAAAAGGAAAAAAATCGGGGGACTAACTTTTAACTTTTGTAAGTCATTTTTAACTTATTTTAAGTCGTTTTAAAATTTGTCAAATACTTCCAAAAGCTAAAGAAAGCTTACAGTTTTGACTTTCTTTTTTTAAACCTAGTGTTTAATTAAATTATCGCTCTGCAAATTCAATTGTCAAAACGAAAATTTGTCAATTAAATTAAAAAATTAATATATACAAAGACATCTATAATCATGAATTCATGTTTCATCATTCCAAAACATAAAAAAAAAATGATATTCGTTATGACAAGTTTGATCACCAAATCATTTATGATGAATCAACTAAAATGTCAAGTAAATCCAAATCCAACAATTAAATTCACAAAATGAGCTAGCAATTCAGCAGCGTATTCAAAATTTCAAGAGAATGAATGCACTATTACAGAAAGGTGGATCTAAGAATAAATTTGATCAATTTGATTTTTAGATTCTTATCATTAAATTCGTTTAACTTTCTAATCTCATTTAAAGAGGTGCACCCAATTATTATCGCTCTATGCGATACTTTTAGTGTGGGTTCGCATATCTATATTTAAGTATTTTTTAAAAATACAATACTAATATATATGATTTAGGAAGAGAAGTATGGGTTCACATGAATATGGTGACCTCCACCAAGATACGCTCTTGACTAGCAACTACTAATACCACACAATAATCACCTACAATCATGAAGATTTATTTCACGATCACACACACACATAAAAATGTTTGCCATGTCAAGTATTGATCATCAGATCATTTTCGATGTGGTACTTCGTGTGTGAATTCACATATTTATATTTAAGCATTTTTTAAAAAATAGACAACATTTATATATATATGAATTAGGAAGAGAAGCATGAGTTCACGTGAATACTTTCACCCCCACATAGATATGCCCTGACTAGCATGTACTAATACCACACAATAATCATCAACAAATAATGAATTTGTATTTCTCGATCACACACATGAAAACAAAAACAATGTTTGTCATGTTAAATATCGATCACTAGATCATTTTCGATCAACCGACCAAATTTCAAATCAATCAAAGTCCGTCTATAAAATTCACGATAATCAGCATGTATAGAAGTGACAATTGGGCGGGTTGGGTCAAAACGGGTAGAGTAACGGGTTATAGAGCGGGTCAAAAAACAACCCAACCCAACCTAACTTAACTAAGTTTTACTTATTTTATTTGTTCTTTTTCTATATTTTAATACTTAATTAAATTATATTTTTCTTTATTATGTCTATATAAAACATATCAAATTAAAAAAAAGTATTTTAAAAATATTTTGACAAAATTTCTCTCGAGTCTATTCTGGCTATATATCAATCCCTATTTTACATGAGTTGAAATAGGTTGGGTTGAGATGAGTTTTGTCGAACTTCAACGGATTGAACAAGTTTTGTCATAGTAAGTATTAGTCACCAGATCGTTTTCAATGAACCGATCAAATTTCACCTAACGGGCTGAAATATAAAAAAACTCTGAAATTGGGCTTACAAGAAATTTCTAAAGCCCATGTTGTCTAGTCTCTTCGGCCCATATGATTTGGGCTAGTAAACATCATAGTGACCCAAACTAAAGCTTCTTTCATTTTTCTCACTGTATTTGCTTTCTTCCCTTAGCTTCCTCTTTTGGTTGTCAATGGCGTTGGAAGCCTATGCATCACAAAATACTGATAAAATCCATACAGATGTTCTCTCACAAGCTCGAATTTCTTGCTACAAGGTACAATTTTTTTGTTCTTTAAACTCTAAAAATTGTACATTAAGATCAATCTTGATTAGTGGCAGAGTTAGGATTTTGAGTTTATGGGTTATGGATTCTAAAAGGCATAGCTTACTGGGTTATCTGATATTATTTTGCTTGAGCCAAAGCCAATGGGTCTGCTGAACCTGTACGAAAAATTACACTGTATAGCTAAGTTAAAGTTTTTTTTTTTTTTTTTGGTATTAATATTATATGTTGACACCCCTTTTGTAAAATTTTATGATGTTGACAAAGCTAATTGAAGGAATTGAATTGTTGTTTTAAAGGCAAGAGATGCATTTTATTCATGCCTGGAGAAAGAATCTAGTAAGAAACCTACAGAAATTGCGACAGTTGGTCTTTTATACCCTGTTGAATGCAAGAAAACCAGGGAGGAATATGTGAAACAATGTAGACCTACTTGGGTAAGGTCATTAAAGCTAAAAGCTTTACAGATATGGGTTCTTTTTCCTATATTGTTCATTATGGATTCTGGGATTTTAGCTTTGGGTCTGTTTGGTATGCATAGGTTAAGCATTTTGATAGGCAGTATTG
Organism: Solanum rostratum; assembly: GCA_029948455.1. NCBI lineage: Eukaryota > Viridiplantae > Streptophyta > Magnoliopsida > Solanales > Solanaceae > Solanum > Solanum rostratum. The sequence goes on along the minus strand of CM057046.1, from coordinate 972,820 downwards.
TGCTAAGAAGAGGGTTCAAAGACTTTTGGATGATAATGACTCAAGGAGAGGTATGTTGTTACTTCCCGAAGCTTTATATTCACGTACCCTTTGGTTTATGTTGATAGTTGGTTATGACTATTGTTGTGTTTGAAATAGGCTGTCGAATTTTCTAGATACTGAGTTCAAATTGGTAAAGATTTGCATTTTTATAGCGAATGGGCAACTCCATTTCACTTCTACCATTTTTCATAAATTAGTGTAAATCAGTGTTTTGTCAAAGGAAATCATGTTGAGCACTGTGCCTTGCTTAGCGGGCACTTCAGTGTTGTCATCAAGGCTCCAAAACATAGCTTTCCTTTCCAATCGGCATAATCTTGAAGAAGTGAGACTAATCAATTGATATTTCACTTTATTGTAATTTTCTTAAATTAATTACGCTGGGTATGTTCTTGTTATTGTGTTTGTTATTCATGCTTATAATTATTAGTCTTGGACTACACATAAATATTTGTATTTTTTTCCTGCATTGCGCCTTTCTTCATTTAAGTCCACACTTTGCACTTTAAGCCCCATAAAACCTTGGAGCTTTTTGCGCTTTTCACTTTTGATAACAATGGAATAAATGAGCTCAAGAGCGGCATGGCCTGGTGCAAAGGGTCCTCCTCCAACAACAGGGTTTGGGGTCTGAGTTATGTAGGGAGCAAGGCATAAAAGTAACTGTTGGACTCCTGGGAACGTGTTTGATGGAGGAGGATCAATCAATTTCTTATCTAAAAAGAAAAAATAGTATAGAGGAGATATGTGTATGTGCAAGCAGCAAATTAATTGTGCATTTGGTATTATGAAATCTAGTTACTTTTACATGGCTGCTATCCTGACTAGTTTTTTTGAGTTAGCCTGTAAAATTTGCATTTGAGTGATTGATAGCAGGTCTTGATTAGTGAGAATTAATTGCTTATTCGTCTCTCCTTTTCTGAATTCTTTTGACGAAGACATGAAGAATGTTTTGATGGGTTTATTGGCTTGGTTGAACTACCTTGCAGGGGTTTAAAGCTTGGTGACATATAAGGAAGAGGCTAGTGCATAACTCATTGTCGCGGTAAAATTGTTGGCTGATTATTGCTTTGAATGTTCAGAATTTCCATATACGAGTAGGAGTACTTAACATGATGAATTCCTAGGGATCAACCATTGAGTAGCGTGCTTCTTTTTATATTGGTGGTTTGTTCTACGTGAGCTTAGAAGATCCTGAGACTGTATTTTACTTGCAGAGTGAAAATAAATGTAACATGGTGTCTCTGCCGTGCCTTCGGAACAGGGGTTTAACTTTGATAGTTATAAAGTTTCTTGAGAAGTATTTTTCTACTATTCTTTTCAATTTAGTATACAGAACAGTATTTATTTGGATTAGGATCTTTAATCCTTTTGCTTCTGTTCTTATATGGTCCAATCTGTGGGGCATTTAATACAACTAGTATCAACAGATTATTATATTTACTGGTCAGAATGCTTTGTCATGCTTTCTGTAGTATTTTTCCATGACTTCTTCACTTCTGTTATTTACTTTTCTGAACTGCTTTTATCTGTGTTTCATTTGAGCCGGGGGTCCATAGGAGAGACGGAGACAACCTCTCAACATCCAGAGTAGGGTAAGGTCTGCATACACCTACCCTCCCCAAACCCCATTTTGTGGGATTACACTAGGTAGGTTGTTGTTGTAGTATCAACAGACAAAGTTAAACGTGTTTACCTGTCGTCAAAATGCCACTATGATGGTAGTTGATTAATTTATAATGAGTGAAACCATTGTGATTTTCTGCTATTGAACGAGAATCTAAAAGGAGCTTTTCTCTATTCTTACTGAAAAACCAGGGAAACAATTTGTTATTGTTATTCCTCCCTCAGTGAAATGTTAGCGGAAGTGGCATCACTTTTACTAAGCTGTTTCTACTTTGCCTGCTAACTGCTACAACAACATACCCAATGTTTTCCCAGTAGTGGGGTTTGGAGAGGTTGGGTTGTTGGGAGTGAACACAGACCTGACCCCCTACCTTGTAAGATAGAAGTCAGTTTCCAATAGACTTTGTCTGCTAACTGCTGTAGTGAACAAATGCTATGTAGAGAAGTACTAGGGTTGGTGTTGGCGTAATGAAGAAATTCACAATACTTATCCCCAACAAAGCATGTGAATGGTGGATATGTATTTCAAGAGAGTCACTTGACTGTTAGTTTGAGTGATTGAAACAAAAGAACAGGAACTAAATGGCTACTAAGAGGCAGATTAACACTAGAAACTACGGAGAAAGATTTAGTAGTCCAGGCTAGGTTGCTCGGATCCTTCGAAATTGTCATTGAGTCTGTCAGATCCTTAAAATTTATTTATTGAGGATCTGATACAGGTGCGGCAACATCAGTATTTTCAGAGAATCCAAGCAACATAGCTTTTAGGTGCTCATGCATAAAATATAAAAGGCATTAAGCAAAGACTTACTAAATTGCTTTGTTCAGATTATTAGCATTGGTTTCTCTCATTACTATGTATTTTAGAGACATATCACTGCAAATTTATGTTGTTCGAACTCTTTAAAAACATCGATGAATGCGTGTTGGATACTCCAAAAGTAGTGTATTTTTGGAGAATCCGACACGGATATGGTAACATTTTTTGAGAGTCGGAGCAACTTAGCTGCAAACTGTTTTGTTCTATCAGCATAGGAATGATCAAGAGCTTCTATCAGCATAGGAATGATCAAGAGCTTTCTCAAAGTTACTACTATATTTTCCTTCCATTGTATTTAGGTAACTCTAGAATAAATCCCTACTATCCTTGAGAAAGCTATTTATCAATGTTACTAACACTTGTCCTCAATATTATGTGATTTTAGTGATGCCTCCTGACAATTGGGAAGGTTCTTCTGCTGAAAATTTTAGATGATATCATGATCAATTATTTTCCAAAGTTCCTTCCAACAGATTTGCTAGCTGCATGTGATTGTGACTCCAGAAACAATTGGAATTTGTGTTTCCAAGTAATCCTGTGTTCTCATTCGCTATCTCACTCTATATAGTCTAGCGATTAATGAAGTGAGTGAAAATCATGAGCAAGTACTGATAGAGGTTTCAAATTCCGACTCAATCAAAGATACACCAGCTGATTTATTTGTATTGCCCACATCTCTGTGATACAAGTTACTAGGTAATGATGTTAGTAGGTACCCGATGGAATAGGGGAGGTGAAAACTATGTGGACAGAGTTACTAGCTGTTTTGCTAGTGGGGAAGTAGTAGTATCGGCCAAAAGTATATATTTTTATCAATAGTTATCATATAAGTAATCGAATTGTGTAAATATTTTTTACAGTAATCGTGCATATAAATCCTGCGTATTAATATATTATCCTATCTTCCTTTGTACTTCTTTTATCAAGAAATTAAAAAAGAAGCAAAATATTAATTAAAAAAAGAAAAGCTTCATTTTCTCCAAAATGAAATAAAAAATGTCAACAAGATCTGTTTTCTAGCTGTCTCTTCAGAAAGCAAGAGGAAACCTGTTTCATTAGAACTAGATATATAGTTCCTTTTCAAAAGTCAAAGGAACAATTATTTTATTTTATAATAAATTATTAGGCCTGATCATAAAATAAGATAAAGTATAGGACTAGAATTTCCAAATGTACTAAAGACAAACTAATTATTACTTATAAATAAGTACTCCCTCACTTCTCCAGATCCTGGATTTCTGGAGAATAATGTTCTTTTAATCACTCGTTTAGTCGTATCCCACTCATAATAGCATCCTTACAATCTGTTACTCTTACAATTAAAAATTTCTCAATATCCCCTCAATACTATTCATTGCACAGTAGTTTCATATCTGTTAGAATGAGAAATTACTAAAATATACCAATAGTATTTTTTTTATTGTTTTTAATGTCCTTACTCCTTCCAAAGAGATTCACTATCTTCTTTTGCTCCCGGTACGAGGTGGGAGCAAAGTGAGACTCAGATAATTGGGTTATGTGATGAGTAGAAGGGAAATGGTCTCAATGAGAAAATGCAAGAGATTGGATATTGTAAGTGTTAGGAGAGATAAAAGTTGGCTGAAGATGTATGAGGGAGAGATAATTACATATGATATGGCATAGCTTCTGTTTACGAGAGTGTGGAGGTTGCGGATTAGAAGAAAAGAATTACTTGTTATGTTTTTTATTTCTTTTCATACCTATTTTGATTTATTGTACTCGAACTGAATGTCTTTTCAAAACAATCTCTTAATGAGGTAGAGATAAAATCTACCTACACTTTACCTTCCTCATATTTCACTTGTGGAATGTTTGTGATGCATTTTTAACTGAAGACAACGTTTAGAAAAAAAAAACCCTTTTGAAACTTATATTCTAAAATAAGTCATCATAAAAGTATAAAATGAGAAATATAAAATCAAATTGCTTCTAAATAAATAAAAACATTGGGTCACATTTGGGATAGAAGGACTAACTCAAGTCCCGCCATTGCCCATCGTGGCTGATTGAACAGTGGAAGCGGACAAGGTAGGAGAAGACGGCCCACCGCCGGCCTCACCACCGCCATTGACGGCGGAGCCTCCGCCGAGTAGTATCTGGTTGTTGTTGGGTTTCATGGAGTGACACGTGGAGGTGGAGATAGCTGTGGCTAAGGAAATTGGCATAAGGCATAAGCCTTTTCCTTGAAGGTACTGCATGGCTGATCCCATATCTTCTTCCATCAGCTTTGCTACTTGGTGCTCCGTCATCGTCATGCTGCTCTCGTTGTTGGCTGTCGACATCGTTCCGTTACTGCCGCCCCGACCTCCATTTCCTTGTACGCAGTCACCTCCTCCCTGCAAAACCAAATTTCTGATTACTCCATCCGCCCAACAACAATAGTTGTCCATTATTAATTTAGTACAAGGATTAACCAACAGTAAATGATAGAAATTTTTTATCAAATAATAGGTAAGTTTTATCAAATCACCTTTTGAATATAATGAATACAATATCTGGAAAAATATAATAAGAAAATGACTATAACTAATCATAACTATAAATTAGAAATTAAGTAAAAATTATCTCTTAATTTTATGAAGTGAACAAATATTATTGAATATCTATTTTTAGTACAGTGACCAAGTAAAGATGCACGGAAGGAATATTATTTTTCTTAAACAAGTACACTTTCCATCACAATTTATATGAGTTAGTTTGATTTGACATGGAGTTTAATAAAAAAAGAGACTTTTAAAACTTGTGATCTAATGAGTCATGGATATTTTAATGGCCAAAAAATATTTTATTAAGGTTAAAATGACTATTTTAAAATTAATTACGAAATATAGTATGTCATTCTTTGTGAGATTGATTAATCTGAAAAGTAAATCATACAAATTGGGATAAGATGAAACTTATATAAATTGGGACAGAAGAAGTAGTAATTTCACTTAAATATGTAAAGATATTTTTACAGCAATAATAAGAACATGCCTGTGATTAAGGTTTATTACTCCCCTAAGGACGTAGTGAGATTTTGGGTGAATCCACAGTTCCGATTATAAGTTTATGTAAATTCAGCAATTTTCTGTTCAGATCACTTTGTATATATGTTTGATATTCTCTAAATATTTGTAAGTATTTGACTACACTCCATTATTATTGTATATAATATTAACTTGAAGTAGTTGTGGGAATTCATAAAACTGAAATACCTGAATAGACCTTCAAATAAGAAGATTGACTTTAAAAGTGAATTCATATTTTGAAGTTTGGAAATTCTTACAAATATCTCAAGTTAATACACATATAAGATTTGAACAAATGCCATCAAAATCAATGGACAGCTCCCCACCCTTTAAAGATTTTGAGTTGAATACATGAATCCCTACAAATGCAAAGAATTCTAGCAGGAGCTACATCCCCATTTGAGAGATTCTACGTAGCATAGATCTGAATTACTCGAAACTGGGTGTAAGAATACCGGGTGATTATATCAGAAAATATTATTGCTTCCTAAATTAGAATTTTTAGAATAAAGAAAAATGAGCACAAAGTATGTCATTCTTCTGAAATATAAATTAAAATAAGAGGAGAAAGCTCTCAAGCTTGGAGGTCAAAAATAGGCTAAAAAGGTGAGTTTTATGGTTTGTCACATTCTGCTGACAGAATTTTAGAGGGACAAATTGGAGTTATTTTGTCTGTTCAAGAATTGTTCCCATGCTTTCTCTACTGATCAAAGTACTATGCCACTTTCATCCCCTGTTGATTTTTCTTTAAATGGAAAGCCTAATAGATATATTCCTCTAGCATAGGGCACTGACCATTGATTCTATTTCCTTTTCCGTTTATTGTACTCACTCCATTAATAACCAATTAAAACTACAGCAAGTAATACCTTTGATAGGGTGTTTGAGCTTTAGGATCGTAACTAATTCGAACATTAAAGGGAGTGTTCCTATTAGATTTTTCATACTTAGGACTCAAGTTCAAACATCTAAACTCTGACTAAGATGGAGAAATCCTACGATTCCATTATAGGAGAAATGCGAAATGACTGAAATTCCAACTATGGTGTATGATGTAGTACCTCGGAGGACCTATCAGCAACTAGGGGAGCAACAGCTGCAGCACCGCCCAATCTGCTCATACTCAGAACCTAAACACAGAGGAGAAAAGAAAAATGAAAAAGGAGAAGCAGAAACACCATGGAGTTATAGTCTTATAGAAATGCCCAATAGGACTTCTATTTCACGGGTGACGCATGTTGGACATGTAAGGGGTGTCATTTGACACTGCTTATCAAAAAAACTTTTTATTTTTTTATATATAAAATAACCTGTACGTCAAAATATTTGTGAATATAAGAAGTGATGACACCCCTTGACATCAAGACCTCCATTGTCTCGTTGGTTAAGGACATCTATTTCACTGTGTAGGTCAAGAGCTAGAATTTGGCTAAAGTTCTCTTCCGTAAATTGAAGTAGCCCTGATAGGAGTATCTAAATTATGTTAGAATGATGTTGATTAAGATCGACTTATGGAATCGAATGATTTTAGATAATTTTGAACTGAATTTCCTTAACATATTTGTGTGTTCACGGTCTTTATATTTTGAGTCTTCTTTATAAAATTTTGACTCCACCAGTTATACCATAGACACGTATTCACAAACCAAGTTGGAAATTAAACAACTAGAACAGCATTTTCCATCCCATTTTGTCAACTGGGAAGCACTGATCTATTTCAATATTTTAAGTCCAAGAACAATAAATGTGAAGAAAGAAAAAGAGAGAGAGAGTACTTTGACTTGGAGCTGGAGGAACCTGACATAGTCGATGATCTCATCTAACATTGAAGCCTTGTCTGTCTGTCATTCCATAAATCACAATCACGTTAGTTCCAAATATTATACCGTTCATTTTGCAATAATTAGAATAATTAGCTAATAAAATAACTTATCATAATGTCTTAAGGCACAATTAGGTATAATATATATATGACATAAAAAAACAGATTTGTATCCATGATCTCAATATACACTCCCTCCGTTTCAAAATGAGTAGCATTTTAGCAAAAATAATAACCTTTAAAAAATTAATAGATACAATATTAGTTAATTAAATTATCTCTATAATAAACGTTTATTGAAAATCGAACACTATTAAAAAGATGAAGTATAAGGATATAACTGAAAAAAGATACTATCTTCTTTTTTATAACAAGGAAAAACCCTCAATAACTATTATTTGGATGCATATAAGGTAAAATCCCGACTCCTATGTAATAGCTTGCAAATCACAAAAGAGAGGTAACTCGTACTATGCAAATCCGGTACTTCGAGCTTGACCTAAAAGGCAACATTCTATCTTTTGTCTTGAATTTCTAAAATAACACTTATTTTGAAACAAAATTTTTACAAAGATGACACTTATTTTAGAAAGGAAAAACTAATAAATTTATGATAAGAAACGTAAATTTCGAACTCATATATATAGTTCACAAATTGTTACTAAGAAATTTTATATATAGTAAGACCTAATACAAAATTAAACTTTGTAAGACTTAATACATGATCAACCCTTTAAAGATGTTTGGATATTTGGTTTAGGTCTCGAACTAACTTTTGCTTCAATTGAACATTTAGATTCTATCAATTTAAATTTGATTTTTTTTCATGTGTTTTTATTTGTCTATTAGGTATTTAAGTTAATCACATAAAATATGTTATTTTATTTCATTATTCACATTCACTTTAATAAGCCGTAAAACTTCAGGCTTTTCTACTTGAGGTTTATCGTATAATTAAAGAAGATGACATATTTTATGTGGTTTACTGCCCAGTAGACAAATAAGAACACATGCAAAACAATCGAAAATTTAAACAAAAGTGTCTAATTAAAATACTTTAGTAGGAGTTGAGTTGAGAAACTCATTAAAGCATGATTTTTAGTTCAACTATATAAATACTCTTCGGGGGTGGTCCAGTGATTTGGATTTGGGACTTCATATTGGAGGTCTCAAGTTAAAAAATTCCTCACTAGCGAAAGCAAGGATTTTGCCATTTGGGTTGAGCTCGTCGCATTGGGTTTGTCTAGTATGAGTTACCTCTCATATGTGGTTTGTGAGCTATTATATAAAAGCAAAGGTTTATTCTATGCACACCCAAAGAATAATGACTTGCGAATTTTCCTTATTCCAAAAAAAAATATATCCCGACAAATTTCAAGGATTAACTATGTATTAAGCTATAATATACTACGTCTCCTTCTAATTTAAATTTCTAGTAGCTACTGCGATTTGACTTATAGTATCAACATTTAACTTTCATTAATCAAGTATAATCTTCCAATATTAAAAGACTTAAAACATTAAAAGAGGAGAAAGAAGGGAAAAAAGGAAATATTATAAAGAACAATGGGTGCTTTGGGTAACATGCACAATACATTTTAAATAGATATAAATGTTGAATTACGACTAATAGGTGATTAAACTGACTACAGTAGCGGATTACGATCAAAGCATCTCATTTTCAGATTAATTCTAAGTACTAATATAGTCGATATTTATTCTTGACACGTTTCCCAATCTGATTTATGTTAGACACGTGGACGACAAATGTGGAATGACACAGAAGCAATCACTAAAATTATGTCATTAAGATAAAATATGAAGTTTAAAGGTTACCATATACTTGTCAAATACTCCCTTCTATATCAAATTAATTGAACTTTGTTTATTTTAATGTTCAAAATAATTAAATTATTCTAAGTTGAAGATGAATGTTTAAATCTTTTTATATTTATGATTTTATTTATTGAAATTTTATATTTTTTAGGAAATAAATTACACTATTTATTTATGATTTCACAGAGAGCAATAGTGAAAAGTATGATGTAAATTTTATCTTTAAATTTTTATTTTTTATTACCTTACAAATTCAATTAAAATGAAACACAGAAGTATTTACATAACTATAAGTCATATTACCTCGATTAAAATTTAAGTGTTGTGGGATTTTCTTTCGACTGGTGTTTGACAGTCGATTTCTTTAGACATTTTGTACTTTTGTTTTTAGTATGAACGCTTTCATTAAATCAACAAATGGATATTATGTATTTTTTATATATAAACGTTAGCTTTTAATTAATACTTATTATTAATATATATTTGTATCTCATTAAATCATTTAACTATAGAAATTTACATAATTTGGTGTAAATACTAGCACAAGTAATGTTTTATACAAAAATTTAAAAAGAAACTCTTTAAATTTAATTTTTGGTAATTCTATATTTTCAACATTCTGCATGTCTCTTATTAAATCCTAAATTTCTCAAACTAAAATACTTAAAATGAAGTAAACGGTTAGTAAGATAAAATAAAATACTTAATAGTGAAACTATTACTACTCATATTATTTAAAATGTTACACAAAATGATACGAAATCAATACAACTTATGGAAATAACTGGGAATCATACTTTATTATTTGAATTAAGTTTTGCATATTTTGAAAATAAATTCTCTATTTATATGAGATAATAATAAAATTTACGTATATTTTTTTCTCTTCGAACCCTACTTACGAAATTTTATCGTATAAGTTATCCTTGTCTCTTCGCATATTATAGAAAGCTATTTTGACTTTACAATATTTACTGTTTGTAATTTTTAATACTACAATTATTTATTTTAAAAATCTTAAAGTAATCAAGATGGAAGTATTAAAAACAAAGAGAATAATTTTAATTTATTTTTTATTAGGAGTGAGGGAAATTACCTTATTGGCATTCGGTACCAGCTCCTGCAACGACTTCATTCTCTCTGCAATTCTCTCTCTCCGTAACTGCTCACATCCAAAATTTCGGAGCCACAACAAAACAAATCAGAAACAAACACAAAATTCGCCATCAAACCCTAACAAATTCATCAAAATACGACAAAAATTGAATAAAAATAACTGCAACAATTATGAGACGAGTATTCCGAGTACGTACTCTTTCAGCAATACTGTGAGGATCAGTTGCTTGTCCTCTTCGAGCCCTAACTTTCTGTTGCTTTGGTTGTGCTCCACCAGCTGAACCACTTGCCGCCGGCGTTTGATTCATCGTCAACGACGCCGCCGGCGCTCCGAAACTCTGTGCCTGTATTTTCACACGCCTTTAACTCATAAACTTATGCATTATTGAGGAAGAAATTAATACAAAGGAAAGTTGATTTCTACACATTAGCGATGTTTTAAACTATAATTGACCTCTGTAACTGATTGAAATATATCAGTAGAGTTTATTTCGATATAACTTATCGAGTGAAATTTCACTAGTAGAGTCCAGAAGGATCTACTGAGGCTATTTCCGAAAAGGAGAGTTTATTTCGATATAATATCAAAAAATTAGTAGTGTAATTGATTGATATATATGTATGTGAGTTGGGCAGTATATATGCAGACCTGAGAATGGTGAAAGTGTTGAGATTGATTTGAGGTTTGACCTAGAGATCCAGCAAATCCATTGTAGAGAGCTTGAACTGAAATCTCATTTCCCTGTATATAATTAATTCGTCATTGATCTGCTGTAATTCAGATAATTATAATCATAGACTTGATTAAACTGTCACTCAATTGAATTTTTGGTAATTAATTCGTCATTAATCTACTATAATTCAGGCAATTAATTAATTAATTAATCAATCACTCTTACTGAACCAAATTTTTTGGTAGACGAAACTCACCGGATTCAAACCGTCGTCGTTTTGATCGCCGGCGATTCCTCTAGAAAGCAAAAGCTGCTGCTGAAGCATCAACGCTTTGGCAGCTGCGGCGGAGCTACCGCCGTTGATCTGGTGCTGCCGGAGCTTGGAAGACAAGAGAGTTGACTGATGGTCGTCGAAGTTGTACGGGTTACCGTCGCCAGAGATTTCAGGCCATGGAGAAGAAGAAGGAACGGAAGAGAGAATCTGCTGGAGGAAGTCATCGTGAGACGACGTCGGATCAAAATGGGAATTACTCATATGCTCGCCGGAGGAATCACCATTTTCTCCGGTGCTTTGGAATGAGTTCATAGCTTGCATTGTAATTTTTTTTTTTCTTCTGTTAATTAATTAATAATGTGAAGAACTCATAAGTTTGGTGCTGAAATGTTGTTTATATAGGTTGCAACCGACTCCCACCCCTCGTGCTTGGATATAGGGTCATTTCAACAAGAAAAATATTACACTCCCTCTCGTTTTACGAGAAATTCTTTGATTTATCACGATAATCATGGTTGAAAGTCATTTTTAAATATTTATATGATTAAAAATTATTTGATTAAGCATAAAAGGAGAATTTTAAAATTAAATTATTTTTTATTAAAGTAAAATGACATCTTTTTTAGGACAGATGATAAAAAAAAGGTGCCACATAAAGAGTATATGAAGTTACGATAATAATATCTGACTCGAAAATTTGATAAGTTGATATATTAAGGTCAAATACATAAAGAGACACCTAAACTTGTCCTCATTTTTCACTTAGACACCTAAATTAAGACAAGTTTCTAATAGACACCTCAACTGCTCAGATTTGAATCCATTAAACACTTTTATCCTACTTGGCACTCTCTGGTACTGTTTTTTTAATTTTTCAGCCAAAAATAAATAGTTGCGGTCCAAAAAAAAAATCCCATAAAAGTAGGATAAAAATTAAAAAAACAGTATCGGAGAGTGCCAAGTAGGATAAAAGTGTTTAATGTGATCAAATCTAAGCAGTTGAGGTGTCTATTAGGAACTTGTATTAGTTTAGGTGTCTAAGTGGAAAATGAGGACAAGTTTAGGTGTTTTTTATGAGTTAAGCCATATATTAATATCGAAATAGTGTTCTACTTAATTTTGACAAGTTGACATAATTATATTGAAATAGTGTTGACATGTTACTATGCTTGAAATTTGAAGAAGACATCAAAAAATAAATTTGATTTTTTTTAGATGAACAATAACAGATTTTACATAATACAGGTTTACTAGTTTGAGAGACTTCAAAATATTCAATAACAAAAGAATAAAGATAGTGAAATTGAAACGAAAAGTAAATAGTAATAATAATGTGGGTGTCCGAATAAAGATAATGAAACAAACTAGATAGAATCACGTAAAAACAATACTACAATTGCTTAAAAACTATTTCATTTCTCGTTTCATATCTAGCCGTACATGAGATGTATCTTTGGGAAAAAATAGAGTCCTAAGTCATTGCTTTAGTGATTTTATCATTGAGTCAATTCTTCTCGGATAGAAAAAAAAATCTAGTAATTTTTCGATTCCATTCTCATGATTATTTATTCATTTCATTAATTACTAAACCATTCTAGCGCAATTTCTTAGTCCATTTAGTTCGTAAAAAATACTCCCTCCATCTCAAATTATAATTTATCATGATTTTCTTTTATACCCCCTTTAAAAAATATTCATTAAAATTTGTCATTTGATTTTTCCATTCTATTATATGATATATGAGAAAAAGAAGTTAAGTTGGTAAACTATATTTTGAACTTTCAATATAGTTGAACAAAATTAAATAAAGTACTTTCTCCAATTTATTTTACTTTTCATATTTTATTTTGCACATCTTTTAAGATTAATATTAATTAGAGAGTAATTTAATTAAATTATAATCATTTATTATTTATCTCTATTTAATTTTTTTTTCCTTTTGCACCACTTTAATATCTCTATGTATTTATAATTAAGAAATAATTGGAAGTGAACAATTAATTGTATCTTAGTTTTTTAAAATGATAAATATTTTAGATTATCTAAGGACGATAAGTAAAATGAATCGAAGAGTGTAGAAAAAATGCGCTAAGTACTAACAAAAAAAGGTTAGGTATGATATAGGCATGTTGAATATGGAGGAAAATATTTTTCAAATTTTCTTTTTAAAAAGAATCATGTCCGATTGATCATAAATAAGGAAAAATAGTTTTTTCGATGAAAATAAGAAAAGCAGGTATCCCTGATGATATTTCATATTAATTGTATTAGTAGCGGAGTTAAAATTGTCTACGGGAGCATCACAATTTAAAGAAGTAAAATTACATAGAAGTCAAGAGGTGTAAATTCTCTCTATATATATAAATCGCTTAGAAGCAGCTGGGCGTCATCCTGCTAGCTTGCTATCCAAGGGCTTTTTGGTCACTTAAAACGATAATCAGGCAACTGCTGATTGACATACCATATCTGCTTTAGCTGCTTTAAATGTTACCTGCTGATATTTAAAAATCTTAATTTTTGTATGCGAAAGTGAATCAATGTATCCAAATTATTGGATTAATGTATTTGGATAGTCATATTTTTTAAGAGATTTCTGTAAATTAAAAAAGGGTAAGGAAAAATGATAATTAACTCTTTACACTATGATTAACGTAAACCCTCTTATTAATAATCCATGAATTTCCTTACTCTTTTTTTTTTCTTTCTCTTTAATTTGCTTTTCCACTCGGTATCCATTTTGAAGCCCAAAATTTAGAGTTCTTTTTTACTGGGTTTTTCGATATTTGTTTGTGTAAATAATATGGATTCATCCCATATAAGATCTATTAAAGATGAAGAGCATTTTCTATCAAGGTTTATTTCATTATAGAACTCAAAATCGAAACATCAAATTATGAGCGGAAAAAATCCTATTCATTCCATCATAATTTTCGATAGTCATAAATTTTAATTAAACTAGATTCATAATATAATGTTTGGTAGCTGTATATTCCCTTCTCATATTACAAATAAATATCAAATTTGCTTTTCCATAATGTATTTTAATTTGGTAAGAAACATTAGCCAGACATAGAAGTAGGTAGTAGGAGATAAACCTTTTATTAATTAATTGACTTTTGCTTTTCTAATTTTTGGTGTTTACTATTATTAATAAATAAATCCTTAAAATAAGAAAAAGATTTGTAGGATTTGGTTTCTGTCTAATGTAGATAAACATACTGATTGGCCAAACATGTTTGGAATAAGTGCACTCCATGTCGTATTTTATTATTCTGATTTTCTTTTTTAAAAAAAAAACACATTGCTATCACCAATTCAACTGAATTAATTAGGTCTAATAAAAAAGTAGGTCTCATTGTATAATAGAATATAGTACTCACGGGGGTTTCCAGGAAATAACATCTCTACTTCTATGAGGTAGTGGTAAGGTCTGCGTACATTCTGCCCTCTCCAGATCCTACTTATGAAATTTCACTGAGTATGTTGTTGTTGACTTGTGTAACAATAAAAAATGAGCCCACTAAATTGATCCTTCTCTGTGACGTACAATCGTCAAATCGATCCTTTGACCTACACTCATCAAATGGATCCTTCTCTTTGACTCACACTCATCAAATCGATCCTTCTCTTTGACCTACACTCGTCAGCCCACCCTATGTCATGGGTTTCAATGGCATACTCTTGTCACTTGGTATGAAGTGGTGATGTCAAAAGATGATAAAAGAAATCTCAAGATCTTCATTATATCATCTTTAATGATAAACCAAGAGAATCTCAAATTAAATCCATTAAATTACCTTTGCTAAGATACAACAAAGACAAGGAACATAGTTTTGCATCAGTTTATTGAGGCAAAACCACAATTTTGTACACTTGAGTAAAGAGAGAATTTGTCTAGTTTTGAGATTTTGCTTCTTCCTTCCTTTCTATCAACTTGATAAAATTGTGAACTATTGTCTTGCCTTCACTTGTGATGATGCTTTCTGGATGGAATTGTACCCCCTGAATTAACCAAGCAAGAAGCAAACAATTAATCAGAATCAATTCCGGTACATGCATAGGTACCCGATTATGGGGCCAATACTTAAGTTATGCCTTACGTTTATAAAGTTTTGAGTGTCCACCTACTTTGAACAACTTTAGACGTTGCGGTGTCTGAAGTGAATCTTGACAAATCCTAGCTTCAGACAAAATGTTTGAAGTTTCATAGGCTAAGTTTAGGCATTTGTGCATGAAGTTCAAGGACTTTTGCAAGTGGATGAAGGATTTACCTGAAGTTCATGCACATGTAACTAAGTCGAACCATTTCTGCTTGAACTTTACTTCAGACATGTCGGAAGTTGGTCCTAAGTGAGTAGGTGTGTAAACATTGTATGAACTGGGCATAGATTAAATAGAAGTTTCCAAATAGAGTACCCCGTGAAATTTTTACAGTTCAAGTATATAATTATCTTTCCAACAAGTATAAGGTTGCAAGTCTGGAGTAAAGTCTGAACAAACTGATTGATCACTTTCTTCTTTTATTAGTTCACATCACCAATACAAAGTTTTCTAAATTATAAATCTCTCCACTAGGTCAAATGGATGGCTCAGAGCAATGAATCCATAGCGGAATGATAACTACACTAACATTGTTCATAAAGGATGGAAATTTTTACCTGTATGTGTCTATAAACTTTGTGACGAGCAGCCATTATAAGACCATCTTCTGTCCATGCAGTTATCTCAAGGGCGTTTTTGGGGAAAGTGTCCTTGTCTATTACCAGGCTGTGGTATCTACCAGCTATGAATGGGCTAAAACGAAAAGGGAAATATCAAAATGTCAACATAAATCAGAGTTGAGTATTTGAAATATTACATAGATTAAACAACATGCGATGGATCTCTATAATTGTCTTCTATGTGCTCTCTAATAGACATGCTCCAACTAGAGAATTCCAATTTCCATAACATATTGTAAGTCTTGCCAATGACAATTATATGACGATGAAGAGTTCTGCCTATATTAGGATAGAAGTAGTGGCAGCAATATTTGTTAGACTTAACATATTCAAAGACAGAAGCCAAATTCAACTAAAAGTAATTAAGCGGGTGGATGAGGAGATGACGAGATAGAGAAATATTACGACATATATCTAAGAGAAGATCCAGCAAATTGAAACTGTGCACGGCACTTGCATGATCAACATGTCTTCACATGTCCCCACCACCTAAGGTCTTTCATTTTTGTAATATGACATCAACTATTCTATTAAATGCACACGATTCTTTGCCAAACATAGGTAGACCTAGAGTTTTAGCTACCGAACCCGGTAGCTTTGGCCAAAATCATGTATTGGTTATTTTATTTACTCATATTTATCCATGAACTTTATGTTACTTCAGGCACCAATCAAATGATTCACAAGAACATCTTTGAAGCTGATTTCCATGAAATTTATGGGAGAGGAAGTACCTGATTACACACCTTCGTATGGAAGTACGTTTAAGCTGACACTTCAAATTTTGGAGGATTACCCCTGCAACTCTCCAACGGTGCAGTTAATCTCCAGTAGCCTAAGTAACGTTGCATTATCTTTCTTTCGACTCTTCATGCAATCCTAGTCCGTAGAAAAGGTAAAACCTTTCAATTTTAAGTTTAGGTTGTTTATTCAGTTTATCTTGGGATTTTTCTAGAAAGTGGTGATAAAACTAGTAGTATCACCAAAGGATTATGTACATTCAGTGACACTTTCAAATTAGCTATCATTAGTATTGCATCTCACACCGCCTGTGCAGAGAAGAAAGTTAGTTTCCTAGTCTTTTTGATATCCACAAGGGCCACACATTCTGCATCACCCTTCAGTCCCCATTTTGAAATTCCTTGTAGTGAGCTCTCTCCCTCTCTACTATCCTATCCTGCCCTTCACACCAACAGACCACACATATATCAGGTGAAGAAATTCCTCAATCTACTATTATTCCTAATCCTTTATTGCTAGTCTAAATTATGTGCCATGCCGATGGTCTACTGGACACAAAAGCTGAAGCGCTAAACGTGAGAAGCGAAGCGACAGATTTGCGCTTTACTGCCTTGAAGCGAGGCGATATTGAAGATGTGTCCGCTTCTGGCAGAAGTGAGAAGCACACTTATATAAAAAAATGAGAAAAAGCTCGTTAAACTAAGGTTCTTTTTAAATTTTTGTCAAAAAAAACCTTTCGTAAGTTTTTCCCAGATATTTTCCACCTTTATCGACTACTGCGAGTGCGATTGCTGCTGTAAAAGGTTACCTCTCCTCTCCTCTCCTCTCCCCTCCCCTCCCTCCCCTCCCCTCCCCTCTCCACTTTCTGTTTCTCTGCTACGTATATTTCTCTTCTTCTCCTGCTGGTAACTAGTTTTTTTTTTCCAACTTTATGTTTGTAATGCTACTTAAGTAACCTTACTCTGGTTCTTTTTTCTTCTAATTTGAGATTCTTTTTTCAATGTGCTGTTTTTTCCTCTTTTTATTCTTTTCTGTTTTGCTGCTCTGTTCTATCTCTATTTTTTTTTTCTTTTGTCTTTTTTGCTGTTCAGTGTCTTACTGTTCTTTTTTTGCTGGCAGTGAGTTGTATTTTTTTATTCAATGACACAAAGAAGGGATTGAGCTTGAGATTTGGATATGACCTATGAGGATTATTGACCATCTATTTTACTAATCTAAGAATTGAAAGATTTATTTAATGTGTTACCTCTATTGCGTTGTTGATTATTTATCAACGCATATTTAATATTTTTTTATTTTTATACAAAATAACGCTTTGCTTGAAAAAAGTGTGTGCTTCGCTCCACGCTTCTTGCTTCTGTGAAACGAGCTCTCGTCACTTTTTCCCGCTTCTCGCTTCTTAAAAACATTGGGTAGGTGTAAAATTTGAGTACATCCTACCCTCCATACCCCACTTGTGGCATTACACTGGGTATGTTGTTATTGAAGTTTATACATGGAATGGCCAGAGTATTCTCAAAGTGGTTTTTTGGAGTTGAGTCCGAGAGAGACTAATTATGAACTTATGCCAGTCAAATTTGTTGAAGATATTGTGGGGTTCTTGAAGGTGAAAACTGTAGAACTGGAAGGGTTCAAGTACAGATATTGATATTGAAAAGGACAGCACAGAGGTTGATGTTACCCAGAGTGTACGTGGTGATAAAGAGGAGGAAACCATATCAAAAGCTGCTGGTGAAGTTACTAGTTCCAGTGAAGTGGATAATGAAGAAGAAGCATCAGAAGAGATTAGCCACATGAGTGTGCTGAAGATTGAACTGCTTGGGGTGTCGGTAGTTGGTGAAATCAGCAGCTTTCTTAGAAGCTGGGATAGGAAAAACAGCACGATTGAAGCAGCAGGGAGAAACACTAATTTATCCAAATCAAAGCATCACAGCACCTTCCTGTTTAACCACCTACTCAGCCATCTATGTCTGAAGTCAGGCAGAGAAATATGGTCATGAAGTCAAGAAGGTGGTTTTGACAATCCCAGTCATGCAATCAAGTTGAATATGAGATCATGCTGCCATGTCCTTGAGTATCTATCATACAATTTTTCGCTGGCGTAGCGGAAGCAGCTTCTTTGTTGTGTCTTACTCTTTGAACTTACCAAATCAAATTGTAGGGAGTGACGTAACTCGGATCAAGAGGCAACTAACTTGCAACTAGTTGAATGATGATCTTATTTCAACGGAGAAATGCACTTATGTTGATACAAAAATAATCTGAAAGACCAAATCGTAATTTGTTCAGACAAGTTTCTAATCAATTATCAGATAGAGGAGATCTTACTTTGATAGCCCTGCAAATAATCCATCTTCCCCACCTTCGTTATAATATACGAGGGAGCTTTTCCCATGCATCACCCCATATGGAGAACGCACAATTTTTCCTGCAATGGAATAAATTCGCATTAGGAGGATTAAGTTGAACACATTATTCTAGTTGAGTGACAAGAAAGAAGAAATCAGAGCTTTTGATTGTCGTCAACTTAACATTAATCCCAGACAATTGTCATACCCAAAGCTTTCAATTCCTTTTCAACTATTCTTTTGCACAACTCTCCGGTTCACTCAAAGCATTGTGATTATTTACTAGAATGCTATGTTTGCTCTAGCCAGTCAGCAGCAGAAAATTTATTCTCTGAAGAGTCCTCATTCAAGACACTAGAGAAATAATTTCAGTTCAAGATTGGGCCTTGAGAAAAACAACAGTCATTATTCCAGTTACAATGAAGGTCTATATTGTGTTCGGTTCCTTTTCCATTTTCAGCAGAGGCATAAATGTGATGCCAAACAACATCCTATTAGGAGTACAACGCAGAAGTTTACAGAATTTTTTAGTATTTATTATAATAATCGCCACCAAGAATTTGGTTCTTTTTACGAACTTGATCTCGAGAAATATGCGCATCTAGAAATTTATTTTGTCCAATTCAACCTCTAAAACCCTTAGATATTTCATTGTTCCCTCCTGTCACTAGCAATTAAAAATACTATGTAAGGATAATCTGAAAAAGAAATCAATGAAATACCTTCTTTCTTACCTCTTAAATCACAGAATCTTCAAAAGGCTTTGTAACTGTCGTATCTTAATGCTTATATTTTAAAAATTAAGAAGTTATTGTATCTTACAAGGTGATATATATCCTATAACACGTATCCATATAAACCTTCAATGATAAGTGTATTATATAACCATGCCATCAAGAAGTCATTTGGTTCCGGACAATTTATGCAACAATTATAAATTTATAATATAGTGATTGTATTATGACAATTAAACACTAGATTATTTGGATGTATGGTAGATTGCATTAAAAATTGAATATACCGCAACAAATCTAAAACATTCATTTGATTTTAACAACCACTATGCCTCAACCTCAAGCTAATTGAGGTCAGCTATATAATTGTTAACTATCTATGTTGCTTCATTTGAGATGTACTTTGTACTGTGAGTTTATCATAAATTAACTAAGTCACTAGTTTTAGGCTAATTGTTATCATATCACAACACTCCTCCCATATCCGGGCTTGGGGGTGGAAATATGAGCAAACTCACATACACGATGTTGTCTGTCTGGCTTTGACAAGGATAAAACCGTGTTTATAGTTATACCTTTAGCCAATTCCCTTGTTGATTAAGAAGCAAAACAAATATGTTATTTGCTACATAGAGCTAGGTTTGCTACACCAAATTTATATTATTCATGTCTCTTCTTTTATCTTTTATTTTTTGATAGGTAACGAAAGATGTTATAAATGTTGGCACTAAGCCAGTGCGAGAAGACACAACTACAGATCTCTCTAAAGTAAGGTTAGTATTACTAAAGCTGGCACCAAGACAGTACATCAGGGAGTGTAATAATGACTACTCATACAATTTATTTTCTGGTAAATAGTTCTATAAATTACTATACTACTCATGTAATTTATTTTGGGAAAATAGTTCTACAATTACTATTATCATTATTCTTTGAATAATTTTTAAGGCAGTTATTATTCTTCTCTGTTATTTAAATAATTAACTATTTTGGAGTAAAACAAGAAAGCAAGAAAAAGATTCTAAGTCGTACCATTTTACACTCGGAGAAAAGAAAAGGACAAAACCTAACCTAAGAATGTGTGTATTATATTTATAGTGCCATTAAGCTCTGTTAATCTAGGTTTGATTATACAGATTTACCAAGAAATAGTGTAAATAAACAAACAAACACCTAAAACCCAACAAAGACACGTTAAATGACATAACCTTATCTGTTAATGTCATAACCTTATCATTGAGGAGAACAACTACTATAATAAGTTAATAACATCAAGGTTACTTCTTTCTTTTAGGTGCTTTCAGGTATAAAATAATGCCAACATCATTACATAAGTTAAACATATAAGAAAAGAAAATAGTAACAAAACATAAAATAAACAATACCAAATTTTATGTTGTAATTACTTTACTTAATACCTCAAAACTGATGGTACTTAAGTGTGAAAATATGGTACATAAGTACCTACCATTCTTCAAAATGCGTATATACATATAATTTGTGCAACAATACACTTTTCTTGGATCAAATATTGGCTACGCTGGTGATTTTGATAATGGCGAGGGATAATGAACTTTTTATTTTAACAAACCTCCAAAAGCCTCTCCCATGCATTGCAAACCCATACAGACACCAAATAATGGAGTTGTTGGTCCAAGTTCCAGTACAGTTTGCAATGATATCCCTGAATCTTGAGGTGTACCTATTTCAAAATAAAATAAGATCATAAGTACTTATCTTTCCATAAGTTCCAGATTAAAAAAAAAATAGTAACTTGATATATTTGGATGACTCCTCTTACCTGGTCCAGGTGATATTAGTATTCCCCTTGGATTTTTCCTACAAAATATTTTTTGAAAAAACGACATAGTATCAACTTAATCAAGTCTAAGGAGTAAGAAAAGAACACTCGGTTTTTGCCAGGTCCAAGGTAAAGCACAAAATCCCCTTAAATTTTCAAAAAACTGTTACCTTCTCTTTGCAAAGAAATTTACTTTCTATTATTTTTCTCAATATTTCTTTTTCAGAAGGGAATCTTTTTCTCATTATCATCTACCAATATCAAATAAGCATTTTATGTCCAAACAAGTGCCCCTCTAAATCACATGAACTCATGACCGGATAAAAAAAACAGAGATAATGGATCGTTTGACTTAAAATGGACCTAGTATAGTGCACATTCATCTCATTTATGAAAAACTTAGCAATTCATTCGTCCTTTTTTCTTTTCTTATCTATAATATTAATTAAAAAAGAGGAGGTGGTTGATGTAATTCAAAGAGGGGACCTGCTTATTACCACTCTAACAAATGATTGAATAGAAACGGGTCAAAATGATCCTACATTAAATGGTTGGTTTTGTTCCCTTTCTACTTGCACTCTCAAACCTTCCCATCCAGTTCACTGGTATTCTTCTTAATCTAAATGATTCTTCATTAGCTTCTGTTAGATTATATGAGAATAAGATTATGCACACAAAAGTATGCAGCCAAGAAATTATAGCTCATTTGAATTAATAATCATGCAGTTATCATCCAGACCTAAAATTTCTAACACGCTCAATGTGCAAGCTCAAATTTTCAGTTCCGCAGCAGTCTCCATTTCAACCAGCACATTTATTCAATTTGAATGTAATCATGGCAGCGAATCGAGGACACACAAAAGACCAATCAAAATTAGATAACGCAAATGCAACCTTAATCTAACAGTTAACTAGTTAAGATAGACATGCTGAAACCAAAGGTCTCATATATAAATTTTATGGATTTGAGTCTAACATTAAGGTGAACGATCCCCATGCCACCACGTGCAGGCTAGTTTTTACTTGGTGAAGGTGAATTTTATAATAATACTAAATCAGTTAGACCAAAAAAATTACTCCTATAAAACAAAAGGTAATTTTGTAACTTACTTCTTCAGTTCATCCACAGTAAGCTCGTCGTTCCTATAAACCTCGAAATTGCATCCAAGCTCTCCCATATACTTTGCGAGAAAAACAAAAGAGAGTAAATTAAGAAACACCTAAATAATAATTTCCTACATATCTCAATATTAAGCTCCAACTTCACATTTGTTGATGTTCTAAAATCAGTTCAATTCTCAAGCTTCAAAATACTTCAAAAATCACAACAAAACACAGCAAAAGTATTAAGAAAAACTAAGCTAACGATTCTATACATTTCTCAGTGTTCAGAGATCAATTTCATTCTCAATATTCACTCTACATTTACTCTACATTCAAAATTACTAAAACAACAATCTCCACACTTCTCTATAATCAAAAATCAATTTCAATTCAAACTTAGAAAAATTGAGCATACCTGACAGAGATTATAAGTGAAGCTATCGTAGTTATCAATAACAATAATTGGACTCTTAATCCGTTTAGCATTATCCGATAACTCAATGCAAGGAGCAGAATTGTTCTGCGATACAGCAAGCGGCGGCGTCTGGAGCCGCTTTGTGCTTCTCATTTGAAGAAAAGAGCCGCCGGATCTGATGAGAATTGGCAAAGATAGGATTTTTCGGGGCGAGAAAGATGTGTTTTTGCCGTTGATGTGAATGACGGCGGATTTTGAAGAGGAAGGAGGAGTGATAATACCGGCCATGAGAGCTTGCGGAGAGAATGAAACGTCGTTATTTGAGGCTGTGATCGGACGCCGGGGATCTACTGTAGCGGTGACGGCGGCGGTGGTGAAGAGTGGTGGAAGTGCTTCTCGATGGCTACCGAAATAAGAAATTTGGTTATTTTAATTTTTCTAAATAACCAAATTAAATAAATTATTAGTCCTAGTTAAAAATTAAAAATTAAAATATTATTAATTTAAGAAAATTAAATACAGAATTTAAAATATTTTTTATTTAGCTCTACTACCTCCTATCCTCGTACCCACCACCCCACCATTTCCAATTTTTTTTTAATTTTTTTAATTAATATTAATGACTTATTTAATTTTTGTCAGGTTGGGTATTTTGTTCATGTGAAATATTATGTGGCAATCTTTTTTCTAAAAAAAATAAGTGTCATCTACTACACACATCATCAAAAGAATGTAATAAAAGAGAGAAATGTATTTTTCAAACTAATGAGTAATAGTTTAGACATAAACTCGCGCTCTCAATGGTTTAAAAAAAATGGTTAATTTAGATAAAATTTTTGACGATTTACTCTAAAAACAATAATATGAGAGTTAACTAGTATAAATACGTGTGAGTTAACTTTATTGTTGTCTTTTAACTTTTTTTTAAAAAATTTTTTTTTACCTTTATCTTTTGACATTTACTTTCAGACTCTATATGTTATGTAAATTCTTATTATTATCGTCATTTAATAATATTTGAATTTGCTATAATCGATAGTTATTGTGAATTTTCTTAAGCATATGTAATATTTGAAGTTGATTTTGAAGCGACAAACTTAAATTTATTTTATAAATTGTGACATTGTTTCTATGATTGAATATATGGCACTTTCTTTGTTTATGTATAAGAAATATGTTACATAAATTACTATGTGGAGGGTATTATTTTTATAAAGGACATTTCATTAAAATTATTCTTCACGCATAATCTTCAGAAAAATGATGATACGTACAACAAATACGTTCAAGTGATAATCCAACATATTTATTTATCAAATCTTTATTAGTCTCAACTCTTGAGAAGATGGTACACAAGATTAGAATGCAAAAACTTTACCGCTTGAATTGTGGTTCTTAATAGAAGGAGTAGAATACGCACTCTACTCTTTTTTCCTTAATCAAGGTTTTATCACATTGAATTTTCCTAATAAGGTTTTTTAACGAGGCAATCAGTAATGCATATTAAGGATACTTGGAACTTTTCTTTTACATGAACAATTAAGAGGGAGTATTGTAAACGGGTGTCCATGTACCACCTCTTGACCAAGATGACTTGGCTAGAGATGGTACCATGTACCACCTCTTGGCCAAGGCAACTAGGCAAGAGAATGATAATTTTTTTTAATTATTTTTCAAAGGCTATAAATAATCTCACTTAATAAGAAAGAAATGAAAAAAAAAATTAGAAAAAACATAAAGGAAATATAAAATTTCTTCATTTAATTTTGTGCCTTTTTTATATTTTGCAACTTTTTTCTCTCCGTATTCTTTTTAATATTAACTTTTATAACACGTTAGATAATTAATTAATATTCCAACCAAATAAATAAGAACAAAAATGGGTAATGAAAAGGACATGTGACAAATTTATGCTTCAATATTATTGAGAAAAGGTCCTCCTAAGTTAGTTGATATAAATTCATGACAAGGATTTTAGAAGTGCCCCACAAAGACAAATGACTAATAATATTAACATTGAAATAGTCCTCTAATAGTTGACATAGTCTTAGGGTGATCATCTAATTATGACTACCATTATTAATAAACCACAATTATTTTAGTTTGAAAAAGGAAAAAAAAAGAAGATAAAAGTGTCCAACTAATGAGCAAGGTGAAAGGTAGGTAAGGTAATAACATGGGTTGTGAGGAACTATTCTTAATCAGAGATCTTGAGTTCAATTCTACAACAATAACAACAACAACATACCTAATAAAATCTCATAAGTGGGGTCTGGGGAGGGTAAGATGTACGCAGACCTTACCACTACCACTTAGGTAGAGAGGCTGTTTCCTAGAGACCCTCGTCGCAAAAACCTTGAGTTCAATTCTAAGTATAAAAAAAATCTGCTCCAATGCAGACATCAATCAACCAAAACAAAAAAAGGTAGGTAAGGTAGGAAGCAAGGGCGGCAGGTGAAAGGGTATATACAAAAAGAAATAAATATAGATGAATTCTCACTCCATATTTGTATTTATTTATGATTACTATTAATAAATCACAATTATGTTAGTTTGGAAAAGAAAAAAGAAGAAGATAAAATTGCCCAACTAATAGGCAAGGTGAAAGGTAGGTAAGGTAATAACATGGGTTATAATGAACTATTCTTAATCAGAGGTCTTGAGTTCGATTTTAAGTATAAAAAAAAACTGCTTCAATGTAGACATCAACCAACCAAAACAAAAAAAGGTAGAGAGCAAGAGCGGCAGGTGAAAGGGTATATACAAAAATAAATAAATATAAATTCTCTCTCGATATTTATATTTATTTATGATTATCATTAATAAATCACAATTATGTTAGTTTGGAAAAGAAAAAAAGAAGAAGATAAAATTGCCCGACTAATAGGCAAGATGAAAGGTGGGTAAGGTGCCAACGTGAGTTATGGTGTAGTAATATAACTATTATATTCTTAATCAGAGACTTTGAATTAGCTTTTGCGTATGAAAAAAATTTACTCTAGTACAAATATCTTACATAGGATACAAAACGAACAACGATAAAAAAAGTTAGGCAAGATGGGAAGAAAGGGTGGTAGGTGAGAGGATGTTAATGTAAAAATAAGTAAATATAGATTGGCTCTCGATCTTTATATTTATAAATATAAAAACATGTCTTTCATATAGTTATATTTATGAGTTAACTACTATTATTAAGTGATAAAGTATGGTAAAAATTCAAAAAAAAAAAAAAAAATCTCTAGTACACTAAGCTTCTTGTGCAAAGCCTATTTGTTCACCAAAGTTAGAAAATCATCCTCTTATTTGACAAAGGAAAATTCTCTAGTGTGTTGGGATAGGTGAAATGTTAGTATTTTATATTAAATATATATTTTTGTGATTTATTGTGCTATTCTATCGATTTCAATTTATATGATATAATTTTATGTCATTTAAAAAAAAAATAGTAAATTTTCCCATTTGATAAATATTTAATACTATGATTAATAATTTTACCTATATTGATTTTCACTTATCTTGCAAAAAAGTCCACATAAATGATTTTTTTCTATTCAAAATTATATTTATTTTAAAAATAATTTTGAAATATTATAAAGTCTTTCTATATATATTTTTTTAAATTTGTACCTAGTTAAATTACATTACAAAAATCAAAATGAAAAAAAATATTATTCTGCTATATATTTTTCATGTGTATTTTGATATGCTTTACTCAAGCTTCTCTCCCTTGACAAAATAGGACTACACATTATGCTTTCTAGAATCCACTCAAAATTATGGAAAGGGAGTGATTATTTGGAACTCGAGGGGCTAAGACGTGATACTATTCTTCTCAAACTCTCGATTTAAAGAATTTTATTGAATATATTACTGTTATTCTATGTGACGGGGAGCGAATGATTATTTGGTTTTGCGTGAGGTGTGTGGGGTGGGGGTGGGGTGGGGGGCACCCACAGAGTAAATAAATGTATAGTATAAATAGAAAGCTTGAAATTACTCATTGTTTCATTCTCCCTCCTGAATTTCATTCTTTTCTTTGGACTCAAGAACATGGCACCACATCTTTCTCCGTTTTCTTCGCTTTTTTTTTTTAATTTCTTTAAAAAGATCCAATTTTTAAATCACTAACATTCATAGATTCCTTTGACCTCATAAAATGACAAACCAAACAAGCATGAAAAACCCCTCACTTCAGTTTTTTCTTCTCCACTTTCCATCAAAAGACTCAATTTTTTTGTTTCCCACTTATAATCCAAGTGTTTTTGCATATCTAGTTCAGTGATCCAATACCCTTTTGGCCTTTTTTTTCAATTTTTTCTTGTTCATTTTGTATCAAGACTCATTTTTTATCATTGTAATCTGAATATTTTTGCATATCTTGTTTGGTGATCCAATACCATTTTGGCTTCTGTTTCAAGTTTTTCTTGTTTATCCTTATAATCTGGCTTTATTTGCATATCTTGTTTAATTATCCAGTACCCTTTTGCCTTGTGGTTCATCTTTATGCTTTCATGAGGCTATTTCACCTTTACACCATTTTTATTTTTTCTTGTTTCACTTTCTATCAAGACTCAATTTTTATCATACTGATCTGAATCTGTTTTTGTATAACCTTGTCTAATGATCTAATACTCATTTGGCTTGTGTTTCATCTTTATGCTTTGATGAGGCTATTTCGACGATGTGCGAGGATTTCTATCCTCTCTTTGCTTGCTATTTCAGTCTTCACTCCTGTTTTCTTGCTTTCATTTAGGCTCAAAAACCTTAACTCTGATGGTATATCTTTTTTCTTATTGTCAATTTTGGATTTTGGGGGTCTTAATTTAATCTGACTAGTGTTTGTATTCGATTTCTTTGCAGTATCCAGAGACTTTGGTGAAGACTTATCCATTCTTGTAAGTTCTAGTCTTGTTTAGTTCGATATGTTTTGTATTGTTGCTACTTATGATTTGTTGACTAATGTTGTTGTTCCTGTTTATCCTTTTGCAATTGTTTAGCAAATTATAAAGAGAGAAAAAAAATATAAGCTTTTGTATGGCTAAGTTTATTATGCATAATGGCCCTTTATTCCGATGGAGAGAAGAACCTATGGTTAGCTTTTCAGGAAATTTCCAAACGAACAATTTCAATGAAATCTTTAAATTTCTTATTTTTGCACCATTTCATTGAAAGAAGAAAAACCAAAGGCTTTTGTATGGTTAAGTTTCGGTTATGCATCTTTGGCACCACATATTGGAAACATCAAATTGAAGTAGTTGATTTTTATTTTCCTATGTTGCTTGGACTCTTCAAAAACACCACCAGCTACATGTAGAATCTTCCAAAGTAGTGCATTTTGGGAGAATCTGACACGTGTGCGGCAATAATTTTGGAGAGTCTGAACAACTTATGTTGCCCTCATTTTCCTGCTCCTATGTGAAGAAACAACAAAGGAGGGGACCCCTATTTCTTTAATTATTCCTTGCCCAAACACACTTCTTTTTTCTTCTTTTTTCATAGTTGTCTTATTAGTCTTATCAAACTAAACAAAGAGAAACAAGTATCTGACTGTAATTTTTATTTTGGGGGGTTCTGAATTCCTGTCTTCAGAAGCATAGAATAGATGCTCAGGCGAATAGTGCAGTTCAACAGGTGATATAAAATTTTGGATAAGCCTACTTACTTTGTGAAAAGCCGTACATGTTGTTACCTGTGTTTATTAATCGTAATATGTTGTCTCTTTAGGCAGAAGTTGAAGGCCTAAAAGAACCACACCTGGTTGTCTATAGAGATGGAGATCATGGCTCTTTAGTCAGCTCGGACGAGAATGAAAAGCTTGACAATGCAGAGAATGTTAACATATTGCAAAATAATGGTACTTACTATACTGCTTTATGTAGGCGTTTGGACAAACATTTGGTTGAAACTCGAAAAAAAAAGAGTCTTTGAAGTTGAAGTTGAAAAATGATATTTGAAAGATGAAGTTATTATTAAACATGTATTTCACTTGAAAAAAGAAATTGAAATTTTGTGAGTGGAAAAAAACCAGTTTTTCACATTTGAAAACTCATCTTCAAAAAATAACCAAAAAGAATGTTTCAATGTACAAGCAACCAGTGTTTAAAAATATTTTGTAAGAAGAAAGAAGAAGAAAATCTCTATGTCCAAATGGCTACTAGTTGCTCTTTACCTCTTCTTTCCTTCACTACCGTCAAGTTGTAATACGAATGCAGCATTTGATTCTACTCTCAGTTACAGGGATTACATATGGTGAACGAGAAAAGAATCAACGAAGTCTATCTGAGCAAACAGTGTCCCCATCTAGAGAAAAGGTATTATTCTTTATAGCGTGTCATTACTGAAGATAGAGGAGGTTATAATTTCTTATGATGTGAGAATCTTTTAACTTTGTGATTTAGTACTGTACGGGTGAGCCATTCATGTTGGTTGTCTCCAGAGTTTGTGACTAATGGACTTACTATAACTTCTGGTTGGCTGCATAGAGTGGATGAAATTCAGATTTAATAGCATTTACTGTTGGCCAATTTTGGAGTTAGTTAGGCATAGAGTATTCTCTGTTTCTTTCTATTTAAATTGTCAAGTTGTTGCTTTGATTGTGATGAACCTCCAGTTGATGCGTAGGGACATGAATAAGAAATGTTCGCATATTTGCATTTTCTTGATCTAGAATGAGTTTTCTAAGTTCAGTTCTAGTAGCAAGGTCAACATTTGAATGTGCAGGAAATGGAAAATATGTCAATTTAGGGGCTTCAACGAAAGTTCATGAGAAGAATATCGAGGATTCCATGTCCCTTTTTCACTTTTTCAACATGGTCACCTGTAGCAATTTGCAAAAAGTTAGAATGTTAGATTTGGTATTCCAGTTCTAAAGTACTTGTTTGATCCTTTCTTTCCTTAAAGATATCTTCATCTGTGTGCATTTCACTTTATCACTTGCAACTAGATAGTCATTTTCCTTGTATTGTTCTAGCAAGTACAGGCTTATTGTGAGTTTGCAGTCTGCTGATTTCAGTTAGGGTTGTGGCAGGAAAAGTCTAGACCAGAAGGGGTTCAACACAGTCGGAGCATACACTCACATCCACGAAGACCATTAGATGAGAAGGTAAAAGAGATGAAAGATAAGTTGATAAGGGCCAAAGCATACTTGAGTTTTGCACCACCGGATAGCAACTCTCATTTTGTGAAAGAGCTAAGACTACGAATCAAAGAGCTAGAACGAGCTATGGGTGACGTTACTAAAGATTCTGGTTTGTCAAGAAGGTGAGGTCATTCACCCCCCACCTCCCACCCCCACCCGGAAAATACACCTCACAGGCTATAACATGCTGCTTCATTTGTTAAATAAAGCTTGATTGATGCAATTTACAGAACCTGGCTCATCTGATGTGTCATTTGCTACTCAGCTGTATAAAATCTGTTTCGGGCTTTTGGGTGAGTAGTGGATTTGTCGTCTTATGCTTTGTTCTCTATATTGCTCTCACTCTTCAAAAATATCGAAAGGTGCGTGTCGGATCCTCCAAAAGTAGTGCATTTTTGGAGGAGAAGGCACGGGCGCAGCAATATTTTGGGAGAGTCTGAGCAACACTCTGTACTACCGAGAGTGCTCTACTCTGAGACAATTGATATTTATTTAGAGTAGAACTAGCATATAAGTTTTTTGTGCTACTATCTTTGAAGAGGCAAGAATATGTACTCGATATTGACTTGAGGATATTTGAAACGAATAAGTTTGTCTTACTGATAATTGTTCAAAATAGGCAATTGAATGCTGTTTTTGAATAGTTAATATTTTGTATGTATAATCTAAGTCCTAAGAGAAGCTGGCTTTCCAGGGCCACACAAAAGATGAAAGCCATGGATGGGACCCTTCTGAAAGCAAGCAGAATTTACCCTGATTGCTCAGCTATGGTGAATACACTACGTTCCATGATGTATAATGCTGAAGAACAGCTTCGATCACAAAGGGACCAAACTGCCTTCCTTGTACAGCTCGCTGCAAGAACCACACCAAAAGGCCTTCATTGCCTTTCCATGCGGTTGACCACTGAATATTTCGCACTTCAGCCTGAGGAGCAGAAGCTTCCTAACCAACATAAACTGCAGGATCCCAATCTCTATCACTTTGCTGTTTTCTCAGACAATGTTTTGGCATGTTCTGTGGTTGTCAATTCAACTGTTTCAACCTCTAAGGTATGCTTCTCCGTTGTTTTTCTCATTTTGGCATCACCTTAATGCTGCATTTATCCACCAATGGTTCCAAGAAGCAAGTAAATCTGGGTGATTTTGAAGAAGATACTAATCAAATCTCTTAACCGATAGAACGGTTCTGATTTCTGTCATCTTCAAACGATATCCAGCGGATGTTGCAGACTAAGCATACTGAGTATTTGGTCTTATGATATTGCCAACACTGAGTTTAGGATAAAATGGATGGCCTGCAGAGGAAAAATCTATTTTTTTCTGGTTTAGTTGACAATATCCATCGTCAATTGTTTAACAGAACTGTAGGAAAGAATCCTTGGCCTGATGTTGTAAGTGACGAATTCTTGTTCATGCACGTAGATATTATTAACTTAATATTAGGACTTAAGGTGATATTACTCGAGCGTCTTCACATCTGCAAATGCATTTTTAAGATCAGTTGGTCCTTCTGCTCATTTTTATGATTTGCCTGTAAACATTATAATTTCATCAGCTTATATGCAATAGGGACAAGGTAAGCAGAGAAAATTTGGCTAGTTTTCTGGTACATGTATAGCGAGTAGTAACTGCTAATTGAAATTTTGGATTTGGAAACTAAATCATCATAAATCTGTCTTAATTCGAAGGTAAATGTTTATGTACTTGGCAGGCTCCAGAGAAAATCGTCTTTCATATAGTGACTGATTCTCTTAACCTGCCAGCCATGTCAATGTGGTTCTTGATGAATCCTCCTGGAAAAGCTACCGTTCAAATCCAGAGCATAGACAGTTTTGAATGGTTATCGACCAAATACAATGAGGATCAGCAGAAGCAAAAGGGCCTTGATCCAAGATACACTTCTGTGCTGAACCATTTACGCTTCTATCTGCCTGATATTTTTCCTTCTGTGAACAAGATTGTGTTCCTAGACCATGATGTAGTTGTGCAAAAGGACCTAACCAGACTTTGGCACATCAACATTAAGGGCAAAGTGAACGGCGCAGTGGAGACCTGTGTGGAAGGTGAGCCTTCATTCCGCCGAATGGATATGTTCATCAATTTCACAGACCCCTCAGTAGCAACAAGGTTCGACGTAAACACATGCACTTGGGCATTCGGGATGAATGTATTTGATCTGCAGGAGTGGAGGAAGCAAAACTTAACTACGCTCTATCACAAGTACTTGGAACTGGTATGAGTTATATTCTGTTGTTTGCAAATATTGCTTGTTGAATTCATTAATGACAATCATGAGTTTTGAGTTGTTCTATGACTTTGGTAGACACTAGGTTATATTATTCTTCCCTTCTGCCCGAGTCTTGGTAAGCTAAGATCGATACCTGTGCTGGTGGGAGGTAGCAGGTACCTAGTGAAAGTAGTCGGGGTGCACATAAGTTGAGCCAGACAAACCGATACACTTGTTTCCTTTTATGTTCATTGCTATAAACATTCATTGTATGCTATTTTTGCTGATGCAGGGAAGGCAGAGACCATTACTGAAAGCTGGTAGTTTACCAATTGGTTGGATGACATTTTACAAACACACACATCGCCTGGACAGGTCATGGCATCTACTCGGGTTGGGGTATGACTCGGGTGTCACACGAGCACAAATCGAGCAGGCAGCCGTTATCCATTATGATGGAGTTATGAAACCATGGTTAGACATTGGGATCCAAAAGCACAAGTCATATTGGAACAAATATGTTAACTATGAACATCCATATCTGCAACAATGCAATTTACATGAGTAGGAATTTGATCCAGGAAAGTGTAGGCACCACTTATGTTCACAATACCTTGTACAAATGCAAGGTCGGACCGCATTACATAGTCTAGGCCTTTTTCGAATTCCAGTTAATATAACAAAATTATCTTAGTTTAGGTGTCTAAGCAAAAAAGGAGGACAAATTTAGGTGTCTGTTTATGAGTTAAGCCTAATTTTTTTAATTAAACTAATATTACCGGACTAAAACCGATATAGCGGAAGCGGTACTTACCGGGATTTTTCCCACGTTCCTTCTCGTTACCCCTTTTTCCGGCATACCGGGACGACACCGGATCAGATCCGGAACCGGCACTGGACCGGGACGGTACCGGACCGGTACCAGTACTTACCGGTTCTGTTGCCAACCTTAGGTAAAACTATATACAACAAACCCTTGTGATCGTACCTTCCCCAGACCCTAAACATAACAAGAGTTTAGTGCACCAGAATTACGTTTTTTTAGATTTAAACTAGTAAAGTTGCTATCATGTCACCGGGAGGTTACGATTTAAGCCTTAGAAATAAAATGCAATACAACAAACCTTTGTGATTGTACCCTAAACATATTGCCTTCTTGCTACTCTAATGAAAGCCCCATGCATAAAGTTATCATCTTTAAGCTTAATCCTTCCTTAGTTTTTTTATCTTTTTGCTTGCATTAGAAAAATAACCACTAGTACTAATCACCAGAAAAAAAATCTTTAACTTAATCATTTCTTTGTCCTGCACTCTTAACAGCATTAAGCACCAGATAAAGCATTAATTTAATAATCACAACTACAAATTTAAACAGATAATAGTAATAATGAAAAATGAAAATTAAAACTTGTTAAAGAAAATCATATTTTTACACATCAGAAGCAGAAATATTGAAGATTCAAAGATTAGGGTTTCACGGAAACAGAGTAACTTTACCGGCTTTTCACGGTGAATGCCTTGAAAGTTAATAATTATTTATTTAAAAGTACTCGTCTGATTAATTTTTTCGATAAATAAATATATTGAGAAGAGAACATTAATTTGAGTTGGAATTGGTTTTAGTGGGCTTGACAGATTTCTAAAAATTTAAATTTTGCTATTTTTTGTTTTGTTATTTTTCTAAATAAACAAGTTTAATACAACACTAATTATAAATTCCTAATCTAGTCATTTTAGAGTGGGTTTCATCTTTTTATGTTTTACTTATTGATATTAATTTGAATAACAATCTTGCAAAAAAATATAGGCATCCCAAGAATTTTGAACTTTACATGGAAGAATATATATATATATTAATAGATCAATATGGAAAGAATCAAGTGATAATGTAAGTGGTTCCAACACCAAAAAGGATAGCTCGATAACTATTTATGAATTCCTTTTTAGGTAAGCACCTCCCATATGGGCAAATCAGCCCAATAAGGCCCACGAGTTAATATGCGTAGCCTCAATATTTTTTCGGGTCATCTTCAATACTCATCTCAGCCCAATTTGTTCCTCATCTCTCTCTGGAGCTCAACCCCTGCGGCTTTCGGTTCCAGAAGCTTCCTTCTTCGAATCAGGTTTGCATTACATTGTTATTGATTGCTACTTTTAATCATTTTTCTTGTTTGATATTAAGTTCGTTTGTGTTTGAATTTGGCTAATTATTTGATTTCGTTTTGGTTGAATTTTTTGCTGTTTTTAATAGCTACTTCAATCATGTTTTGTTTGATATTGCGGTTTTTTTTGTAGGAATTCAACTAATTACTTAATTTCGTTTCTGTTGTTAGTAGCTACTTGAATCGTGTTTTGTTTGATATTGTGTTCGTTTTGTTTGGTTTCAATTTATTTTGGATCGTTTGGCTTCTGATTATAACGTATTTGACGAAATGCCTTTGATGCGAGTATTAGAGGACTTTCATTTTTTGGCCTTGTTTTTTGTGGTACTGTATCTGTTAGGAAACTAGATTGAAGTGGAAAACTAGAAAATTGGAAGGGCGATGATTGTTTGGTACTATACACTCTCGCTTAGCTACCCCTTGTCTTTGCTTGCTTACTTCTAAAGCAAACCAGATGGAAGACAGTAGAGAAAGACTTTTTATTACGTTATCTAGAATGCGATGCCCCAAGGCAAGAAAGTAGCAATTGACTTTCAATCCTATGATTTGACTGGAATAGCTATGTGAATAACACTCCACAAACTATTTGCAGTATAAGAGAATTCTAAAGTTTGTTATTTTGTTCTCTCAAGAACAACAGGATAAACCACAAGAGAATAGTAGTGTTTGGTTTTCCTTCTTTTTTTCCTTCTTCATATTTGGTGTCAAAAGTGTAAGGTTTGTTTACCCTGAAGCAACATATGTTAGCAAAAAAAAAAAAAGTGGATTTCTTATTTCTTGTGTTTGGTATGTATGAGAAAAATATTATCCGAAATTATTTACATATAATTTAAATAAATACTATAAGAGAGGGTATGAGAGGGTCGTGGGGAGGCAGGGGTGAAGATGAGGTGGGTTGAAGGATTTGGGAGAACACAATCAATGTGAAATACCTCTTGTAGAACTTGTTTTCTCTACTCCCATTGAGAAAGTAATTTTACTCTTTTCAAAGCAATTTATTTTCCTAGAGAAAATATTTTCCAAAAAGTTTGACCAACCAAAGATGAGGAAATCGAGAAAGACACCCCAGTAATCAAATTGCACCAGACAAGCAACACTAGAAAAAGAAGATCCAACCACCTCACCACTTGGCATGTACCCTTCTTTCAGGTCCATGCAAGAAAATGAAAACCAAGATTTGTTTTATCAGGTATCAAAGGAGAACCTCTTTTTTCCCCAGCAGGGAGTCTGAAATGGGATTGCGAACCAAGAAGATATACACTGGTGTGAAAATCCCTTTCCTGAAAGGATAGAAGGTTAAAAAATTAATCACTGAGATGTTGTGTTCAAACTCAGCAGAGTTAATACTTAAACCAAACTTATGCAGACTATGTTAGTAATTAATAATGCAGGATTCTAAGCCAAAAACCACAAATTATATAAGTTAGTAATTTGTTGTGCAGGATTTTATACCAAAATCAGAAATTGTGTAGGCAATACTCTTATCTGCTTCAATTTATGTGGCAAAGTTTGAGTGGACACAGATTTTTAAGAAAGAAATGAAGACTGAGAAATATTTGTGTGGATATAGGACTTTGAAACTTGTAGTGTTAAAAATTCCATGTCTGTGGCTATAAAATCTTCTCATTTGTG
The DNA here is from genome assembly GCA_029948455.1 of Solanum rostratum. Taxonomy (NCBI): domain Eukaryota; kingdom Viridiplantae; phylum Streptophyta; class Magnoliopsida; order Solanales; family Solanaceae; genus Solanum; species Solanum rostratum. Next base: position 936,559 of record CM057046.1, on the reverse strand, counting down.
TATCATAATCTGTTTTTTTGTTTTAAACCGACTGGATTCATTTCCAGGGTTGCTGGAACTTATAAATTTTCTGTTCTTGCTTTTAATATTCAGATATAGTGTTTCTTGCAATTTTTCTCAGCTCCGTGGTTGCTCATTCAAGGAAGTTTTATATCTGCTACTAATCTTGGTCCTTCATTCACTTGAAAATGTCTTTGCGTAGACCTCCACTTCCTCGACTTTTGGTGAATAATGTCTCGTGTATGAGAAATGCTCAACAAATTTTGCGCCACGTAAATTGTTCCCTCCATGATGGTGGTGCACTTGTACTAACAGGCACTAATGGCTCTGGTAAATCCACATTCTTGCGCATGTTGGCTGGGTTCTCGAAACCATCAGCTGGTGAGATACTCTGGAATGGTCATGACATAACTGATTCAGGTGTATTTCAACAGTACAAACTTCAACTCAATTGGATGTCTCTTAAGGATGCCATCAAAGAGAAGTTCACGGTCCTTGACAATGTTCAATGGTTTGAAGTTCTTGAAGGCAAGCAAGGAAGGTCTCTGCCAGCTTTGGAACTTATGGGGCTTGGAAGATTAGTAAACGATAAAGCACGGATGCTTTCTATGGGTCAAAGGAAAAGGGTACAACTCGCCAGATTGTTAGCAATTGATCGGCCTATTTGGTTGCTTGATGAACCTTCAGTAGCATTGGATGACGAAGGCGTGAAATTGCTCGAGTATATTATTGCAGAGCACAGGAAAAAGGGTGGTATTGTCATTGTTGCCACCCATCTGCCTATTCAGATTGAGGATGCAATGTTTTTAAGGTTGCCACCAAGGTTCCCAAGAAGGATGACTTTAGTAGACATGCTTGATAGAGGCGGCCTCGACTGATCTTTAAGAAGATAAGGGTCATATCCAAAGGAAGCTCTCCAATGGATTCAAAAAGGGAGCACATGATGTTAAAGAAACAGCAAAAGTGTGCGCGCGCCAAGTCTTCTTCTAAGTGGAATTAAAGTTTCCAATCCCACTTCTCTTTCGTTCTTGATGAGTGCAAGAATTTCTCTATCTTTACTTTGTTAGTTCCTCACTTCCTCCTCATTTTGCACTTCAATTTGCTGCTAAATGTGTGCTGAGAACACATGCCCTCAGGCTTTGGTCTAATGGTAAGAGCCGCAACTGAATTAGACATTCATCACGAGTTTGAATTTGTCACAGTCAAAAGCGTGGTATGCTGAAGGATAGAGGGGTAGGACCATTATCCATCGAATTTCTACCTGTGCCGGCTGGCACTCGGGGATTTCTTCTTTGTATAAGAAATGTGTAGATGACACCTTGCATCAGATTATCAGATGTAGTGTTTCTGTTATAGAACATGCCAAATAACTTAATTGTCTGTGTGCTAGATGGAAGCATAGAATTTAACATGTTCAGTACTGATTTGGCTTTTGCAACAACTTTGGACATTACAACATAAGTTCAGTTCCATCTCTGTTTCCTCAGCAAAATTGGTCCAGATTGGAGTAGTACTTTTTTCATGTTGATACCTGTATTGGAGTATGATTAAACCATTTGGGGAAATTTCATAAAAATACAAGTACATATTAAATGTACATGAATTTAAAACACTAAAATGGTGGAATTAGCCCCTCATTTTGGTTGACAAGCTCATATTATAAATTTATATACATCGTATAAAACTATGTTTGGATGGTTGTTATGTATTATTTCATAATATATTGTATCTATAATTTGAATGATAAACATGTAAGAAATTATAGGGTATGAGGTAACTACTATTTAGAGTAAATGGTAAAGTAAAATTATTAAATAAGGAAAGACAACATGAGATTTTTTTTTAAGGTAACGATACAATCACATTAAATCTGTCATTATACAAAATGATTTTTTTTTGTTACCTAACGATGAGTTTAAATGATATAATACAATAAAATTTGAATAACAATCAAAATAAATATTATATTTAAACTAACAATACAATGCAGCGGATAAAAATCATCCAAGGTGTAAACGTATGTACTCTATTATTTTGGAAAATTTTAGTATCTTGATCAGTTGATGATGGTCTCCCATTTTCCTTTTCGCTACCTCTATTTTTCTAAAAAGAAGTAAAAGTACACGTATCTTTTATATACTAGTTACAAAAGTCCGTGATAGAAATTATTTTTTAGTCTCAATTTATGTGATATCGATAGATTTTATATATATAATTTTAAAATATCGTAAAATTATACTTGAAGCAACTAAAGAAATATTAGGAAGTATACGCACCTATCCTGGAAAAAATTAAATTACAATGTCCACAAAATATTTTTTATTAATCCCACATTATAATATATACAAAAGGTTGAAAAGTAATTCAAACAACAACAACATACCCAGTGGAATCTCACAAGTGGGGTTTGACGAGGGTAGAATGTACACAGACCTTACCACTACCTCATAGAGGTAGAGAGGTTGTTTCTTGGAGACCCTCGTCACAAAAATCCATAAGTAAAATAAGCTAGATATGATTTCATAAGTGGGCTCTGGGGAGGATAGAATGTACGTAACCCTTACCACTACCTCATAACGGCTAGATTTGAAAACAAAAAAGAAAAAAAAATGAACAAAAAGAGCGACTAATAACTTAAAAGACACGGCCCCTTCTAAAATAAGGGAATATAACTTAAAGTACATGTTCTTGATGCAGCTACAGAAATACGTGGTAACGACTCATTACTTTTATGGGCATTATTATCCATCCCGAAAGTGACATAGAACTGATTTTCTGTAGCCAAATTCAATAGATATTAACAGTATTTTTAAGTCCAAAAAGAAAATTTAAAAAAAGTTTACGTGCCAAAACTCTTACTTTTGCATCTGTAGATCGCACGTGGTTATCATGTGCTTTCTGACAAGCAACAAGCTAATAATTCCAAAAGATCTCTGAATGGTTCAAAATAGTTTTCTATGATTTAGTTTATAATCCTGTAATCTGCAAACAAAAAAAAAAATTTTGAGTCTTTGGGTTCATTGAAAAATGATGAAGAAATCATGGGTTTGTACTATTATCACTCAATTTTCTCTATGTTTATCTCTTTTTCTTGTCCTCAACTTGTGTCAAAATCAGAAGCCAATGATAAGGAATGTAAATGTGAACAACCTTCCTATGGATATATATTTCATTAGTGTTACAGGGGGTATTAGGACTCTTGAAGAACAGACCCTTCTTCTCAAACAGGTCAGTTTCTCAATCAATCTTGAAAATAGAAAAAACAATTCTTTAGTTTATTTGTGTAAAGGTATGATTTTTATTTGAATGTTCCTTGTTGGGGCATGGAATCTTGCCCTGAATTTTGGTTTGGTGAAGATTGGAAGTGTTTGTTCAGTCTGTAGTAGAAGAAGATTTGAAGTGTTCAAACATGCTAGTTTCTCAATCAATCTTGGGAATGAAATCTTTTGTTATTTGTGTAAAGAAATGTTTTTTATTTGAATGTTCTCTGTTGGGATTTGTGTTTTGAGCTGAATTTTGGTTTGGTGAAGATTGAAGTGTTCAAATATGCTAGTTTCTCAATCAATCTTGGAAAAAGATTTTTTGTTATTTGTGTAAAGGAGTATTTTTTTTATTTGAATGTTCTTTGTTGGGATATGTGTTTTGAGCTGAATTTTGGTCGTCCCTCTTCCCTTCCATCCATTACCATTAGCGCAATAGGCTGTTCAATTTGCCATCTCGGCTCGCCTTGCCCTTTAAGCTCCTGGCAGAAATTCCAGATCATTGAAAAGGAATAAGAAATTTCTAGATTTTGCCTCGACTCCACAGGGCTGCAAGAAAAGCGACTGGGTTAGTTTGGGCCTTTAAAGCTGTCAAGCTGGCCTATATATAATAATAAGAAATCTCTGACAGAGTCTATACCTTACTTAAGGAGATTGGTAGCATAGACCTGGATTGTTAGTTCAGTCTTTAGTAGAAGAATTCAGCAACTCTGAATTTCTGTTCTTTTGACATTAGTTGGTTGAGGGAAAGTAATCAGTTTCAGTATATAATTTGGAGGTATACTCATGCAAGATTTTGGATAAGATTTAAAATGATTCAGAACATTTGGTAGAAGGTGCAAGTAGCACATGTTGATGATAAAATGAGAAAAGGTCTCTTGAAATGGTTTAACCATGTTATGCATCCACCTCCACTGTGTGGGAGAGTAGGTGTTGAATTATGGGGACTGAAGGTGTTTGTAAGAAAAAGATACATATAGCAATACCAAATAACTGGAAATATGTTTTGGGCATGTTGGTACTTTTACTTTTGCTCCCATGTTTTTAGACGTCTTCCAAATCTTTATATTGTTCTGGTAATTGGTTATGGAACATATTGAAATTTAATAAATTGATGCTCTTCTGACAAAGACGTCCTTCATTTCTTTTGCTGTGATGTTCAAATGAAATTGTTGCACATGAGGAGAGCCATCTCCTTGGTATCATGTTTATTTTTGGCTGATTTGTTTTGCTGGAATCTTATATTGAATGAAGGTGGGGAAGGTAGCAAAAAAATTCAATGCAAGATTCATTATCAACATAAGCGAACTTGGGGAAGATGATCCACTTATGCAAAATGTAAGCCCTCCAATGACTTTATAAGTGCATAATTCAGTGGTTATATGAATTTGAGTACAATGATGCTATTGTAGGAACTAACATGTCGCTACTTAATGGATTGTATTCAAATTAGATAATTTACCAAGTTTTCTTGGTCACCTACTTAGCTATCCATGTTTGGTTTTGATTCAAATTTTCAAGATATCAATAGTGCTAATGACATCTCGTTGCAAAAATTGGGAACTGATTGTATCACTCGGACTTCACGCAAGTTTTTAGCCATGCAATTTAGGCATTATGTAGCACATTAACTTGCCAACTTCTATTCTTGTGCAAAAGATGTTTGGCTTGTCAACTTGCTACTCCTTCAAGTGGCAAGCTCCCGGTAGAATGTATTACAGAAACATGTTCACAACTTTGTCTGATGAAACGGAATCCATCTTAAATTTCCAATGAGGATTCAACGAAATGATAATCTTACATCCCCACGGTCCCATCCTTGGCAGGCTACTCGGCATTTTCCTTCCATGAAGATTCCATGGTATGCTCCTCTATGATAAGCAGTTTGTTCTCTTGGACTAACTTCTTTTACTTATACATCTGGATTTCATCATTTGAAATGAATTGTCTTTCCGGTTTCCCTTCAGCCGTCCTCAACTTGTAGGTACTCGACTCAAGCTCTCAGAGGACGAGGGGCGAATCACTACCTTAAACAATTCAAATTTGCCCATGGAAGCTTAGATATTATAGTTGTGGATACAGGGTTATATGAGGTAAATGGCTGTTTCTTTATCTGATTAATCGGCTGTTTACACACGTTATCAAAATGGTGTCACTTCAGCTTTCTGCTCTGATTGTCTCCTAACGTCTTTGATAAGATAAATGTTGCATTTTTCTATACAATGTTTTACCTAACCCGCTTCTGCTAAGTCTGTAGCTTTTGTGTGTTGGCTTTATCTCTGAAGTTCAGAAAATTTATTTCGAAGTCCTTTATTTACATCAAATACGATTGCATGTCATCTGAAAGTAGTTACTTTTAGCTTCTTTGCCTCTAATCTATCTTCTACCCGGCCAGTGTAAGGTTATTATATAATACCTTTTACAGAACTTGGGAGGTTCAACACCAGAAGATCGGATAACTTGTCAAATTTAAGCCCGTGTTAGATTAACAGTCTTTAAATAATTTGGTAAGAAAACAGGAGTTGTCCTCCAATGCCCGTTATGGTAGTTGGTAAGGTTCTTTAAGCACTTTCAAATGTCATCTTGACATTATTTGTCTTCTATATTTGCACTTGGCATAATACCTGCAGCCAAGAACACCTTCATGTTTAATTCTCAGAAGAATGGCGACATTCATATACAGCTATACTTGAATGAGCAGGAGATGGCATATGATCTATTATATCTTAGCTGTCTCATTGATCGGATTCTGTTTTCAGTCTTCCCATTAGCTGATTACATATCGTGCTTTGTTTCTTTCTTTTGATATTGGAAATTGGGTTATGAAAAAACATGGATCTTCAAGTAAACAGTTCTTATCGTTCTGCCTATATTTGACAAAGACTTGGACAGTTATATAAATGAGTTGCATTCTTGCAGCTATAGATTTAATCCTCCGATCTCACCCTTAGTCTCAACCAGTCTTAGAGAAATAGTCCTCTTCTTTTTCATTCTTCCAGATTGGAATATCATTCTCATTCTTATTTACAAATTTCAAAATTTTCTAATTGCTTTTGCTGTGGATAATTTCAACATTTAACTTTGTTCTTGTTGTTTCTAGGTTGCTTCAAATGGTGCTGGGGAGAGACAATCACAATGGCTGATAGACACACTTAAAAATAGTGAAAGCAAATGGTACCTTCAGACTGCACTATTTTACTCCAAAGAGAGAATATGTGAAAAGAGCAATATCGTGTCACTAAAGTGATAGTGTAATTGCAGGTGCATTGCTGTCGGATTTCATCCATTGGTAGCTTGCGAAGAAGATACTTCTCAAACGAAATTAAAACACGAATTCCAATCCTTACATGATGTATTTCTGAAATACGGGGTGGTAAGTCAAAATTTTAATGTTACATCTCCAATTCTTCTGCAACTTTTGAGGGCAAGGGACCTGAGGAATACCTTAATACCAGATACAGTTTTTATCTGCAAAACCAGCTTTCTAGATAAAATTTGGTAACGTATAGCCCCCAAGGCTTTGGTCTAGTGGTAAGATCGCAACATATGATGTGTAGATTAGACGCAAGTCACAGGTTGGAATGTTCTTGTAAGGATAGACTGACGGGCCCATTATCCATCAAGTTTCAAACAGTGTGCTTTTGATCCTATAGCATTTCTTGGGCATGAAAACCAAGTTCTTTTTACTGACATGTTGGTTCTTGTTTTGCTTTTTCCTGTTTAGGATGCATTTATAAGTTGGCAGGATTGTGTTGACAATGTTGAGGAAGGACCTATTGCACAATCCAAAAGTGGAACTGCCAGATATAAAGGACCTTTGCTGACTAAAGTGAATCAGAAGTTGCCTTACTCTATGTGAGTGTCTTTCTTAGTGTTCAGTAGACCCCATTGAAGCTGGAGCAATGTTGCTCGGAACCTCTAAAAATGCTGCCGCACCTGTGTCAGATCCTCCAAAATTGAATTACTGACACACCCGACGGCATTTTTGGAAGGTCTGACCAACATTAGGACTCTATCCTACACTTACCAACTATTATTATATAACCTTTTCACTTCCTTTTGGATCTTTTTAGGGAAAAAGTAAATGGTTTCCTCCTTCACAAAGTCAGTGCTCTAGAGATTGTGAGTATTTTTTTTAAAAAAAAATCTTTGTTCAATATTTTACACAAGCCCCTTTATTTTTTCTTGGTGTTTTAACAATTAGTATTTCTTGCAGGTATCCTACTTAGTCACCTTGGAAGGAGATGTTGTGCAGAAATTTTTTCTCCATCAAAGAGGCAAAGATATTATGTAGATGTTTCTAAAAGCTTCAAACATCATTTAGGGGGGAGGGTGGTCTACTGGGTGGAGGCGCATTTCTTTTGATAATTTTTTTTTTTTTTACTTATGTCATATCTAATATTGGTGATGAATTGTTATTCTCGTCTTTTTTCATTTTTCTTCATTAGAAATACTTCAATTTTGGAATTACTCTTTTTATACTTAAGGAAATGAACTTCGTCGACAAGTATCTAAGAATTATTTTAGATCATAAGTTTCAAAAGTTTTACTTTTCTTTTAAAACATCCTATGAAGTCAAAAGGTGTAACATAAATCGAGAACAGAGAGAGTAGATATATTTTCACCCTGTGAGGTTTTACGTAATGAGAATCTGAATTAATCGTATTCTAATATGGATACCAACAATCACGAAACACAAAAAAGTGTAAGAAGCTAATCATACTTTCACTAAAATATAATAGTTAATCAAATTAAATTATTCTACTTCATTGGACCAAAATACCCTTCCATTTCAACATAACCTAATTGCGCCGCTATTCACTTTCAATATCATACTAATATCAAATTCTCCGAAAATAAGCTATTTTTTGTAAAAAGCAATTTGCACCCGCTAACTTTTTTAAAGATTTGGAGAAATAAGTTATTTTCGGTAAAAGCAATTCGCACCGGCTAACTCTTCTAAACACTCGGAGCAATCATGTAAACGAGCCGTAAATGAGTATTCACAAGAGGGCAAAAATAAAAACATTGCTGCTTTATAAGATACTGACTTCCATTGATGAACATGCAGCACAAAGCTAAAGCTCAGAAAGAAGAGAAGATGATTACAGAGGAGGAATTTTTCTAGGGGTGGTTTACCTTTCTCTGCTTCTCCAATGATTTCTCACATGAAAGAAAAAATCAAACAACCCTTGGAGATATTGACAAAATTGTTCCTATATGTATGTATTTGAGCTAAATTCATCTTCACAAAGAAGAAATTCTAGAAAAAAGAGACCCGTATCGTGATGGGGCGACCCGGAACGCAACCTGAGGTTAGCAGCCATGGAGATCTCTTTATTTCTCTTGTGTTTTTTAATCAACAGATCTGAGCTTCAATTTTGCTCATGTAGCTTGTATTGTGTTGTGATTCTAGAAGGGTTTGTTTGGTATGAAGAAAAATGTAATCTTTTTGTGGTGAATTTCATCAGTGTTTGGTTACGAATGTAGCCCTCTGAGAAGGAAGAAAGTTGGGCATTTTTTTTTTCTTTGGTGAGAAGTAAGGGCCTGTTTTGAACATGCATTATGGAATCATGAGGTTAATAGAGAGAAGGAATTTATTTTTTGGTAAGGGTGGTTGCCCCTCTCAACTGTGCCCATGATTTCTTTATAGCAACTAAAGCAACAACCCTTGCTTATGAGATACTCATACAATCAACAGCTCTCTCTCTCTCTCTCTGTGTGTGTGTGTGTGTATTTCTTTTCACCCTTTGGGTGTAATTCTGCAAAATAGGCTGTGATGATGACAATGCTGTTTCTGGGCTAACACAATGGGGCATTGAGGATAGTCTGACCCCTATCTTGGCTTGGCAAATCCCAGGATAGCCTGCAACTTGCGCTCACTCTTTTGCATGCAACTGGTGATTTTGCAGCCATGGCGGGGTTGCCTTCTCTTCGTCCGAGCAAAATTACAGTGTCTGAGCCTCAAATTTATGTAAATCCAACTGCGGAAATTTTGATCCAATTAGAATGATGTACATTATAACAAAAAGATGGGTACTTTATCTGCTTGTTAGATATAAGCATATGATATGAGAGAGAATTTAACCGAAGAGATGCAGTAAGTCTGCATTTGAACCAAAAGCACTTTGCTTGACAGATATATATATATATATATAGATAGATAGAGAATATGAGGGCTATGATGATATTTCCGTTCCTTCTCTTGAGAAACTCAATAGGGCAAGAAAATGAAGGGCCTGTATCTTGGTGGGGCGATCCGGATGGCTAGTGATATTGTGTCGTGCAACCGGTGTTTGCAGCCATGGCATTGCCTTCATTCTCTTGTCTTATCAACATATCTGAGCCTTAACTTTACTATTGACGTGTCTTTGGTATGATGGAAAACATTTTTCATGATGAAATCAGCAGTTGGTTACCATTGTATTCCTATGAGGAGAGAAAAGTTGTGAGATTTTCAGGTGAGAGCCAAGGATTCCTAAAAGAAGTCAACCAGAAAATGAAATGAGGTTAATAGAGAGAAGGGATTTCTTCCAAGAGTGGTTGCTCCTCTTTGTTGTGCCGATGATTTTCTGTGGCTACTAAACCAACAGCCCTTCTTCATGCAATTCTCAGAAGCGGAAGATGATCCATATATCTAAGTGAGTGTGTATTCTTGAGGAATTTACACTAAATGACCTTTTTCGAAGTAGTGATGATAAGAATAGCACTTTCTGGGTTAATAAAATGGGGCACTGAAGACAATCCAATCTGTATCTTGGCCCAGCAAATCCCAGGATGGCCTGCAGCTGAGGCTCTTCACTAAATAACTGCTGATTTTGCCTAAGTTGTGCGGACTCTTCATTTTGAATGCTGCACCCGTGTCGGATTCTCCAAATATACACTACTTTTGGCAAATCCGACACGCACCCGCAGACACTTTTAAAGATTCCGAGCAACATAGGATTTTGCAGCCATGGCGTGGTGACATGCCCTTAAGGGGTCATTTGGTTGCTGGTTAGGAAAGGAATTGTTCATGTTAGGAGGTTTTCTTTTGAAGGGTGGTTGCTCCTATCTGCAACTCCAGTGATTTCTCACATGAAAAGATAATGAAAAAAATCAGACAACCCTTTAAACCTCAGGGAAAAGTTATCCATTCCTTGTTGAGAACTTTGAAATCATGTTATGGAGTTGAACTAAATTCATCTCACAAAGAAGAGATAGAGAGAGATTCTGAGGCTTCAATGATACTTGACAAGAGAAATTAAGAGACCCGTATCTTGGCGGGGCGACCTGGAAGGCTGGAACGCAATCCAAGGTTTGCAGCCATGGCAATCTCTTCATTCTCTTGTTTAATCAACAGATCTGAGCTTCACTTTCACTCTCGTAACTTGTTTGGATGATTACCTCTTGTCTTGTATTGGTATTCTAAAAGGGTGTGTTTGGTACAAAGGAAAATGTTTATTTGTGATGAATTTCGTCAGTGATTGGTTTCTAATGTAGCCCTCTGAAAAGAAGAAAGTTGGGAAAGTTTCTGGTGAAAACTAAGAATTTTCCTAAATGAAGTAAACCCCCAGGAAGAAAAATGAGGTTAATAGAGAGAAGGGTTTTTTTCAAAGGGTGGTTGCCCCTCTCTGTTGAGCCAATGATTTTCTTTTTAACTATAGCGACAGCCCTTGTTAATGAAATAATCAAAAAGTTAACAGCTCAGCCAAAGATCTCAGTGTGTGTGTTGCTTTTCCCCCCTTTAAGGTAATTGTGCAAAAGAGGCTGTGATGATGACAATGTTTTACTTTCTGGGTAACAAAATTGGGCATTGAGGATAGTCCTACCCGTATCTTGGCTTGGCAAATCCCAGGATGGCCTGCAACTGATGCTCACTCTTTTGCGTGCAACTGGTGATTTGGCAGCCATTGCGTGGTTGCCTTCCTTTGTCCTAGCCAAATTGCAGTATCTGAGCCTCAAATTTCTGAAAATTGAACTGTAGACTTCTTGCACTTATATTTAAATTTGCTCCAATTAGAATGATTGACAGTTGTGCACGAGGTCATTTGCACTTTTGCCCTTATTTTGTGCTGGTCTTTAATTTATGGCCCTCATACCAAAAAAAAGTTGGCAGGGAAAGTTTTATTTTCTTGTCATTATATTCCACAAGTTTTGTTAACATGACTTTAGTTTAAAAGAACGTATGCTCCACTAGGTATAGGTTCAGTTGCTAAAGGTAAAAATGTGCATTATTAGCTTCTTAGATATAAGCCCATGATATCAGGGAGAATGTAACGGAAGTGACCCAGAAAGTCTGCATTTAAACCAAAAGCTCTATGATTTTTCAGTGAATGTTGGTGATATACATATTGAGGCTATGATGATTTTTCCTTCCCTTCTTTTTCTGAGCAACTCGATTGAACAAGAAAACAAAGGGTCTCTATCATGGCGGGGCAATCCAGATGTCTAGTGATTTTATGTCATGCAATTGGTTTTTGCAACCATGACATTGTCTTCATTCTCTTGTTTTATCAAACAGATCTGAGCCTTAACTTTACTCTTAAGGTGTCTTTGCTATGATGGAAAACCTTTTTCACGATGAAATTAGCATTTTGTTTCCATTATATCCTATGAGGAGAGAAAAGTTGTGAAATTTTCAGGTGAGAGCCAAGTATTCCTAAAAGAAGTCAGCCAGAAGGAGAAAATGAGGTTGTTTCTTCTTAGGTTGGTTGCCCCCGTCTGTTGTGCCAATGATTTTCTGTAGCTACTACACCAACAGTCCTTGTTGACGCAATACTCAGAAGCAGAAGATGATCCATATATCTCAGTGAGTGTATTCTTGGGAAATTTGCATTAATGACCTTGTTTGAGGTAGAGATGATAATAATAGCCCTTTCTGGGTTAACAAAATGGAGCATTGAAGACCATCTGACCTGTATCTTGACCTGGCAAATTCCAAGGATGGCCTGCAGTTGAGGCTCTCTTTTTTTGCACGCCATCGGTGATTGGCATGGTTGCATTCTCTTTAAGGGGCCGTTGGTTAGGAAAGGAGTTATTCATGTTAGGAGGGTTTTTTCGTAGGCTGGTTGCCCCTCTCTGCAACTCTAGTGATTTTCATATGAAACGAAAATGAAAAAAAAATAAAAAAATCAAACCCCTTAAGTCTCACGGAAGAGTTATTCACACCTCATTGAGATTTTTCTCTCACATGTTCCTATATGTTTAGAGTTGAACTAAATTCATCTGACAAAGAAGAGAGAGAGAGAGAGAGAGAGAGAGAGAGAGAGAGAGAGAGAGAGAGAGAGAGAGAGAGAGAATTATGAGGCTGCAATGATACTTAGGCAAGAGAAATTAAGAGATTCGTATCCTGGTGGAGCAACCAGGAATGCAACCTGAGGTTTGCAGCCATGGTGATGACTTCATTCTCTTTTTTATCAACTGATCTAAGCTTCGGTGCTCTTGTTTGGATGGTTGTTATTACTCATATATTGTACTGTTATTGTGTATCAGTATGAAGGAAAGTGTTGTTTTATGATGAGTTTCGTCAGTGTTTGGTTACTAATGTAGGCGTCTGAGAGAAAGAAAGTTGGGAAATTATCTGGTGAAAACTAAGATTTTTCCTAAAAAGTGTTAGCCCAGAAAGAGAAGTAAGGTTATAGAGAGATGGGATTTTTTTGTTAAGGGTGGTTGCCCCTCTCTGTTGTGCCAATGATTTTCCATTTAATAACTAAACCAACAACCCTTGTTCCTCAGACAAACAACAGTCAACAGCTATGATTATTGGAACATATGCATGGAGTTTCTTGAGTCTATAACTTAAGCCGTATATCTCAATGTGTGTGTGTCTGTGTTTCTTTTTCCTCCTTTTTGAGTAATTGCACAATTGGAGGCTGTGATGATGACAATGTTTTATACTCTTATGGCTACCAAAATCGGGCATTCAGAACAGTGTGACCCATATCTTGGATCGGCAAATTCCAGGTTGGCCTGCAACTGAGGCTCTCTCTCTTGCATGCAAGTGGTGATTTTACAGCCATCATGCGGTTGCTTCTCTTTCTCCAAATGCATTATCTGAGCCTCATGTTTTTCAGAATTGAACTGGAGACCTCTTGTGCATTGAAATACATTAAGGTCTGTTCCAACTACAGATCAAAAGACTGATGTATTACAGAAAGATGGGTACTGTATCTTCTTCTTAGATATAAGCCCATATTTTTGTAGACAATTTAACCGAAGAGTGAAGGCTTGCAGAGAGAGGAGTTTTCAAAGGGTGGTTGCCCTTCTCTGTAACTTCAGTGATTTCTCATATGAAAAAGAAAAGTCAACCAGCCCTTTATATCTCGGAGAAATATTGTTCTCACCCTGTTGAGAATAGACTCAAATAGTCCTTTATTATATGGAGTCGAACTAATTTCTTCTCACGAAGAACAGAGAGAGAGAGAGAGAGAGAATTCCAAGGCTGTGATGATACTTTCTTCTTTGGGGCAAAAGAGAAATTAAGAGAACCGTATCTTGGCGTGGCAACCAGGATGGTGGCCATTTTGTGTCATGCAACCGTGGGTTGCAGCCACGGCGATGTCTTCATTTCTTGTCTCATTAACCAATCTGAGCCTCTGTTTCACTCTTGTCGCTTGTTTGGATGGTTGTTACCTATTGTATTGTATTGTTATTCTAAAATGATGTCTTTGGTATGAAGGAAAATGTTTTCCGGTGTTGGTTACTGAGGTGGCCCTCTGAAAAGAAGAAAGTTGGGAAATTTTCCGGCGAGGGCAGAATGAGAAATGAGGTTAATTGAGAGAAGGGATTTTTAGTTAAGGGTGGTTGCCCCTCTCTCCCATGCCAATAATTTTCCTTTTAGCCACTAAACCAACAGCCCTTGTTCATGAAATACTTAGACAAACATCAGTCAGCAGCTATGACAATTGAAACATATGCGTGGATTTTCTTCAATCTACAGCTTCATCCGTAGATATCAGTGTGGATGTGTGTTTGTTTTCTACTTTTGGAGAAACCATGCAAAAGAGGCTGTGATGATAACAACGTTTTACTGAACAAAATCTGGCATCGAGGACAGTCTGACCCATATTTTAGCCTGGAAAATCCCAGGATGGCCTGCAACTGAGGCTCTCTCTTTTGCATGCAACTGGTGATTTTGCAGCCATGTTGTGGTTGCCTTATCTTTATCCGATAAAAAATGCAGTATCTGAGCCTCAAATTTCTGAACTGGGAACCTCTTGTGCTAAATCCCAGGATGGCCTGCAACTGAGGCTCTCTCTTTTGCATGCGACTGGTGATTTTGCAGCCATGGTGTGTGGTTGCCTTATCTTTGTCCGATCAAAAATGCAGTATCTGAGCCTCAAATTTCTGAACTGGGAACCTCTTGTGCTTTGAAATACGTTGAAGTTTGCTTAGACTCCTCTATAACATCCACCCTTTGTAAAAACATCATCATATCATCATATATTACTAAAAGTGGGAAGCCTCATAGCTAAAAGTTGAATTATGATTTTACCCCTAATATAAATTAAAATATTAAAAATAATTTAATTATGTATTGTGTCATTTTGATTAAAATGTTAGTAACTTTTGAACTTTCTTGTATTAAATATTTATTTTAATGACAATATTTATCATCTATAATCTAGAATAATTATAATTACATTAATCTTAAACTAATAAATCCAAAAAACTCAACATAAATCACTCAACTTTTCCTCCCTCTTCCTAACTTTTTCTGTAACTTCTGTCATAAATATTATAATTTATGTGGATAAAACATTATTTGTCATTGCTATACACACCAATTTATCCGTATGAAGAATGAGGCCAACAGGAAGAAAAAGGGAATTTCTTTGGAGGGTGGTTGCCCCCTCTGATTGGCCAATGATTTCTGCTTTAACCATACCAACAACCCTCTGCAAAAGTTGAAACAAGAAACCATATTTGTTGCCAGCATGTTCAATGGTGGCTATTTGATGTTGAAGACAGTAGTACTATTCAATTTTCTGACCATAATGAACTAAGGTCTCATTTTTTTTTTATTAATTTTTCTTGTTAAAGTTGTTCAAATGGGCTCTTCTGGAAAAGTTCCCCTTTTTCCAAAAGAGGCTGTGATGATGTTGGTAAAATAGGCTGATGTTTGGGGCATGGAGACAGTGTGATCCGTGTCTTGGCATGAACAAGATGTTCAACTAGAATTCAGTGTCTGAGCTGCTTTAAGTTCATATTGGCTTCTTGTTTTACCTGATCTCCATTGCTATAAGGAAAATAAAGATTGCTTTAACTGGTTTTTTTAGTGATGGTTAATGGTTTGGACATATGCGGAGAAGAAGTATCGATGCTCCTGTTAGGAGGTGCGGGAGGTTGGATTTAGGGGTTACACGGAGGGGTAGAGGTAGACCGAAGAAGTATTGGGGGGAGGTGATCAGACAAGATATGCCGAAACTTCATCTCACCGAGGACACGACCTTAGATAGAAAGGAGCGGAGGTCGCGTATTAGGGTAAAAGACTAATAGGCTTGTAGGGGTAGTTTGATGTAAGGCCTTGTGAGATAGTAGGTTAGTAGGAGTAGTCGTGTCTTTACATCCTCTGTTGTCATTATTCGTTTTATATTTGTTACTTTTATCGTATTTATATACTATCATTTGCTTTTCATTATTAGTCGTTTTCCTTCTCTTCTTTTCTTTTCCCCTTTTTCCATATCTAGTATTTTCTGCTTATAGAGCTTGATCTTTTAGACGAGGGTTTTCCGGAAACAACCTCTCTATCTCTATGAGATAGTGGTAAGGTCTATGTACATTTTACCCTCCCCAGACCCCACTTCTGGGATTCCACTGGGTATGTTGTTGTTGCACATTGACATTAGCATAAAAGGCAGAGAAAGGTATGCTTGTGAAATTAGCTGGACCTCCTAATTGTAAGATGTAAATTGGAGGTCGAATTGGGACCAAAGTAATATGCCTGTTCATGTGTATGTCATTGTTGCCGTCTTCGGCTGCTTCCTAGTTGCTAACTCCACTGCCACCTGTCAACATGGAGGCTCTGATGAGAAATATTCAAGTTAGGTTATGGATATAATAAAACTGTATCTTGGCTTGGTAATCCAGATGTTACTGAAATTGCAGCCATGACAGTGACCTCTTTCTCTGAGCATATGGATGAAAAAAGAAAACAGATACACGTGTATCTTGGCTGTCAATCCGGTGGCAAGTGAGTTTCGTGTCATGCAATTGATGTTTGCAGCCATGGCAATGTCTTCATTCTCTTGTCTTATTTTCCTCAACAGATCTGAGCCTCAAATTCTCTCTTAGGCTGATTATGGTATACGACCAGTAAGCCTCAATACCGAGTACGTAGTCGTCAACTGTATTAATACTCACTGCCCATGTAATATAACATATTTGGGACTTTAATGGATTGGGAATTTGAACTGAACATCCACCGAACACACAACACAACCTTCTGATCTGGAGTCGGATGCGCTACTATCATGCCATGGATCCTTACAGTGTCTTTGTATGATTGAGAACATTTTCTTTTTCTGGATGAAATCAGTATTTAGTGAGCAATGAGGATAACGAGTAAAGGGACCTTCACAGATCACCTGAAAATAGGCTGTGATGATGATTGCTTCTTCTGGGCTATCTACTTTACTGTGTGGGGAAAATGTTACCCGTATCTTGGCAGGGCGACCTGGTGTGGCATCATCTGCAAACCACGTCTGCAGCCATGGCGTGGTTGTTTTCACTTCATGTTCATAGAAAAGCAAAATCTGAGCCCAACAATTTTATGGTAACCATCTGCAAACCCAAACAGAATGCACCAGCCGGAATTGAACCTGGGTTTGTACTGCGGCAGGGTACTATTCTACAATTACACCACTAGTACTGAGAATTGATCATTTTCCCTATGTTGCTGTTGTACTCATTTCCCCCGAGGCTGTGTTTCCAAGGCAACAGCAGAGCCATATAACAAAGAAAAGGAAAATAAAATGATGGGGCTGTGATGATTGATTGTTATTGAGCCATATGGAACCTGGCACTGTACTTTAGACCTGTATCATGGTGGAGCAGCCCGTATTATAGGTGTTGAAGTCATGGCAGTGTCAAAGAACAAATTGCCTGAGAGAAATACTTATCTGAGCCTCAAGTCTTTTGAAATAGCTGAATATATTGATGGCATCTCAAACTTACTGAAAGTTTTCATGTAGACACCTAAGGGTGATTATTTCTGATAGACTACGTATGAAACTCTTTTTCTATGTTTAAGTTCAGTTCTACAATGGTTGATCTACTTCTTTCGTTCTTTACTTTTTTTGGTCATCAAGTTGTCTAATATTGGTTAGGGATGATTCAAATTTGATCCCAACTTGTTTCAAAGACTTTGTGTTCCTTTTTATATTCACGTTCTTTCTTCTACTTTTGTATGACATCTAGAAGAATCCCAGTTCAAAGAAAATTGTTCTGTAACTACACATTTTCCAGGAGTGGAATTATCCGGTGCTGATATGAAACAAGTCCAAAGGATATGGAAGTGAATATTGATACTGAAGCTAGTTGGTAAAATTATCTCCACAATTATCCAAGTTGGGTATGTTGTTGTTGTTTGTTTTCTGGAAATAACTTTTAACTAGAAATAATGTGTGGTTCTCTGGTCAGTTATTTCAAATTTCAGGCTCTCTTTTTTCTGAGTAGCTACTGGTTTGTCAAGGATTGGAGAGAGTTATGGTATCTCCAGCTTCCCAGGATCATCCATCTTTGTGCAGAGCCAAATTCTAACTTTCTTCAGTTTCTTGTGTAATTTCATTTTCTTTGGGTAATTTTCATCCCAGTTAATGCAGTATTCTTGGAACCTTGTTTTTAATTTTCATGACTGTTCAACTCTTGGAACTCGAGATTGTGTCTATACAAGTTTTAAGTTGGTGCTCTTTCATTCTTTTACGCTCTTTGACAGTTACGTGCAGCAGTTCAAGAGAGGCCCGTTTGCTCCAACACCCGCAGGTAAATGATGCAAACTGGTCAGTATAAGAACTAGACATATCCAGCAGCTGATTGATTGACCTGTTCAAATTTGAATTTTGGCATCATAGAGAAAAATTTCAAGCAGTTGTATGATGTTTAGGAACTAAGATTTCGTTGGTGATCTTCTAAGATTCTTGGAATAGTTTGTGATACAGTAACAAGCTCTGTTTCTTGATTTTGCTAAACTTAGACCAAACATCTCTCTAATTTTAGCTCATGTTTGTGGTATTTCATTGGGTAGGTTGTTGTTTGTCAAAAGTTGCTCAACATTGTCCAAATGCCTTCTCGTAGGAAAGTTCCATCTTTTGATGAAACTCTGATGATAATGCTCATGGAAGAATTCTCACCATAGTTTATCCAGAAAGAAAGAATGAGACATCAGAGATAGGATTTTCCATAAAGGGTGGTTGCCCCTTTCTGCCATGTCCATTATTGCTTCTCCATTCATAAAAACCAACAGCCCTTTGAGGAAAACAGAACAAGAAAATGATAAAAGGGTCTATATATGCTTCTTCCTTTTTTTTTCCTTTTTGAGAAACTGAATTGATAATATTTCTTCCTTTTTCTGCTTCTGCTGCCTACTACAACAGCTGATTTTTGCAAATAGCATTTTTATGTTCCTGTATGCCAAGATGTCCGATAGGTGTGCAGATCCTCTATGATCTAAATTTTAAGATCTGGGAAAACGGATCCATCTATGTATATGGGTGCGGGATTCAGCTAAAAATAATTCAAATATTCAAAAATAGAGTTATCTGGAAAACTTGAGGAGAATCCTTGGAGGAGATAAAGGAAAAGGAGTGATAATAGAAATTTATGCATGCACGGTATTCCATTTTCTTCAAGTTTACCTTAGTTTTTGCTTTGATTATAGAATTTCTTCCTCAAATTTGATCCAAGTACCCAAAACCGGTTTGACCAGATCGGTACGGATCCCACACCCACATCGTGCCGACACAGGTGCGGCACCAAAAGTGAATAGTCTAAGCAACTTAGTCTCTATCTATAAACAAAACATACCTAGTGAATTCCCACTGGGGTCTTAGGGAGGACAAAATGTACGCAAACCTTACCCAACCTTTGTTGCGGAATAGAGAGGTTGTTTCGGATAGACCCAAAGCAGGATAGCAAGGAAAATACAACAACCAAATAGCAAAATGGATGATTTTATGCCTCTGTGTATGTACTAGGTAGAAATGACACAAGAATGTCTGTGAGTGTAATTCTCACACTTTATATGGACTGATGTTTGCTTGATCTGAAAAATGGGCAGTGATGATGATTTGCTTCTTTGTGGGCTGTACTCTAGTTCACTGCATTGATGAAATCCGACCCATAACTTGGCGAGGCAACCTAGTATTCATTTGCAAACCGGTGTCTTGCAGCCAGTGCATGTGTTGCTTTCTCTTTGCATGTTTGTAGAACAGCAAAATCCAAGCGTTTATGGAAAGTATTGAATGGATGTCCATTCTCTGGAACTGGAGAATTCAATTGAGTTCTTCAGTTTTTCCTTCAGATGCAGTTCTCTATCGAATATTCAGCTAAAGAATGAGGCAATCGAAGAAATAAAAAATTCAGGCTGGTTGACCATCTCCGGCATGCCTATGATTTTGTTTTTGCTCTAATGAACAGCCCCTTCAGCATATGTATGAGATCTCTGTGTGTGTCTCTCTCTCTCTGTATATATATGAACTTCTGCTTCTGCTGCTACAGCAGCCGATTTTCGCAAGTAGCCACTTTTATGTCCCTCTAAATACAAGATAGCTGCTTTTAATGGTGCTAAGGAAACAAGACAACTGATGTTGATTGATAAAAATGGGAAGTGATTATGATTTGTTTCTTTCTTGGCTATAATCTTTTGAAAAAATCCAACTTGCATCTTGGCAGAGCGACCCAGTATGGCATCATTTTAGCTGAAACTCCCCATTGTGTAGCCCAAAAAGGAAGAATGAGACATCAGAGAGAAATGGGATTTTCTGTAAAGGGTGGTTGACTTCTCTCTGTTATGTCCATGATTTCTTCTTCATTCATAAAACACCAACAGTCCTTTGAGAAAAAGAAAAGACAATTATGTAGGCGCTTGGCAATAGATTCCAGATATATATACTTTCTTTTTCCTGCTTGTGCTTTTGCAAGGTAGAAAAGATACAAGAAAGTAGCTGTTTGTTAAGAGTTCAGAGCCTAAATGAGGTGTTTTATTGATGTTGATTGATCTGAAAATGGGCTATGATGATGATTTGCTTCTTTCTGGCCTAATAATCTACTTCGCTGCATTGGGAAGATCTGACCCCTATCTTGGCGGGCGACCCGGTATGACATCATCGGCAAACCGGTGTCTTGCAGCCATGGCATGTGTTGGTTTCTCTTTGCATGTTCATATACAGCAAATTCTGAGCCCTAAAGTGTATGGCATGGATGTGATGGTCTTAAATGGATGGTTGTTCTCGGAAACTGAGATGCCCACTTGGGTTTTCCAGTTTTTGTTGAACCCCATTTTTCAAATGCAATTATCCATCAATTTTATTTTAAAAATGAGGTAATCGGAGTAAAAAAGTGATTTTGCAGGGTGGTTGACCATCTCCGATATGCCAGTGATTTTATCTTAGCTCTAATCAACAGCCCTTTTATCATATATATCTATATTATATTAAAAGCATGAAGGTCCTTAGCAAAATGTTGTTCACTTTTTCTACCCATTAAAACTAGATTTCACACTAGATAAAGTTGTCATTTTAGTTTTTCCTAATATTTAGGACTTTAGAATTAACTGAACTTTATGTAATAGATCTTCCTAACATTTAGGACTTAAATCAACCAAATATCTTTCTATGTTCAAGGAATGAGGCTTTTCTATGGAACTTGAGAAAGGTTGAGATTTTCTGAGGGTGGTAATTCCCTTACTCTGAAGTTCAATTTAGCTGATGAATTTTCCAGTACTTTTGTTACAAAGAGAGAGGTTAACAACCCTTTCATCAATTAATGCCAATTATGATCTTGCTGCTGCTGATGGTTAGCCATGACTATGGTAACAAACATCTAATTAGATTTTCGAAAAACAGAAGAAAAAAAAAGTACTTTTTCCTTCATTGATGTTCTCTTGGTCGGCATGGCAAGAGCAAAAGAACATGGGAATTGGGGTAATGTGCTATATATATGTCCAACATAGTATGTTTGGCATTACCCTCATCATTGATTAGCCCAGAAATGAAGAATGAGACATCAGAGAGCTGGGATTTTCTGTAAAAAGGGTGGTTGTCCCCTCTCTACTCTCTCTACTGTATATGTCCATGATTTCTTTCTCCATTCAGAAAAAAACAACAGCCCTTTGCAAAAACAGAAAAGATCAAGATAGATGGATGGATGGATGCTTATGCTTCTGCAAGGTAGAAATGACACAACGAGGTAGCTGCTCTTTTAAGAGTTCGTAACCTAAATGAGGTGTTCTATTGATTTTGATTGATCTGATAAAATGGGCTGTGATGATGATTTGCTTCTTTCTGGATTATAATCTGCTTTCTCTTTGTTGAGAAAAAATCTGACTCGTATCTTGGCAGGCGACCCGGTAAGGCATTTCGCAAACCGGTGTATCTACAGCCATAGCAATGTTGCTTTCTCTTTGCATGTTCATATACAGCAAAATCTGAGCCCTTTATGGCAAGCATGTGATGATCTTAAATGGATGGTCATTCTCAGGAACTGAGTTACGCACTTGTTTTTGTTGAAACCCATTTTTCAGATGCAGTTCTGCATCAAAATTTTATCTCAATAATGAGCTAATCGGAGTAAAATGGGATTTTTCAGGGTGGTTGACCATCTCCTGTATACCAGTAATTTTATCTTAGCTCTAATCAACAGCCCTTTTATCATATGTATAAATAATATTGATTGGATGTCTCTTTCTGTCTTTCAGTTTGTGACTACTTTTTCAGGCAAAGTAGCTGCAAAATCATAGAAAAGTGGAGGTTCAGCCCAGTATGAAGAACGAGGCCAACAGAGAGAAAAGGGAATTCGTTGAGGGTGGTTGCTCCCTCTGCTTGGCCTATGATTTCCCCCATAAACAAAATTAACAACTCTCTTCAGAAGTACTTCTCTTAAATCTTTGAGGGTGGTTGCCCTCTCTGATTGGCCTATGATTTCTCTGACCAACCAAAACAACAATCATCCCTTGGTATATGTTTCTATTGATGTAATGTTGAAAGCAAGAGTAGTAACACTCCCCCTGTTGTGATTTACTTGTCTTGGAACTGTTCACTATTCATATGGAAAAGAATCCATCTACCGAAATTGGCGGTGACAATATTGCTATTTCTGGGCAAGGAAAAAATGCGACTCGTATCTTGTGGGCCAAACTTGGATTATGTGACCGGTTCATTTTGCAGCCATGGCATTTTCATCTTCTCTTTGCCCCATTTTACACAGATCTGAGCCTCTATTTCCAATGAGTTCCAGGATCCAAACCCTGGAGCTCATTTGATGGAAACCTAGTTCATTTTAACTCGAAAGAACGAGGCAATCGGAGGAAAATGGGGATCTCTTTGGGATGGTCGACCATCTCCGGTGTGCCAATGATTTCTTTGCTCTAATCAACAATTCTTTTAGCTTTGTATGTGGATGAAGTGCACAAACAGCCCCTTTTGGACTATTTTCGAAGTCATTGGGTTGTAATTTCCTATATTTGAGGACCCTGCTTAGAGAATAGCTGAAGTTTACGAAGTCACAGGGACCTGCAGTTTACATGGAAGCTTAGCCCATTATGAAGAATGAGGCCAACAGGGAGATAAGGGGGAATTTTTTTTGGAGGGT
The DNA here is from genome assembly GCA_029948455.1 of Solanum rostratum. Lineage (NCBI taxonomy): Eukaryota > Viridiplantae > Streptophyta > Magnoliopsida > Solanales > Solanaceae > Solanum > Solanum rostratum. The sequence goes on along the minus strand of CM057046.1, from coordinate 913,511 downwards.
GGTTGCCCTCTCTGGTTGACCTATGATTTCTCCTCTAACCAAATCAACAACTCTCCGTTGGTATATTTGTGAAATTTCCCAAAATAAATAAATAAAGTTGTTGCCGTGATGTAATGTTGATAGAAGTCATAGAGTATTAATTTACTTGTCTGCAAAACTGTCCAGAAATTGCTATAGAAAAGGTTCCATCTTTCTCAAAGAGGCACTGATGATATTGCTAACTCCGGGCTGAAAATCGGGGCATGGAGAAAACTCTGACTCGTATCTTGGCAGGGCAAACCTGAATCATGCAACCCATTCATTTTGCAGCCATGGCGTTGTCATCTTCTCTTTGCCCCCATTTTGCACAGATCTGAGCCTCAACTTCCAATGAGTCACTCTGGATACTCCAGGATCTAAATCTCAAAGCTCATTTGATGGAAACCATCTTCATTTTAGCTCAAAAAGATGAGGCTGTCAGAGAAAAATGTAGATTTTTTACGGTATTCGACCATCTCTGGTATGTCAAAGATTTCTTCTTTGCTCTAATCAACAACCCTTTTAGCTTTGTTTGTGGACGAAGTGTTTCCAATTTCATTGGGTGTAATTTCCTGGATTTGCACTGTAATGTTTCCAATTTCATTGGGTGTAATTTCCTGGATTTGCACTGTAATGGAAGCTCAGCCCAGTGTGAAGAATGAGGCCAACAGTGAGACAAAGCGAAATTCTTTGGAGGGTGGTTGCCATCTCTGATTGGCCTATGATTTCTCCTTTAACCAAACCAACAACCCTCTGGAATAATGCAAACAACAAACAATATTTGTTGCCATTGCCGACAATGGTAGAAATATGATGCTGATATAAGTAGTACTATTCAATTTTGTGATCAGTCTGAGCTAGCTTAGATCAAATGCTTTTGGTGTAAAACACTCACAGACCTGAAGGTTTCATTTTTCTTTAATTTTTCTTGTTAAAGTTATTCAAATGGGCTCTTATGGAAAAGTTCTCATTTTTCCTGAAAGAGAGGCAGTGATGATATTGCTAATCTGGGCTGATGTTTGGGTCATGGAGACTATTCGACCGGTATCTTGGCATGGCAAACCTGGATGGCTTGTGATTGAGTCTTCTCTTTCACATGCAACTGGTGTGATTGAGTCTTCTCTTTCACATGCAACTGGTTCTTTTGCAGCTATGGCGCTGTCGCCTTCTCTTTGCCCCATCTTTTGCAGATCTGAGCCTCAATTTCCAACTAGTCCAGCTGGATGTCCCAGGGAAGAGTTCTGAACCTAAATGATGAAAAAACCTATGCATGCACACACATAAACACATATCATGAGAAATGTCCAAAGTGGTCCCTTATAGAAGCAGTGATGATCCTTCAATCTATCCTCTTGAGCTAGTAATTGAGCATTGAGAGTACCTGACAGCATCTTGGCTTAGCAATGACCCAGATGCTTGTGATTTCATGGCATGCCACTTGGGTATATTTGCAGCCATGGTGTGGCAGGATTTTCTTAGCATAAATAGAAGACCTGAGCCTCAGTTGTCACATTCATCTTATTCTGGGTGTATTTGGTATGGAGGAAAATATTTTAATGAAGCAGCCCTAAAATGGCTACCTGGTGCCATTTCTACAAAGAAGACCTTTGACTCGAGGCACATGATGAGGCTGTGATGATTTTCATTCTTTAATCACCAGATGGTTGAGCCTTGCTATATCTTGGTATGGCAGTTTTGTTCGGGTCTTGTGAGACACTGAAGCTACTTTTGTTTCTGCGTCTCACAAAGCATCCTTTAGCCTGCAGCCATGGCAGAGTTTAGCTTATGTATGAGAAAAGGCGAATCTGAGCCTCCCAAATCTCTGTTTGTGTTGAAAGAATGAGGCTTTATGGAACTTGAGGAAGGTTGAGATTTTCTAAGGGCTTTTGTCCCATCCTCTGAAGTTCAATATAGCCAATGAATTAACCTATTCCTTTGTTACACAGGTAAACCCAATGACCTTGACAGCGGATGGTCTTGACCCTGTTTTTCCCATGGAGTAAGTGGGTTAAAAGTTCAAGACCACGTACATCTACAGGCCATTCTTGTAAATCTCCCTACTTAACTGCATTGAGAAAATCTCTGTGACCCGTATCTTGGCAGGGCGACCCGGTATGGCATCATTTGCAAACTGGTGTCTGCAGCCATGGTGTTGTTCTTTTCCCTTTGCTTGTTCATATACAACAAAATATGAGTCCTAAATTCTGTGGTTAATGTCCCAAATGGTCATTCAACTGATGGGGATTGGCGTGGCAGCTTTAAGGCTCTGTGAGATGTGGGAACTATGTTGGTTTTCGTCTCACTGGACTATTGATGCTTGCAGCCATGTGCCCACGTCCGTTATTTAGATTTTCGAATGAGAAAACCAGTCTGAGCCTCCCAAGAATCTCTTTTATGTTCAGCAAATGAGGCTCTTTATTGAACGTGAGAAAGGTCGTGATTTTTTGAGGGTGGTTATCCTCTTTTCTCTTAAGTTCAGTTTAGCCAATGAATTTTCGTATGCTTTTGTTATACAGATAAAGTTTAACAGCCCTTTTATCAGCAAAAACTCTTGATGATGATGATGATGATGACCATGGTTATGATAATAATAAGCGAAAGGGAAAAGGCATAAATTCCCCCCGGAAGAAGTCCCTAAAAGTCAGTTACACATTCTAACTATTTAAGTGACCTATTACACACTTATACTATGCCAAAGTGAATTCATTTGACCCTTCCTATACCAAATCCCAAGCGCGTTTCAGTCAATCTCTATTAACGTGCCCTGCATCTAATATAGTCGATTTTTAATTTTTTTTTTTAATTGAAATTGTCCTGTATAAGTCTAACAAATAGAACCCACCACCTGATCCAATTTTTCAACCAAATACCTTAAGAACCCTAATTCTTCAACGAAAATCCGGAGATCCAAACCCCAAAGTGAAGGAGAATCAAAGGTCAATTCTTATTCCTTTCTCTCTTTTTTCATAATCCTTTCTTTTCCATTTTAATTTCTTTCTCTCTTTTCCGTAAAATATTTCTTTCTTTGAGTTGATTGAAGAAGTATTGTGTGGTGGTTGATAATATTATCATTTTCTACATCTTCAATGGGGAATGTGATGACATCCCATGGAGACTGATTGAGCTGGCAACGGTGGGTCTGTAAAACAGCACCATGTTGTTGGAGAAATGGGGAAGAAGCATAGTAGTGGAGCGGGGAAATTTTGGCATGCTTGCTTATTCTCATGGCTGAAAACTCTCTGGAGAAAAAGTCTATTTTGGAAGGAGGTAGGCACGATGGAAACAGGTCCAAATGGGTCTTATATGTTCTTTTTTTTTTGTTTGGGAAACTCCATAAAATTGAAGTTGTAATCTTTAGAAATTTCTTCGACTTATGGTCAAAATTTAAGATTAGGTTTGTTTGTTCTTCGGAGAAGTTGAACGGGTTTAGGTGAATGGAATGGATAATGGATATGGATGAAATGAAACGAAACGGGTTGGGTTCATTTAATACGTGGCATCCTAACGGGGTGGGGTTTGGTGTAGAAAGGGTCAAATAAATTCACTTTGGTATAGTATAGGTGTGTAGTAGGAGTCACTTACCCCCCCCCCCCCGAATGAGGCTGTGATGATATTCTCCAGGAAGTTTGAAAATCAGATTTTTGAGGTGATTCGTATCTTGGCTAGGCAAAGGCCGGGAAATTTGTGAGGTTGGTTCTTACGTGCTCTGTCACAGAGGTACCTGCCTTTTGCAGCCATGGTGAATTAGCCCTTTTTCTGATTGATTTTCACCCAAATCTGAGCCTCTTTTCTGTTTAAAGTTTAGTTCTGCAATATGTAATCTGCTTTTTTCATCCTTCGTTCAATCAGTTCATATAGGAAGAGTCCCCTTTGAGAAAGAAACGTCTTATGTATCCATCTATATAATTTCTACAAATTGTTAAGTACTGATATGAAACAAGTCCAAAGGGAATGGAAGTGGATGTTTAGGATCATAAGTAGTCTTTGATCAGTTTGATATTGAAGCTTGTTGCTGCTGCATGTATCTACACTATTCAAATTTTCATGCCTTTTTTGATCCTGAATGCACCAAGTTTCTGTGGCAGTGAAAAAGTTGAGAATTGATTCATGGCCTGGCTTGACTATGTCCATTTGGAAGGTCTTGTAAAGGCAATTGTTGCTTGCAAGCACAGTAGTGATAACCCTGCTCTTCCTTTTCTTTTTCCTCACAAGTCTTTCTGGAAAGAGGTTTAGATTATCATCATGGTGTAACCACTGAGACCAACAGCTCTGGCTGCCACTGCCAAAGGCCGAAAAGAAAAAAGAAAATCTTTTCTGGGTTGAGTGCATGCATTTGTTACCTGACGAAGGTGAATCGTCAGCTAACAGTCAGTTCTATGGTTCATGTCGCGGCTGCAGGATCAGCAGCCTTCTTTTCAAGTGGACAATGTTGCACTTCATCTTTGCTGGGTGGTGAGCCGATGTCATTTCTATTGTTGGTGATACTGATGATAAAGATTGCTGGTTCAATCTTGATTGAGTTTTAATGAAATTGGATCTGCCCACATGAAAAGGTAATAAATTTACCTTCAATTTGCTTGTGTCTATTAAGGTCAATTTGCTCACAACTTAGAACTACATCTTGGAGTATTATCAAACTTGACAAGAATTAGTTCCCAGTACTACTTTATGACTAATACGTCTATGTTGTGCTTAAATTTTGATTACATCTTCTATAATTTAACTGCTATCCCAAAGCATGTTAGCTGCGTTCTGCTCTCCTTATTAGTGTCAACTCAGCTAGGTATAGGGAGGGAGTCTTCTACAAGTCGCATTGCTGGTCCATGACCTGATTTTGGAAGCAGTTGAGATGCCTTTCCTTTGGAACCCTAAGTAAATTTGTGCAGTATTCTTAAATGCCAACTAATTCAATCATCAATGGAGCGGCAGCTTATATGTATTCTCAAATACAAGAAGGAAAACCCAGCTTATATTGAACCTCCGGTAGGATGAAGTATAGTCGTTGAAGGAAGAGAATGTAGCCTCGAGAATGAAGCAAGTCCAACCCCCCCCCCCCCCCCGGGGTTGTCGCTGAGCATTCCTAGTCACATGGAAATGATGTCAAATGGCAAGGCCAGAGGCATACCGCCTCTATATCACATTGCCTTCTATGTTGTTCGTACTTTTCAAAAGAGTCTGTGGATGCATGTCGGATTTGTCAAAGTAGTGTATTTTTGGAGAATCCAACACAGGTGCGGCATTGAAAATGAAGAGTCTCCGCAACTTAGATTGCCTTAGCTTTGACTACTTTGCATCAGACATTCTCTGATTCTTTGGCTGCTGAAGTTCAGAGCTATTGCTTTGTTCTTAAATGTTTAACATTTGCTATCAAATGCACAATTATGAGATGCGTGTGATACATACCGAGATTCAAACAATTATTTGAAATATGTGCTATTTGCCAACGTATCCAAGTTTCTAATGCTTAAAAATATATTTTTTCTATTATTTCTTTTAGATGTTATGTTGCGTTTTTTTTAAAAAGTCAATTTGACTCATTTTTAAAGTTAAATTAGATTAAATTAATTTGATATTTTTAAATAAAAATTTTAGATATTTAAAAGTTATAAGAAAAGTATTATTAAGGGTGTTTTTGTCATATCAATATGATGAAGAAATACATCTAAAACTATTAGTTAAAGTTTAGGGAAAACTATACAAAATGTATTCAATTGTGAAATTTACTCAAATTTGATTTAACTCAAACCATTTATCTTTAATGGACCTATGGTCTAAATTATTTGTCGTCTTACTCCAGTTTTTCTTTTTTATTTCACCGATGACGTTAGCACGATTTCAATATAACGTCAGCATAATTGATATAAATTAATCCTCTGTGATACTCTATTGGTATATTGATATTGTATCAGTATCTTGTAGGATTAAGCTTAATCCTCTGTGATACTTTACCGGTATATTGATACCCTATTGATTTTTTCATGAAATAAATAAGAAACAGTTAAAAAAAATTATTAAACTCTAAATTAGTAGAAAATGTATTATTTTGTGATACTTCGTTGGTATATTGATACCCATATCTAGTTGAGCTTAATCATTTGCGATTCTCCATCAGTATATTGATACCCTTTACAATAGGATTTGACTCTTTTTTAAAAAGAAATAAACAAGAAATAATTAAGATAAAATTATTAAAGTCGTAATTTTATTAATTAAACTCTATATTATAGAATGTATATTCTTTGTGATACTTCATTGATATTTTGACACAATAGTGATATTATATAAGATTGAATTTAATCATTTGTGATATCCCATCAATATATTGATACCATAATCACTATCATATAAGACTGAGTTTAATCTTTTGTGATATCCTGCCGGTTTTGATACTCTATCGGCATCATATAGGGTGGCCGCTGACATCAGCATGTAAATTTTAGTAACAGACAAATTAAGGGGCGTAAATATAAAAAGGTATATGAATATAAATAGTTTTCGAAATGATAAGAAATAAATATGAATAATATCTAAAAGAATTGAAAATTACTTTAAAACTTGTTAAAAAAGAATTGTTAAAAGAAATTATCAAAAAAAATTACTTTTAAAATGTAAGGTCCTTAAATATCCACGTATACGGTCCATCCCATGACATGATTTTCTCTTGCACACCTACACATTCAACTTTAGGAACCAAATTCCTGAAAAGCAAAGAAAAATTCTCCCATAAAAGATTCCAAATCCCATTTTTTTCTCAAAACCCCATTTGTTAAATCTTCAAGAAAATGTGTACAAAAGTAATGGAAGTGGTAAAGAATCTTGATTTGAAGAGGTACATGGGTAGGTGGTATGAAATTGCTTCATTCCCATCAAGATTTCAGCCCAGAGATGGAGTGGATACAAGGGCTACTTACACATTGAATCCAGATAGCACTGTACATGTGCTGAATGAGACATGGTGTAATGGCAAAAGAGGGTTTATTGAAGGAACTGCTTATAAGGCTGATCCTAATAGTGATGAGGCAAAATTGAAAGTCAGGTTTTATGTTCCACCATTCTTGCCTATTATTCCTGTTACTGGGGATTATTGGGTTTTGTATATTGATCAGGATTATCAGTATGCTTTGATTGGTCAGCCTAGTAGGAGCTATTTATGGGTAAGTTCCCTGTTACTGTCACTGTCACTGTCTTTTGACATTTAAAGTTGTTGTCTTTGTCATTTATTATTGAAAAATGAATGAGTTATGGTAGCTTTGAAATGATGGTAAAGTTATCTTCTTTGTGACTAGAGGTGGGAGGGGGTGTTCACTCGAACCCCTTCGATAAATGTTGCTAACTTGTGACAGTTAAAATTGTTGTCTTTGTCATCTCTTATAAGAAAAACATGAATGAGTTATGGTAGCCTTGAAATGATGGTAAAGTTATCTTCTTGTGACTAGAGGTGGGAGGGGGTGTTCACTCGAACCCCTTCGATAAATGTTGCTAACTTGTGACAGTTAAAGTTGTTGTCTTTGACATCTCTTATAAGAAAAAAATGAATGATTATGGTAGCCTTGAAATGATGGTAAAGAGGTGGGAGGGTGTTCACTCAAACCCTTTCGATAAGATATTACATTATATAAGTTAACTTTTTCTTATCTCTTTTCTACATAGATAGATGGTTAGCCTAGTAGCAAGTATCTATGGGTAAGTTTCTTTGTTATCCTTTAAAGTTATTGTCTTTTACCATTTTATATGAAAACTGGATGAGTTTTTAATGTGTTGACAGAGGCAAGTCAGGATTTGTAGTGTATAAGTTCTGAACTACTTTTGCTTATTGGGTGTTGGATAGAGTATTTATATGCTCTCCCTGTGCCAATTTAAGTGTGTTATTTGACTGAGAATGAAGTTTAAGGAACAAAGGGAGGTCTTTGAATCTTGTGGTTTTAAACTAAAGGTGTGTGTAGACTTCTACGTTTTAAGGTTTTAAACTTTTCATGTAGAATATTGGAATTAACAAACTTATTAAATATATAAAGAGGCATATTTTGGGACAGACCATTGGGAGTAAGGCACTTAAATTGGGACGGGGGAATGTATCAAATGACCTATATCTTTAAGGCTGGCTCAGCGGAAATAACGTTTAAAGAGGGCAAGGTAGACTTAAGTTAACATGGAAGAAAAAGTATCTCGTAAGTCTCACAAATTCTTGGATCTATTAACACCTAACCTAAAAGGGGATATAATTGAAAGAAATCTATGTAGGCAATAGCAAGTACTTTTGGGTTAAGTTCAGTATGTTACTATAGGTCCATTGTTTTCGAGGTATTAATATTTTATTAGTTATTTGATGATAATTGTACCAAGCATCCAGTGGATGAGTCTATCAACATGCTAATTTATCTGCCATTTTTATGTTGATCTGCTCTCGGTTGTAATCTTCTTGAAGAGATATATTAAGTCTATGATACTTCTAGCTCTTCCAAGCCCATGATACCTTATTTGCATTTATAATTGATGGTATCTCAATTTGCAGTTTATGTCAAATTTCGTGAATGATCCTCGCATTGAGCATGTTCATCCATTATATATCATTTGTAGTTTTTGCTTTCCTAAGATCCTGGACGTGTCACTGACAACAACAAATGCTTTGCTGATTAGATTTTGTAGAAAACCATATTTGCCTACCTTTCTCTTCCTCTTCGAATTGAAACGACTACAATTTACTAATAGAACATTAGGCATTATCCTTCCATACCCAAGTCTGAAACTTTTGTTCCATGTAAACTAAAAAAGTCAGAAGTATATTTAGTTACACCAGACCATATCTTAGTTCAATCCTTCTGTTTATTAGGCTATGAAATGTGCAATATCTGTTTTTTTTTATAACTGTGGTGTCCTGCCCAAGCTTGCACACGCCTCGATTAGTTCCATGGAGTACCTATTACCTCCCACCAGCACAGGTACCAAGCAAATATGTCCACCAAAACTTATACAAGTCGATAGAAATGACCTAGTGTGTATGCATATTTGTCCAGCGGATTCTTCTTTTCCAGCTTAACTAAATGTATTTTGTTGGCAGATATTATGTAGGCAACCATGTCTTGATGACGAGATTTACAATCAGCTTGTTGAGAGAGCTAAAGCAGAAGGCTATGATGTGAGTAAGCTCCACAAGACACCACACTCTGATTCCCCACCAGAGGGTGAAGATGGCCCCAAGGACACCAAAGGAATTTGGTGGATCAAATCATTACTTGGAAAATAGTTCAAAAGACAGTACAATGGTAAAAAAGGAAATTATCCAAAGACCAATGAAATGAGATGTTTAAAACAGTCTTTAGTGTGTTATATCCTACTTGTTTAAAGCTTATGTTTTTACAAGTCTTTTTCCTTTGAATCTATGTAAAGTTGATGCATTATAAGTGTGTGGTTTGTATTTGAATCATCTATGAAATGTTGAATAAGTTGATAGTTCCCCTTCTTTACATCACATCCCCGTGTCCCCATCCGGCGACACGGCGGAGAAAAAAAGAAAGGGATAATTTCAAATATATACAATAAATTGATTAATTTACAACAAATATAATCCTCTTTTGTTTATATAAAAAAAAAAGCCTAAAATCGAGGAAAATACACATGGCTATACGATATAATTTTGTCAAAAGTCATAGAAAATATACATTGACTATACAATATAAATTACTTATACATGTGATATACATTGAATATACATTACAGTAAACTCAAAAACTGAATATAACTTGATTATACATGCGATATACATTGACTATACATATTTTGACTGAACAACCATGCATTGTAATTGTCCCAAAAAAAAAAAGGACGGGGTTTCTCGCGCTTTTGACTTTGTGGGCCCTAGTGGGAGGCTTGCAAGACAGGTATTTCATATCCGTTGGTACTGATAACTTTGTGTTGAAGCATTAAAGCATAGGGGACCATATGTTGGATTAGATATTGTGGGATGAGGACAGTTTGTGCATAAAATATCGAAAATCCCCTTTATTAATTTATTGAATCAGAATGTATCGTATCGAAATATAATTATTATTTTTTCTGTTTGTGGTAATAATAATCATATCAAATGTTTATTTCATGTAAGAAGAATACTAGTAATAAGTTTTATTATTATCCTAAGACTCAGTATTTCCTAAGTATATCATAACTAATTGTTCTAATCCAAATTCATCGATAACCCAAGTTTGAGGATCTCAACTATTCATGTATCGTCAATTCATAATGTTGGAATTTGAGAGTGTGATTTCTCTAAAACCTCGTATATCAAATGCTAGAGAAACTATGAACATATTTTGTCAAAATATTCTTTTATCTTATCGAAATGTCGTATCAAAATTTACTAGAGTTAAGTTTGATTTCCCAAACGAAACCTGTATTCGATATCTACTTTCAATTATCAAATACCAAATTTAACAAAACTTATTTGAAAATATTGAATTGCAAACCTTAGTCTAATTAGACCCATGCATTGAAGTAAAACCCAAGGATCGTTCAATATTTAATATCATCATTTCATGGTAGTATTGGTTAACAAGTTTTATGGATCAACTTATTTTCTTCCTCCCTTTTGTGTAAATGTTTTAAGTATCAGAAACAATTAGAAAATAGTAATCAAGAACATATTATTACAATACATAAAAATAGTAATCAAGAATTTTAAGTATCAGAAACAATCAGAAAATATGATTACTATTTTTATGTATTGTAATAATATGTTCGGTGTCATTATATAAGCAAGATTTGAAAGGGTAAAATATATGTTGATTTTATTTTTACTTCACGAAAATAGAGAAATTGTTTCTGATAGACTTACGGCTTATGAAGACGCACATCAAAACAGTTTAAATAAAAAAAAATATAGAAATGGCGTGACAAATAATATAAAACTCAAAAAAATGAGACATAATAACAATAACCAAATAATGCAATAATTGAATTATGGGAAATAACAAAAATTGTAGGACAGTCAAAATATGCCCTGCAAAGCTGGTAAAAATATGGATTCAACAATTGAAATTATTTCAACTTAAACGTAGTGAACAAAAAAAATAATAATTTGCACTACTATATTATTTGTTATTGATTGTAACCTACATTACTTTTCAGGAAAGTGATGCACGTATCATGAAATTAACGTTAACATATAATACATAAACATATATTTTAACTTAACGTCAACTGACAACTAACATCTAAAACCTCAACTCGTTCTACTATGTTAATTGAAAATGATCATCTAAAAGCATTATCAATATTTATATGTTCCTATCAATTTAATATTTTATATGAGTCAAACAGGGTCAGGTTGATGTCTAGCTATGGGGTATTGTAAGGTAGTAGGTTGTTACCGAATTTGTATATCATGTGTTGTATTTATATGTATTATATATGTTAAATTTATCGTATTTACATAATATCATGTGTCTTTCATTAGTAGTCGCTCTTCCTATTCCTTTCTTTTCCTTTCCTTTTTGTCATATCTAGTTTATTCTGCTTATGGTTGTTGAGACGAGAGTTCCCAGGAAACAGTCTCTCTACTTTTATGAGGTAGTGGTAAGGTCTGCGTACATGCTACCCTCCCCAGACCCCACTTGTGGAATTCCACTAGATATGTTATTGTTGTTGTATATATGAGTCATTAACTCAATTATTGTTTGTTGGATTGGCTAAGAAATTGTAGTGTATTGATTCAAGTCTAGGTTTTTTATGAAAATTCCCCCTTTAATTATATATCCTCATTGAAACAAAATTTACTCTTATATATAAAATATAATTTTTTGACAAAGAAAAATCAGGTAAACCTGAACTCCACGTAGATCCGCCCCTAACTCCTACCAACTTTGAAACCACCATTAATAAATATGAGTTCAATAAGAAAAAGTTAGGGGTAGTACACTACCACTTGTGTTTAATTTTATTGATGATATTGTTAAAAGAGCTACTCAATAAAACAAGCTTATATTTATGTTTAATAGAAAAATAATCTATTTTTTTACATGGTAGTGCTTCAGCTTTGGGCTTGTGAGGGTGTCCCAATTGATGAGGGGCATTTTCTTTTCCTATGCATTGGTTTTCCAAACAAAGTTTCTTTGAATTCTATTGATAAGCTTGTTTTGGTCTTCATAGGAATCTAAACTTATATATGTAGCAATTTTTCACCTAAGAAGATTTATCTAAGCACTTTCAAAATTTATGTCATATCACGTCAGCGTTATAAGTATCTAGATGTGTTTTCTCAAAGTTGAAGTGTTTGATTACCACTTCAGACCAAATTTAATGTGTCTATCTTATGCCTTACTTCTTGGCAATCTGATAATTGCTATGCCTGCATTATGTGTCCATGAGATACAACAAAGAGAACATGTTATATAACTCCATCATATCCCATCCAAAAGTGAATTAGGATCCAGAGTCCGCGAGTTCAGAACAATCTTATTATTTGCATACATTTCAAAAGAATCGAATGCAAATGATTCAATTGAACTCACAGAACCGGCCCTTTAAAAGCAACAAGTAATTAACATTTAAGCGTTTTCTACGATCAATAACAACGCTCCCGGGCTGGAAATGAACAATGAAAAAGAAAGCATAGTATGAATATATTGTTAGAAACTGCTAAATGAGCAAATAAACTTTTCCTATGTCCCTAGATCCTCTCTTCCTAACTTGCTAGTTACAAAAACCTCATAAATCTGGACCAAGAGAATAAGCATCAAATCCAAATTCTCCCCCGTCTAGCATAGCTCCATCTTGCTCCTGCAATTTTTCAAATCAAATCGCTTAGTATGTTGACACGCCAAAGCAATACCATTACGTTATGTAGTATTAGACAGCTATGTTGCTCAAACCCTCCGAAAAAAGTCAATGGGTGGCTGTCAGATCTTCCAAAAGTGTATTTTGACAAAGCTGCGACAGCATTTGTTGAGAGTCTGAGCAAAATAGTTAGCATCAAACGAGTTGATTTCTCAGATTATTAGTTGAGAGTTGAGTGACCATCTGAGAAATCAACTCGCAACAAACTGATAATGACCATTAATCTTGGAATCTTTGAGAAGAAATAACCGAGAGTACTCAAATCCACACTTGTAAAAGGGTACTAACCAACTAAGAAGTTGCATCTAAAATAGAATTATTCGACTGGAAAAGAAATAAATAAAACAATGAGCTTAAAAGTTGTCAATAGATGCATTAGGTGTGGATATTGATCGATTTGTACAAACTAAACCCCCTTTGATGTCAATATTTTAGGAAATACTAGATTACCAGAAACTTCTTGCACAAGGAAATAGTAGACCATAGAAAATATTTCCTCAGACAGGCACAGTGAAGCTTGACAACATAATTCCGTTGAGTGGAAAAGCTTCCTTCTTGCCTCATGAAAGCAGAAATTGCCTCTAGAGCACACCCTAGAAGGCATAGTTCAAACTGCTAGTAGCTCGTTAAGTTGCTTTTCATTATTAAATCTCTATTTTATGGAGAACTATAAGTTGACACAATAATATGCAAGGACTATAAAGATCACTAATTTGCATCCATGACATAAAATTCCTTGAGTGATTAACTAACCCTGGCAATAAAAGGTGCTCCGAGTCCAAGTTGCCACAGTAGAAGACAACTGGCAATGCAATTCAATTGTTTTTCTACTCCTCTTTTGTGTGCTGGTAGAGAGTGTGCAGGGTGGTTTGTGATCCTCGATAGATCTCTCTCGGTGTTGGTTACAAGGTAAAACAGGTATAAATTAACTCACTCTCAATGTCACATAAACAGATATTTATCTACACTAAAAAGACCACCAATTTAAGAGTCCATTCCTCAGAAAGCTTATATGATCTATCACCACACATGAGACTGCGGACTCAGGTCAAGTACTGAGATTCATCTTTTTATTTAAAACAGCAGTATCCCCAGCTAACATTCGTATGTGGTGCTCGAGATTACCATCCAGGTCTCAAAAACTCATCTTTTTATATTTTTAAACAAAAAGGGTGTGGTCTCTAGGCCAGTTTGCACACACCTCGTTTCAATCTATGACTAAATTTCAGAATAAAAAATTTGAACTCTTCAAAAATAAGACAAAGACCAAAAGAGGTTTGCTTACCCGTTTCATTGCACTCATTAGATCATCAAGGGAGCCATAGCCCTGAGGAAGAAAACCAACTTGTTGCTTTGTAGTCTGGAAGAGGTAGTCTTCATTTGTCCTTGTCCTCGAGTCATGAGTTAATTTTTCACTCTCACTATGGTGTATGTGAGTTGAAGAACCTCCATTTGATCTGCCAGTCAAAGACGTCTCCACGCTTCTGCAGAACATATCATTGTTTTGGTCCATAGGATGGGTTACAGAGGCCATTCCACTATTGCTAGAAACTTGAGAGCTCACACTGCCAAACATATTGTTTGAGTTGTGGGAATAATGTTGGTTCTGATCTGGCCACAGTTGGCAGGTTGCTTGGTTCATGATCTGAGCGGCACCCCCTAAATTTTCACGGCATTGTGTTTCTCCACTTGAAGCCTCAAAAGGTAGGGAAACTATGGTGGAGGTTGAAAAATCAACAGGGTTGTTCTGCAAATGAGAGCCAGTGGAAGTATCATTCTCTCGAACTCTGTCTTGAGGCAAATGGCTGTTGCTGAAAGGTTCAGTCAACGGAAAGGAGCTTGACTGGAACTTCAGTGGCTGAATAGAAGTCTGCCAATTCTCATTATATCTATCATGATCCAGAAAATTGGAAGAACCAGTTACACCAGTATTAAAGGCCTCGGAGCTAAAAGAGGCTATGTTGAGAGAAGTCTGATTTCCAAATCCCACACCTGTCAGTGGTTGCTGGGAGTTCATTGGAAGCAAAATAGGATTAATTGAGACATTGGGCATAGAGCTGTTTGTGCTACCAATCAACCTAGAGTTCGTGAATGTACTGGCCACTGTGTGCAATCCTGACTCATCCAAAGGATTCAACTCTCCCATGCGCGGGGCACACTTACTCTGCTGCAATTGATCAAACTCCAACGACGCAGGAATCCCTTGGAACAAATTAGCATTCTGGCTTGCAGGTGGAACATTTGGATTCAATTTCATCAAGGCATTGATGGAGTTGTTGCTCAAATTTTGACCATGATTAGGTTGGAGAATAGGTGATGATGCTAGATTGCGAAGACTTACACCAGCAGGACTATTTAGTCTGCCAAGCATGCCTCCTGATGCATAGGATGATGATAAGCTAGCCTGACCGAACCTTCCTGATCCAGCCAACGTTCGGAAACCACCAAGCCCGTCCAGCGAACTCATTCGCATGTACGCAGAATCTTTACCCCCTAATGCAGCCGCAACCATGTTGGCTTGCTGGGCATCTGCCGAGTTGATCCTTTTCAAGAAGAGCCTATACTTCTGCGGCACAGAAAGAAAGATGAGTTAAAACTTTAAAAACTTTATACCGTTGTGTTTCTACTAAAAAGTAAGGACATTAAGCACAGACAACTCTTGGAACACCTTGTAGCATCAACAACAAACCTTAGTGTAATCCCACAAATTGAGTCTAGGGAGGTAAAATGTACACAGACTTTACCCCTACCTTGGAAGGTAGAGAGGGGACCTTACCCCTACCTTGGGAGGTAGAGAGATTGTTTCCGATAGACCCGTGGATCGAAAGAAAGCATATCAAAACAGATTTGGAACACTTTTGTATTTGTTAAGACAACATTGGAGGAAATAATCTAGCTTAAGATATTGTTTTGTTTCGCTTAATTATATTTCCACATGCATATTTAAATAGAGAATGTTCGCACAAGCTAAATGACATTTTTGAAACATAGCAAGAATCTTTTTCCCCAAGATTTAGCAAGGGTTGATTATTCCTACTCTTCATGCATGCTTTTAACATTCACCTCATTTATTTTCACGTCTCAAAAAAAGCCTAGCCAGAAACCCCTTATTCTGTAAAAATATAAAGAAAGGGGACTCAAATGCTAACATAAGGATTATAAAGAACAAAGAGAGATTAATGCCTGGAGGTGGCTAGCCACATTCTCTCTCGTAAGTCCTTCAACATTCATCAGATCAAGAATCCTCTTAGGAACAGCTTCTGCATCAGAAAAGTGATCAAGAAAATAGTCCATTAATATGGGAATATGCTTTAAAAATAGACGAAGATTACCACATTAATGCTGAAGAACTCACTTTCAAGGCCCAACTGATGAACTGCTGTAACAAATTTCTTGTGAAGCTCTATAGACCAAACAACACGAGGTTTCTTCTGAGTTGCTGGATCTTCACTGTCATTTCCATTTTCATCGCTTTCATATTCTTCATCCTTCCTTTTCTTGTTAACCTTCCTGTTTTGATCTGCATTACCTGAAAGCTGTGATCCTCTCTCACTTTCTCCACCTCCCTGGTGGGCCTTGTCTTGATCATTAGATTTGTGGTTCTTAGGCTCGACTTTCTTTCTCCTTATCACATGTTGCCATATATTCTTCAGCTCCTCAAGCCGGACAGGTTTCACCAAATAGTCACAAGCACCGTGAGTTATTCCCTTCATTACAAGTTTGTTATCACTGTTTGCTGACAACACTGACAAGAAAAGGTCAATGGTCAAGAAACGAAACAAACTTTAAAGGATTAATTTGATATAAGTAAATTAAAAGATATTCAATTCTTGATGAAGAATATTTTATCTAACGGCAGCCAAGGGAAAAGAACCTCAAGGATAATTAAGATAATTAAGGTATTTATACTTATAACGGGAAGATCCATCTCAAGCCCAACAAGCTCCAGAAGTTTAAAGCCATCCATATCAGGCATGTGGACATCACTGATCACCAAGTCAAATCTATCTTTGTTTTCCCTCAGCATCTTCAACGCTGTTCTTGCCTGACTCGTCGTAGTTACTGTGAAACAACAGACCATATTCAGAAAATGCAATTTAAATTTTGATCGGGGAAACAAAACATTACAGTCAGATGGAAGGAACAGAAAATAAATGAAGGAAATCGTGTAAGGATTTTAAATTCTCCCCATAAATTTACAATATTACACATAGTTGAACTCCAAAGTTAACACGACTAACGACAACAACTACGCCTCAGTCCCAAACAAGTGGGAGTTGGCTATATGAATCTAACTTATTCATTTAAGTTCACATCATATTATCATCATACTAAATTATATAGAACTAAAAAATAAGGTTTTACATACGCATACACACAAACACCCTCGAAAGCTGTCATAAACATTTCAGAGAAAACTAGGCTTCAAAATAGACTATCCAAAATGAGAGTACAAAATGGAGAATTTGGACTTGATTATCACTCCATAGTTGAGTTGCACAAAACAACAACTGCACCTCAATCCCAAATAAGTTAGAGACGGCTATCCATTCAAGCTCAACCACACACAGTCAAGTTGAAAAATACAAATCAAAACAAAAGAACTTCAAGATTCCTTTTTTTTTTTATGAATTCCATTGTTGTAAAGAACAAAGGGTCTTTAACAAACAGTCTTTCTACCTCCATGAGGTAAGAGTAAGTAAGGTGTGTGTACACTCTACTAACCCTCCTAGGCCCCCACTTGGCGGATTACACAGCATATGTTACTGTTGTTGTTGACTGTCATTGTTGAAAATCAACAATCCAATTTAAAGGAAACATGAACCATGCATGAAGAGAAAAGCAAAATTAACAGCAATTCAGAAACATGAAAAATCTTGGAACTGTGAAAAACAATTAAAAACTTTTTCCTGGGAGTTGAGATCAAAACTGCTCCTTTTTGAAGTCTGAATCAGAACAAAGTAGTGATTTTTCAAATGGAACAGAAAACAACTTCCCAAACAGCAGAAATTACAAATAGCATCAAACTGAATCAATTCATAAAACACACCAACTACTCCAAATTGATAAACACAAAAAAGTTAAAGCTTTAAGCAAAAACATAAAAAGCAGAAATACCGTGATACTGGCATTTCCTAAGCAGTCCATCCAACAACTTCAAACAAATTGGGTCATCATCAACAGCAAGAACCCTCATACCAACTGGGAAATCATCATAGTTTTCCCTTTCACCGCTCATATTTCCTCTGACTTCCTCCACAGTCATTTCAAAAGCCACAAATTAAACAGCCCCCACAAGAGAAAAAAGACCACCCAAACAGAATCTGGAGAAAAAGATTACGACTTTAGCATAAAACCACAAAAGGGTCACTTTTCAAGAATCTTTACGAGAACCCCAGAGAAGAGAACAATCTGAATAAATCAAACAACTGATGAAGAAGAAAATAAAAAAGAGATCTTTATTAGAGAGAGAGGGAAAACAAAAACCAAGATTGCAACTTGGAGTTATAGCAAGTAATGATGGTGATTGGCCAGAACAAAGTGAATGGTTTTCAACTCAACAATACACCAAATCATAGAAGTTCTTTTTCTAGTCACCACAGCACAACCCCACCCCTTTTAACTCTTCCTCACCATCAAGACCTCAACTTTTTCTCAATGTTTTGTCTTTTGCTTTTTTCCTACTCACCCCCTTTCACTCTCCTCTTATCACAAAAAGACATTGGTAATAATAAAAAAATGATTTTTTTTCCATTTTGGTTAATTGTTATATATGGACATAAAGCTATAATGTTTTATGCAGTTGCCAGTTTGAGTGGATATATATTATTATTATAGTCTTATGTGAAGCTTTTTTTCAACTTTACTCTCTTTTTAACTCAAATATAGGAACCAGAAGCATGCTTATTTGGAACTGAGCTTTTTGTAGACTTTTTAGAAATCATCACATGTGGCTCATCTCCATGTACAGTATTCATATTTCAAGAAATCTTGACCTTCCATTTTGAATATTCATTGTTCAAACTGGTGTTGTGTATCGATCGGTTAGGTTTGATTTTGCATGATTGATTTTTGTTTGCGGACAAGTTAAAACATTAGACAATCATTAAGATATTTATTTATCAATTGTTAATGAGCTTTGAACGAGCACAAAGAGATTAATGATATTTTTTTTATCTTTTGAATTATTCTATCAGATCGGTTGCTCAAGATCTTTGATCTTTATTCGTACCAGATAAAAAAATGGAATCACCTTTTATA
This sequence comes from Solanum rostratum, assembly GCA_029948455.1. Taxonomy (NCBI): domain Eukaryota; kingdom Viridiplantae; phylum Streptophyta; class Magnoliopsida; order Solanales; family Solanaceae; genus Solanum; species Solanum rostratum. The sequence continues at coordinate 894,404 of CM057046.1, read as the reverse complement.
GACACGCTGAGAATGATTTTAATGTAATTCATGGCCTATTAGAAGTAGAGAGCGCATATCAGCTATAGATCATTATCTATTCAATTATCAATTTAACTGTTGAGATTTGATTTAAAAATTCATTGAAAAATCATGTTGAAACAACACGACATACCAAATTGACTATGCAAAAATAGTCACTGACATCTTGTAGTAATCAAGAGTTCAGCAAAAATGAAAGTATGAAACTAAATCCTAAGTTATATACCGAATGGAATAATATAATTTCTTGATTTTGTTATCTGGTCATCGACTAACCTGTTAGCGAAAAATCTCATACCATTAAGAACTGATAATTCGATATGAAACTAAATCCTAAGCAATGACTTTTTATACCGAATGATATAATATAATTTCTTAATTTACAATCTGATTATCAATATCCTTTTAAGAAAGGTCGAAACGTTAAGAAACGATAATCCGATATAAAACATAACTAAATCATTATCAAAACTGCTACTATCGATAAATTAATAATTTTTTTCGGTTTGATTACAAACATCCCTAGTTCAAACTAATCTTAACCACTTTATCCTTTAATAATGGATTTTTCGATGAAAATAAAAATTTAACCGGATATCAAATATTTTATTAGAGATCGCTTTACCCTTTATAAGATTTTCTTAAAAATCTTATTTAACTAATTATATACTTAAGTGAATTGTTTTTTGGATCTTACTTGGATTTATCTAATCTTTAACTATTACCAAGCAAAAGCACAATTAAACAACAATAGAAAGGGAGATGGTTGACTTGATAATTCATGCTTTATACAATAAAATAATTCTTTTAGTACTTTTGTTTATCTAAAAAGATACTTAAACTTTCATAGAGTGGGAAATTCATGAAGAAATCTTTTCTAATTAATAATTATTTAGTACTTGAATGCTAATGATATTTTCCTTTTGTAATTGTGTTTTACAACTCTCATTTCAACCATTACCTTCCTTGATTTGCGTGTTTTAAGGTTTTATGTTTCAACTTTTTTAAGGAATTGACTTCACACTAATTAATTAACAAAATGAGTAGTCACCCCATTAAACAGCATTTTAATTGTCATAATTTTTATTTTTAAAGTTAAATTATGTATATTTTGATTAATATTTTAATGTGTTTTTATATTATATTGATTAAAAAAAAAATTGCATCCAATAAAACTTTTCTTATCGTATTTTATGTTACATACATATTAGATGCATCGAATCTATCAAAATCGATTATTCTTTTATTTTTTTCTCCTTTGTTGTCAAGAAAAAAATTATTATTATATAGAAATACACAAAATAAGAATACGTTATGAAATTTATCATTAATATGGTGCTAAATATCTCATAGCTAGTCTTTTATAATTCATTATTTCTTTTTTGGTTGAATATAACCTATCATTAAATAAAATTAGTGATCAATTTTTCATGAGAAAAGTATTAAAAAGAACTCTGAACTTGCGCAAATTAATAGTTTCATTTCTGAACTATTAAAAATCTTAAAAATACCCCATTATTTGAGTAAATAAACTAAAATACACCCCCGATCCATCACAAGTGTTAAAAATACCATTTAACTCAGCAACAATTTAGGGGTGTATTTCACTCTTGTTACATGATGATGGGCGTGTTTAAGTTCGGTTAGTCAAATAGAGATGTGTTTTTAACACTATCAATAATTCAAAAGATGAAATTAATAATTCAAACCACGTTTAGAAGTATTTTTAATAATTTTCTCAATTTGTAATTGTTTCGTGTCCACCCGGATATATCTCTAAAAATGTTACCAAATAAATAAAAGTTACATAAGAGGAAAAGCACTAGATTTTAAAAAATAAAAAAAATAAAAATTGTAACTAGACATAATAATTTTATTTTATTTTAACTATAAGGTACCAAGAACTTTTAATTAAATAATTTAATAATATCACATTGGTCAAACCATGTGCCACCAATTAATTTGAGGATCATATTTGTTAAATCAACATTAAATTAATTAATCCTCATTATGTCATTATTATGAAAAGATTCAAATCAACAATAGTGGCACAATTTGGTATGTTGTGAAAATTATTACTATGTAAATTTTCAAATTAAAAATTGTGCAAAAACACATATGTGAAATGCAAATATGTGTTTTAATTTAACTTAAAATAACAAATCGTCATAAAAATAACTTTAGCTTAAATTATATTTCAGATGTAGAATATATAAATATGTTTTGTAAATGACATTTCTAAAATATGGACTTGAAAATTTATATATTTAAATTTTAACTTGTAGATTGTATTTTAAAATAAGTGTTTCTAAATTAAACTTCCAAAATACATCAAAAGACGCATGTAAGGTTTCTAAGAGACACAATTTTATTCTAATCAACTGACTATATCGAGAAATATATATATATATTTTAATAAATGTGATTTTACCAAATTGCAAATTAGTATATAATTAATGCATAATCATACATAGTTTTTTTTTTTTTTTTTTTTACAAAATTAATAGATGTCCATGTGAATAAACTACAAATTCCTTGTTGGAATAAATTGTTTATTATTTATTCAAATCTAATACTAGCTGTAACAGACTAGTTGTAAATTTTATTTTTATAAATATAATGTGACAGTTGAAATGATCTTGTCTGATCTTTCAACAAGTACCTTTTATTTTTATTTTATTATTATTATTATTGACATGTACAATTGATAGATTGAAACAACTCCCATTAAATCTAAAAACTCAAAAACAAAAAAAAAAATCATAAATGTTGGAACTTTTTTATTACTCTTAAAGTTTTATATGTCATCTCACTTTTTTAAGATAATTATCTTTTAAGTAATTTGATAGAGTAAAATAATTTATGACAAACATATTAATTGTGTAATTATGTAAACTTAAATTTTTGTTATGTAAGGCAAAATATAATTAGCTTTGGCACCTAAGTTGTGGCAATGGTGAAACTATATCAATCTTAATCAGAGGTCTCGAATTTAATATAGTATAAATAAATAGATTATATAAAATAATAAGTACATCTGAATTTCAATATATATCTGAATATTAAAATATATATTAAGATTTAAATATTTTAAACACACATATAAATATTTAAATATTGTATTAAAATTTAAATAATTAAAATTATTTATTTTTTTCAACATCATGATACAATTCATTCAATTCTTACTATATTTTATTTTATTTTTTAAATCAATCATAAGGAATCCTACTATAATTGGATTGGGATTAAATATCTTCTATTCTAAAACATATCACTATTACAATACAACAACAACATATCCAGTGAAATCCCACAAGTGGGGTATGGGGAGGGCAAAATGTACGCACACCTTACCACTACCATATAAGAACCCATCAGCAGAATAAACTAGATATGATAAACAGGCAAGAAAGAGAAGAACACAAGATAATACGCATAACACTATTACAATAAGTTTCCTTATAATACATCTCACTTCTATATATAAAAAGAATATAAAAGTACTTAATATTTTTTTTTAAAAATAGTGAAAAGACGATTTTGTCTAAAGAGAAATCTTTTAATGAAGAACAAAAAATTCAAATAATATTATTAAAGACTTTCACATTTTTAATATAGTACTAGTTTAGTGTACGTGTTTTGCACGTGTGTACTGCGTCAATTAATAAAAAAAATATAAAAAGTAAATAAATTATGATGTACGTAACTTACATCATTGAGCACACAACTATGACTAATTACGTTAATATTACTATCTCATATCATCAAGTTTATAAATATGTCATTTTCCAGTAGACAAAGTAACTACATGTAATTTAGATTTTATATATGTCCTTTTTTTTTTTTTCTGATTCTATGTCTATATTGAAGCTCTGACTAAATTTGAATTGCACGCTATAAGACTTATTTAGGGTTAGAGTTTTTCTCCATTTAATTTTTATTATGTTTATCATATTTAATATTATTAAAAAAATAACATAATAATTAAAAAAATAAAAAAAAGACGATTTTATCTGAACACGAGTCTTTTGACAGACTGCACCGCCTCAGGCCCATCATATATAAAGACACCGGCCTCAATATCTTTTCGGGTCATCTTCGATATTCCTCTCTCTGCAGCTAATAAACCCCTGAGGTTTTGTGTTCCAGAGGCTTCCATCTTCGGAGCAGGTTCGCGTTACATCCTTTTCACATTGGTATTATTTTCTACTTCAATCATTTTTTTTCTTTGATTTGATGTTTTGTTTTGCTTAGTGTTTGATTTAGCTAATTATTTGATTTCATTTTTGTTGTTTAATAGCCATTTTAATCGTGTTTTGTTTGATATTGCGGTTTTTTCTAGTAGGAAGTAAAAAATACTTAATTTCGTATTGATTTAAGTTTACTGTTGTTAATAGTTACTTGATTTGTGTTTTGTTTAATATTGCGTTTGTTCTGTGTTTGCAATTAGCTAATTATTTAGTTTCATTCTGTTGAATTTTGCTGTTGTTAATAGCTGCTTGAATTGTGTTTTGTGTTTGTTTTGTTTTTGAATTAAGGGAATCACTTAGTTTCGTGATGGTGGAATTAGTTGTTATCAATCAGTTTGCTGTTTTCTAGCAGGAGATTGTGTTATGGAGGAAGGGAACTTATCTTTCGTAATAATGGAAGGACTCACAATGTTTTGTTATGTTTTATGTTTGTAAATCTTTTTTTGGATTCTTCATTTCCTTTTGTTTTAGGTTCAGTAGTATACCAATTTACTTTTTGTTACAATAGCAAGATAACTTGATTATGAATTAAGGACATTCCTGTTAACCTCAACATTAAATAGTAAAGGCATTTAATTTATATATCGCACTTCAACAAAGAAAGAAAGGAGGATGCTTATATATTCATTTACATGATAATCACTGTCTTTGCGGTATGTCGATCTCGAGTGTTTCTTCTTAAGTGATAGGAGTAGTAACTTAGTCATGGTTAAAGTTTGACTTTTTTTTTCTTCTTGATAGTTATGCATTCTTGGCTAGTGTGCCCGCACTTTGACTATTCATTGGGAACCTACCACTTCCGACTAGTATAGATAGCAGGTAACTCAGCTTACAAAACTTCCATGGATAGGAAGAAATCACCTTTTGTTAGGATCTGAGCCCAGTCTTCACTTTATTGAGCAACTTATTTAAGTTCAATATTTGTATACATTTAGTAATGATCAAGATCTTCTTAGATGTGTCCATTCCCAAGGGTCTCCCTGTCCTCGTGTCCTGAAAAAGACACCGATGACAGACGAAAGTTACACAGGAGTTCGGCTGCCTGTAAACCAAATAGGTTACATCTATTACCTCTTGAATTTTAGATTGGAAGGGGTTATCCCCTTAGTCCTTATTTGAAGGTGAAAATAATAGATTATTTGTATGCAACCAAAGGGCTCTTTTATAGCCTATCCAAGGAAAAAGGCTTGGGCGAGTGGATGCTTTTATAGGTGTTCAGCACTGAAAATATTTATCCAAAAAGACTAATGCAGTAAGTGTCTGGACTTCTTATCCTGTGGGTAAAGGCAATGGTTTCCTCATGAAAAAGAAAGCGATTCACGATAAATCTGACTGTATGAAATGAGTTTACGGTAGTTTCACAACTCAAAAGTACTCAAACTTCTTGCTTCTCTGCCCCTTTGTGGTATTTCTCCTAATCATCAGTTTTTTGCTTGCGAAATGAATGCAGTATAGTGAAGCTAAGATCTCTGCAAGTTTTTAAATCTGTCTTTGTAAAGCTTGTATCTTAACTATCCATGAAAAATGGCTTGCAATAATCAACTGGTTTAACCATATCATATTTGGTAGTTTTGATGTAGATGTCATTGTTATTCTTCGTTGGGAGTTGGAGCCAGAGGTGCTTAAAGCTGTTTGCATTTGCTAAGTGCTTTGTGTCACCAGCAATTGCATTACTAAATGAAGAGGGTTTCTCTTTGATAAATCTCCTTGAGAGTCTAATTCCCCTGCTCACTGCACCTCCCCAAATTTTTTTTGGAACTTACTAATTTTTCTGCAGTCCATACCATTGTCCCTAATGTCTGACAAACCCTTGTCAAGAGAAAAGCGAGGAGTTTAAGGGGGTAGGAATAGAGAAAGTTCAATCTTTATCTGGGCAGCGTCAAAGATGATGTAATCAAAGTTATTTTAGACAACTCTGTAACTGATCTATTTTTTCAATTCTCCTTTCTTTCTAGGGCCTCGCAAATGGTAACAGGATATGTTAACATTAGGGTAATAATGGTTATCTTTTTTATAGAATTCTATTCTTTTTTTGTTTCTTGGCAGACATGATCAACTTGGAGGACTCTGTAATTGATGTTATTTCCTTCATTTTCCACATTTGTGGGACCTCACAAATGGTAACATGATATGTTAACACTAGGGTGATAATATTTGTGTCTTTGTAGAATTCTGTTAATTTTTATTATTGGCAGATATGATCAACTTTGAACTTATTATTTTACCAATCAGAATGATGTCATTGGCTGTATTCAACTTCTTGTCCTTGTTATTTTATTTTGTGATTTCTGCTTTGGACTATTTTCCATTGAGCCGTGGGTATATTGGAAACAACCTCTCTCTGAGGAAGAAGAGGTAAGGTTGCATACTCTCTACTCTCCCTAGACCTCACTTGGTCGGATTATACTGGTTATATTGTTCTTGTACTGTGCTTTCTGCTACAACCATCATAATCATAGGGGTCCGAGAGTACATCGTTTTGCGTGGTTTCTGCTGTCTGCTAATGAGACTTGCTTATTTATTTCTTCTATCCCAGGTTAAGACGTCACTTCTAGAAATATGGCCAAGCATCATCCTGATTTGATCATGTGCCGGAAGCAGCCAGGAATAGCTATCGGGCGACTATGTGAGAAATGTGATGGGAAGTGTGTGATTTGTGATTCCTATGTCCGTCCTTGCACACTTGTCCGAGTTTGTGATGAATGCAACTATGGATCCTTTCAAGGCCGTTGTGTCATCTGTGGAGGCGTTGGTATTTCTGATGCTTACTATTGCAAGGAATGTACTCAGCAGGAGAAAGATCGGGATGGTTGTCCAAAGATAGTCAATCTTGGTAGTGCCAAGACCGATCTGTTTTATGAACGTAAAAAATATGGTTTCAAGAAGAGATGAGGGTTGGATACTTCTTTCAACTCTCTGGTGAAGTTCTGTACTAGTTAGTATGATAGTGTCAAAGCTAGGCTCTATATTTCCTTGGATCTTGCTGTATTACAGACTGGTATTACTAGTTCAACCCAACGTTAATTGACTGAAACATCTTTTCTCTATTTGGGGGTAAAGCTTTTGCTTCTGTTTACGTCCTATCATGATTGTTTTGATGCTATTGTTCATTAGTTGGATTATGTTTATTTAACTTGATGGGGATTTGCAATAAGAAACAGAGAATTCAATATTCCACCATCTTCAACCCATCTATGAACATGTAAACCATATAATAAGAAACCAAGTTTTATGACTTGAAGGCGTGGAATTTTTTTACCTAAATAAGTCACGAACTAAGTAATCACAATTTTAGTTTTTTGCCCCCTCTACTTGGTGTTTGGATCTTGTATTAGAGCTGTGCATAAATTTGAATTGCATTACAGGTAAAATATCAAAATCATCTTTTACGGTGATATTTTTTAAAATAACCCGTATTTTGAAAGTTATAAAGTAACCCTCCATCCATATTTATTTGTTCACAATATTATTTTAGGATGTTCAACAATACTTATTTATTTTATAAAATTAATAAATAATTTATCATTTTGTGTCTATTTATCCGTGTTATTAAATAATGAATATTCTTTTTTTAAAATATTTAGATAACTTATATCTAATAAGAGTGATATTTTTTAAATTTTTGTGCTAAATCAATAATGAATAACTACTGTTACAGAAAATATATAGTAATATTGTTTTAAATCACCGGATAATTAACAACTTTGGCAAAACAAAATACACCAAATTTGGTTTGTTTTTTTTTCCCTTAAAAGAAAGGTGTAGCCATCATTGTTATTTCAGGTTTGGAATGGAGAGAGCATGTGTCAGGTAAGTGTACTACGCTCTACAACAGAAGTTGTAAGTGTACTACGCTCTACAACAGAAGTTGCAGTTGTAGTTGTTGGGACAAGAAATTTTGATGATTAACAAAGTACATGAAACAGGTAAATGAAACAGCAATATGTATCAGGTCCATTCCACTGTAGAAACGATGGCGCAGCAACGAAAAGCACAACACGACATAAAAGAAAAAAATACAATATATTATTATTACGGATATACAAACAGCTGGCACTGGAAATAAGGAGGAAAACAAGCGATACTATCTCAACTAACAATCCTAAAAGAAGAAGGTCGCAAGGAAGGAAAGTTTTGTCAAGAAGAAGGAGATACGGATTAAGAAGAGTAATTCAAGAAGAAGTGGGAGAACTTTCTTACAGCTATAAAACCAGATTCAAGATTCACAACAAGGTGTGCAGAAAAAGAGAGAAAAAACGAAGCAAAAGAAAGAACAATTAAATCGAGTCTAGGGTTTTCTTTTGTTTCATAGGAAAGTTGTAAATCTCAGAGTTCATAACTGAGAGTAGTTTATCTTCAAGTTAGAGTTAACAAGAAGATAAGTTGAAACATAATCCTTGGGAGGATTGTGAGTAGTTTGTAGTTGGAGGTATAGAAGTAAGGTTATTACGAGTTGTAATTAACTTTTGAAGGCTCACGTTGATTTTAATAAATTTGGAGAAATTCCTGTAGAGGTACAGGTCGTGGTTTTTACACCTATCGTGAGCTAGGTGTTTCCACGTAAAATCATTGTGTCTAAAGCGTTAATTCTGTACGATTGAAACAGGTCATCTAAACCTGTTCCAAACGAGTAGGCAAAGTTAAGGTGCGCAGTTCTAACAAGTGGTATCAGAGCAGGGTTTCTTGTTAAAGGTTAATACCTAAGAAACGATCATCATGAACACCGCACCACCGCTTGGACATGGAGAAGGACAGTCCGCCGTTAGACCCCCGCTCTTCAACGGAACACACTTCGCATGGTGGAAGGCCCGAATGGAAGATTTTATCCAAGGAGAAGATTATGAACTCTGGGATAGAATCATCATGGGTCCAACCATTCCCACGCGAACTGTCGAAGGCAGACTAGTTCCAAAAGAAAGGAGTGAATTCAATGCCGACGATCTAACAGCCATGAGAAAGAATGCCAAAGCCAAGAATCTATTGGTCTGTGGTCTAGGACCTGAAGAATATAACAGAATTTCAAATTGCTCATCTGCCAAAGAGATTTGGGATGCCCTCACGATTGCTCATGAGGGAACTGCTCAGGTTAGAAAATTCAGAGTCGCCATGCTGTTTACTGAATATGAAACCTTCAAGATGAAGGAGAATGAAACACTGAACGAGATGATGGCTCGACTTACCCTGCTCATAAATGAGTTAGCATCACTGGGAAAGACTCTCTCCCCTGAAGAACAGGTTGACAAGGTTCTTAGAATCCTTCCAAAAGCCAAGTGGGATGTCAAGGTTACTGCAATCAGGGAAGCAAAGGATATTGAAACCATGACCCTAAACGAACTAGTTGGAAATCTCAGAACCTATGAGATGAATATGGAAGATTCAAAGAAACAAACAAAGGTGGATGAAAGGACACTGGCTCTAAAGGTTACCTCTGATGACGAAGAATCAGACATGGAGGAAGACCAAATTGCCTTCCTTGCAAAGAATTTCAAAAAATTCCTAAGGAACAGAAAAGGGAAGGATAAGAAAGAAACAGGTAACAGGAAGTGGTCCGATGACACAGGTAGCAGGAAGTGGTCCGATGACAAAGGCAACTCCGGATGTTTTAAATGTGGTAAAACTGATCATCACATTAAACAATGTCCCCTATGGGAAATTGAGTGGAGAAAAGAAAGGGCTGAAAAAGAAATCAAAGAAAAGGCTGCTAAACAAAAGGAGAAGGAAAACTATGCAATGATGGCTGCATGGGGATCAGAAATAGAAGAATCTGATACTGAGGATGCTGATGAGACTGCTCTCATGGCTGCTGAAGACTCAGACGCAGAGGATGAAACTCAACCTGAGGTAAGTTTTTCTGAGCTAAAAGCAAAACTACACTGTTTCACAAAAGACAAACTTATCATTCTCTTGAAAGGACTAATAGACAATTTTCAAGAAATTGAAAGTGAAAAATATCAGTTAATTAAGGACTTTTCAGACCAAAAATTTGAAAACCTCGAAATTAAGAACGGTTTGAATGAAGCCAATAAAATAAATGACCACTTAAAGAAACAGGTCAAACAACTTGATTCACTCGTACTAAGTCTGAAAACAGAAGTCTTAAAATTCACTACTGCTGATAAAAGGACAAATGAAATTAATCTGAATCTTAAGAATTTACAAACTGAGCTTAAAAACAGCAATGTTGATTTAATTCAAGAAAAGGAAAAAGTAAAAAGACTAAATCACGAAATAGCAACCATAAAACTAGACCTAGAAAAGGCAAACCGTTGGACCAAGTCTTCTAGGATAGTTAACCATCTAGGTAATAAAAATTATAATGAGAAAGCTGGAATAGGGTTCTTTCAAGAAAGAACCACCTCCACTGATTTATGCTATCTATGTGGCAAAACTGGGCACCCAACCACTGAATGTCCTATTGCTAGTAAAGCCAGAAACAGAAACATTGCCCATATGCATAAAAGTAAGACTGGGGTAAACAGAAGGAACAGATCACAAAACATGTTGCCTCAATGGGCTAAAAGAAATCTTATTCATCCCTTCTATAACAAGAAAGGACCCAAGCTAGTCTGGGTTCCTAAAACTAACCCCTAATTTGTTTTACAGGCCACAGTGAAAGGAAGCAAGCATTGGTATATGGACAGTGCTTGTTCGAGACACATGACGGGAGACAGACTCAAATTCCTTTCACTAACACCATTAAAAGGTGGAAAGGTCTCCTTCGGCGATGGCAAGAAGGGGACAGTCGTGGGCATTGGAAAGATTGGACGAGAAGAATCCAAAGCTGTAGAAGATGTCTATCATGTAGACGGACTAAAACACAATCTCCTAAGCATCTCTCAATTGTGCGACAAAGGTAACGAGGTCATCTTCACCTCTGATAGTTGCAAGGTCAAAAATCTAAAGACAAAAGAAGTGGTCCTAACAGCAAATAGATACAAGAATGTATACAAAGCCGACATCATAGGTATGGGTGGAGTGAAATTAAAATGTCTCAGTGCAATAACTGAGGATCCATTGCTATGGCACAAACGACTTGGACATGCTAGCTTGAAACAACTAAATACACTCTCATCCAAGAACATGGTTGATGGGTTACCAAAAATCAGATTCAAAGGAGAAAAGGTATGCAGTGCTTGCGCTAAAGGGAAGCAGGTTAGAACATCCTTCAAATCAAAGAACCAGGTAAGTACAACCAAGTGTTTGGAACTGGTCCATATGGACTTATGTGGACCTATGAGGGTAAAAAGCAGAGGAGGTAAAAGATATATGTTTGTTATTGTTGATGATTACTCTAGATATACCTGGACCTTTTTCTTGGCTTCTAAAGATGAATCCTTTGATGTCTTCTCAATTTTCATCAAGAAAATGGAGAAGAAATTAGAAACTTCCCTAAAATCCATAAGATCAGACCATGGAACTGAATTTGAAAATATAAAATTCCTAGAATTTTGTTCAAAAGTTGGTATTGATCACAACTTCTCTGCCCCAAGAACCCCTCAACAAAATGGAGTAGTAGAGAGAAAGAATAGAACCATAGAGGACATGGCAAGAACAATGATGATAGCTAGCAATGTAGCTAGAAACCTCTGGGCTGAAGCAGTAAACACTGCTGTCTACATACTCAACAGATGTATGCTTAGACCCTTGTTAAATAAAACACCCTATGAATTACTCAAAGGAAGAAAACCCAACATCTCTCACTTTAGAACTTTTGGTTGCAAATGCTATGTTCACAACAATGGTAAAGATAATTTAGAAAAATTTGATGCTAGGAGTGATGAAGGAATTTTCTTAGGATACTCTTTACACAGTAAGGCCTATAGAATCCTAAATAAACGAACAAATTGTATTGAGGAAAGTATACATGTTAAATTTGACGAAACTCTCTGTGTTCCTGAGGATAACTTGCAGGATACTGATGAACGTGAACTCTGGTCGATAGAACAGGTCAATTTACCTGTTTCATCTACTGAAAAGGACGAGAGCTTACAGACAGGGGGAACAACAGTAGAATCCGAAAGTCAACAGGCAGAGTCAACCTCCAATTCCTCAGCCCAGTCACAAAATGAACAGAACCAGGGATTGGTGATAAGAAACTACAAATATCAAGACTCACATCCTCTTGATAACCTTCTCACAGACCTGACTTCCGGAATCACTACAAGATCTGGAATAAGAAACCTATGTGCCTTTCAAGCCTTTGTCTCACTCATAGAACCAAAACGAATAGGGGAAGCCCTCCAAGATGAGAAATGGATTCTTGCCATGCAAGAGGAACTTAATCAGTTCGAACGATGCAAAGTATGGCACTTAGTACCTAAACCAGCAGGAAGAACTATTATTGGCACTAAGTGGGTCTTTCGAAACAAACTAGATGAACATGGAACAGTTACAAGGAACAAGGCAAGACTAGTGGTCCAAGGATACAATCAGGAAGAAGGAATAGACTACGATGAGACCTTTGCACCTGTTGCAAGGCTTGAAGCCATTAGGCTCCTCATAGCCTTCGCCGTCTTCAAAGAAATCACACTATATCAGATGGATGTAAAAAGTGCTTTTTTAAACGGATACTTAAAAGAGGAAGTCTATGTGAAACAACCTCCGGGATTTGAGAGTATGGAGCATCCTGACTATGTCTTTAAACTAGATAAGGCCTTGTATGGACTGAAACAGGCCCCACGAGCATGGTATGAAAGGCTATCAAAATTTCTCCTCAACCATGGTCACACTAGAGGAAAAATTGATAATACCCTATTCCTAAAAACTCAAGGCCCTGATCTCCTCATTGTTCAAGTTTATGTAGATGACATCATTTTTGGGTCCACAAGTGAGGTCATGACTCAAGAATTTGTAAAACTAATGAATGGAGAATTTGAAATGAGCATGATGGGAGAACTAAACTTTTTCTTGGGCCTTCAATTCAAACAAACCCCCTCTGGAACTATGATTCACCAAAGTAAATATGTGAAGGAACTCCTCAAAAGGTTCAAACTAGAAGATGCCAAGGAAACTGATACGCCTATTGCCACTGCCACAAAGCTGGAGATAGATGACACAGGTTCAACTGTTGAGCAAAAGCTCTATCGAGGTATGATTGGTTCCTTGTTATATCTTACTGCTAGTAGACCTGACATTGTTTTTAGCGTAGGTCTTTGTGCTCGTTTTCAAGCCAATCCAAAAGAATCACATCTCAAAGCGGTGAAAAGGATCTTTCGATATCTCAAGGGCACCTCTGATCTGGGGTTATGGTACTCCAAAGGTAGCAATTTCAATCTCATGGGATACACTGATGCTGATTATGCTGGTCACCTCGTGGATCGCAAAAGCACATCTGGTATGGCCCACTTCATTGGAACGTGTTTAGTTTCCTGGTCCACCAAGAAGCAGAACTCTGTCGCACTATCCACAGCTGAAGCTGAATACGTAGCAGCAAGTTCGTGTTGTGCTCAATTGCTCTGGATTAAACAACAATTACTCGATTTTGGAATCGATGTTGGAACAGTTCCAATCCTGTGTGACAATACAAGCGCCATCAACATTGCAAAGAATCCTGTCCAACACAAACGGACCAAACATATTGACATAAGGCATCACTTTCTTCGTGACTGTGTAGACAAAGGGATGGTATCGATCATGTTTTGCCCCACTGAAAATCAAATTGCTGATATTTTTACCAAGGCACTAAGTAAAGAGCGGTTTGAACAAATCAGGCTAGACTTGGGGATGGTCAAAATTACATAAAACCCTCCTTGACTTACTCAAAATATCATGATATGTTTTATAAGTTTTGGAGTGCTTTAGATAATTATTTATCTCATGTATATCCCTTCATCTTGTAGAGGTTAACATGAGGACGTGGTCTTATATGCCGGAGTATTGTCGCAACAGGCATCAACGATTGGAACAGGTCAATTTACCAGGTAACACTTGCTGTGCAAAATTATACTTATTATTGAGTCAAATATTTAAACCAGGCACATTCAACTTGTTTCATTCCTCAACTTGTTTCATTCATCATTTCCCCCCCATCACAAGCCAAAACTAAAATGCTCGAATTTTACGCACAAGGAAGTGTGCGTGACTCTGTTCTTTGCACAACTGTTCGAGGGGTTTCTCTCCGCCTCTCTTCCTCTGATCTTGGCCGTCTTCTACAAATTCCTGCTGTTGGCTGGGCGCACTATGTCCGTCACGAGTGGCCTCCTCTAGACCAATTGCCATCTGCTTTGGAAATCACCCGGAAACTTGCTGGGGAGCCCTCTCTCACCCACCATAGACGTGTCCAACGCAAGGAAATGTCGCCTCTTCACAAGCTATATTTTGATGTGGTTCATAAGATCATCATTGTTGAGGCCTCTTCCGTCCCAGTCCAGGTCTGGACCATACAGACCACTAAAGATGTGATAGGACAGGTGGACCATCAGGTTTTACCTGGTTCAATGCAGCGACCAGGCACTCCTCTGCATCATCTTCAGATGACTCTCAATGCTAAGGATGCAGAATTGGCTCAGGAACGAGAACGTTTTGCGCAAGAAAAGCAGGCCTTCACCCTCAATATTACGGAACTAGAGGAGACTCTCATGAAGGAGCAAGCTAAACACACCGATATTGTTCATCTCTTAACTCCAACCTCTCTTTCCAGCCTTTGTGTCCTCTCTTCCTTTTTGTGCCTTGTTTAACGTGTTTGTCTCTTTTTCTTTTTTGCATGGCAGGTGGTTTGACTGGTGGTAGATCTTTTGTTCCTTTATTGTTGCTTATGTTGTGTACTCTCGTATATAAATATACATTCTCTGTTCTGTTCTACTGCTGGTTATACATGTTGGGGCTCCTTGCTTATACTTATCCCTTTTCTTTTCGATGATGTCCAAAGGGGGAAGATGAGTTACTATAATTACTGTTTAACCTGTTTCATTGTTGTGAACAAGTTAACCTGGTTCATTGTTACGAACAAGGATGGTGTCAACTCAGAAAATTTGTCATCATCAAAAAGGGGGAATTTGTTGGGACAAGAAATTTTGATGATTAACAAAGTACATGAAACAGGTAAATGAAACAGCAATATGTATCAGGTCCATTCCACTGTAGAAACGATGGCGCAGCAACGAAAAGCACAACACGACATAAAAGAAAAAAATACAATATATTATTATTACGGATATACAAACAGCTGGCACTGGAAATAAGGAGGAAAACAAGCGATACTATCTCAACTAACAATCCTAAAAGAAGAAGGTCGCAAGGAAGGAAAGTTTTGTCAAGAAGAAGGAGATACGGATTAAGAAGAGTAATTCAAGAAGAAGTGGGAGAACTTTCTTACAGCTATAAAACCAGATTCAAGATTCACAACAAGGTGTGCAGAAAAAGAGAGAAAAAACGAAGCAAAAGAAAGAACAATTAAATCGAGTCTAGGGTTTTCTTTTGTTTCATAGGAAAGTTGTAAATCTCAGAGTTCATAACTGAGAGTAGTTTATCTTCAAGTTAGAGTTAACAAGAAGATAAGTTGAAACATAATCCTTGGGAGGATTGTGAGTAGTTTGTAGTTGGAGGTATAGAAGTAAGGTTATTACGAGTTGTAATTAACTTTTGAAGGCTCACGTTGATTTTAATAAATTTGGAGAAATTCCTGTAGAGGTACAGGTCGTGGTTTTTACACCTATCGTGAGCTAGGTGTTTCCACGTAAAATCATTGTGTCTAAAGCGTTAATTCTGTACGATTGAAACAGGTCATCTAAACCTGTTCCAAACGAGTAGGCAAAGTTAAGGTGCGCAGTTCTAACAGTAGTCTACACATTCTCATCTTTTTCAGAACTCTTTCTTCTCTAATGGCTTCTCAATTTGAAAAGCTCCTCCTCCTCCCCGGGAATCTTCTTGTTGGGGGGGGGGGTTGTTTCTATACAGTAGGGGTTTCTTGTTTAGTGGATGTTTTTGGTGCGTATATGAACACTGTGAAACAATGGGCCCAGTATGTCGTATTGATTCCATGCAGGATTCAAATTTGCACGACCAAGAAAGAGCTCCATGCAAAGGGTCATTTCACATTTGTCTTGGGGGGTAAAGAATAAAGTATCGGGTTCAAATGCTAGGAGTCTGACCTCGACCTCTAATTAAGACGGAAGGTATACTACTAGTTATTACTCCGCTCCAACCTTTTAAGTCAATGCTACAGTGCTAACCGACTCTAACAACTTCTAATAAACAAACTGAGTCCAGCAGCTATCACTTCACCACCGCGGTTCACGTTTCCTGCTGTCACAGGAAGATCAAGGAGATGTGCAAGCTCACTCATCTCTTCAATAGATGCATGAGGATGTACCTGAGTTAATCTTGTTTAGATGAGTAGACTCACAAGTCAAGATCCATGACAACAATAATGTAAGTCTATCTATTTTCAATGTAAAACAATAGGCATAGAAAGATGTAAAAGCACATATATCTTCTGGAACAAAGTTTAGCATAATCTATAAGCAAGTTTGAAGAAAAGTATAACACATAGCAGGCACAGAAACCCTACCAACATTGTAGAATTCTACAACAGTAGTTCCTACAACTTGTAAGGATCCCCTTTAAATAACCATGTTACCCCTGAGGGGCATAGTGTGAAGCTTGATAAAGAAGGGGCCTGCCCCTCTACCCTTCAAAATCTGAAAAATAACAAGTTTTTGCCCATGGCAGGGTTCAACCAACGACACGCGCCTAATATCCCATGCTGCAATCTTACTTTAAACCAAATCCACCAGTGAGGTAAACATCCTTCATCCTACTAAACATTTTTAGACGTTGAAACAAAACACTAATGATATCATAGATTGCAAGGATTTACTTAAACTCAGAGAGTGGTTGGATTCTCTAAAATAAATGAATTATGTGCACCAAAGAATATACAACAATTGCCATATGCCTATCACTAGTAAACACAAGTGAATAAAGTCGAGAGATCCACAAAAAATAGCCAGCAGATAACTAAAAACATGCATCCAATTTAACAATGAACTAATTACTCACTGACAGCCATTGCAAGGAACTGTTAGGTGCTTGGAAGATCTGTCAAAGCCAAAATGATTCACACATGTTAACAAACAATAACTAGAGACAATTATACAACAAAATATGGTATTCAATTGATCCTAAACTAATATAATTGTGTTCAGCTCTACAAATCATATAATCTTGTTTTAATAATCAAACAATTCCCAAGCAGCAAACAGTACAAAACAACTCAATGGATAATGGGTCCGTCCCTCTACTCTTCTCCACTTAAATATCCATGACAGGTTCGAACTAGTGACCTGAAAAACCACATTAGAAGCTACAAGTTGCCACCTTAATGAAGCCCCATGCATAAAGTTATCATCTTTAACATTAATCCTTCCTTGGTTTTTTCTCTTTTTGCTTGCATTAGAAAAATAACCACCAGTTCTAATCACCAGATAACAAAATCATAAGGAAGAAAGAAATCTTTTCTTTGTGCACCACTCTTAACAGCAAGATAGATAAAGCATTAATTTAATCATCACAACTATAAGTTTAAACATGTTAAAAAATAATAATCATATTTTAACATATCAGAAACAGAAACATTGAAGATTAAAAATTTAGGGGTTCAACTAGTGAAATTTTACAACATATTAGGTAATTGTCTTTTTAAAATTTCTTTTATAAAATATTTCTTATTTTTTAATGTATTTTTTATTTATGACAACGGTAATATGTATTAAAAGTGAATTATATATGTAATATATATGAATTATAAATGTATAATAATTATTCGAAAGGCTTATTATTAAGAGTAAATCACGTAACTAGACAAACATATGATATGTATTTACATTATATCACTATAGTTTGAAAAAAATTATAATTTATAGCTATAGTTAGGATTTTATTGTTATTTTCTCTCTCCTCTCTCCTTTCTCTCCAATCTCTTGCCAGATATATAAATACATATGTATACCAATTGCATGTATATAATTATTCGATAGATACACATATTCAATTCAGCAGATATACATATACAGTTCGTGTCTCTCCACTCTCTACCCTCTCTCACTTGCCTCTCTCCTCCCTCTCTTGATCTCGATCTCGCTCACCTCACTTATCCCTCTTCCAATCTCGCTTGCCAGATGTACAAATATACATGTATTTAGTTACATATATATACAATTATTTGATAGATATACATATACAATTTAACAAATATACATATACAATTCGCCTTTTCTCGAATCTCTCTCGATCTCACTCGCCTCTCTCCTATAATATGTATCTATAGATTGTAATTTTAGCAAACTATAACCATTTTTTTGGCCTTATATTTCAAATATTTGCTCTTTTTGAAAAATCCTCAATTATTAATCGACTATATTTGCACAACATGTGGGCTTAATAAAGGGCCATTTGCTTAATAAAAAAATCATCTGAAAATTATATAGAATACCCATCAAATATAACGGTCTTGATATTTTATCTTACATAAAAAAAATCTTACAAAAATACCCTTTTTTTTATTTTAAGTACATCTCTTATGCGGAATATTTTTATAAGACATTTATTATTAGGGCAAAATATGAAGACCATGGGAAATTTTTGAACATAACTCAAATCAGTACCCCAAAATTTTGGCCCAAATAGAATACCGACCCAGTGGGCTTGTGTTACATAGTTATATAGAATCAAAAAGTAGGGTTTTTGTTCGGCTTAGGGTTTCAACCATCACCAGAGCTTTAGCGCCGAGAATCTCCAACAGCGAAAATGGTGAGTTCCTATTTAAAATTGATACTTAATGTAAGCTCGTAAATTGTTAAACTGATATGGTTTCCTTTTTTTTTTTGGTTTTCTGTAGCCTTCTCACAAGACATTCATGATTAAGAAGAAGTTGGCGAAGAAGCAGAGACAGAACAGGCCAATTCCTTACTGGATTCGTATGAGGACTGATAACACAATCAGGTATTCATTTATATTCACTAATTGCTAAAAAAATGGAATTCTTTATTTGTTTCTGATTTATGTTGATTTTTACTAGTGAAGCTTTGTTTTGTTTTAGGTACAATGCTAAGCGTAGGCACTGGCGTAGGACCAAGCTAGGATTTTAAGGTGGAAGAATTGTTTTTATTTAAGATTTTTATGGGAAAACTTCTCGGATTATGTTTTATTTTCAGGCTCACTAGGAGCTTCTTCGGTGAGGAAACAGATTGTGTTTTTTATTACAGCAGAGATTATATATTTTGAATGACTGATTATGAGGTTATTCTGTTTAATTCAGTTTTTTTTTAATGCTGGTTAACAGTAGTATTTTGCTATTGCATTTATGCATTGTGTAATTTGTTTGTGATTTACACTTATGAGGATTAGATATTGAGGTGGAAGACTTGTGTTTTATTTAAAAAATTTGTGGAGAACTTGTCAAATTATGTTTTCTTTCCAGTTGGATAGGAGCTTATACTGTGAGGGAACAGACTGCATTTTAACTTCAGCAGAGATTTAAATATTGAATGACTGATTATGATGTTATTCCATTTGATTCGAGGAGTTTAATGCTGGTTAACGTTAGCATTTTGTTATTGCATTCATTCATTGAGTTATCTGTTTGTGATTTACACTTGCTGGGCTATGTTTGTGAAAATTTTATGTTACTGTTATTTTGTTATTGCATTCATTCATTGAGTTATCTGTTTGTGATTTACACTTACTGGGCAATGTTTGTGAAAATTGGATGTTACTGTAGAAGTACCTGGTTTCTGTTTTCTCTGAAGGGCTTATCTTTCCTATTTACTTAGCTCAACACTGGTTTTTTCCTTGGTTATTATCAGAACATCTGTATATATAAGGAAAGTACGATTGACAAGGAATGAAATAAAGATAAACTTTCTTTTCTTGTCCTTTCTACATGTCACCAATTGAGTCATCGACTAGTGAATGTTAGATTTATCAGAAGGTTTTAGTGTAGAGTGCCCTGCAAGAACCCTTCAAATATCGACTCGTGTTGTAAAATCCCACCAAATTTTGATGTCTACCAATTCTGTAGGTCATTAATCGTTTGAGATATTTTGGCCGTTTTGTGTAGTTCATCAAATGCAGCAGTAGTGCTGTAATACTGTGGGTGCACAATACTATGGTAATTGGGGTGTTGAGGCTGAGGTGGATCTAAAACTTCAAAAAGCGGAAACTGTGTAAATAATCTACAACTTCTGAAAGTAGCTAACTGGTTAATCACATTGAAACATAGATCAATACTATCTGTTTGTTGAATTTGCTTCTCCACATGATTGACTATAACTTGCTAAGGAGTCTGGATGTTAGGTGGTATTGGTTGTTGCCCTCCACTCTTTTTTTCTGGTAGTTGGTGTGTTAGCATATTGGCAACTGATGCAACACATTGTCATACTGTTGATGCAACTTGTCATCCTTATCTGTCAGAGGAATGATAGTTGTAAGATAAACATGCAGATATCTTGATTTGAGTTATAAACATATGAAACTATGTGCTATTTTGGCATAGTAGGAATCATGATCTCACCAATACTGACATACCTTTGATATTTTGCTGCTGTGAACCTGGTATCAAAAGCCAGATTGGTCGTATAACATTTTATCCTTTGCCTTTTTATTTCCATATCAAGGTGGTCTATTCATTGGCTATCATCTCAAAGTAAGCCTTTTAACCTCACCTATATTGGCACTTCCCTTGATTCCTGGAACATACTTTGGGGACGATTCACTTAACTTGCCAGTATATTAAGTACTGCTAGTCCATTTGAGTGGCATTGAAGTGTATTTGACCATAAGTGTGACTTGGGGATCTCTTGAGCCCTGATTTCTGCACTTCAGTGCCGGTGGGGTGTGCATGTAAAGTAATGTTATTTACAGCATTTATTCATCAACATGGACTGCACATTTACAACTTCATTCTTGAGAGGTGCCAACCAGGGTTAGTATGATGTTGATGAGTTCTAATTGAGCATTTGCCATTGGCTCATTTTATAGGTGTTGGGTATTTCAAGGGAAACTGAGTTCGTTTTTTTTTGAAAAATTCCTGTGTTAATAGATGATATCAAAAGCCTTGATGTCCATAATTTTGCGTATAAAGGTACAAGTGACGTTGGTTAGGATAAACCAATCGAATTTTAGAGCAAGTGTAGTGTGACGATATTTTTTTGAAAATTTCGTGTGTCGATACACTCAAAGAATTTCAATCAAACTCTCGATATGTGAAAAAAATTAAAAGTTATGTCAAATATGGGAAGCTAAAGTCGTTTGGAGTGAACCCTTCGAAGTGTAGAAAAATTGAGTACAATGATAATTTTCTAAAATGCATATGCTAATACACATCAAATGATTTGATAATCATAATTTTGTATTTTTGGATCTTGAAACTCGAAAAAGATAAAAAGCAATGTAAGTTATGATAAAATCTAAGCTAAACATGGGTGTGGATCCTATAAAAGCTATCATTATCATTCACTAGCTCATTGCGAATAATTCTACAAATTTTTAGGTCATAAAGTTTCGATCCATCATTTTTACAAAATATTAAGAGTCTAATACATACGAAAATACTAAGAAAAATCAAGAATTTTTATTTAATAACCCCTAAACCTATAAAATTATGGAAATCATTCACTAGTCATCATGGATTATCCCACAAAATTTTGATTTGCCCATATTTTATACGGATGAAAAATGAGTTGAGAGATACATAATATTGGGATCTATATTATTCATATCTATCTATCTGATCTGTGTTTATTCTTATAGATAACATGGAATTTATTTAAATAAATAAGTTATACAATAAATAAAATTTAAAAGAAACATGATATTTAACAAACACCACAATATTATATAACAACCCTCCAAACAAACTGTTAATTTTGTTATAACTTCACACAAAATAAGGGATAAATCATCAAGGAAAAAAATATTTGAAACCAAACTATATGCATTATTGTAGGAAGCACATTTTTTTTTTTAAAAAAAAAAAAGTTAAGGGAGAAAAAAAAAGGGAAAATAAAAATCTCAATATTGTATGGTTTTGCATGTTTTTAGGATTATTAAAACAAAACATTAAGACATTTTTAGAATAGAGAGAATGTGTAGCAATTCTCATGGCTTCTCCTTTTTTATAGGTTTATCTCAAAATTAACAAAGGTGTTTAGTTATAAACGGGGTGTTTAAGGGATCACAAAGCATAAATAAATAAAAAAAAAATAGCTTAATTAATTTATTATAATTAGCATATAATTATCTTATGGACTGATTTCAAAGAGGGAATTTGTGTTTTCAAGAAAGTGAGCTTTAGATGAGGGAGAAGACAAAGAGTGACAAATAATTGAATTATTATTATCACAATAAAAATTCTCTTATTTCTTCTTCCTTGTTGAAAACTCACTTTTTTAATTTAGTTTTTCTTAAATTCCCTTTTGTTTCTAGTGTTAAGTTCACTATCATGGCATCTAATTTATCCTTGGAAGATCTTAAGAATGAGACAGTTGATCTCGTAAGTACAATCTTCCTTCTCTCGTCGTAGCTGGATTCAGAATTTAAATTTTATCTGAGGAGTTCATATTATAATATTTGTTGAGATATTAGTAGCTTTTTGCATTTTGTGTTGTGTAAAAGTGATGGTGAATTCGTTAAATTTGTTGATTACATAATGCATCTGCCTCTCTCGTGATGGGAGGATTCAGAATTTAAATTTTATCCGACGAGTTCATATTATAATACTTGTTGAGATTTTTTTTAGTAATTTTTGCATTCTGTGTTGTGTAAAAATGATGATGAATTCGTTAAATTTGTTGATTGCATAATGCATCTCCTTTGCTCCCTCCCTTTCATGATGGCAAATTTAGAATTTAAATTTTATGGGACGAGTTCATATTGTAATATTTGTTGAGATTTTTGTAACTTTTTGGTGTAAAAATGATGATAAATTCGTTAAATTTGTTGATTGCGTAATGCATCTCCTTTGCTCCCTCCCTCTCATGATGGCAGGATTCACAATTTAAATTTTATCTGACGAGTTCATATTATAATACTTGTTGAGATTTTAGTAATTTTTTCATTCTGTTTTGCATAAAATGATCATGAATTCGTTAAATATAATGTATCTCCTCTGCTCCCTCCCTCTCGTAGAGGTAGGATTCAGAATTTAAATTTTACCCCATGAGTTCCAATTATGTTTTGTGTAAAAATGACGATGAATTTGTTAAATTTGTTGATTACATGATAAATTTGTGGCAGAAAGGATTCATTCGAACCTTTTTCACAAGATCATACTCTCTCTATATATAAGATTAATTTATTTATGTATATACATAATAAATGATGAATTCTCTTGGAGAAAATTTCGCGTTTGCCACAGATTGCATGAAGTCATAACGAACAATTAGGACGTGTTATATATGTGGAATGGATTGAACCTAATGCCTCCGGCTCAAATTATGTACACCTCGGAAAAAAAGAACTTAGTAATTATACGTACAAATCGCACACATTATGAACTCACTAACTCTGGATTCTGGATACGCCTCTGCTCATAATTATGAAAATGATCTTGCAGGAAAGCATTCCGGTGGAAGAAGTTTTCCAGATCCTAAAATGTAGCAGAGAGGGTTTGACAACTGAAGAAGGCAATAAAAGGATTGAAATTTTTGGCCCCAACAAACTTGAAGAGAAGAAGGTGATTTTTTTTAATTAAAAAAAATTGTATTATTTATTAGATGATTCATTTTTTTCTATTTTAGAAAAAAAAACACTAAAAATTTGTGGTTTTTTTTTTATTACAGGAGAGCAAGGTTCTTAAATTCTTGGGGTTCATGTGGAATCCACTCTCATGGGTCATGGAAGCTGCTGCTATCATGTCCATTGTCTTAGCAAATGGAGGGGTAATAAAATATGCTAAATATAATCGAAGTATTTTTCGCGAAAATATTTTTTTTAAGAAAGTTTTTTTTTTTTCTGATGTTTGGTTGTCAAGAAACTTTTTTCAACTTTAAGGCGGTGAAATGATTTCGATCACTTCTTGGCCTCATCAACATGAACCACACTACCCATGCTCTTCGTCGACCCATTGGTCATACCAAACCTTTGCCTTTGAGTTGGTAGGCCACTAGCTCGGCCAAGGAGGAAGTTGTTTTCCTTCACAACTATCTAACTCTTTAACTTCAATTTTTTCCGACTTAGAGTTTGTTATCAATTTTTAATATTCAAAAATTTGATCGAACACTATCTGATTTGATAATTTTACAAATAAATAAAGAAAGAAAAATAAATGATGTTTCGGAAAGCTAGAAAATGACTTCTGTCATACCAAATACATCCCTTTGTTCATGTTTATGACCAATTAGAACAAACTAATCCAAGGTGAAATTTTCGAGAAATGCAGGGCAAACCACCGGATTGGCCAGATTTTGTAGGTATCATGGTCTTGCTTGTTATCAACTCTACTATCAGTTTCATTGAAGAGAACAATGCTGGAAATGCTGCTGCCGCCCTTATGGCTAATCTTGCTCCGAAAACTAAGGTACCCCTATAAGCTCTGTTGAATATAACGTGCTCCTTTCTAACGGCTTAAGCTTGAGGCGTGTTAAGAACAATGACATGTTTTCAACAGTGGAATGTATCTGAGGATTCTATTTACTCTTTTAATATAAACTAAGAGCAGCGCGCTGTGGAGCAAATCAATTACTTTTGCCTTTTGGAGCATTTAAAAGGATGACTTTTTTTAAACAATGAGAGATTTTCCCCTTGAGATCTTATTCACATACTTTCAAACAATTATTTTTGCTCAAATATTGATGTGAATTTGACGTTTCTTATATGAGGTAATCATATATTTCAACATAGTATCAGACGTTCTTAGTCCTTAAAACAAGAATCAAGTCTATGATTTTGGATGAGATGCTCGCACAATTCAACACTGTTCATGTTTTTTTGGCGATTGTATCTATATGTGCAATGGATGATATATAATCTTGAGAATGTGGTTTTCAGGTTCTGAGAGATGGAAAATGGTCTGAGGAGGAAGCTTCACTCCTGGTTCCAGGTGATCTGGTTAGTGTTAAGTTGGGGGACATTATCCCAGCCGATGCTCGTCTTCTTGAGGGTGATCCCCTCAAGATTGATCAGGCTGCACTCACTGGTGAGTCCCTACCAGTCACCAAACAATTCGGTGATGAAGTATTCTCTGGTTCCACTGTCAAGCAAGGCGAGCTCGAAGCTGTAGTCATTGCTACTGGTGTTCATACATTCTTTGGAAAGGCTGCACATCTTGTAGATAGCACAAACCAAGTTGGTCATTTCCAAAAGGTGAAAAAACAACAACTAGAGATTTAGCAACATTTTAAAGTTAAAAGTTTTTATCTGAATACACTATGATTTTTGGGATATGAAATTCATTTTTCTTTCTTTCTAAGAACCAAAAAGATTTGTTTCAGAAAAGCATATGCAAAGAAGTATTATTTTTGACATTTGTTGTGTGTGTTATATCTATGATCAGGTGTTGACTGCTATTGGAAACTTTTGTATCTGCTCAATTCTTGTGGGAATAGTGATTGAGGTTGTGGTGATGTGGCCGATTCAAAAGCGAAAATATAGAGATGGAATTGACAATTTGTTAGTGTTGCTTATTGGAGGTATCCCAATTGCCATGCCAACAGTCTTGTCTGTTACCATGGCTATTGGATCTCATCGGTTGTCCCAACAAGGTGCTATCACTAAGAGGATGACTGCTATTGAGGAAATGGCTGGTATGGACGTCCTCTGTAGTGACAAGACTGGTACCCTCACGCTTAACAAGCTAACTGTTGACAAAAGCTTGATTGAGGTTCGTATTCAAGACAAAAATACACATTTTTTCCGTTATGAAAATTCCTATCATAACAGAACGACTTATGTTCATGGTTGTAGGTATTCCCTAAGGACGCAGACAAGGACACCGTTATGTTACTTGCAGCTAGAGCTTCCAGGGTTGAAAACCAGGATGCTATTGATGCTTGTATTGTAAATATGTTGGGTGATGCTAAACAGGTAATTTGAAATAATAGTAATTTTGTTTCTCTTTATGTTCTCACTAGAACAAGATCTTTTGTCAATATATTAATTTACTAAGAAAACACTAGAATTAACTATAAACTTCACCGCTAATCTGTCGCCAAATATGTTATAGATGAGCTTAAGTCCTTTCCATATTGCAGGCAAGAGCAGGCATCCAAGAGGTTCATTTCTTTCCATTCAATCCAGTGGATAAGCGCACTGCAATCACCTATATTGATGAGAGTGGGAACTGGCACAGGGCTAGCAAAGGTGCTCCTGAGCAAGTAAGACATATAATCTCTTTTATACTTCAATTTCATATACTTTATTTCAATATTTAGCATCTAATCTAGCATAATCTTTTGCTAGATTATTGAACTATGTGCGCTCAGTGGATCTGTCTTAAAGAAATCTCATGAAATCATCGACAACTTTGCTAACCGTGGTCTTCGTTCTTTGGGTGTTGCAAGACAGGTAAACCAAATATGATCTTTGATAACTTTGTGGTTGATGCAATGCAATGTCTCAAGATAATTTTTTGTGCAGACTGTGCCAGAGAAAAATAAGGACAGTGCTGGTTCACCTTGGGAATTTGTCGGGCTTTTACCTCTCTTTGATCCACCAAGGCACGACAGTGCAGAGACAATTCGCAAAGCACTCGAGCTTGGTGTTAATGTTAAGATGATCACTGGTGACCAACTTGCTATCGGTAAGGAAACTGGTCGTAGGCTCGGTATGGGAACCAACATGTATCCATCTTCAGCTCTTCTTGGTGACCACAAGGATGAGTCCATTGCTCAAATTCCTGTTGAGGAGCTTATTGAGCAGGCTGATGGCTTCGCAGGAGTCTTCCCAGGTAAATATGTCATCATAAAATATCTATAACAGTGCCGTTCATATTTTTTAGCTGTTATATCGAAATGCTGTTATAGAGAACATATAATATCACATAACATGAAAAATCAGTTCCAAAAATAAAAGAATTAACCGTTATAGTGAATTGTTGCGATAGATGATGATTGTTATAGAGAGTTCTGACTGTAGTATCTTGTGTTTCATTTTATGTGGAACTCACTCAATTATGATCGTGTAGTGTCTTTCTTTATTCCGTAAAACTTTCTTCGGAGGGAGTAGTACTACTATTCAATTACAATGAAGAAACTATTAGTACTAGAACTAACAAAAGGATATATTTGATTGTTTTGAAGAACACAAGTATGAGATTGTGAAGAAGCTGCAAGAAAGAAAGCACATTTGTGGTATGACTGGAGATGGTGTAAATGATGCACCAGCACTGAAGAAGGCAGACATCGGTATTGCAGTTGCTGACGCAACAGATGCAGCTCGGGGTGCATCTGATATCGTTTTGACCGAACCAGGTCTTGGTGTCATTATAAGTGCTGTTTTGACAAGCAGAGCCATTTTCCAGAGGATGAAGAACTATACCATCTATGCAGTCTCAATCACGATCCGTGTTGTGATGGGATTCATGCTCATTGCTCTCATCTGGAAATTTGACTTTCCTCCCTTCATGGTCCTAATCATTGCTATCCTCAATGATGGAACCATCATGACCATCTCTAAGGACAGGGTCAAGCCATCTCCTTTGCCCGACTCGTGGAAGCTCAACGAGATCTTTGCCACTGGGATCGTCCTCGGAACCTATCAAGCTCTCATGACTGTTCTGTTCTTCTATCTTGCAGCTTCTACTGATTTCTTTACAGTAAGTTCTTTCCCTCTCTTAGAAACAAACACTTACCATAATGTCGAAAGTTATAACTGATAGCAAGGATGCAACTTTATTTCTTTACTAATCTCATCAAGCAAGTGTTCATGCTCAACCATGACTCCAACCCGTGCCATCCAGGCCCACCAACTGTCTCCCGCGATAGGAAGGATGCTAGTGTTACCCAACCTTTCCTCTCTGAACAAAAACGAAACATACTATTGAAACATGATAAACAAATTTATCTCGTGTATTTGCAGGAGAAGTTCGGTGTTAAATCAATCAGGGATAATGACCACGAACTTACAGCTGCTGTATACCTTCAAGTGAGTATTATCAGCCAGGCTCTCATCTTTGTGACGAGATCACGAAGCTGGTCATTTGTGGAACGCCCCGGTTTTTGGCTTGTCATTGCTTTCTTCTTAGCCCAATTTGTAAGTCCAGAAAAACAATCAGACCTTAATGAACATTTTCAATCATCACAACTCTGTATATACATATATTCTTACTAATCATGATCCTGTTTTTCGTTTTTTCCCAACTCAGGTGGCTACATTAATCACTGTCTACGCGAATTGGGACTTTGCTAGGATCCATGGAATTGGATGGGGATGGGCAGGAATCATATGGATCTTCACAATTGTTACTTATATCCCACTTGATGTTCTTAAATTCATTAGTCGTTATGCGTTGAGTGGTGATGCCTGGGAGTCAATGATCCAGAATAAGGTAACAAACAGAACTACATTATCATCAATTTTGTAATCTTAAGAATGTAGTTTATCTTGAATCATGTTTTCTTTGTTTCTTGGAAAAAATTAGACTGCCTTCACAACGAAGAAGGATTATGGAAAAGGCGAAAGGGAAGCACAATGGGCAGTGGCTCAACGTACACTTCATGGTCTCCAGACAGCAGAAAGTAATGGCTTATTCCATGACAAGAACTACAGGGAATTGAATGAGATTGCTGAACAGGCTAAACGTCGCGCTGAAGTTGCAAAATATACACACGAATAAATGAAAAATTACTCGAAATCCTTCAACAATCATGTCGCGACTTTGAGGGAACTTTACACATGTTGAAATGATTCAATAACACTATATTGTCTAAAGATTATGCAATCAATTATGTGAGAAAGATTACTTTTTTTTTGGCAAGGGAATTTTTGCAGCTATTTTTCTTTTCTTTTCAAGAAGTGTATGTACATGATGTTATCTATGTTGGATAACAACAACAACATAACCAGTTAAATTCCACAAGTGGGATCTGGGAAGGGTAGAAATGTACACAGACCTTCCCACTACCTCGTAAGAAGTAGAGAGACTGTTTCTTGGATGTTATCTATATTGGATGATTTCCTAAATTGGTGAACTACAAAGTCCAGCTGCATATAAAGAAAGGTGAACTAGTATCTATAACATTATCATTTTTTTTTTTATTTATTTATTTATGTAAATATGTATTTATTAATTAATATATTTGGTTATCCTAATTTGTCTATATTAACTCATAAGATTAAAGAAAATAGAGATACCAATCAAACTAAACTACCTTTAAATTTTACTGGCTATATATAATATATTTCCGTCTTTGAATTTTCAATTCTACATTAGAGTAAAATACAAGATAAAACAAATTGACAATATGGTAATAGACTTTTTTTTTCTCAATATTGTTAGCTATAGAGATTTTTTGATGGTATGATTTTCGATTAATTTTTCTGTGAAACTAGTCCCGACCTGATCCGCAAGGCATTTTTTAGTATTTAGGAGTCACTCAACAGGAATTAGACGATTTTCTTTCATTTTTTTTTTGTGTTAGCGCATAATTTTTTGGCGATATGACTGCCGGTCGATGTTTCTGCAAAACCTTTTATAGAATCATCCTAATGACTTATAGAAGAATTTCAATTGTCTTGGCATGATGCGTGGGAAGCTTTTAACATTTAGGGGTCAATGATAAGAATTAGGTGATTATTTTCGTTTTTCCTGTGTGTTAGTCCATGAATTTTTCGGGTGGTATGGTTTTCGATCAATTTTTCATGGAACCTTTACGAAATCATCCGTAATTACCAGAGAAAGAATTTTCATAGTCTCGACTTGATCCACGGAGAACTTTTTTAGCATTTAGGGTCCACTCAATAGGAATTAGGTGATCTAATCTATTTTTCGTGAGTTATCTCATGGATTTACCATGATATATACAGAACCTTTATAAATAAATAATTTATCAAAATTACTTTTGTAGTGAGCTATTTATCTTTTCATAAGCTCATAATTAAATGAAATTTTTCTCTATAATATCTGTTACCAGATAAGGTATACGCTTTGATCACGCGCAAAACGCGTACAACAAGACTAGTATTCCTAAAAAAAAAGTTTCATGTTTGCTAAAACAGAATTCATCCATCTTGTGATAGTAATACTAAAAATTTGATCAACTATTTAAAAGAGAATAAATATCTTACCAATTCAGGAAAAAAAATATTAATGTACAAATAATTAATTAAAAGTGTATATAAACAGAAGTACAAAACATTTGAATGGAAAAACTAAACATTGTATTCTAGGCCAAGAAAACATATCTAAACTTTCATCGGCATTACAACAACATACCCAGTGAAATCTCACAAGTAGGGTCTGAGAAAGGTATAATGTACGCAGATCTTACCACTACCTCATCGGCATTGACATATAAAATAAACCAAAACCATATATATATACTCAATAAGCATTTTCTTCAATTAAACAACTAATGCTCATCTGCATTAGGTGAGAAGACAATTTTTTTATCAATTCATCAAAATAAGAGCATACTTCAACAACATCAAATTTAACACATAATTGTCATTGAAAAGAAACTCACTCTTTGTTATTATATAGTGTTTTCCTGATTACAAATTAGTGTCTGTTAAGCTTCTTATCACATGTTCATTAATTGATATTTATATAAAGACAATTCAATGACACTCCTTAACTTCTAGTAATGAAGAGTTTGCAAATAACTATGTAAATATCAATTCATGTTTTTTTAATTTCAATATAATTTGTATGATTAAAAAAAAAAAAGTGGCGTCGGCAAAAAATTGCAAAAAAAATCCAGAAAGAGATATTTAACATCTATTATTTTCGATATGAAATATAAATATGCATAAAAAATTACTAAAAAACTCACAATTGAATTAAATGATTAGAATTTTTGCCTAGTGGCAAGGTTTTATAATTTTAATTCTTGATTTATAAACTTGTTATGATTCGGAGTTTACGAAGAACATGTCCTAATTATGTCCTTTTTTAGGATTAGGAATTAATTATAAAATTGATGAGATGTAATTTAGTATAGAACAAGATTCTTTCCCAAGAACTTAAACAAAAAAAAAATAATTTTATTGAACATGAAAATTTTATTCAATATCACTAGATTGAAAGTCTTGAAAATATGAATATGGCATGACGCAAACGCAAGTGCGACACAAGGGACATGTCCTATTTTTTTCTAACCATGGCCTAATACAAGCATAATGAAACCTATGACAACAAGTAGGTAAAACAAAAAATATCTCCCTATGTTTAATTTCTCCGATACAAATCGGACAATCGGTATTTCTTCCTTTAATTCCTGGAGTTTTTATTGTTTTCTCTGAAATATCTATCACTACTTCAATAGTAACCGCTCTTTCTGCTCTCGTTGGTGCTGGTACTGGTACCGGTACTGGTGTTGATGTTAATTCCTCCATATCGTTCAATTGTTCCATCACTTTTAGGAACCAAATTACAAGTACAACAAGAAAAATGGCCGCGTAAATAAAGAAGTAATCAATAAATGAAAAATCTGTCATTTTTTTTAATTGCTTGTGATGAGCAATCAAGGATTTATGCATATTTATAGTTTGAGTTATTGATTTTTGAAACCTTATAGGAATAGGACTAAATTATTTTTGGAATAATATCTTTTAATGTTAATATGTGTGGGGTTTAATTTTTAGAAACCTTTTAGGATTAGGATTAACCCATTTAGGAAGGAAATACGTATCTTAATTAAATTCCAAATTATTTAGAGTTTAATGTAAATGCAAGTAAGCTTTTACCAATTGTCACGTAGAATAAACTATTTTTTCTATTTAATTTAAAAGGCATAAATAGTTAATCCTAATAAGAATAATGTATTTTATATTTAATAACTTTAAAATATTTATTTTATCCTTAATGAAATAATTTAAAGCGAGACAAATTTAAATTCAGCAGGCAAGTCAAACTACATCATACAAATAGCACAAAGAAAGTAGCCCATACAAAGTAAGCATGTAGTTGTACCTGCTCTCAAGTTGTCATATATGATATGTTTGATACGGAGAAAAATATTTTCGAAAAATATTTTATATTTTTTCCATGTTCGATTAGTCAAAATTTATGAAAAATATTTCTCTAGAGTAAAAATAAATTCCTTAAAAATGAGAAAAATGACTTATTTTATACAAGTAGGGAAAACATGATCCACAAGTGACATTCCACGTTGATTATGTCCTTCCTATTCTCCAGCATACGTCATCTTCATCCCCAATCTATAGCTCCCTACCCCCCTCCCTACCGCCCTTAGTATTTGTCTTAGATTATATGAAAATACTTCTAAAGTGTTATTTTTGCTTACCTACAATACAAGACATGAAAATAAGTAGAATGAACTTATTTTCCTTCCTTCAAACCAGAACAGGTACACAACACAAATGAATTGCATATGCATAAAAGGAAGAGAAGAATTAAAAGAAAAACAGACTTGATGAATTTACATCAAAAGTTACAAGATGCCTTCTTAACTGAGTTCTTGTGAGAAGGTAGCATTGAAAAGATTCATGAATTGCTTCAACTTCTATAATAGAGAGAGATGAACAAGACATAATATACACAGAGAATAAGGTCTGTTGCAATACTTTTTCTGCCAAAATCGCCAGATACAGGAAATGTATATACACTTTACGATCGATATATGCCAGGAGACTAAATTAATATTGAACCCATTAATATAGCTATTCAAGTTTCATGAAAGCAGGTCAGATCCTCAAATTGAGAACTTGATTGCATTCCAAAAGGATTCAAAAACCAAGAGATGATTGATTTACCGTCAAGTTTGGATGTTCAAATGTAGACGTTGCATCCTACTCGTCTTGATGTTTGTGGATTCTCCATCTGCTTAAAGTATGCCACTCAAGAAGCCCCTAAAAGAATGTCAAAATATGTCTATCAATTTACACGACACCAACTTAGACTACTCCCAACTTTGATTGAACAGAGGATAATTAATCACATACCAAAATCCCTCTGCTTTTTTCTCTTGATTTCTGCAAAGTTATCACCGTTGAGTATCGTTTAAATGCAGTAATGTAGAGGATAATGAACAGATTTAACTAGTGTAGGAGTTTATAACAAGTTCTGGTTTATGATTTGCAGTGTACCTTGATTTTCCTTCGAAGGCATCGTTCAATTCATCAACACTTGGCCTCTTTGCAAATGTTGCCAAGGATACATATTTTTCCTTCCCGGGCGATTCGTCGACTCTCTTGTATAACTCATAAGGGTATGGATACGACATCCTATAACATGAGAAAATTAGTAAGATGGTGAATCTTAATCATGCATATTCAGCATTTCTTTTTTGCAGATTCTATTGATTAAGGGGTCGTTCGATTTAAAGAATAGCTATGCCAATATGAGTTTGGCTATTGCGACGCAATGAGTATTGGTCACCAGATGGTTTCAGATGGACCCACCAAATTTGGGGTCGAACATATCCAGAGAATCTATGGACTAACACACATACAAAAAAAATCCCGAATTCCTACTTTCATGAAGCCGAAATGCCAAAAAAACTGGCTTTGTCATGGCAAAACAATGAAGTATTGATCATCAGGAGGTTTTGGATAGACCCACCAAGTTTGGGGCAGAATGAAGTAATCAAAAATTAAAAAATTTATGGACTAATACACACCGAAAAATCTTTGTCAGTAATGACAAAGCAATGATCCGCGAACCGGTGTTTCTCACTAAACAAAAAAAAAATGGAAAAGAAAGAAAGAAAGCATTTTTCATGCCATTAAGGTTATCCTTATTCTTGATCTTTTTATGGCAAAACAAATCAATAGCACAGAAACAAATCTAACCTGAGTGCACCCATAATAGGATATTGCGTTCCTGCATAGTAGAGTAGCCGGAACTGATAGCATATCTCGAAAGATGAAGCATATTCCAATCTCTTATCTCTACCCATTGTCTTGAAGATAAAGAGAACAAAGAAAAAAATCAGAATGTAGGACGAAGTTCCCTATAATGTTGGCCATTATGGTTCAATGGTTACTACTTACTTGCATGATGCCACTTGAACCAGGCAAATCCTGCGCAATTATATTAGCATGTGATATATCAGCGCAAGCCATTTGTGGTCATTTCATCATAGAGGAATCAAGACAAGAATATGAACAGTATGATTCTGAAACTAGATCTGTAGACGGAAAAGTGGAATCTAAGCTATGAACAATGTAAAAGCAAGCAAAACTTATTTAACCAGATTCTCTAATGCCTCTATTGGTTATTGTTTGCTAAGAAAGAGAAAAAACATTATAAATCATGATGTGAATCCATGGATAATACTTATACAATTTGAGTTGGTATTAATGCTAAACACCAGGCTCCACATAAATATCGGGCTTGATTTGTACACATGTCAAATATTCGAAATTTTAGCATCGACAGTTTTAGCAAACTTGATATCCATGATGTGTGTATTCTAATGAAAGAGAAAGAACAGCAAATGTGTGAATGCATTGGTATTTATATGTTTAGACTTGTTGATATGGTTTCGCTAATTGTTCTTTGGAGCCAAGGGCTTATCGGAAACAACCTCTCTACCTCACAAAGGTAGGGGTAAGCTCTATGTGCATTCTACCCTCCACAGTGTGCCAGGTATGTTGTTGCTGTTGTAAGCTTGTTGATACGCATTTGTTTATTTACATATGGAACAATATCTATGTTATATGTACTTTGCCATGACTGTTGATCTCTCTGATTTTGAGATACTCAAGGGAGTAAAAATAAATCACATACATAAGCGAGCAACCAAGATCCTAACCTTCAGTTTGGGGTTGACAAGAATAACTGGTCGGTCGCCGGCAGCATCAGTCATTGCTCTCATATCCTGCATTATTCAGCAGGAGAAAAGTAATATAATAGACTGAATAAGAGTAATCAGAGGAAAATACAGTAGCTGGTTCACAGTGAATCACATCTATTATGCAATTTCCGACAGCATTCTGGGGAGCCACTAGAATGAACAAGTCATCTTGTTTGTCAACTTCCTTGCCACCTGAAAAACACATAAAATTGGTAGTAAATGTGGAGTTGACCAGCAATCATGAAAGAATCAAATTCATGTGTCATTATATCACCAAGTTAACCTCAGAAAAATTGCAGGTTAAGCATTCGTTTTAGCATGTGTAGACTTACATAACAAACAAAAATAGTCATCACACGACAGAAACATTTATAAAACGATGAAGTTTCTACAATAAGCAATACTAGGACAACATTCTGAAATAAATCTCTCACAACAGAGGAGGATCCATGATTTCTGAATAACAAGTCCTTTTGCTTACTCGGTTTGGAATACATTATTTATATAAATTAACTGAACTTCTTAATACAATTAAAATGTTTGAGCCCAAGTTGTTCTACCGAACCCATAACTTCTGTTGTTTCTCAACCCTGTCTCACAATGAAGAGAAATGTTGAGCATGCACAGATAGATTTGTTTCTCATGTCTTAAAGGACCATTATAGTTGCAATGTGCTTCTAAAAACATGAAATTTGATGAGAAATGAAAGTAATCAAATGCAATTTTTATCTATAGGATACCTATAGAACCAATATTGACAAAGGTACCCAAAGCACCATAATCACCCCAATCCATGTACTCTAATATCTTTCGACTTCCTGCAAGCTGCAAAGGCATCCCTGCAAGTGCACCTTCCCCCATAGACCCTTGGACACAAACCTACAAATAAGATCTGAAGAAATGAATATGTATAATTTGTCTTATTACAAAGAGCGATGAAAAGAATCACCATTAGCAACACAAACCTTGACACGCTTTCCATCATCAGCAAATGAAAGAGCAAGTATCCGGATAAGTTCCATTAGCGTACCTATTCGATAAACATCCTGTGCATTTAAGATACTGTCAAACCTAAATAAACTATGGGTATACGATTAAAAAAAGTTTTCTCACCATTGCAGGATTCAGCTCCGGGATACTGATTTCAATCTGTCAATTCAAGATAAGTTATTAGTCTAACAATGATTTAAACTAAGGTAGATGGGATAAAGGGCTGTATTCCTTGTAAAGGTTCTAATGAAGAATAAAACTAATTCTCTGGCATAAATAAATGAACGGTAGTTTGTCTCGTTTCTTTGCAATTTGTTCTTCAAAATTTAAACCAATTCTTTTATATACAATCAAATAGAAAACCCGAAGGACGCCATATTCTAGGAGCCCGAACTATGTGATTCAATAAATCCTCCTGCAGGTGAAGGGCTCCTTTCCCTTATTTTTCGCAAAAAAAGGACTAAGAGAAGATGCACAATATTCTGACCTCCAACACAGTCGTCGAAACACACTTTACATATGAGATAAGATAGAATATTGAAGAGCATACATTATTAGTTTACAGGATATAATTAAATAGAATGGACAAGATTCATCTTTTGAGCTAGCTAACTTTATGATTTTATTACCTATAAAAAGCCCCAGCGAGCTGGTAGTATATATATATATATAATAGAATGGACAAGATTCATCTTTTGAGCTAGCTAACTTTATGATTTTATTACCTATAAAAAGCCCCAGTGAGCTGGTAGTTTTATTTTTTTTCTTTTCTCAAAATTAAGAAAAGGTGGCCTTTCCATGTTTCGAGGTATGTGGGCACCAGAATATGGCATATTTCCTACAAGTAGAGTTATTCATTGGAACTATTTCAACTAAGCAATTTTATCGTATGCTATTGGTAAGTATTTAGAATATTTAGTGATTCATTCTCACAATAACATAAACTTTTAGAAACAAGATAAGAGATATCTCCAGTGACATTCCAGCGACTACAAACTTCAAGGGAAAAATAATCTATTGAATCTCTCTCTGTCAACAGATTTAAAGTATCAAAACAAGCTATGTTTCTTCATTGCTTGGTTCAGATAAGCATACTGGCTTCCTTCGTAGAAACTTTCACTCAAGTGGGCATATCATTGTATATTGAAGAGAACTGTATTTTACCTACTGCAGATAATTTCTTGTCTCTACTTCCACTAAGAAAGGTGACTTCTCAATCAAATTGGTCGGAACACATGGCATTTAAATAAATTGGTTGAAAGAACAGAGTAAAAAGGCAGCCTGATGCACAAAGCATCCAGCATTAGCAGGGTCTGGGGAAGGGCCGTACCCAGGGGCTGTGGTATTGACATCCTACCTTAATGCAAGCATTAGTGGTTACTTCCACGCTCGAACCTATGACCTATGGGTCACATGAAGACAATTTTACCGTCGCTCCAAGACTCCCCTTCAGTCGAAAGAAGGGGGTGTCTTAAGTAAATTGATAACCAATCAACATTATCTTATAAAACAGCTCTACAACTCAAACTACTTTGATGTTAATCTTATCTGAATTACTTTTGTATCAGAGAAGAGTCGAACCTTTAATCGAGTTTTCCCATCATTGATAGCTCTTTGAGTAGCCTGAAGCACATCAGTGTAGAAATATTCCCTAATTTCTCTTGAGTGAGGAATATTATTCAGTCTAGTTGGTATTCCTCTCCAATCCTATAAAGATATAAGCAAAATGGTCAAAGCTAAAACAATCATATTTCTTTCTGTGCAATTCTCCTATAAAGAGAAGAAGGGAAGTTGTGTTCATGATTTACAGTAGCAGATGATTACCTTGCTCAAAGATGCCATATCAGCTCGAGTACTTGAAATTACTGATGCTTCTGCAAGAAAAATTCCAAATTATTATTGAGCTAAGTGATGACTGCTAATTTGGTTGGTCAGCATGTAGATAAGATTCAAAAAGGTGTCCTGCAAAAAATCTTTTTTATTGTTCAATGATATATCTATTTCGTATTTGCTTTTATGGAAAACAAAAAGGAAATGAGCTTGAAGGAAATTTTATTCACTGCTTCTGGATGTTAATTACCTAAAGATATAAATGATTGCTGAAAAATTCGAGATCCAACATTTCCTCAAAAAAGTATATTTAGCATATTGTAAAAGAAGAGAAAAGGAAACTTTGAAGTTTATATAACGTTTATATAAGGATGCTTTTGTTTCTTTTATGATCACACTCTTAAAATGCTTTAAACAATTCCCACATACTATAAAGTATAAGTGTAAATGCTTCAAAGGCTCTTTCATCTTGTTTTCGGCCATATTAGCTTCAGAAAATATACCATGTTAATTAACTTCCCAATTTGGTTTGAACTGTAAACATCAAACAGGCCTAGCTTAGCTTCATTAAGTCTACTCCAATGTTTTTCAAGGAAACAGGCTACACAGTATGAAGAGAAACAAGATTCAACTATGAGTAAAAGGAATGTAGAAATAATTTAATCGTATGAGTGGATGCAAATAGTTCAATTAGAAAATTTCAAAAAGAAGAAAAAGTGGGGGTATTGATAATTGAGATATATGGTTAATCATGTGTTATGTTACCTTCATATCTCTTAGAGGATTATATGCTGCCGAGGTCAGCAGGAATGTCGCTTTAGCTAAAACATAGCTCTCCATAGAATACAAAGAACCTCAAGAGATGTTTCTAAAGAAAAAAGAATCACACCTGATTTTCTTGTGTCTTGTTCCTCTTTCTGCACACGTGACAATAAGGAATCAATTTCCGCAAATACTGCATCTTTGCTGCGGTTCCCATCGACCTGTATGGCATACCTCATAAGTAAAAATCACTAGAAAAAATGTACGGAATTTCAAAATTATAACAGGAGTAAATGCCAAATCTACCTTATTCATTATGTTTGAGTACACTGGTAATATTGCTTCAGCATTTTGCTTGTATATTTGCAGACGTGATTTCACCTAAAACATTTAGCACACCTGGTTAAACTGTAGACTTGCGGATATATAAGATGCTTCAGCTTTTTCAAATATCTATAAAACAGACAATAGGATTAGTCTATATTATGGTGTCTTGAGTATCAGAAACACAAAAATGATTTGTTTAAGCCAGTCTTAGTAGCAAGTATACGTCTAGTAAAGTAAAGCAAGACCAAGAATACAAGGGTTGAAAGTACCTTTTCCTCTGTGTCGTCAGGACGAGTTATGAGCCTCGCTTTGATGTCCTCGGTCTCTGGAGGGAAATTAGTAACATGGTATATCTTTCTGGTGAGAGGATCTAGCCTTCTACCAACACATCTGTCAATAAGAATCTCATCAGGAACCTGTAGAAAAGAAGGACTCTTTGTGTAAAAGATCGAACGCAAATCAACTGGAAGAAGCAGAC
The DNA here is from genome assembly GCA_029948455.1 of Solanum rostratum. NCBI lineage: Eukaryota > Viridiplantae > Streptophyta > Magnoliopsida > Solanales > Solanaceae > Solanum > Solanum rostratum. The sequence continues at coordinate 854,829 of CM057046.1, read as the reverse complement.
CTAGGATTTCTTTCTTAATTTAGATTCTATTTGTGAATTGTCCCCTTAAAATTTGGAAATTCTTTATCTCACTCTTGCTCGATTATACCTCTTGTTGGTATATACAGAGAAAGCACATTGGACAACCACATCAATTCACAAATGTGTGATATGACAAGGACAAGAACATAGGACAACCATATCAACTCATGAATGTGTGATATGACAAGAAGACCACACTTATTTTTTTATCAATCCATGTGCTTTCATCAAGTACTGTTCAAGCAAGCCATTGACTGCATCATTCCACATAATATAGCTGAGAGTTATCTTGCTCGAACTCTTCAAAATGTTGATTGATGCATGTCGGATCCTCTAAAAGCAGTGCATTTTTATATGATCCATCACAGGTGTGGCAATATTTTTGGAGAGTTAGAGCAACATTTAGAGGCGGGCCTTCATCTTTTCTACAATGTCTTTGTCCACTGGACATCTGAGAATGATTCAACCTACTTAAAGTGATCCTGATCCTCAACTCCAAAGATTTTCCAAATAATGTTACGGTCAGACATAAAACATTTCAACGTGCACCACATAACCAGCATTGCAACATCATATCGCATCCCAAAATTCGAAACAGTGACAAACATTTTACCCATCTTTAGTAAACTTTCAAAAGATCATCGTGTTTGTGACAGGCTAGAAAATGCAGATTATGTAATGGTAGAGTGGACGTACATCAAGCACAATGTAGATATCTGGTCTGATGTTCAACTTTTCCAGACTTTCTGCTTGGGCCAACGTTCGTGGATACCCATCCAGAAGCCACCCTTTTTCTTTTGCATCTTCCCTTGATAATCGTGTTGTCACCATCTGTAATAGAAGTTGACTTTGAAAATCATAAAAAGCGGAAATTATTTTTTTTTTTCCTTAACAAGACACATGAAAGATCTCTTACAGCTGTTACAATCTCATCAGGAACCAGGCGACCAGAATTCATGTACTCCTTGGCTTTATTTCCAATATCTGTACCAGCTGATAGTTCAGCTCGTAGAAGATCACCAGTTGATATGTGCACCAATCCAAACTGAAACAAAGCATGACAAAATATCATTCAAGGGGAGATTAAAACCAACCAACATTCCCATTCACAAATTTCATTTAGTTCAACATGAATCTGCACACCACAAAAGACAACTTTTTTCTTCAATCAACCCAGGTCTGACATTTGAGTTGCATAAGGCCAATGAAGGGGAAAGCAATCCCCAACAGAGATTTTTCCACACCCGTTGCTCAAACCTGAGACCTATGATTAAAGGTAGAGATTCCATCCATCCCACTACATCCTTTGGTAGTCATGAAAAAACACATAATAGACGCTTGGCACGTTATAAAATGCATGCATAAAATGATCTGCATAGCTAGATGAATTGGACTATTTAATTACTTTAGCATATTCACAAATAGGTCTTGGCCCAGCATATTTAACACAACGTCATGAACAATCAATCAACTATGTATCAATCGTGAACTAGTTGGGGCCAGGGGAAATAATTTGCAACTACCTTCCAGTAAAACGATAATTCTAATCATCAAATAGCAGAAGAAAACAAGAGAGATCGAGAAGTCTACCTTCTGTACAATCAATTCACATTGAGTCCCTTTACCAGATGCAGGGGCACCTGATATCATCACCTTTAAGGGCTCACTTCTACCGCATATTACCTGGAATAATAGACTTCTTTGTTTTAAATCATAAGAAGTTAGCAAAAACCAACATGCTTACATGGGTTAATTTCACACAAATTATTTCTAAAGATCTTATATTTAGACTAATTAGTTAATAGGATCAAATGGAAAACAAGTAATTCCATGAAAAGAGCAGATACACATACACACTAATACTTCCAAAATTTTATTCTATAAACAAAACTATGGAATTTCACACAATTTACTTCCACAAATTCACCTAGATACACTTCCACAATTTACAATTGAATTTTAGTTATATACATTGTCAGTGTAAACTTCAATTTACACTATCAGGTCAGCCAGAGAATATCTACAAGTAAACCTATTTAAAAATATGAGATTCCTAAACTCGAAAATAAGACAGATTACCTGCTACAACAAACAAAGATGACTCAAGTAACGGTGTATATAACTTAAATTTATACTACGATCTATCCATGCTAACCTTGATTTTGTGATTTTTCTTCAGTAGATTAACACTGTGAGAAGCTGTTAGTTTCTCCGAGTAAGCAATTGAAGATGATAAACGGAGAGAACTCGAATAAATCGGTACTGATGATGATAAATTAGAAGGATTATTAGTACAAATTGGAGAAAAAAATGGATTTGAATGATTAATCTGAGTAGAAATGTGAGGAAAATTCATAGTGACTGAAGTTATCATCGCCATGGAAGGAGGGAAGAAGAGTAAAGAGAATGGCAGATATTAACGAATTAACTACCCACCACAAAAATCAATGAAATGTCATTTGGGCTTTGACCCGCTTTTAAAATGGGCCTTAATGACTATAATATTGGGCCTGGATGATTTGCACAAAGAGGTTCTTCGAGTGCCACTATTTAAATTTTGACCTACTTTTTATTATTAGAACAAATGATGCAGAAAATAACCCTTTGGTGGGATTTCTTATTTGATATTGAGCGAGATTCGCATTAAGAATAAATTTTGATGATCGTCAAGATTTGTGACCGGACCAATTGTTAGTATCTTTTTTCGAATTCTTGATGATTAAATAGCCGAAATCCTAACGATAACTCACAATATGTTTTTTCCTACAAAATTGATTCAAATCGATTCTAAATGACTTCAAATTTTATATACAACCTTGTAATATGAAGACCGATAGTTAATAATTTTTAATTGGTAAATTTATATGACGATGTAGTTCATCCAAAAAAGAAAATTAAGTATTCTACTAAAATGTTATTATAGAGGATATAATATGTAACATAACATGCAAATTAGTTTTGCAAGGGTAAATTATGTAAATAAGCAAACATATGATATGTATTTATGTTATACCACTATGGTTTGAAAAAATTACAATTTATAGCTATAGTTAAAATTTTGTTGCTATTTTTTGTTTCCTCTCTTCCTCTCTCTCTTTGCAGTTTCTTGTCAAATATATAAATAAATATGTACACCAACTGCATATATACAATTATTTGACAAATATACATATTCAATTCGATAGATATACATATACTATTCGCGTCTCTCACTCGCTTCTCTCCTCCCTCTCCCAATCTCGCTTGCTAAATATACAAATACATTTGTATAATTAATTACACATATACAATTATTTTGACAGATATACACATACAAATTGATAAATATACATATAAAATTCACCTTGCTCCTCCCTCTCTCGATCTCGCTCGCTTCTCTGATATAATATATAGCTACAAATCATAATTTTAGCAAACTGTAACTATTTTTGCCTTATTATATTTCAAACGTTTGCTTTTTTGAAAAATCCTCAATATAAAAACTTAATTATCAAAAGTAAAATGTTGTTATAATAGATGATGGTTAGACCACTATATAACTAGCCATGCACTTGAAGCACCATGGCTATATATTTTGGGTAAACTAAGTGTATTAATTCATCAAAATAAGTTCTTCCAAATAATGCAGACTGAACCACCGGAAAAAATCACAAAATGCAAAACAAAGGATTAATCAAACAAACAAACATTATTAAACATAGGTGAGAGATTATTTTCGATAAATCCTCATCTAAAAAAACTAATAAAAGCAAGATTAAAGGATGATAGCGACATCAAATGAAGCAACAACAATACGAATGAAGAATAAGATATACACGAATGAAGAATAAGATATACACAAATACGAAATAACAATAAGGCAGACTGAAGCTGAAAATCACGAAATGCAAAACCAAACAGCAACAACATACCCAATGGAATCCCACAAGTGAGGTCATATACGCAGACCTTACCACTACCTCATAGAGATAGACAAGGGGTGAACCGAACAAATAACAAAAACATAGGTACAAGAATCATTAATATTATGAGAAAGCCCTGTAAAAGATAACAGATTCATCACTATTAATAGAAAACTAGAGAAATGATAACAATATGATGTTCATCCTACCAACTGATGAAACTTTACTTTAGTAGTAGCATGCAATGACTTCTATAAAGAATTTAACAAAACTTTAGGAGTTTATTGTTTTTTCTCTTCCAAATACCCTACAAAATGACATTAAATGTAAAATAGAATGCTCTTTGATATCTGCGGACTGCTCTTCAATGGTTGGTTTGTTTACTTGCAGCTCTTCCAAGACCAAGAGACTTCTTCAATCCAGCTTCACTGAAGAGAACAAGTAATGTACAAACCAGAAAGAGGAAAGGAACCCGACGGTGCCTGTTGCAAACATAATAGCCAAGACCATGAAGAGGGAGTATCCAAGGTAAAGGGTGGCGGAAACAGGGCCGCTTAAGCTCTTGAGATCGAATATTAGATAGTTGATGGAGTATAGGAAAATGTATATTGCGACTGAACCGGAAGCAAAGAAGGACTTCCACCACCATTTCCAGTCCTCCACACATAGATGCATGTAGGTTAGAACAAGAGACACCTCAGCACAAACGACGACAAGGAGAATCAAAACGATGAGGAGGAATCCGAAGACGTAGTACACACGACCCATCCAGAGGCTTGACATGATAAAGAAGAGCTCAATGAATAGAGTGCCAAAAGGAAGGGTGCCTGCCCCGAGAACCAAAAGCCAAGATGGATATTTCTGTGCTGGAATTTCACGTGGGATCTGGTTGGTTCGGACTGGATATTCGATGTGAGGTGCCTTTGCCCCAAGGTAGCCACCAATCAGGGTCAAGGGCACGGAGATACAGAACCAAAGTAAAATGAGGACGACAAACAAAGAAAAGGGAATGGCCCCTGTGCTGTGACTACCCCATAACAAGAAGTTTAATATGGTCAGGATTATGAAAGCAATTCCAGGGAAGAAACAAGCCGCCTTCCAAGCGACTCCAACCCATCCCTTGTGATCACCACAAAAGATTGTCCTCCAAAGACGAACAGAAACATAGCCAGCTGCAACACCAAGAATCATGTAAAAGAATAGCATACCTGTAATCAATGTTCCACGAGATGCTGGGGACATGAATCCAAGGGCAGCAAACATAATAGTCACTACAGCCATCCCCAAGATTTGAACTCCATCCCCAACCATAGCACAGAGGAGGCCAGGATTACTAGGAGCACGGAAAACATCACCAACAACAAGTTTCCACCCAGATAACTCCTCATTCATCTGAGCCTGAGCTTCTTTGTCGAGTTCATCATACCTAGCCAGATCCCGGCGGACTGTTCTCAAAAAGATCACGAGCACAATACCAGCCAAGAAAGTGATCACCATAAGGGAATTGAGAATTGAGAACCAATGCACCTTTGCACCTTCCATCTTCAAATAAGCATCCCATCTTGATGGCCACTTGATGTCACTCTCCACAAAGTTCACCTCATAAGTAAAACTCACAGGCTCATTTTCTTTAATAGCCATGGACACAGTTGTTGGGTCACACTTGATTGGAGATGGGACCTTATTGTACATTTTAAGATTCTTTAATGAATCAGGTGTATGCTGGACACTACAAGGTACAACCTCAAATCCAACAACCATATATCCAGGTGCATCAGATCCTTCATTTCCAACTGTTGAAATCACCTCTGATCCATCACCAGTACCCATTACACGGGCCACATTGGTCTCCTCAAATTTATGAACGAGAACCGTAAACTTCAAATGATTAAACACATAATATGCATCTTGGACCTTAATCCCAACTGGATACCCCGTCCATCGCAAGAAGTAATTCTCCTTCTTGGTATAACGAATGGCAGGCAAATTATCAAGAATCAAATTCACCTGATACATCTCATCAATCCTCTCTTTTAAAAGCTTAAATTCCTCACCAGACAAAGGTTTTGTTTGACACAAGAAAACCTCAGTCTCATTGGTATACATCTTAAACCTATATGGAGAATTCTCAATCCTATCACCCATAAGAAGTTCACCTAGATTTTCTGCACTGTCCTTCACACCCTCTTCAGGCTTACAAAAAGGCAAACTATAATAACTATAAGGCAATTCAGTGTCAATTGAAGTCAGTGAATTGACCTTAACACTCAAAACATCACCAACCCCATATTTGTGAGGATAACTTCCAGGCAGATAAAACCCATGACTCAATCCAGAAACCAAGCAGATACACAAAACCCAAATCTTCAATTTATCAAAAGACACCATTTTTACCCCTTTTAATGCTCAGATCTATATGAATGATCAAAAGGGTGTATTTATAACACAAAGATCAGAACTTTTTCAAATGGGTATTCGATATATATCAAGATCTATCTAATACATGAAACTTAAATCAGATCTGATTAATATTGAAACAAGAACAATGAAACAGGGAAAATTGAAGGGGGTTTTCCTTTTTTTGTTAAAAATAACAGATCCTTGCTCACCTCTGATGGAAGAATATGCACTAAAACGGGGAGGAGAAGAGCTGTGAGAGCAACATTTGAGCTGAGGAAGATCTAATGAAAGTGGTGGAAATGTACAGACTCCATGACTATGGAATTTATATATATTTATATTCCTTTGCTTCGTCGGTGGGAGATCTTGCCCAGCATGTTAAATGACTTATATGTCCCCACAGCTATTATAACGTATTCGATGTGATCTCACGAAAGTAAACATAGAATGTACACTCGCGAAGAGAAAATCACTTCCGATAGACCTTACCTTATTTATGGCCTTCTTCTTTTAGGAAAAACTATACGAATAAGCAAACATATATTAGTTAATTAACTAACATAACTATAATTTGAATCAATTACAGCTCGCAACAAACATGTGATTATAATTATAATTTAAATTTTATATAATTTACGTGATTTATACAGATATTGTGCGCCTTAAAGGGTACATTTTACAGCTTGGAAAATGCCCTTTTGACTACTCAACAATAGCGTCCTTTGCTTTTTCATGCTTGTCACGTAAATGGGCAGCAACTAATTAGATCTTTATTATTATATTATAATAATATATAATATAAAGCCTAAAAATAATTAGTAATGGTTATTAATAAATAATCATCTAATTTACCAATGATTTTAAGAATAAAAGGAACAGAAAGCTTTTGAATTGACACGTGTGAATGAATGTCCTACCATCATTATTTATAGTTTGATTTGATAATTGTTGTATAATTATACATAAAGAGGCACTTGTCCTCATTTTTTACTTAGACACCTAAATTAAGACAAGTTCCTAATAGACACCTCAACTACTCAGATTTGATCCCATTAAACACTTTTATCCTAAAAAAAAAAATCCATAAAAGTAGGTTCTCAAAATTCTCCGTTAACCATATGCGAAAAAAATTATTACAATTTTAAATAAAAAATTTTTGCACGTGGTTAACTGAGAATTTTGAGAATCTACTTTTATGAAAAAAAAAAATATTTTTGGACCGCAACTATTTATTTTTGGCTGAAAAATTAAAAAAACATACCGGAGAGTGCCAAGTAGGATAAACGTGTTTAATGGGATCAAATCTGAGCAGTTGTGTCTATTAGGAACTTATCTTAGTTTAGGTGTCTAAGTGAAAAATAAGGACAAGTTAATGTGTCTCTTTATGTATTTGGCCTTATATTTATATATATATATATATATATATATATATATATATATATATATATATTCAAAGATCTCTTCATGGTAATCTCATTTATAACATTAATAATTTTATTATATGGTGTAAAGTTTTTCCATGTTATGTTATAATATTACATGTTTTCTATATCACATTTTGTTATATAGTATTCAAAAAATATTTTGTTAAATATCGTTTATAATTGTACATAAGTTAAAACATCTCAATTTAAATTTAACTTATGTCGGTATCATATCAAAAAAAAAGTGAATATAGAGAGAGAAAAGAAATAAAGTGATACGTTGTTTCAAATTTTCAAAAAGACATCTTAATTATGTGAGTTTTTTATTACCTTCCTAAACAATTATGAATCGCAAAGTTAAAGTGTATTTTTTGAAAATTTGGGATAACATCACATACACAACTTTATATCTTTGGGAATTACAATGAATTATTTTTTAATTTTTTAAAAAAGTTGTCTAAAACTTTTGATATACGATACACTGATACAGTATACAGTATTCGATGAAGAAATCTTACCTAAAACCAATATAAAAATAAAATTTGCTTAAGGAGTAAGAATTAGCTTTACTACAATGGCAATTTATCTTACTTTGATATCTTAGTCCATGTGGTTTTAAATGTCCAACAAACACATAAAAAGAATATATAAAAAAAAAATTTAAAAAAAAATTAAGGATCAATTTTTTCTTAATTATTTGTCATTTAACCTTGACAAAAATTAACTTTGGTGGTTAAATAAGGATCTAAAATAAAACATATGTTATTTATTCGTTAAATTAACTTACAATTTGTTAATTACTCGATTATCATATACTCACATCATTGTTTCATTTTAAAAATTATAAGAATTTTGAATATCGCAATTTTGAACACTAAAAATATTGTATACATGATAAAAATATATTTTTTTCTTTTTCATTTGGGGAAGTATAAACAGGAAAAGAGTTGCCGTCCAATCAGAATTTTGGAATTTTATGTGTATAAACAATTTAGTAGAACTCTGAAGCTAAGTTGTTCGGGTGAGAGTAGTACTAAGAGAAGTCTTCGTATTCCTTTATTTTCACAAAGTAAGAATAAAATGTGTGTATACTCTATACATTTCAAATAGCATGTATGAGTATGTGCGATTGCTGCTATGTAGAACTTACGTTAACCTACTTGAACGAGAGTAGTACTCTAATAAATGACCCCCCTCGAAAGTCCTCATTTTGCATCTCGCTTATTTTTTCGAGATGATTATGTCTGCATACTCTAAATTCGACGAAGTATAATTTTACTTGTACGTTATTATTTTTATTATTATTCATAGAGAATTAGCACATAGATTAGGAAGATGATTAATTAAATTTTACATTAAGGTCTCTTTATTCACAATTTCAAGAAAGTCAACTCCCAACGCCGTGCGCAACATGAACTTTTCATAACATGACAATTTGTTAATAACACAATTCCCAATTATCATTTTTATCTCCATAAAGGATTTATTTATTTTCACTTAAATTAGTTTTTTTTCCAAAGAAAATATTTCACCGATACAATTCAATGAAGGGTGATATAAAATCGGTCTATTTCTGACATCATATCCACAGTTAGCCCATTCATTCTACTTAGCAGTTCCAGCTTCGTATCAAGGTCACGATCGATATACTAAGTTCAATATTGGCAAGAACTATGTTAATGTGTAATTACTCACAATTCTAGACTAATAATGCCCGAAAAAAGAGAAGTCTTTATTTAGGCCAAAGGAGGTAATCAGAAGACGTTACGTGTGAGATATAAGATATAATAATTTTGAAAAAATGAAGATTATTTTATCCTTCATTTGGTTGGAGTTATTGATAGTTCTTGAATTATTTATTTCACTATTTATACCATACTGGAAACAACGAATTTCTCAGGAGCAATATCAACTACCTAAACTATTAATACAATAAGTTATCTCATATATAATTTATTCCGCGATATTTTTTCTCGAATAGTTAATCTCAAAATAATTTGTTTAAAAAAAAAAATAGTAGCAGACTCCTCATACAATTAAAATTTCAAATAGTAGACTTTTACTACAATAAATAAACTGAATATTTGTAATAAATCTAATATTAGACTCATCATATAACTAAACTACAAATTTTATTATTTTTTAGTTATTTATTTTTGAAAATTTCATATTATGGTACGTATATTATATTTTATATTCTCTATAATAATTATATTCTCCATGATAACTTCTTAATTAGCAGTCTCTCTTTAGATTATTGCATCTATTTTCCATTATTAAGTCAATGATATTTTTCCAACTTGGAAAGCTATAATTAGTGGTAGTAAATTGCATGTATTAAATTTTCTTTATCTTCTAATATGAGAATTTTAGACATATTATTTGGTTATAGATAAGAATAGGACTGCATATCGATCGATTCGATTTGATCTTGAAGTTTATTGGTTTGTAAATAAATTAAATCGTTATAAAACTATTAAACATATTATTTGGTTATACATAATAATAGAGCTGCATATCGTTTGATTTGGTTCGATTTTTTAAGTTTATCAGTTTGTAAATACGCTAAATCGTTATTAAACCATTAAGATATTGGTTTATCGATTATTGATAGTTATAGGTTTAACAGTTAAAATTTGACACAATTTTTTTTTATTGAAATTTGCTTAGAAACAAGGTGACAAACTAAGTGAAGTATATGCATGAGTTGACAGGTTGCATCTTGCTCGAAAGCAAATATTGACACATGGTAAAATAAGTGAGAGTTTGAGACAATAAAAAGTAAAAGTATGAAACTGTGAAGAACTTTATATATCAAATGGTACAAGTATAATTGTTTAATATACTATCGGGTAATCGATTAATCCGTTAAGAAAAAATCTAAAATCGTTAAAAATCGATAATCCAATAATAAAAGAAATTAAAAATGCTATCGAGATGGCTAAACCAATAATTCATAGTAATGATGCTGATGTCATGCACAAAATAAGAAAGAAAAAAATAGGGTAAAAAGGTTAATTATTTAGGTCATACATCAAGAATACATAATTTGAATTGGGTCTGATTTAAATAAATAATTTTATAGTTAAATTATTTTGCATAATTTTTCCCAACAATAACACTACGTCTCAGTGCCAAACTAGTCGGGATTAGAGTTAGAGTCCAGTTACACAAAACTGAGAAGACTCAAAGTTTACTCAGAGACGTGGGGTAGTTTTTATTTTTGTTATTGGGCCATAATGTATTATATTCATGTAATATATCAATTTCTATTTTACCTTATATATAAATGGAAAAATTACACAAATAATCAAACATATATTAGTTAATTAGCTAATATAGTTATAATTTGAAATACTTACTGCTTGCAAATTTTTTTTAGCTATAATTACATTTTGAGTTTTGTATAATTTATGTAATTTTTACAAATATTGTGCGAGATTATACAAAATATAGAAATACTGTGAATTGTATAGTAAATTATACAAACATCGTGCACGAATTGTGTAGCGAAATATACGAATATTATACAACAATTATGAATAATTATACAAACGTATATGAATATTGTATGAATTATACAACTGTTGCTATAACTATAGTTACTAAATGTAATTACCCAAACTATAGTTATGAGGATGTTAAAAATGTTACTGTATGGGGTGGAGTATTGGCCAATTAAAAATGTACATGTTCAGAAGATGCAGGTCGCAGAAATGAGGATGTTAAGATGGATGTGTGGTCACATCAAGAGTGATAAGATTAGGAACGAGGTCATTCGGGAGAAGCTAGAGGTGGCCCCTGTAGCTGACAAGATGAGGGAAGCGAGACTGCGATGGTTTGGACATGTACAGAGAAGGAGTACCGATGCCCCTGTTAGAAGATGTGAGAGGCTAGATTTGGGAGCTACAAGGAGGGGTAAAGGTAGACCAAAGAAGTATTGGGGGGAGGTGATTAGATATGATATGGTAAAACTTGATCTCACCAAGGACATGACATTAGACAGGAAGGAGTGAAGGTCGAGAATTAGAGTAGCAGGCTAATACGGTAGATAGGAATGAGCGGTAATTGTCTGTCTTTATATGTTATTATCTGCCTTTACATGTTTACTATCCTGTATTTACGTATTATCATGTGTTCTTTATCATATCTAGCTTATTCTGCTGATGGGTTTTCGTGACGAGGGTTTCCAGGAAACAGCCTCTCTACCTATGTGGTAGTCGTAAGGTCTGCGTACATCTTACCCTCCCCAGACCCTACTTGTGGGATTTCACTGGGTATGTTGTTGTTGTATAGTTACGAGGTAAGATATTTTTGAGTGACTATATGCTAAAATTTCTCAATTTAAAATTAAACTTAATTTTTTATTTTATTTTATTATAAATCCAACAAAATATCTAGATCTAACCAAAAAATATAATTACCACGTTGAATAGTGGCATGGCCCATCACCTCGATTGTGCCGCTTTTACCGCTACCCCACCCCCTACACGTTTTCTCCCTTTTTAGTTTATTCCCTTTCTCTTCTCTCAATCTCTTTCGCCATTGCCACCCTGCTCTCACGAGCAAAATCCGGTATAAAAGAGGTGGTGTGTTTTAACTATCTTAATGGCTACCGGAGCTGCCGGCGATCGGATATTCCGGGGAATATTCGAGGGATCTATTTCCGGTCACGATCTGGAGATTTCAAAAAGGCCGTATCACCGGAATTGTGGCTGCGCGTTGCATAAATCGCGAGGGAAATGTTCTCATTCGTCGCGATACATGACTATTTCGTATCCGATTCGCCGGTCGTGGAGTGAAGGATGTTTATCTCTGGTTGCGGCTGCGTCACCGGCGGCGTCCGGTCATTCATCGGGGTGTTCTTCGCCTGCGGTTGCCGATATCGGTAAGAGGAATTTGCATCCGGTTAATGAAGACGGTGAAGATCTCGTTTTCAGTAAGGTCTAATAATTTTTTTTTTAAATTAAATGAAATAATTGCTGTTTTTTTGTACTCTATTAAACAAAAATTAGTTTGTTATTCGTTTAATTTCTATGAGATTTGTTTGTTTAATGTGTATTTGACAGCAAGGAAGTAATTTTAATTTTGGAGGAAAAAAATAGCTTTTCATTTTTATGATTTTTTATTTGTTATTAGCTGTCAATTTAATTCCTTTAAATCTTAATGATTCTCCTAAACTTGATTATTTATGGATAAATCAAATGATTAATATTTCTGGAATGCAATATCTTCGTGAAAATCTGTACAATGTATTTTGTAGTTTTATGATTGTTGTTACTGATCATATCGCCTGAAATTAACAAATTTTTAATCATAATCATATTACTCGGATGAATTTGTCCGCACCTTGACTAATTCGTATACCAAGCAACTAATTTTTTTGTCATACTTTGTATGTGTGTCGTATTAGGAAAAAATATGAAATTTTGATAAAAATATCACTCTCCCAGAACATTCTTAAATTTGACATAAATTATTAGTTTTATTTTTGAACTATTGATAAGAGTGACATACACCCCTAAATTCTTTTTAACACTTGTGATAGACAAACGAACTAAGCGAAAGAGGGTTCAACATTTATTATATATACATAAAAAATTATTTGTATCATATTTAATAGTATAATTTTTTATAGAAGAGGGTTTGGATGAAGCTCCTAATCTCAATGTGGCTTCGCCATGGTTTGAGGAGTGTTTTTAAGACTGTTTTGGAGATTAAACTAATAATGTATGTGTCGTTTTCCTCTTTAACTTTATAGTATATGCCAAAATTAACTTCCTACAAATAAGGTGGAAACTTGTGACCAATATTGTCCATGTTGGTTGCTTATTAAATGGGCGGATTTATCTATTTTTTCGACACACATTTTGGGTTATTTGTTTCAAACTTTTGATATATTAAAATTCTTAATAGGAAGCGATTTTAGCTAAGGATATTAGGTGTGTTGTAGTAGCACTTTTTATTTTGGAAGATCTACTGAAATACGAAAGGTGAACGGGGCTCTCAGGCCAGTAGAATGCTTGGCCTCCTGGGTTGGAAGCGGACTGAAGGGTGAGCTTAGGGTGGTTAGCTTCTAGTACTAAATAATAGGCATTAGACATTTTGAGTTGAAAGGAGGCAAGCAAATGAGGACCGACTACAAGATATAGGGTAGCAGTGGAAGAATATTTAAGTTTAAAATTTCTCTTTCAATTTGAATCAAGCAGAAACAAACAAATCCAAGTACAATGGTAAATAAGACTACAAATAAATCAACCAAACGAATATGATAACGAGACGTCAAATTTATGTGGAAAGTACTTCAACATGAAGAGTAAAAAATCACGAGATCAAAACTTTCACCATAATCATAACGAGTTACAATATTCTTCTCCAAAATTGGTCAAAAAAATAAGTGTCAAACAACGAGTAACAACACAACAAGATTGCAACAAAACTTGAGAAGAATAAAGCACAACTACTGTTCACGAATGAAAAACAGGAGTTACATGCCACCAAGATTGAGATAAGAGAAACAAGCAATTGACTGTTTTAACTAAAAATTTATAATGAAAAACTTCACCTTTTTATTATATTTGACTACTGTAAAAAAAAAGAAAATCTATGTATGTGCCTCATAATATTGGACCTATAAACAAAAAAGTTTTTTGTTTACACATAAATTGTTGAACTATCTAGACACAAGAGAAGATGTCAATGCAGAGAAAAAAGAGGGTTAATAGATTATTTTTAAGTCATAAGTTCAAATCTCACGTGTAATAACAATTTATTAATGTAAAAATATGTATAATTATGATTTAGTAGTAAGAAAAGGCATTGTGTAGACTGTCATATGCTTATTAGGTTGAAGTAGCTGCGGCTAACGTGTCATATACTTAGTAGGTGCGGGTAGAATATCAACTGCCAATTGTAAAATTTTGAAACATGTCATTAAAGGTTAATATGATTCTCAATAATTCTATTATATATCAAAAAATAGTTTAATATACTAAGCTTTTATTATTCGTTGATCGCTCTATGCAAATAGACCACACCTGCAAATATAAATGCAGAATTATAACAATGTTGTTTCTTTTTTTCTTTCTTCATTATTGTATGATTTATTGTTTATCGAACTATTGCTAAGAAGACTAATTACAGCTTCAAAAATTCAAATCGACATACAAGTAAAACTATAGATTGATTTTTAAGTCATCTACTATAGATTTTACGGTTGTCATTATTATCAAACACATCTGTCAAAGTTGCCTAAAACGTTAATATTTAACGGGTTGAAATTAGATATTAAATTGGACTCAATTAAAAAAAAATTGATATAGGTTGAGATTGAATCCAAGCTATAAAATTTTGAACGGGTTGGGTGGATTACCTATATTTGAGCTCATTTTAAGACTATCACTTGAAATAATTTACCTAGAATTCAGAAATCATGTTAGTTCAAATCTTGAATCCGTCTCCATTTTAAGATGTGAACATACAATATATTATGTGCGAATGTGAACATATCATCTCTTTTTAATTCATAGAACTTAACCTAACTTGTATTTGATACTTATTATATAGGAGGAAGATAAAGCAAAATTAGTGTTAGAGACAAGGTTGCAATTAAAACAAGTCAACAATTGGTTCATTAACCAAAGAAAAAGAAATTGGCACTCTACTCCATCATCATATTCTACACAAAAAACCAAACATAAAAAGGTAGATTTATTTTCTAGTTAATTAATTAATGTTACTCCAAATAAGATTTTTGACTAAATTTATGCCATCTTTTATTAATTTATTTTGGTATATATAGTGCAGGTGAAAAGTTCAAGAATCGATCAATTTACATGATAGGGAGAAGTGAGAACATCATGCGTGAAAGAAAAATTGAAATAATATGTTTGATATGATGGAAGTCATTTATATTTCTGAAAAATACTTTCTACATTCCATTAATGAGGCGAATTCAACTTATAAGTTGCAATTGGATGATTGTTGTCTTATGTGCTATACTTTTCGGCTATCAGAAAACTAGCCCTTTTCAGTTCCAATGCACGGAATCGAAAAAAGAAGACAATCTTTCTTTTGGGATCATAGATCAGAGAATTTCCTATTTTAAGCTTCCTTACAGGCAGAAGAATTAGCAAATGTACAGACAACCTGATCTATCAGTGAGCAAGCATGTCCGCTTTCGATTCAATATCTTTCTTAACACCCGAAAATTTATATGCCTCTATAGTAGCCTGCAACGGAATGCAACTATTTCTGACGGATAGCTATGTTAGCTAGGCCACCTGCCTGATCAGAGTTTCCATCCGAACTAGTGTCTTAAGCAGGAAGACAAATGCAATTTTGTGGTATGATATCGTATATAAGAGAAAGGTTGCTTTTAGAAGTGATCTTTCGCCTTTATTGAAAGAAGGAAAATCAAATATTTAAAGTTCTTAGGTTCTTATAGCAACTTCAAATTAATATTCTAATAATAAATGAGTTTTAGTAAATTAAATATTTAGTGACTCTTTTAATATATGTATACAAAAAGTTACTAGATTTACGTGAATCAACAAACAACCTTCCAATAAAAAGCATATCCATGAATTTAAACTTCATGAGCTCGAATTGAAATTCTACCACAACTCCTTTAATTTATTGGTATAAAAAATTATTATTTATATTTATTTAATAAATTTCTTAAATATATATACATAATTCAAGTTATAAGCTATTGAATTCGCGTGACATCCAAATCATATATAAATTACCCTCTATTTATTATTTAAATAAACAAGCGTCAACATTGCAACATAACAAACATTTTAAATTTTTTAAAATAAAAAGAGTGTCTTAAAACTTCCTCTTTTTATTATTTTTCTGTATTTGATAAAATATAAAATATATTTATGACAAACCATTTTTGCTCTGTTCTTGACCAATAACAGGGACAGCGAACCTAGATGAGAAATTACATAAAAGCCCATCGTCTTCCCCACGACCTCCATCATCAAAATTCAGAGCATAACTCTGAGCATCATACTGAAATTGGGCTTTCGATTTCTCCGAGTTTCGATACACTTTTCTCACTAAATTCCTCACTGTCTTCATCTTTATCACCAGCCATGACTCATCTCTGTGCTCTGTTTCATCTTGTAGCAGTGATCTGCTGTGAACTTCGTGGGCTTTGCCCCAATTGAAGCAGGAAAACTTACAACAGCCACACGGAGAGCAACTAGTTGGAGAAGATGATGATGATGAATCATCGTAGGAATTGGGAATTTTGATTTCTTGTTTGGAATCTGTAATGGGAATGTAACTGCTCATGATACTCTGTTTTCTTCTTTTGATGGTGATGACGATGATGATGAAAATTCACGTATACGAGCTTTTACTCTTAATTGGAAACCTCGAGTTCAAATTCTGAGTAGAAAAACAATCTTGATAGGGAGTGCTTTGATTTTAATGAATTTCACGAAACACAAATCTAAATTAATCAAATTAAGAATGAATATCGAATATTAAATGAGAAATAAAAAAATATGTATGTTTGGGTGAGAGTTTTTCTCAAGTTTCGAATTTAAATTTTAAATATAAATATCAAACCTCGAATGAAAATAGAAATAGTATGTTTGTGTGTTGGGAGGAGAATAATGGGAATTTGAGAATATGTGAGTGTTTACTTATATGCATTTGTTTGTGCGCGTGGTATGTGTGTGTAAAGGGATATTTGTGTGGTATGTGTGTGGTATGTGTGTAAAGAGATTCTATATTTGTATTTAAAAAATATACTTTATAATATTTTTTTCTCTTTACGAATCCTCTAAACTCCTTGTCTTGACTTTACCTCTGTTTGCCCTAAACCCCACTTAATAGAATTTCACTTTCGAATATGTCGTCGTCATTTTGATGCGGCATATACTACTACTATTAATTTACTTTGGTATGTTGAAAAATATTTTCTTGAAAAATAATCGAAGTGAAGGACCTAAATATATAAAGAGAACAATAGGTTCAAGAGATCATAAAACTCTTATATGATTTAGGTGAGTAATTGACAATTTTATTTTTCTCTTCATCTGGTATTTTTTAAATTGGTACGGTGTTTAAAAGAAAATTTAAATGACAAATAAAATGGAACAAATGTTTTTAAATCTTTAAATTTTTTAAAGATTATACGTGTTGTGCACACAAACTTCAACATCCTATTGGCAATTCATGATGTTGAATGTTGACTTAAATTTTCACTTTATCAAAGATTTAACTCATAAACAGATATCTAAATTTGTCCTTATTTTTCACTTAGACACGTAAACTAAGACAAGCTCCTAATAGACACCTCAACTGCTAAACTTTGATCTCATTAAACACTTTTATCCTACAAGTTTAGATATCTATTTATGAGTTAATCCTTCGGCAAAATATATGCTACCTATTTTTTTTATTATCTTTCTTATCCAAATATCTTTTATTTTCCCCTTTCCTACCAACATAAATAATACCTTCAGATCTTGTCATAAAAGCGTCACATTCTTATCCAAATAGAGATTCTACTATATTTATATATTTGTATAATATATCATAATTATAATATATTATAATTGAAAATAAAATAAATAAAAATGAATAAAAATATATTCAGATTGAGGCGTGAGTTGTCACTCTTTTTAACAAGATTCAAATTCACTGTGATATAATCTACATCGATCCATCAGTAATATTCTTGACTTGCTCTCTCTGAGATACAACAATCCAACAACATCATATAACTTTGAATTAGTTAATGAGCCCAAAGCTCCACAAAAAGAACACATTCGTGTTAACTTATAATTACTCTATTTTGTAATAGTGAATTAGTTGAACACTTAAATATTTTTCTTTTGTCTCAATTTTCTTTTTCACTATGCTAACTTCACCACACACTATATTATTTTTCCACATTCTCGAAAAAATCTTGCATATAATCAATGGATACATTGAGAGGTAGTAATGTAAGTAGATGAATGTGACAGATGTTACCGGACAAATTAATGATCATAAGAATTGTAAGAACTAATAATATTTCTATCGACAATTTATACCAATTAATATATACACCGATTATATATGTATTATAAATTGAAAAAAAAAATACTTAAAATTGAACACACCTCTATGGTCCCTCTAATGTGAAAATGAAATTCAATGCAAAGAGAAATTTTCTAAAGCAAAATTCTTTGTTTCTCAATTTTGATTTCTTTCTCCCTCTAAATTCCATATATAATCCAAACAGAAATAGAGCTGTAATTAATATAAACATTGCTTTCGCAGTGAATTGGTAAATACTTCTTCATCCTTCACTCGAATTGAAATTGAAGCTCGAGTTTGAGCCCTGGAATATGATTATTCCAGGTCGTCTTTGGTAGGGAGCGTTTTACTCTAACATTGGAGATCCCATCCCAAATTAAAATAATTAACCCCAAAGAAAGTAGAGAAACGGCAATGGAGGAATGATTTGTAAGAGTGTAAATTTATATACAGAATCAAACACAAACTGTAATTTCATCTCTATAAAGAAAAATTAGCAAACCAAAGAGTAAAATTACCACTCAAAAACACTTAGCTTGCAGCGGCTACTTCTCTCACTGGCATGGATTTCACCGGGGGCGAAGGAGGAAGTCTAGAAGAGAAATTCCTCAAAGGAGCAACTTCGTCATCATCATCAAAGCCGTCTTCAAAATTCAGCGAATAACTCATCGGATCGTAACGGAACTCAGTAGAAGAGTGTCTTTTGTGCCGATTCGATCCATTCCCGACGAAATTCAGAACGTTTAACACCTTTTCCTTCAAATTCGAGAGGTTATTATGTTCTTCATTGTTGACCCAGATCAGCGCAGGATTCTCATCGGAGGATGGCGGCAGCGGCGGAGGAGGAGGAGGACGGCGGTGAGGGAAGCAACAGGAGAAGCAGAGGGAGTTCTTCAGCTTCTGCTTTAGAGATGGAGGAGAAGTAGGTACGGGAAAATCGTCGATTTGGTCCATTGGATTTGAGAATTGTGAGTGAAAAAATGGTGAAGAAAAGTTGGGGATTTTACACAAACCTATTTTGGTTCCCACCGTTTTGTAACAAATTTTGGGGGTATATTGCGGCTATTCACAAGTGGTATTGTATAATATTAGTATCAAAATGATTAAAATGGTCCGGGTAATACTTTATTTTGATTCTTAAAGTGTTTAATGAGATCAAATCTGAGCGAGGTGTCTATTAGGAACTTGTCTTAGTTTATGTATCTAAGTGAAAAATGAGGACAAATTTAGGTGTCTCTGAGTTAAGCCTATCTCAAATTTATGTGAGTTATACCATATATATATACATACATATAGATACGTGTATCTATTGTGATTTCCATGTATAACAAATTTCACTCGTCTTTCTCCTCATCTTGCTCGCCTCTCTCCCTATTTTAGTGTATTGATTAACAAAAATACATATATTTAATTGTACATTCCTCAATATATAATAAAAAAACTCTTAATTAGTGATAAAATACGTAATATTTTGTACAAATAAACAACAACAATATATATGGTCGGAAAGTATATCTAATTACATAGTTTTTCCAAAATAGAAATAAAGAAAAAATGTTGTGGTTTAGGTTGTATTTTTTGGGTAGGGGGTTGGGGTGGGGTGGGGGCGGGGGGTGGCCAAAGATTTGCATTTCACCATTTCCTGGGAGGTTCCTGGGAAGACAGTCAAAACTCCCAACTTCTTTTTTCCTTAATCTCTACGACAGACACTCAGACATGTAGATCTGAACAAACATTTCAAAAGAAGAAGAAGAGGAAAAAGGAAAATTCCTAAACTCTTTGGACAAATTTTGTTGTTGTTGTTGTTCTTCAAAAACTCTTTGCAGAATTTCTTAGTAAATCTTGACCTGTACATAAACCCCATATACAGATTAACTCAAATCACATACAAAGATTTGATTTTGAATGTATGAGATTGGAAAAACATGATGGAACTCAAACCCCTTAATTCAGTTCCACCTATAAAGCCACCACCAGGTCTCAATCTCTTCCCCTCACTCAATCCACCAGAAAAGACTCTAACTTTCCACAAATTTTTAGTCCTTTTCCTAACTTTTATAGCATATGCAGCTTTTCATGCCTCTAGGAAACCTCCAAGCATAGTAAAATCAGTTCTTGATCCTGAGATCAAAGCTCTTAATGGCACAGATAGCACCATGGTTGCAACTGGGTGGGCTCCATTTGAGGGTCCTAGTGGACCACACCGTTTAGGGGAGCTTGATCTTGCATTCTTGTTAGCATATTCAATTGGGATGTATTTTGCTGGCCATATTGGTGATAATATTGATTTGAGGATTTTCTTGACTGTTGGAATGTTGGGTAGTGGGGTTTTGGTGATTGCTTTTGGTTTAGGTTATTTTCTTGAGGTGCATTGGCTTGGGTTTTTCCTAATTGTTCAGATTTTATGTGGGCTTTTTCAGTCTGTTGGGTGGCCTTGTGTTGTGGCTGTCATGGGAAATTGGTTTGGGAAGGCTAAAAGGGGTTTGATAATGGGAGTGTGGAATTCAAATACCTCTGTTGGTAATATTATAGGTTCTCTAGTTGCCTCATCTATGTTGAGTTTTGGTTGGGGTTGGTCTTTTGTATTGCCTGGCTTATTCATTTTGGTTGTGGCAGCTTTGGTATACATGTTTCTTGTAGTGAGTCCTGAACACATTGGTCTTGAATTGGCTTCGAAGGAAATTGAGATGAATGTGGAGGGAGTTGCATTGGTGGGCTCAGAGACGGGTGAGGCTCAAGAGGAGGAAGTTGTGGAACCTGAAATGGAGGGTGCTGGTGCAATTGGGTTCTTGCAAGCTTGGAGGTTACCAGGAGTGGCACCGTTTGCGTTCTGCTTGTTTTTCTCCAAGCTAGTGGCTTACACTTTTTTGTATTGGTTGCCCTTCTACTTAAGCCAAACAGGTACTTATTTTGACTTTTACTGGGAAAACTATTTTTTTTGGTGGTATGTGATTAAGTCTAGGATTATTTCCTTTTTGTTGCTTGTAAGACGCTACTGTGTGAGTAACTTGATTTGGATGATGAGAACTCATTGTTGCTTTACACTTAGTAATTGAGAATTGGAGACACATATAATTGTTGCATTGCGTATTGTTTTCATTAGCTTCTGATAGATGAGCATTGAGACAGCTATGAAGTCTTTGCTTGCTTAAATTTGGTGCCTTTTTTTTTTATTTGCACCGGGTGTCCGAGTATGGTGCTTGAAGCAGTTATTATGTTCAAAATTTGTTCTTTATGTGTTGACCGAATATATTACCATTATTTAACATGTAATTGCTTTGTTTACGGGTAAAGTACTCCCTGTTGTTCGTTGATGAGCCACACAAAATTTTGATGTCCACTTGTGCAACATTTTAATCTTCGTTTCAGCCAGTCCTGTCATCGGTTGCACACTTATAATTTTGTTGTCATTGTAGTTGTTGCTGGTGTGCAGCTGTCACAAAAAAGTGCTGGGATCCTTTCGACAGTTTTTGATATTGGAGGAGTCATCGGAGGGGTTTTGGCAGGAGTCACATCCGACCTAATTGAAGCTCGTGGGGTTACTTCCATTGTGTTCTTGTTGTTATCAATACCTTCTCTTCTTTTCTATCGCATATATGGGAGTGTATCTATGTTTACCAACATTGCGTTGATGCTCATTTCTGGTGCACTTATCAATGGTCCTTACTCCCTTATCACCACAGCAGTTTCAGCAGATCTTGGTACTCAGAGCCTGATAAAGGGGAACTCTCGTGCATTAGCTACAGTGAGTGCAATTATAGATGGTACTGGTTCAGTTGGGGCAGCTCTCGGGCCACTTTTAGCTGGATATATTTCAACTAGAGGATGGAACAGTGTGTTTGCTATGCTTGTTCTTTCAATATTCATAGCAAGCCTATTTTTAATTGCTATTGTGAAAAATGAGATTAAAGGAAAGCTTAACCAAGGGAGATGGCTTTGGATCAGTGTGATTAAAAGGTGATTCAGAACCTCTCCAAGGCAAAACTCCTATTTTTTTTGTATAGATTCTTGAAGATCTCTATCGAGAAGTTCAACAGTAGACTCGCGAAGCTGTTATTCATGTATGTCCTTTTCTGGATATCCCATTTTGACAATACACACTTTACAGAGCAGAGAATACTTGTTCATCTATTATTCTGTACACATGAGGTAAATGTGGTGCCGTTATGTTGAAACATATTAAAGAAAGAGATTTCTTTTTGATGTATAGTTCTTTCGATCTCCTTTCTTTCCTCGATGTGTTGTTTAATCGAAAGAGTTTGGGCAAACATAGATCAAAGATGAAATTTTAAGGCAGTTTCTTTCTGTTAAAGGGTCATAGTAAATGGTAAGAATCTTTGTTTTTGTTTCTACATTTTGGTTGTGTATGATTATAAAGCATTTATAAGTATGTATTTTGATCATATTTCCTTCTATTTGTGACAATTTAAGGCTGTCTTTTGAAACTTCAGATATGAACACAATCATCCAATGCTCTTCACAACTAGCATTGTGAACTATACTTGCTCCAAACTCAGAACAAGTTGAGGTCAGCTATACTAACTCCGCGAGAGTGAGCTTCTCAAGCGCGGATGAAGGGCGATAAACTGACATCCAACACAAACTAAATCATACTAGAATATAACTATATATAGTTCAATGATAATGTCAAAGTTTATGTTACCAGAAGATGAATATTAAATGTGAGCCCTTTTAGTAAAAGGGTGCATACAATTGAAGAATGAATTATTTACAAATTTTTGGTTCAGTGGCTTGCTCATTTCTACCTCAAGCTTTATTTCATCTGGCTTCAATTCTAAATTGGAACATTACAAGGAAAAACAAATCCTACCTCAAGAGATATTTACAAAGTCGAATTCGTTGTCAACTGCTGCCAAATTTAGAATATTTGTATCGATAGCTCTACCCTTCGAGTAAAGATCTCAGATTCTGAAGCCCCTCCGCGGAGATACACTTCCTGATTCTTGATCGTTGGAATACGATTGGTGGTGGTGGTTCAGAGTGAAAACACACCATGACTACCGTTAAGTTGTCAATGGCACCACGTTTTTTGGCCTCGTCTACTATTTCCTTGCAGCATAATTTCACATTGTTGTGTTCTTGCAGTCTCCTCCGCGCAAAATCCACTGCATTTTGGTTTCTGAAAACGTCCCATATTCCATCACTGCCAATGATCAGGAACTCATCCTCCTTAGTCAGTGTAAGCAGTTTTAGTTCAGGTTCAGCACTCAATGGACCACCCTTTTCTACTTCCTTCAGTCCCTTAATGTGCCAGTTGCCCAGAGCTCGGGTCACGCCCAAATGTCCATTCAAATAGCCATCATCGACAAATCCACCCACGGACTCGATACGTGTTCTTTCATTGACACAACAAGGTCTGTGATCCTTTGACATTTCCATAGCCAGTCCACCTCGAGAGAGGACAGCTCGACAGTCGCCAGCGTTTGCCACGAGTAATGATCTGTCCATAATAGTACAAAAATTTAGAAATAATATTGACACAGATCTTCCAATGTAAGCTAATGAAGATAAATTTGTAAGGATAATGAATGAATTTAGCAAACGAAATTCCCTACTCGAAGAACAATACATCTCACAATGTCAGCCTACGGAGTTCTTGGTATTTACTCAGATATGTGTATGGTATCTGTGTTACTAGCAGCAACCTAAAGAAGGCTTCAAGACACTAAGACAAAACGCTGGTTGATTGAACCTATGTTGCTCAGACTCTTTAAAGATACTCTCGGTTGTATGTCTATCCTCCAAAACTATGCATGTTTGGATGATCAATATGGGTACAGCAGCATTTTTGGAGGGTCCAAGCAACGTATGATTGGACAATATATGAGAGGACTGGATAAAGAGAAAAATGTGAGAAGAAAAGAAACATAGTAAAGTATGACGAGGTCAATATGTGGTTACCTTCCAAATATCATAGCAGTTAGTGCAGTTGTGCCTGAGGACAAGGCAGAATCGAGTGAGCACGACTTGGCAAAAGCAGCATCAGTCTCCAAAAAAGATTTGGTAACCACTTTTTCAAGCTTCAAAGGGAAATCTGCATCCTCAACAATGATTCTTGGTAAGAAGTCGCGAACAAAGTGTGCTGCTCCCTTTCCACCATGGCCATCAAAGACCTGTCACTAAAGCCATTTGCATCGGAGATCGAAGAATATTGGATACTAGATATGCTAAGAATTTGTAGAAAACTTGTCTTATTATCTCTTTTGAGTTCTCCACCTCTTCTATGGAAATCCTACTCTATATAAAGGCGAAGAGTGATTATAAATTTTTAAAACTAGTGAAGTATTAGACATTATGTTTGGTCGTAAAATGGTAACTAATAAGATGCGCTTCGTATACCTGCAGTTCCAAATGTGAGCTCCTATGCCACATAATACACATAGGTGAAGATGCTTAGGATACTAAATTACTAACTCAGCAGCTTCATTTTCGAACACTACTGACAAATACAAACTACAATGTCTCATGGTTTTTGTGATTCTTTGGTGTGGTTGGTTGTCTACAATTCTTTGGTGTGATCAGATATGCAGCATTCAATAGCTGTAGATTGCCAGTCATCACCAATGATTTTTATATATTTGTTCGATTATTATTTACATTATACAGGGCAGAATACCTAGCCCCCAAACTTGGCAGAGATTATTAGTTGCACATCTAAACTATTCATAGTCCTAATTCTCCCCTGGATCTGGCTTTGATAGCATTTACCCCCATATTCTTTTTTATTAATACAACAGATGAAATCACATAGCGAGGAAAGAACAAACACATATACTAGTAAATTGAGCAAATATTCTAGTACGAATGGTCATGATGCCCAATGAGTTTAAAGAACTTACTCCATAGAAGGAGACAGCTTCCTCACCACAAATACTATGACCAAAGTTCTTAGCCATGTCTGCAATACAGATGTGAGTATCTTCCATATCACGACGGCCTCCAATATCAGACCACTCTCCGGACCTAAGAGTTGGGAGGAACTTATTAAAGTGTATCTGCTTACGGTCTGCAATAGTTGTATCCTCAGATATACTTTCCATCTGAAGAACAAAGGAAAAAACTTAATTGTAAGGCAATGAAGAAGTTCATAGGCATGTCACAATCAGCTTAGATGTTATGAACTTCCTATCTAGCAACGAAGCTAAAAAGAACTATATCAGCAAACCCTACAGAAGGGGCATAGGGGCATGAAGTTGTGATACTATTCAACTACGTTGCTCGATCTTTCGAGAAATGCTACTGCACTGTGTAGGATCATCCAAAAATACACTACTTTTTTAAGATCTGACACTTGACAGGCACCTGACAGTACTTTTTACCGCTAAAGGAACATTCAACAACACATGAGATGAGTGTAAATAAAGCAACTTCAACTAGTGTGCAGTGGAGAGGCATATTGTTCAAATTAATCTCCAAAAAACAGAAATTTCTGATTATCATCAAAAATTTCCATTTATGAATAACTTTCTACCAGAAAGACCAATACACTGTACAAACAGATGAACAAAAATCTACCAAATCTATCTACCAAGTCCCACACTTCACCAGAAGAAAGAATCCTAAGAACTGAAAATTACAACAGATAAACACCCATAATTAATAAATAGACCATCTAACAAAAAGTGGCAAAACCAAAAAGGAAAAAAGAAGGAGAAATAATGAAAAAGACATGTTGAGGTAGCAAATAACAAAAGATAATTGACACAACACAATTATTGTTCCTTTTCAAAGTACATCTCCAATAATATCTACACCTTAAAAGAGGAAGTAAAAATCAAATCTTGCAAGACGAATGAACAAAATCCCAAAATTGACCGATTTCATTATAACTAACAGTTCTCAACATCCACTTGCAAACCCAAAAACAGCTCTAAAATCATACATACAGCAAGAAGTACACCTCAATCTATATTAGTTAGAGTCAACTATATGAACCCTTTATATCCATAATCAGAAAAAATTATTCATATGTTGCAAAATTATTGAAAACATACCAACTGGACCTCAACATCCACTTACAAACCAAAAAACAGCTCTAAAGCATAATTATAACAAGTAGACAGCAATCTCAATAAGCTGGAGTCAACTACATGAATCCTATTTACTCATATACCATTAAAAAAAAAGTTAGATACACAATTAAAAAAAAAGTTATGTCTTGCAAGCTTACTTGTAAGATCCCAAATTAATTATACTTGCAAGTAACACCTTTCTCTTTCTTTTAAGCCGCGGATCTATCAGAAACAACATTTCTACCTCATAAAAGTAGAGATAAATTTGCATACATTCTAACCTCCAAAGATCCCATTTATGAAATTATATTGGATATATTGTTAAAAAGTAACCCCTCTCACATCCATTTGCAAACTAAGTAAGATGACACAAAATATAAAGAAGTCAAATGAAAAGATCAAGGGAATTCAACATCTACCATATATATACAACACGAATAACAACAACACCACCTATGTTTCAATACATAAAAGGATCACTAATACCTAAAGAGATGGAAATTTACTATATAACCCATATCTGATGATAGAAAGAGATCCTTACTGGGAATGAATTTCCCATCGC
This sequence comes from Solanum rostratum, assembly GCA_029948455.1. Lineage (NCBI taxonomy): Eukaryota > Viridiplantae > Streptophyta > Magnoliopsida > Solanales > Solanaceae > Solanum > Solanum rostratum. The sequence goes on along the minus strand of CM057046.1, from coordinate 827,438 downwards.
AGCATAGCTAGAAGATGAGTTCTTTTCACATTTCTCTTTGTGGGTATTTGGGAATTCACTTTCTATTTGTAAAGATCTGATCTTTTCACTGCAATCAGTCTTGGAAATGTCCAAATTCTCCATATCCTCACTCACTTCCTCTGAATCTTGCACACACATTTTCTATTTATATCAGTTTTTACAGAAAAAAGATGGGTTTTTTTTCCCACTTTATATTCTGCTAGTTGCTGAAAGCTTTGTGAAGGAATAGAGAATATCAAGAATTGCAATTTGAGGAGAAGATTCTTAGAATATGTCTAGGGTTAGCTGCAAATTGATATATCAAGATTATATAGCTGTGTAATGTAAGTAAATATAGAAGAGAAACAAATGAAAATTTGTGTTATAGATTTTTTTTCTTTTTTGAAGAAAAAAAAGTGAGGCTATAGCTGTATTACTGTGAAAGCAATGAAACAGAGGCTTTTTTCTATTTGTTTTTGGAGATTTTTAGGTGTAGGTTTTCTTTTTTTCCTCTTTTAGTTTTTGTTGGTTAGTGCTTTACTTTATGGGTACTTTTTAAATTTGATTTTAATGTTAAATAAACACTCTAATTTTTGACAGTGTATATTTAGACACCTTAATTTAGTTTCAATCGACGAGTCAACACTTCGTCTCGACTCTTTTACATCTCGCGAGAATTCAACCTGACATGACACAAAAAAGAAGAAATATTATTTTGTATTTCATATGTATATATCATGCTAATTTGTCATATAACATTGATTAAAATTAATTAATCACTTCACTATAGTAAATTTAGTGTTAACGCCTAATTATATTAGTGTATAATTATATCTATTGTTATATTTGATATCGTTGTTCTCCTATTTTTACAAGATGAAAATAGAAATAAATTTACGTATATTCTATTCTTTTCATTTGCTGATAACATGTTTTTTCTCGCGATCAATATACTTTGGGTACACAAAAGGTGATTCTTTAACCGAAGAGGAAGGAAAAATGACTATGCATCAATAGTTAAACCACTCATATATTTTATTTTTATTTTTAATAAATCAAATACCCATAAAAATGTATATTTGTTAAATAAAATATCATTATTATATCAACTTTATATATAACATTATAATTCAAATATAACTTATTCACAAACAAAACCACCCCATAATGTTGTAAGATATAAAGTCCTCCAAAATACTCAAATATTCTAATGTTTCACAATCAATAATTATGAAATGATGAATCATTTTTTTTAAAATATATATATATATTTTTTAAATAGCCATATATAGATGGATGGAGAATGAAAAGTTAAAACAACAACATACTCAGTGGAATCCCACAAGTGGGGTCTGAAGAGGGTAGAATGTACGCAGACCTTATCGCTACTCATAGAAGTAGAGAGACTGTTTCTTGGGAACCCCCGTCTCAACAACCCATAAGCAGAATAATAGATATGACGAAACGGAAAGGAAAATAAATGCATAGGAAGAACGACTACTAATGCAAAACACATGATAGTATATAAATATAATAAATTTAGCACACATAATACAGATAAAGACACCACAAGATATCCAGACTCGACACAACACTGCCCTACATTAAGAAATGAAACACATGATATTATAAATTAATGCAAAGTCTAGAAATGAAAGAGTAGAAAATAAGAAATAAAAGTTGGGTAAAATTGAGTAATGGGATGATATACCTAACTTAATAATACATCTTTGCTATATGAAACACGTGGTAATATTAAATTCCATATATTAAAATTTTAGCTTTTCAATTGAGTGATTAATAATTCATAAAATAATTAATGCCACATTTTATCTCCACATAATAAACGTGTTAAAAAAAAAGTTCAATTGTTTTTATTTTTGGAAGGGGGAGTTATGAGAATTGACAAATATAATTTACATCAAAAGATAGTACTTATACAATTCTTATTATTTGAGTTAATTTTTTAGATTGAAATATAAATTTTAATTTTTCATATAGTATTAATTAGATTTTGACACATAATTTATGTCGTGTTAATATTAAATCTCTCATATTATATTTTTTTCTAGATATACTTTAGATGTTTTGCTCTGAGTTATGTTTAGTTATTCAATGGTATTAAAAAGGAGGAATTTTCGTATATAATCACTCAAAAATATCTTAGTTATGCTTTGTAGTTATAGTTTGGCTAGTTACATTTCGTAACTATAGTTATATTAGCGTTTGTATAATTCGTGCAACATTTGTAAAAATTCGCTATACAACTCACAGTTTTCGTAGAGCGTTTGTATATTTCGCTATGTAATTCGTGCACAACGTTGGTATAATTCGATATACAATTTGATTCGTGTACAATATTTATATAAATCACATAAATTATACAAAACTCAAACTGTAATTACAGCTAAATGTTTGCCGCAAGCCGTAATTAATTCAAACTATAACTATATTAGCTAATTAACTAGTATATGCTTATTTATTTGCATAATTTTTCCGTTAACATAAATAGAGTGTATATAATTGGTATATATCATTGTAGCCTTACATGATTGTCACTAACACTTGAACTAGTTTTTTGAATTGAGTTAGATATAATTATTTTCTCGCGCTTTTTTTTATTATCACGAAATAACAATTTATTAACCTTATTAAAAATGAAAAGGCTATTGGAAACAAGTAATGTTGCCCTTATTAAAATTAATAATGATTTAATTAAGGGTCAAAGTTTTCTAAATAGTAATTAGTCAGTGTGAAAGCAATTGGATTTGATTCAATATAAGATTTTCTCCATATTTTTTTATATGGGAAATTATATTATTGGGCCACGAATAATGAAAGTGATGTAATTATGCATTTTTATAACTTGGTATTAAAAAAAAAGAGAGAGATTATGATACTTTCTCTTTATTTCTTTTGATGGTGAAAGAAAATGACATTAGATATTCTTTAATAAAAAAGAAAAAGATAGTGAGACTTTTTAGTATTAAGTATTTCTTTATTTTAAATATATATTTTGTATAAAAAAATTGATTTTATTAGAGACTCGCGTTCGAATGTTTGCTCGTTGTTTCGACCTGTGAGTGAAATTTTTGTTCATTGCAGTCACCTTCAAGGTTCTTCGCACCTGGATAGTACTGAGACCCTTGTGTCCTGGCCCTTGATCAGATAAAGCTAAATTATATTCAATATGAATTTTTTTTTTAATGTGAATTAGAATTTGATTGGGTTCTATTACAGATAATGAATAATGAGTTAAAAGAATTAAAAATTATGACGATGTTATAATTATGACTTTTTGATATCAATTTAATTGTCATTTTGAGAATTCAAAACATTTTTTCATTAATTGCGATTAAAAAAACATATATAAACACTAATCTATATTTTTAAATAATATTTTAAATTTTTTATTTCACTCTTTGATATTATTATATGTCTTGTGCTCCCTATACCATAAGCCTAGAAGAATCAATAGCTACAAGAATCTAAGAATTGGGCATGGTCATAAAAGCACTAGCAACAAAAAAATTGACAACTTATATTGATTGGTCCTTGTGACATCAATCTACGCAATAAATATATAATGTAATTTTATAAATAAGTTTTAAAAAGAATAATATATATTGATTATTAATTTTTGCAACTAGATTTTTTTTTGTTTTTGGATTTTCCATCCGATGTTCGGTATCACATTGGAGTCCGATTAAATCCAGATTCGCATTGGAAAGTCCCACATCGGAAGAATAGATCGCTCCCAAACAAAGGCGAATCCGTATCCAAGGGACTCGAATCCGCTGAGATCATCTGCTGCAACTGAAGTCCCTCCATTGCAATTCCTGCACAAGAAGCAAAAAACTTTCATAGTTTTTGGGTATGCAAGATGTACAAAAACATGTGTCATGGTTTTCTACTGATACTCTTCACAGCAGTGACACCTTGACACCAAACTGATATGCATTCTTTCTAGATTGTCATCAGTAGGCAGTCTTCTTTTCCACAAACTCCACTGGAAGAAACTGATCCCCAAACATAATCCATCCATTCCAACCTTTGCCTCCTTACCCTCATTAAGTCACAGGCTGATTTAGTAGAGAACCTGCCATCATTACTAGGCATCTATATTGGCACATCACTCAATTCTTGTCCTATAGAAGGATTAAAGGACTGAGTAATATGATTGATCATTTCTTCATATATCAAACCCTGCAATCTCTGCACATCCCATCTGCCTTCAGAAATAAACTTTTTTACCTCCTTACCATATTTGTTCCACATGTAATGGCTCCAAATTGAGTTTGTGAAAATTCTAAAAATCCACCATAATTTTACAAATAAAGCTCTTGAGATATCATGCAACTAGATTCATTTGTTTACAAAAAAAGAAATGCAATTCATTTGAACAGAAAATGCCATATTAAAATATGGGAATTTATTCAATCCATTAATAAATGATACAAGAATCTTTTTTTGGTTGCATTAAATTTGGGTGAATGGTGGAAAATGCAGTTGATGGAACTTGACGTGGCCCAATTTTTTCCCAATTATTTTGGGTATCTAAAGTCAAATATACTAAGTGAGAATATCAAATGGAAAAAATTATAAATATTTTTTTCTCTCTTTCATAATTTTTATCTTTTAATATATTATTTCAAGTTTGACTTATAATTTTGAATAATCCAATCAAAGTTATAATTTATATATAGATATTAGTAGCTCTAATAAAGCTCAAATTAAAAATTAAATCAATACTAATGCTCGCAAAAAAATCAATTTAATCTGGGTATGCCTTCAGCTTCCTCAGGGGCTACTACTTCCGCGACCAGAGGTGACCAAAGCTTTTGTTCCACCACAAAAAATTATTTGATTCTTGTCTTTCAAAAAAATTCCACGACATACCCGAACAATCATTTAAATCATTTATAGGATTTAATCATTGCTAACAACGGAGTCATCTCTTTCGCTATTTACATTTGGTATCCATTTTGAAAGCAAGAATTTTTTTTAGTTCAATATTTGTTAGAATTGACACTTTAGATCTAGATAGATCGTATCTTGTAAATTTGAAATTCTTAAGAATGACAATAATATTGAATATTTGTTTTTTAGTTTTACATATGTTTAGACAATTAAAATGTATAACTTAATTTTTAGTTTTTCTCTAACGTTTAGTCATGTAATTAGTACTTATTAAACTTATTTTAGCACGATTTAGTACTTTAAAATTATGTTTATTTTCATAATAACTTATTTATTTACAATATTTATTTTATGCGATTTTCTTATTATTATTTTGTTGAATATTTTTGTATTATCACTTATATTTTATGTTATTTCATTAAGAAATACGCTAAATAGTTATATTTTGCTAGGACTAAGAGAATATTGAAAGTACAAGCAATCAATTATATGTTTGTGTAAATATTTTATCAAAAAAATTCAAAAGTTTGAGAAATCTTAAAAAATTAAGGCTAAAAGATTTGATTTAATTTATAAATTTAAAAGATCTAACATAAATAATTTAATTTAATATTTAAAAAAATCAAACCAATTTGATCCACGCACACCCGATGTCTTCCATTATATATCTTACCTATTCTATACAATTACCTAATGGACTAATGGTCTCTTTTTTATAAATAAAATAAAATTGAATAAAATAGTTATGTTTGTGAATACTAATATAATTCCTACAAATTGACAATGATAAAGCAACTTCCATAATATGAAGGTTTATATGTGTACTTCCAAGGACACACTTCAAAATTTAATCTAATCAAATTCAACGAGTCATATTTTCATGAATTAATTTTATCATTTTTTTATAAATAATCATGATAATTTTATAATATAAAAGTATTATATATTACATGACTCAATCATCAATGAATTATTTATTTTAATAAATATAAAAGTATTATATAGTACATAATATTTTTATGTACAAAAATCTTCCTAATCCTAAAAGAAGGGCAGCATTTCTGTACCCTGTCCCATGCAGCTCCTCTTATGTCCTTTTTATTTTTATTTTCCAATAATAATACATTTTATTTTTCTCATATTATGATATTTCTTCCATGACAAGAATATCCAAGCTAGAACCATTTGCTTATATTTTGAAATTTTGATGAATAATGAACCCGTCTCTTTACCTTCTTCACTTAACTGTTCAATTTTTTCTCTGAGGTTATTGGCGTACGACTTCAAACTCGAAGAATGAATCAGAGAAATGTATTAAAAACACATCTAAACTTGATTATTAGTTTCATTTTCAAACTATTGACAGTCTTAAAAACACGTCTCTACTTAACTAACTGAACTTAAATACACCCCCAATCAACCCTGATCTGCCACATGGCATCACAAGTAGTCTCAAACTCTTCTAGGAGCATGAAAATCTTAATAAAAAGTCGAAAGAAGTCTTGAAAACACCCCTAAAGTTGGTGAGAATTTAGGGGTGTATTTAACTTATGTTGCAAAATCGGATGTGTATTCAAGTATAGTTAATTAAGTGCTACATTTTTCTTAATTTTTCTCAAGTGAACCCTACCTTAATAGAGGTGATTTTTGTCATAATTTTCCTAATTCTTCTTGCAAATCAAGAACTTAAATAAACAAACAATCATACATGATGAAAATCCATTGAATTTGAAGCAATTTGAGTAGTTAAATATTAATGTTAGAAAGAAACTACAAAATTGCTTTTGTAGAATATTACATAGACATTAATTTTTTTAAAATCCTCCTAATTAAAATTCCTAAGAATTTTCAAATTTCTCAACAAAACAAAAAATGGGGAATAATTTGCTAGCTAGCTACTAAGAAAAAGGTCTAGTTATATAAACTAATGGTGTCTAGGTCTATGTCCTCTTGGGCCATAATAATCTTCATGAATACTTGGTAACCAATGGTGTGACTTTTTGGCTACTTTTGAAAGTCTTCTTGATTTGGCCATTAATGAACAATGGCCATCTTTGCAAAAAGTGCTTATTTCTCCAATAACCCCTTTACTACTTCCAATCAAAGTCTTTTCCTGCATATATATAGTCAAAAAGAAAATATTATTAACATATAGAAATATAATTAAATTAAAGTTGAATTTTAAGATGAGAGAATCACAATACAAAGACTGATTCAGAATTTTTAGTTTATACGTTACGAATCACAATTTCTTTCTACCTATCGATCATTATAGATTATTTATACATATAAATGATGAGTTTTAAGTTAAGCTATTGAGTTTTGTTGAATCTATAACCACATTGTTGGCTCCACCCCTGGTCACATGGCTAAACGGTTTTTAGGACAGAGAAAAGATCTCGCCGTTTAAATTTCATGTCATTTGAAAATAACAAAGATGTTCTATTTTCTCCTTGAGTCGGATGAATCAAAAGTTTGCTTCTTGGCACTAAAAAGGACAAGCCCCGCTATGTGCAGGGTTCGGGGAAGCGCTCAACCACAAGCCATAGAGAAAGTAGCTTCTTTATTTTACAATTTTGATTAAAAAACAAACAAAAAAAACAATCGAGCAACATGTTTAAGCTTTTAGATGAAATAATCACAGAACTCGACAAATATTATCACTAGAATTGTAAAACAAAATGTTGTGTATATTCTCACCTGTAATTTATGTCCTTTCTTCAAGTGTCTACCTTGTGCTTCATGGATTAGAGTAGATAAATAAAGTAGAAATAAAATTAATAGAAAAACTTGCCTCATCTCAAGAAAATTAAGAGTTTTTTTTTTCAGATAATGAGAAATGATCAAGTAAAAGTTGATAGAATTGGAACTCTCTTGAGGAATATATAGAAGAAACAATGAGTTTCTAACTTCAAAATATTTCAAGATATATATTGGAGTTGAATGGTGAGTGATTATAAATGGAGATTTTGGTTTTATATATATATATATAAACATAGAATTAAAGAATGACAAAAAGTCCAAGGGACCACCAAAAAGTTTATTGAACATGTTATTCTCTCCGTTCATTTTTACTTGTCATTATTTTACTTATCGAGATCAAACTATATGAATTTTGATCAACATTTTAAGATGCATTTTTTTCACCATATTTATATGAGAAAGGTTGCAACTTAAAGCATTTTTCGTATAGTTTTCAATGATCTAAAATTTAGCTTTGAAGTTTAGTCAAGTTGACCTCGAAAAACAATACAATCACAAGTAAAAGTGAACAGAGTGAGTATTATATATATTACGCTCTCTTTACATTAATATATGTGAATTTTAACATGTAATGGCTAGTTAATTACCGGATACTAAATTAATAATCATCAAAAAAGAAAAAAAAACATATAATCGTTTAACGAGTATAGGTTAAAAAGGGAGTCTTATGGCAATTATAAAGTTACTTTTTGTGTGACTTATAGATCATGAATTCGAACAGTAAATTGTATTAGAATAGATTTGTCTATATTACACCCGTTAGAATTAAAGATGCGATCTTACTCTGAATCCTGCGTGAACGAGGGATGCTTAATACATTGGGGTGTGTGAATGTTTAAAAATGGATACTCCATTATCTTATAATTTCATGAAAGGAACTTGAAAAAGAACAATATCCCAACATGACAACTCATTGGAAATGGAAGAAGATGTAAAAAGTGTTGTCATTTTTTTGTTCTATTTGAACAATATCCCAACATTTGCTAGTTGCTAAGATTATGGTGTGTTTCCTTTGTTAAGTTTGTCTACTCAAAAATCAAGAAAACTAAATCTCTTATATTAGCAACAAATAAATAAATAAAATAATAGAGGATAGACTTAGATAAGTATGTGTATAACAAGCTTTAATTTTTTTTCATTTTATTACTTGGAGAAAGGAGAAAGTTAATAAAAAAAAATAATAGTGAGAATTGAACTCGCACCAAAAAATTTTTATTATACAATAAAAGATTATTGTTAATCCTAACTAATGATAAATTAGCAAAAAATGTTAGCTATGAACTTTTTAAACGAAGAATTTTGTAGCTAATAATTTTTTGGTTGTCCATGCGGTATTTGGTGCCCGCATTGGAGTTCGACTACTTTGGATTCACGCCGTTTAGGGCCTATTTGAGGAAAGCGCTTCCTGCCAAGGATTTTTCCAGTGCTCGAACTCGAGACCTCTGGTCAAGAGAGGAACAATCCCATCCACTGCACCACATCACTTGGTGGTTGTAGCTAATTTTTATTATTTTGTTTAGTGATATACTTTGTATATAAACCCGCGTGACGCGCGGATAATAGTAAATTATTATTTATAAGTAATTTATATTATTGCTTGTGATATCTTATCGAATATGTTGAAAGATTTATATTATATTTTAAAATGTTCAATTATCATATTATTTCTCAATGAATATATCCCGTCTCTCCCTACACTCCATCCCACCGCCACCCTCCTCACCCTCAATCCCTCATAATCAAATATTTATATATAAAGATAATGTAACATGTTTTAAATTATTAATATTGGCTTTAATTAGTTTACCACTTAGCATATTATAATTACCGAGTTCTATTCTTATTAATATAAAACAAATCTATTTTATTGTTCACATCTTTTTAATTAAAATTTATAGACAATAATATGTGTATCATCTATTATTTATTTTACTATTTTTTTTTTATTTTATCTTAATTATTTTTATATATCTTTAATTAAAGATTATTTCATTTTTTCTAATTTTTCTCTAAATAAATCTTTACTACTGACATGTAAATAAATTTTTATCATTTTTCAAACATGTAATGATAGCAATAATTGTGTCAATCTTTCAATTGTCTCTTGATGTGCCAATATATGGATGATTATATTTCCCATTTTCTATGATTAATCAAATCAAATCATGGATGTACAGTTAGATTTTATCTTGTTTACATCATCTCCAAATATTTTTTGATTTTTTGTAGCAAATTGTTATTATTGAAAACATAACGACTTCGAAAAGATATCTTGATCGTTATGATAAAATGTTATTATAAAGTATGTCTATTATAGCAAAGGTATGAGACTATAAGAAATTTTTTTTGCTTCTAATTAACCTCCAATGAAAGAAATATATCATGGTAGAGTGATAAGTATTTTTTTCATCGATATCTCAAGCGCTGAGTCTCCTTTTATATGAATACGTATCTATTTGACTGGATATACATATATAAGATTTTGAGGATATATATATAAGTACATATTAATATGCTCCTAATCAAAATTATCAGCAGACAAAGAAACAATTTTTATTTTCTAGGAATTGATAAAAATATAGGACCACTTAATAGTAATTATTTTGGGACATGTTTTAGGAATGTTTGGACAATGAAAAAACAACAACTAAGCAAATCTAGTGTGGGAAATAGTTGGTTTCCACTTGAATGAACTAGTTGAACACTAGCCTACAAACTTATAATTTTTATAAAATAGAAATTTGGGCATATTCTTTTCATCAATTGGTGAACTAACTTTCCACATGTGGTTTTAAAAAGTTCTCAATTTTTGTATGTTGATTTGAAATGATCTAATAAATGATTTTCATTGTTTTTTTAAAGGATTGGTGTTGCTTTTTTTTAGAGTTTTTGGATGATTAGAAATTCAGAATTGTCTCAATTTTCTGTATATATACTAGTTAGTGAGTTTTCTGAAATAAGACTTGTGGATCAGGTTATAATGACCTAGTGAACGATATACATTGTTGCACAAGGTTCAATGCCATTTTTTGGAGTTTTCGGATCACAAAACTAGAATGCAGGATTAGCTAAGCTTGTCGTGTGTATTAATCTATGATGACAACAAGATACCCAGTGAAATCCCACAAGTGGGGGTTTGGAGAGGATAGAATATACGCAGACCTTATCACTACTTCATAGAGATAGAGAGGTTGGTTCCGGAACAATACTCATTGTGGGCCCATTCGAAACAGTCTAGTGAACAATACTCATTATTTCTCAAAGACAGACATCACTTTTTTTTTTTAAATGATTAATGAAACAGAAATTCAGAATTATCTCAATTATTCATGTGTATTAATCGATGAATTTTTTGGATAAAAGCAAACATAATTCTGCAAATGAATGGCTATTTTTTTTTTTTTAAAAAAAAAAAGAAAATTGGCTAAAAGATTTAACACACCAACCCTTATGAAGGTCATGTTTGAATTTGCCCCCCTATTTCCTAGTTAATGGGCCACTCCTACTGGCCCATTTGCTCAAAGGTCAAGAAGTGGCCCGTGTCCATTTCATTTTGGGAGTAACTAAAAAGTCATAGAAAGTAAATGAACTATATAATTCAAATTATTTATACATGAGTTATACATTAAATATACATTATAATATACTTAAACTGAATATAGCTTGACTATACATGAAATATGCCTTGACTATATATGACTATACAACGAATCTATACTATATTAAAAGCGTGAAAACTCTTATAATTGTTGTTTGAATTTTTTGTCCTTCATTAAAAGGCTTTGTTTTAGACATAATCGTCTTTTCACTATTTTTCTTAATTTATTAAGTATTTATTCTTTTTATTTATTTTAATTTCAAGATTCACATTTGAATTAGAATTTCTTTATATTTAGAATCATGTTTGATTTAGGACTATTCTATATAAATAATTGTCCAGGCTACCGAAAGGAAAAATAGTACTATTGTATTTTTTTAATATTTAATACTTTGAAGTCAATTAAAATTTAGATTATTAAATATTTTGTTAATAAGAGAATGTAATATAATAAATTTAAAAAAGAAAAAGAGTAATTAAAATTACGTTGAAAATACTAAAATACTCCCTTTACATTAGTATTTATTTAATTATGCTTATATGAATATTTTATTTATTTTAATGACAAGTATTATTTATGTATAATTTTTAGATTGACACGATACATATGTGCAAAACACGTACATTAATCTAATAGTCATATAAAAATTGAAGCTAATTCGATTATACATGAAATATATACTGATTATACAACTAATGATCACTTTTTTTATATCTTAATCTTCCCTATAAAAATTCAAAGTTTGAATTGCACAAACAATTTTTTTTGGCAAGCCCAACCTTAGACTTGAGACAGATCCAATATTTAGTTTTATGGTTTGGACAATTATGGCTTTGAGCATTGATTTTGAATGCATTATACTCGTAAAAAAATATCTACTTTCTTTTATTAATTTATTTAAAAAAAATGATTTTTTTTGTAACATTTTAGTTTCGCTTTTTACGTGATATATTTAAGGCAACAAAATTAAAGTACATTTTGATAAATTTGACATAACTTTAATTTACAACCACAAAATTAAAAAGTCTTTTTTATTTTGTTAAACTTCCTGTCAAGTCAAACTAGGTCATTCTTTTTAAAGCGGAGGAAATATTATTTTCTAAGTTTTTTTTTTAAAAAAAGAATACCTAATTACACTCCTTTATTCATCATATTTTTCATTATTCCCACCAATTTTCAAAAATTTCAAAAACTCATTCTTTTCATCCGGATATATTAATTTAGTAATCCGGATACATTAATTCTGATTTTTAAATATCTTTATGTTCAATGTATCATACTTTAAATGTTACCGATTGATACTTAAAAACCCCAATTTGCTAGTAGTTTTTTTTATTAATGTATTTGAATTGCCATGTTTTTTAAGAGATTTTTGTAAATTGAAAAAAAATATGGAAAAATGATAGTAATTAACACTTTACACTATGTGATACCTAAAATAATTACTTTTTTTTTCCTTATACAGTGTTTAGTATTCACATTGTGGCCTGACTATTTCAAATTTGCCTCTGAATTTATTTGTCCTATTTTTTTAAAATTTTATATCCACAAAAAAGTTGATTCCAGCTAAACTTATTCTGTTATATATATATATATATATATATATATATATATATATATATATATATCGTTTTCCTATATGTTTGTCTTTTTTATTATGGTTTATATACTTTCTCCATCATTTTTTTAAATCATAATTTCTATTTCTAATCAAAATATATTAATACAAACATATAAAATATTGCATATTAAGATATATTTTTTATTATATCGTTTATAAAATAAATTGCAAAATCAATGATAATTTTCGTATAATTTTAGAATATTTAAACTTTTATTTAAAATGTCATACTCCCTTTATTCACTTTTACATGTTACCATTTCATTTATAGAGATCAAACTATATGGATTTTGATCAATATTTTAAAATGTATATTTTCATCATATCAATATTGTAGGCGTGTTTTATATCTGTCTATGTGTGTTAATTCTATCATTTTTACATATTGACATGTTCTTTTTATATCTATCTTCTATGAGGTAGTGGTAAGGTTTTCGTACATTCTACCCTCCTCAGACCTCACTTATGAGATTCCACTAGGTATGTTGTTGTTGTTGTTGTTATAATATGAGAAAGATTGCAACTTATAATATTTTTTATATAATTTGTAACCATCTAAATTTTAAATTTTAAATATTAAATTTAGCTTTAAAATTTAACTCAAATTAATCTGAAAAAACACAATAATAACAAATAAAAATTAATTAAATTAATTTTCGAAAAACTTAATACTTACAAGTTGCACCGCCATAAGAATTGTATATTGGGAAGAAAGTAAAATATATTTATGTAGAAATGAGAGCCTCACCTCACCAATTTAAAAACTCCAAAGGTTTTTTCGAAGTTAACAAAACACAGAGATCTGCCCTCGTGTGCCTCAATAGCTGATTCATCCCTTTTGTTCCTCTCTCAATCTTTGACCTTTAATTTGACCATCTAAAATAACTCTCTCTCTATATATATTTTATCGGGTCGTTTGATAGCTGATTTAGATATGAGTTATGTTGGTATTAAATTTTTTATATAAATTATTTTTTTTATTTTTTTAAGTTATTAAATTTTAATTTTATATATTTATTAAAAAAATAATTATTATTTTATTCCTGTTAATTGGTAAGAGTTCAGTGCATATTTATTCATTATATTTTTATTAGCTTAGTGGTAATAAATCAAGGGTATAATAAAATAAATTATTCTATCTTGATTCGTCAAAAATGACGAGTAAATATAAAAATTAAATTAGAAAATATTTGACAATTAAAAGTGAACGAGGGGAGTATTATGTTTGGTAATTGGTTAGCGAGTAAGTTATTCGTGTATAAATTGTGTCGTTTATAAATTCTGATGAATATATACTGGTATTAAATTTTGTGTAAGTGACTTCTTCTATACTAAAAATAGTTGTCCCAAAATAGTTGTTAATTTGGATAATCAAGAGAGAATTAATTATCTTTTTCCAACTTTACCTTTCATTAATTATTCTAAATTAAGAGGCTTATATATAGATAACGGCTTATTTATGAGGATATATTAGTCAAACAACACTTCTTATTAAATTTTTTTCTTAAGGTTTTATAATACTTGATCATGACGACTAAAATGAGACGTAGGAATATTATATTTGATAATTGATTAGGAGGTAAGTTGTTCATATATAAATTTTGAAGATCATCAATTCTGATGAACTTATGCAGGTATTAAATTTTATTTAAGTAATATAATATTTAATAATTTATTAAGAGATAAGTTATTCATATATATAAATTATATAGTTCATAAATTCTAATAATTTTATATAAATATTAAATTTTGTATAAATAATATTCTAATATTTTTGATTACAATTTCTAAAGTATCACTAGAAGTTTTTGAGAATTTTCACCACCATGTCTTTACTTAAAATTAATTCAAATTGTCCAAATAAATTTCAAATTTGATACTCATAAATCAGCATGTCCACTTTGTTTTCTTCAATAATAAATATCATGCTCAATTCAGCCCAACATTGATATTAATTTTTTTAAATTTATTCAACCAAATTAATTACAAATTAAACAATGAGTTTTCAATTTTCTACCACTAAAGCTATGGAGAAGAACTACCACTAAAATATTTTTGCCAAATATTTTTAAATTTAATTTCTTTTTCTACTTGTCATTTTCGACAAATCAAGGTCAGATAAATTTTTTCTCTATTGTACTCTCAATTGATTAATATTGAATTCGTTCATCAAAAAAATATAGTGAGTAAATATGATTGAGACACTATTAATCAATAATACAACAACAACAATATATCCAGTGAAATCCCACAAGTGGTGCCTGAGGAGAGCAGAATGTACGAAGACTTTACCACTACCTCATAGAAGTAGAGAGGCTGAACCCTCATCTCAACAAACCATAGACGGAATAAACTAGATATGACAAAACTATTAATCAATAATGATAAAATAATAAATTCACTATATTAATAATTATTATATGCATGAATAGGTGAGGGAAAATAATTAAGAAAAGTAATTAGAGTGGACTAATAAATTGACAAAAGTGGGGTTTTCTTGTTTTTACTTTGCTGTAAAGTTTTCAATCTCCAAGATAAACATCTTGATTAAAGCATAAGGGTGCAATAAACAAGGCTGTTTCTCAAAATTAGCAAATAAGAGTACACATTAATTAATCATGTCATTAATTTGTCTAACTAGTGCTACATGACTTGTTTTCCTCTTATCAAATTAAGCCCATACCATTAATTGTATGTATAAACAAATTAATTACTTGTTCATTAGGGAGTAATTTATGCATTAGTGGAGTTGTTGGTGATTATTGTGTTGCCATGTTAACTTCCCAGAATCTGAGTTTCCTCGTACATGTCTTGTCTTTGTTTAATTACTTCTTAAAAATGCAATTAAGCTGTTTTAAGGTAGAGGTTGTCACGGTCAATTCTATTATATCGTTCATTTATGATCAAAATCACATTCAAAATATTTTGATCTTTTAAATTTTTTACCTAAATTACTAAGTATGCGAGTTTTGAAGCAAATTATTATGTATTATTTATCAAAACACACTAGATATACCGAAGATATAAAGATATAAGAGTAAAAAGACAAATAAAAAAATTGCAAGGCAGCTCATAATTCAAGAAGAGCCCCTTTAATTTATTTTAGGGTTTAGTTAGCTCCTCAACACAAGGAGATAGAGAAATTTTTGTATTCATATATTGGGGAACAAAGTCCATGTTCTCATATGTTACTCTCTTTTTTTCATATTTTTTTGTCTCTCTGCATGTTAATTCAGAAGAGGAGTCTTAGAGTAACTCGTAAGGTTATTGTCATGTGATCAGGATGTCACGGGTTCAAGCCTTGGAAATAGCCTCTAGGAGAAATGCAAGGTAAGACTGCGTATGATAGACTTTTGTGGTCAGCCTCTAGCAAAAATGCAAGTTAATTCAAATTATTATGACTCATATTCACTAACGACAACCTTCCTTGGACCCTGCGCATAGTGGGAGCTTTAGTACACCGGACTTGCCCTTTTTTCTCTCTACATGTTAATTCAAATTATTATGACTTATCTTCACTAACAACACCCTTCCTTGGACTCTGCATATAGCGCCAGCTTTAGTGCACGGGGCTTGTCCTTTTTTCTATACATGTTAATTCAAATTATTTTGACTTATCTTCACTAACAATGATAGCTAATTAAGTATTTACACAATCAATACAATCTAATTGATTATTATGGATAGTTTTAGTTATCTTTTCAATGGTCCTTATTGTGATAGTGTAAAGATTCTGCATTACAATTATATAAAATTTAAACCTTACACTATAAATTATAATTAAGCTCAGAGACAAAATGTTTTGTGTATGTACCCAAGAAATAATTAATATATTTCCCATTTCCCATTTCCTCTCTCTTGTGATTCTCCTTAAATACAATATCATTCCATACTATAGTTCCTCTCTTTCTCCAATCAAAACTATATATATTGATGTCCATTGCTAAAGTGTTTGAGTCTTTGATCAAAGGCGGATTCAAAATTTAAAGTTTTGGAATTCATACAACAAATTGTTTGTGTGATTATGGTAAGGTTTGGCTTCATTTCTTCATCTTCATTCCATACTATACACCAATTAATCTTGAATAATTATGGATTATATTTTTGTATAGGGAATTCAAAAGCCATCATGGTTGAAAGCTCTTTATGTGGAGAAATTCTTTGTGCCATGTTCAATTCATGAAAGTGCAAAGAAGAATGAGAAGAATGTTTGTTGTTTGGATTGTAACATTAGTATTTGTCCTCATTGTGTCACTTCTCATCGTGTCCATAGATTGCTTCAAATTAGACGATATGTATATCATGAGGTTGTTCGACTAGAAGATATAGAGAACCTTATCGATTGCTCGAATATCCAAGTAAGTTATTCATCAAGAAGTTAAATACTATCAGAAATCGCTAATTCCTGATGAAAATTTCGCTCGTTGATAACGTGTGCTAAATTTTAATGTTTTTGAGTGTTGGTTTTTCTAATTATGTTTGTTTAATTGTTCATAATTTTGCTAGGCATATACTATAAACAATGCTAAGGTAGTTTTTATCAAGAAGAGACCTCAAAATAGGCAATTTAAGGGAGGAAACTATTGCACTTCTTGTGATAGGAGTCTTCAAGAACCATTTATCCATTGCTCTCTTGGATGCAAGGTAATTTTCTTTAATTTTAAGAATTTTTGTGTTTTGGAATCCAAAACATAAGTACTCAATTTACTTAATCATATTCTTATCATAGTTGATTCCTTATAAATATGATCAAAAATTAAATATGCTCTTGAATTCTTCATAATTACACTCAACTTTACTTCCTCCACATCAAGTAATTAGATTGAGTACATGTGTTTGCTACACAATTTATTCTTCCATGGAATTTTTTTTTGGTTGATGAATGAAAAAAAAATCTAAAAAATACATTGAAGCAAATATAAGTGGTTTAGTGGAAGCAATTACTAATAAAGTTAACAATAATTATAAGAAAAATAACATTGGCGTAAAAGAAAGAAATCATTTTCCAAATTTTGATAGATAAGTGTTTCCTTGCTAATCGAAAATCAGAAAATGACTTTCTCATGAAAACATTTTCCTAGGAAATGACTTCTGTTATATCGATCACTATTTTAACCGAAATAACTTATTGGTTGACAATAGTTTTGTTTGTCATGATCAGGTAGATTTTGTGCTAAAGCACCACAAGGATCTTTCCCCATTTCTAAGGAGATGCACAATTCTACAACTTAGTTCTGACTACTTTATCCCTCAAGATATGGGCGACGATGACATGGCCATCGAGACAGCCCTTTCAACGGTCGTGGACAATGATGAACCATGGAGCTCATCATCGTCCACGGGCTCAGGATCAGAGAACATGAGTTTCCCATGCACTGAGTTTGTAAGGAAGAAGAGAAGTGGAATGCATGTTTGTGGAAGATCAGCTAACAATTGTAACAACATTACAGAGGAAGACATGGCTACCAGCATGAGTAGAAGAAAAGGAATTCCTCAACGATCTCCTTTGTGTTAGAATTTTTTAGTAGAATATTGTTTCGATGAATAATTTAGATAAATACTCAGCAATATTATTAAGACTATTAAATTTTAATTTAAACGGGGTCTGAATTTTGAGGTTAATTAATTACTTGGTTGGAGTGTTTTGTCTTAATTGCAACACGTGATATTCTTGTATTTGTTTTCATGATTTCAAAATTCCAACTTCATATAATAATTGTTGGAATTGTCAATTTGGAATCTTGAATTGTTTTATTCAACAATTTCTATGCGTACGATTTTTTGAAATCACACAAATTGTTGTCTAAGATGTAGTAAATCGATTTTACAATCCATTACAAATGTTCTCTTAGTGACATGACTCCTTTCATGGATATGATAAAATCAATAAAAGGAATAGAGTTCATGTTAGGATCCATTACAACAACACTTCTAGATTTCGAAGAACAATTCAAAAATCAAGACAGTTTTAGTAAACCTAAGAGAGAGAGTATTTCGTGGTAACAACTTGTGGGTAACCTCCACGGTGATGCAGTATTATATTAATAAAATAACACTGTTACAGAATACATGGAGAATAAAAAAAATAGTACAGCCTAAAAAAGAACATTTACATATTAATCAGGCTCCACATCCCAACAGTTCATTTGTCTAATAAGCAGAGGCATGTTGAGGATTTCGACTTTGGGATGCCATTGAACTCATTGACAGTTTTGAGTTATTGCGTTCATAATGTAATATTTCTATATGTTATAAACAAGTTGATGTATTTGTATTTTTCTTTGCCAAATTACTTCTGACATTTCAGTCTGCTCATGAACTTTAATCTTTGCAACAACTATTACCATGAGAATCGACTATATTGGATCTTTAATACCTTGCTATTTCCCTTCATTTATACTGTTATACTCGAATAGTTCAATAATTTGATGGCAAACGAATATTATACGTTTCTATCAATGTTACTGATGCACGCAAACTATTTTAGTCATACAAATAGTTAGGTATCTAGTTTGAAATCAATGTATGATGATAACTTCTTGAATCCTGACCGTGTTAGGAGCTAAAGAGTAACGAAGTTTCTGAATTGGGAAAAGTGTCATTTGCAGATGTATAGTCTATCCAAGAACACCTGCATTGCATGGTGGCAATCCTCGACGCCAGTCCATAATGACCAGAGTTGCTACGCTATGCATGAGGGCAGCTGCAACGACGAGTACATGGAAGATTTGGTGGCTGTGTCCAACAAGATCAAACGCACCAGGTTTCCATCTCTCTGGAAACCTCGTGACGTAGAACACTGCTCCAGCAGCATATAAAAGGCCCATAACGATCTCGTAGACTAGAGCCACGAGTACTTGTGGGTGATGAAAGTAGAGGGAAACAGCATGTGCTGCTGGAATCACACCTGAGAAACCCATTGCAAGGAACAGAGTAGCCCTGAATGATCTGAATTTACTAGACGTGAGAGTGGGGGCAAAAAGGGTGATAATGACAAGAATACCGAGTATAGTAATGGAGGATAGGTAAAAGAGACACCAGTATGGCTGACAGCAGAAAGTGTAATATATGGGCGCGATGAAAGAGCAGATGATCATGATAGAAATCCCAGAGTAATCGAGACGCCAGAAGAAGAGAGTAAATTTATGAGAGTGGCAAGCGAATAGGTGAGAAATAGAGCTGAAGATCAAACAAATGATAGTACCTCCTAAGAAGACACACCAAGGCCATAAGGCAACTTCATAACCATCTCTATATGCACCTAGAAATGAGGAGTTTGAGATTCCACTAGTATAAGAATCCTGCAAATCAGAAATCAAAATTTTACAATGAGATGATGTTTAGTGTCTTTGTTTGCTGGTTAACATCTGCATAACACAAACAATTTTCTTCCAAAGTATGATAGAGATTAGGATGCATCACTTCTTTCCACTCAATAATGTTCACTACACTGGAACCCTCTTTCGAGGGCGCCTAGATTTTAAAAGGTCATCACTTTGCAATGCTAGAAACTAAGCAAAGTCACAAAGCAAGCCTGGAGACATCAAAGTTTTCTGCTTTGACAATGATCAGATTCATTTCCCATATTTTTAAAACTAGTTCTCGGCACGTGCGTTGCACGTGTATCCCATATTAATTTCATATAATCTTATGTTATTCAAAAGTAGTAGATTATAATCTTGATCATAGCTCATTAAAAATATTTATTATAAGATAATTGTAAGTGTATTATAAAAATTAAAATCGCCTCATCATCTCTATGAATGAACTATATGTTTTTGCCTAACTTATCTCCAACATATTCTTTGACTATCCACACCATTGATAAATAAAACAGCATACTGTATTTGCATCATTTCTCTTTTTTTTTTTTCTTTTAACAATTAAAAGTAAAGTAATATTAGATGGTACATTTAAATAAAGCTATAATTAATTAAATGTAAAAGTGAAAGAAGGAGAATGAAAAATTTAATTCCATACCAATTGTAAACAAAGCTCATTATAATGGTTAAACTTCCACAATGCAATTTTGAATTGATCACAAGTTGCAAATGAATAATCATACAATGATTATTCATTCAGTACTCCTACATTGTATGTAAACACTAATGAATTAATTGTCACTTCTAATTTCTACCATAAAAGGCATCCGTTACTTTTTTTCCTCAGACGTTTTATAGAATTTAGCATTAGTATAATATAACATAATTATTTTTTAATGGTATTGTTGTAGTAACTTAACATTATAGGGGTATTTTGGTATTTCAACTTTTTTTCTTCCTACTTTTAGTAATATATGATGATATGATATGATGATGATAAATATTATAGAAATAGTTTTAACTTGAAGGGGAAAATGGTAATCCAACTTTTAACTTTGGATCTTCCCACTTTTAGTTATATATGATATGATATGATGAATGGTATCTACCTAAGCAGGATTCTCTTAACAGAAATTGAGACTACTTTTTTATAAGGCATAATACGTAAATATGACCGTTAACTTGGCTTCATTTAGCAACTATGACTTCTAACTTAAATTACTAGTGCACAAACAGACTCTTTAACTATCCAAAACTTGAACAAATAGACACATTTGACCTACATGACATTCTTCATGAAAATTTTGTGTCCTACGTGTATTACGCCACATAGGAAATATGTGTTTAGCTATTCAATTTTCTACGAGTTTAAGTGTCTACCTGTGCACCCTCAAAGTTGAAGGGTATTAATGTCAGTTTAAACCAAATTAAAAGGTATATTTATGTATATGCCTTTTCTTAACTACCATCAACATCAAGAATAGAGACAGCATAGTATGACACTACATTTGAGCTGATATTTAACTCTGGTGTTCCAACTTAAAGTGTAACAATAAAAAACCACAGATTTCTTATTGAAAATCAACTCTTTTGTTTTCTTCATTGAATTTTAATTATCCCTCGTTTAGGACAGCTTGCAGACTTCATATCTATACTAAAACAGAATATTGAGCTATTCTACCTTTAAATTTGCTTCTAATAACTATTATTGAAACATAGTCAAAGAAATATATGGCTTTGGATCTTTGTTGAGTTGACATTTTTGGCCAATCTACAAAATTTTTACCCACCAATCAGGTAAAAAACATTTGGCTTTGGAAATGGAGTTAAGGTACTTATATGTCTTCACATTGTCAGTCTCACCATTTCCAAGAACCTGAATTTGCTAACTCTTTGGTAAAATTTAATAACTATATCCATATGGACCCTCAAGAACTCCTCGAACGTGACAATGACATTATTGAAGTGATCTAGCAAATATTATTGGGGTCATTTGGTACAAAAGGGTGGGAGAAGCATGGTCTCATGAATATATCCCATATCCATGACATTATATTTTCCCACTTTATATCGAATCACTGAACACGCACTCTATTTTTTAAAATTTTTTTTTGTGAAATTTTATTAAATATGTTATTGCTATTATATGTGGGATCACTATTCTATCATTTTGATATAAATTAATTTTGTACCTAATTTATGTCTTAAACTAAATATGAGATAAAATTAATCTCAAAATTCATCTTGAGATTATTATGTTTATCTCACATACTATATGATTCCTAGACACTTATGTTTTGAGAAAGTGCCGGTTGAGGAAATTTTTTTTTCAAAAAGTTTACGCATCTTTTTTTTCTGTCCATGTGCTGTATATTCCGTTAAAAGCTTATGTCAAATCTTCCAACAATCATTATCTTTTATGCATTATTTTTTAGATGATAATTTCTTCTGTTCAAACAGTTAAAAGTCTATATATGTTAAAGCATTTTCTATTGTTTTTGTCAAATATATCAATGAAATATACATGCTCTTGTTTCTATCTTACAAAGTATAAAGATTATCTCCCATAAATCTTTCGCTCAAGACATTGTCAAATAGGAAATACGAAAATTTACACAGTTCAAATATAGCTAAAATAATTAAATTCATCGCATAAAAAATCTTAAAGACGAAAAAAATGAACAGAATTATAAAAAGATTACTTTGTCTGTCACAATTTATGTGGTACTTTTAGTTTTTTGAGAGTCTATAAATTTAAGTTTGATCTAAAAGTTGTGTGCGGAATCTTCAAATTTTTTGAAATGAAATTTATATATTTTTAAATTATGTAAAAAATACTATAAATCGCAATAATTGATAACTCAAAATATTTTTGAAAGTATATGAAAATTTTATAGTAAAAAATAGATTAGTTTGAATTTCGAAATTCAAAAGACAGTCACATAAATTGAGACGGATGAAATAGTTTAGAGGACCCATCAAAATAGTAAGATTCATTGCACAGCTCAGCTATATTATTTCTAAAGTATTCCAAAAGTAGGATCCACGAATAGCCCATACTTTTCGCAAAGTTTTGTCATCTCATGTCTCTAAATTTAAAAAAAAGTTGAAAAAAGAAATGTACTGCACTTCTAAGAGAACGCGTAACAGTAAACTCACCGGAAAAGAATCAGCGGAGCCATTTTTCATCATCGCCGGCCACCGTACCTCTCCCCCCGGTGGCCTATTCAGAAATGAGCATGTCGTTTTTAAAAAAATGTATCAAATGACAAAAAAGGACATGAAAGATCATCAAAATTACGAAAATGAACCTGGAGAAACCAGTAAGCAGAGTCTCCATTGTCGTCTTCTCCGTCAAGCTCATTACCATCAATGTCACAAATATAACGAAACCTATCAAATGCCTATGAAAATTTACAACATTAGATTAATTTAAATAAAAAATCAGCTAAAATTCAAAATGCAAATGAGTTATATTGAATTCTCGTGTTGTGCGAAGAACAAACTGGAAAATCAGGGCTGAAAAACTCTAAAATCGATTTGATTCAAATTCAAATGAGTGAAATTAAGAGTCAAATTGTGCAATTAGAAAATCCTTCAATTTGATAAAAAAAACTTGAAAATCAACGAAATTCAAATGCAAAATGAAGTGAAAATTTGAATTTCGAACTTACGTCCAGATATTGAGAGTCTCATTATGCCAAGAGAAGACGCTAAGAGCTACCTCCTTAAGAGGCCATTCACAACGATAATAGTCTCTGATGAACTCATTATCTTGAAGATACACAGGTAATTCCTCGAATTTCATCAATCTATGCTTCAACTTCTTCTTCTCCTCCTCCTCCTTATTCCTATTCATCTTCTTCTCCTTCAATTTTCCCGATTCAGTATTCTCTGTTTTTCCGATTCTCCAGCTCTTTTTAGTTCCTCTGTTGTTCATGCTATTCATCGCCGTTGCCGGCAACAGATCTCAGATTCCGGCGGCTTTTCACCGGGAAATTCCGATTTTTTGCTTGCGTCTCGTGAGCAACGAACTAATAAAAAAGGCGTGACTTCCACTCAACAATTTTTTTCTACTTCTATATAAGAGACAGTTGGAAAAATAGTTCAACTATATTCACCTTTTCTAGTAGGCCTTGAGATCACATACAAAGAAAGCACAACTACTAATACTAAAATGAAAAATTTTGATTTCGAGTCTCGAGAAAAAATTATTTGATAAGGAATATTTCTTTGAAATGAAGCAAAAATATTCTTTCGTTATGTTTAGACTAAAAAATATCTCTCAATATCTTCATATATCGTAGTTACATATTAATCGTTGCAGTTATAGTATACATAACCTAAGTTACATGTTAATAATATGAATAACATTTTAGGTGGACATCTATTATGTACATATCTCTTTTCTATACTTACAACTATAGTTGTTAGTAATATTCATATGCATATAAATAAAATATGGGCCAAACACATGCCGCTTAAACTTGGTCCTAGTTTTCATCTTGACACTCCAGCTCAACGTTATTCCATTTTAACCCTTCAATTCCAATTTTCATATTCCATTTTGACACTTCTATCCAAGGAATCAATAAAATGGGGGAGAGTGTACTTCACATGCCATGATATGGCATAAAACTAACGAACAAACGTTGAATATAAAATAAAAAAATAAAAATAAAGAACAAATATAAAAATAAAAACTAACAAACATGTGAAGTACACTCTCCCCCATTTTATTGATTTTTTGGATAGAAGTGTCAAAATCGAATATGAAAATTGGAGTTGAATGGTTAAAATGGAATAACGATGAGCTGGAGTACCAAAATGAAATTTAGGATCACGTTTAAAAGGCTATAATTTATGTATACATCAACTAAATTTAGACGTGGATTCTTATGGATAAAAAATTATGTATGCATATATAGTACATTAATTTTTATGTATACATTATATAAGAATTGCAACTATAATTGTTGTTAATATTCGTATGTATGAAAAAAATATAATTTATATATACGTATAATAGTTTCTAATAAAATTGTTGTTTTTTTAATTATTTGACTGATTTTTTTTAATTACTTGATAATTAATAAACGTTAATTGAGGATTGAAAATATATATTTTTTAAAAATAAAAGTAGCCACAATTTTTTTAATAAGTCAATTAAAGGATAAAAAATGATTTATTCTTTAATTAATGTCGGTTGGTAAACAAATCAACCCTAAAATTAGGCATCTACTTTGTGCCAAATATTTTTAGGCCATATTTTGCCAAATATTTTAAAGTTATTTTGTGCCCATTTATGTTGAGTGTTGTATATTTATGTCAATTCCTCTAATTATATAAAATAGATCTAATTATAAAATTATTTATTCAAATTAGATTCGATTTAAACTATTTATTTTTAATGGATCCATAGTCCAAACTATTTACCCTCTTATCCTATTTTTTATTATTTCGTTCATGATGTCAGCATGATGTCAACATTACTGTTATAAACTAATCTTCTGTGATACTCTGACGGTATAGTGATACCATATCAGTATCATATAGAATTGAACTCTTTTTTTTAAGAATAAATAAAAAACAATTAAAAAAATTATTAGACTTTATATTAATAGAAAATAGAGTTTTTGTGATACTCCGTCGGTATATTGTTATCATATCAGTATCATATAGGACTGAGTTTAATCCTTTGTGATACTCCACGGCATATTGATATTGTATCGGTATCATATAGGATCAGACTTTTTTCTTTTAAAAGATTAATAAGAAACAATTAAAAGAAAATTATTAAAGCCACAATCTTGTTTCGTTAAACTCTAGTACAATATATATTCTTTGTAATACTATATCGGTATACTGATACTATATCAATATCATATAGGAATGAACTTTGTCTTATGTGATACTCCATCGACATATTGATACCCTATCAATGTCATATAGTTTTGAGCTCTTTTTTTCAAAATAAATAAGAGAATTGTTAAGGTCACAATCTTATTTTAAACTATAAATTAGTAGAAAATATATTCATTGTGATACTTCGTCAGTTTATCGATATCATATCAGAATCATATATGACTGGGCTTAATCTTCTGTGATACTTTGCCAGTATATTGATACTCTATCACTATCATATAGGGTGGACGATGATATCATCATAAAGTCAGTGCGCGAATTTTAATTGTAGACAAATTAGGGGCGATATCAATTGTAATTAATTAGGGAGGCATAAATATGAGAGAATATATAGATGTAAATAGTTTGCTTCGAAGGGTATAAACTTAGTTTTTTCCTTGTACTTGATGTTACTCAATTCATCAAAATAATAGTTTGGTCCAATCTGATCCTTTAAAAGCTCAAACTCTATATGGACTGGATTGATCCATATTGACCACTTTGATAATGAGTGAGTAATTAATTTCTAAAAATATTGATACATAAATAAAAAATATTAGCTAATTTTTAATTTAAAATTTAATTATTTTAATTGTTAAGCTAAACGCAGTGTATGACTATTTATGGTTCTTTAAGTAAAAATTTATTGCTTACATTTTTTTCTTCATATATACAAGCCTATATGCCTCTGATATACATAATATGAGAGATATACAGAGGATTTATTCATTGATGTTATGGTAAATTATGTAACTAGGCAAACATATGATATATATTTATATTATATCACTATAATTTAAAAAAATTACAATTTATAGCTATAGTTAGAGTTCAATTTCTACTTTCTCTCTCCTCTCTCTCGCCTCTCTCTCTGTGATCTCTTGCCACATATATAAATATACATGTATATCAGATATACATATACAATTATTTGATAGATATACATATAAAATTCGCTCTCTACCCTCTCTCACTCACCTCTCTCCTCCCTCCCTTGATCTCGCTCTCCTCTCTCCTCCCTCTCCCGACCTCGCTTGCCAGATATACAAGTATATATGTGTATCGGTTACACATATACAATTATTTGATAGATATACACATTCAATTTGACAAATATACACATATAATTTACCTCTTTCGTCTCTCTCAATCTCGGTCGCCTCTTTCCTTCTCTCGCGATCGCGTTCACCTCTCTCCTATAATATGTTTCTATGAGTCATAATTCTAGAAAACTATAACTATTTTTTGTCCTATTACGTTTCAATTGTTTGCTCTTTTTGAAAAATCCGCTTGATATTACAGTGATACAATGTGAAATTGACAGCAGCTGAAGGCCCAAGTCTTGGCCCAGACGGCCAGAAGCCAGACTTGGGCCCATATTCATCTTCTTCTTTAAACTCCCAAAAGGACAAGCTAATTTCTTTCATGTTTACTTAATTATTATTATTATTTTCTTATTTTTAATCGTAATATTTTAACGTAAATAATTTGTTGAGTTCTATCTTTATTCACTTTGGTAAAAGTATTTTGGAAATCTTTTCTTGCCTTTAGTTAGCCAAATTTTACTCGAATTATTATATTTTCAAGTTGATTCTTACGTAAACAGAATTTTACAAAAACTATAAAGAATTCAAGTTCCTAAATGATCAAAGTTGAGAAGTATTTGGTACAATTAAGCAAATGTTCAATTACTTAACTAATTTAATGTGATTTATCCAAATGTTTCCATATATTAAGACAAATGGTTGCAGAAGAATTTGAAAATATTAACTTAATTTAAGTGGGCTTTTCAAGCATCAGTGTGCATTAGCATATTATATCCTTTATAACTCTTTCATATGACCCATTCACTTAAAATTGAATAAAGGGAGAATGATAAAAAAAAAATATCGCTGAATTATTTGAAATGGAGCAGAAATATCTCTCTGTTGCGTGTTGGTTCAAAAATACCTCTTCGTTATATTTTTTGCTAAAAAATAACCCTTGTCCTAACAAGAAATGAAGCAAAAATACTCTTCGTTAATTTTCGGCTAAAAAATACTCCTCCGTTAAATTTTAGAGTTATTATTTAAAATATCCATCTTTCACTAAAAATTCAATCCAAAACTATCTTCAATTGTCAGATTTTGAGTAGTCCAGATTCTTACTATTTTAAACAAAAGCTTTTATTTATAGTTGCAACTGAATTATCTCTTGAAAATGATAACTTTGTAGGTTCTGCACAAACATTGTTAACATGAGCACAACAATTTCTGCACAAAGCTTTGTAGGTTCAGAAAACTTGAAGAATTGAATCGTATTGAACTCGAAAAATTGATTGGTGGAGACAACGATTATCACAACGATGAATTTATATTATCATTAAGGGATCGACTTTTTGAGACGTTTGCAAGTGTATTAACAGTCCCTTTTGACATGAAAAAACTAGTCTTAGACCTAATATCCGAGGAAAAATCTCTTGGATCCTTAAATGGGGTTTCATGTGGACTGATCGTGTGACTTTTTTTGTCTACATAACATGCATGATGTCATTCCGTTAGAGAGAGAGAGGAGTATTTTCGTTTGCAAAATTTTAAGGGAGGGTTATTTTTGAACCAAGATCTAACCAACAGGTGTTTTTGCTCCATTTCTAATAGTTCAGGGGTATTTTCGAATCTTTTTTTGTTTATGTTAAAGTGGAGGGTATTTTTTAGCCAAAAATTTAATTGAAGGATATTTTTGAGTCAAAACATAACGGATGGATATTTTTGCTCCATTTCAAGTAGTTTATGAGTATTTTTGACCCTTTTTCCTCAAATAAATGACCAACTTTTATATTTAATTGATTTTTCTATGCTAAACAACTGACAAATGGATCATTTCTAGTGGTTTTAAGTAAATATCTAGGATTGAAAGCCAAATGGCCAAGATGATAGGTTAGTTGGGGTTGAACTTGAAAAACTAATATACATTTGACATTTGGATTTTCTTTAAACCTTTAATATACCAAAGTGATCTATCAACACAAAGAGCCATTTATTAACTTTCATATAGAAGTACACTTAAAAGTATTTTGCAATATATATATATATATATATAGAGTGGATGGAATTGACATCACCTTTAGATAAAGATTGATGTATACATTATTGTTTTTTTTAATATACAACTTATATACATGAAAAAGAAAGATTAGAGGTTATATTAGGAAAAATTATTGAAGCCTATCCTAAATAACCATATCTTTATATAGTGACTTAGATTAATATCTTGATTTTCTCTTTGTGCATGAAAAATTAAATTGAATAATGATGGTAATATGAGGAATACAACAAACTAAAAATGTTGCATTCATAGGAATCCTTAAACATAATCAAGATCATATATACCTCAAGCCTCACTAGAAAACTATAAACTATTATACCTTCTGTCCAATTTTATGTGAAATTTTTTTCTTTTTCAATTCATCAAAAAAAATTATCTTACTATAACTAGAAATATTGTAATTTTAAATTTTTCTTATTACCCTTAATAAGATGCTTTACAACAACACAACCATCTAAGAATTGTTTTAGACCACAAATTTCAAAAGTTTTATATTTTTTTTATTATACTATCCCAAATCAAATGATGACACATAAAATAAGAGGGAAGGAGTAAATAAGGACTACCTTTAGTAAAAGAAAATGGAACATAATTAAAGAACTAGAAGTGAAAACAGACTAGGGATGCATATCGATCGGTTCGGTTCAGTTATAAAAGTTATTGATTTTACTTATTGGTTATCGGTTCGTAGACTTACCAAGACGTTAAAGAACCGTTAAGATATCGGTTGATCGGTTATTGGTTAATTGGTTATTAATTGTTCTCGATTCGGTTATCAGGTTAACCGTTAACATTTTACATTATTTATTTAATTAAAAATTAATATATTCAAAATTAGATTATGCCGATCGAGTTTGTTAACATTTTGAGATAGAGCAATAGTAGTTATGCACAACAAAAGTTGATTGCCAGAGTTTGATTAAATGGTAATGCACAATGCCACCAATCTCTTAATTTTCTGTAGAAAAAAAATGCAAACTTTCTTATCTATCAAGCATGGCAACAACAAGCAATGGCTCATACCGGAATTCCTAACCCTAATTGCGTTCAAAGCTAAACATACTGGATAATTAAAAGACTAAAAAGGACTAAAGTAGCAAATAATTAAATAACTTATTGGGTGCTTATAGGGTTGTTGGGCGACCTAAATTTTAGAAGGCCAAAATTGACACCCAAATCGATTACCCGATATCCTGAATTTTTAAACGATACCCAAACCATTAAATAAATATTCCGACCCATCAGCCCAATAAACCGATTTTCAATTCAGATTATCGATTTTGATTCAATTTCAACAACCCTAAAATGAACTGCCTTAGGCTAATCATTCTCGATCGTAGATATTTATTAAAAGTCAACAAAATAAATATCAAACACATTTAAAAAGAGACAAATAAATATGCAAATTTTTGGCAAATGAACTTCATAAACACCAAAAGAATTTGGTAATTTGGAAAGATGTGCCAAGGAAATGGAGTTTTTTGCTAATAAATTATCCTTTGCAAGTAGAAGCTTCGACGAAACCTTTTTTAAATTCCAAATATAATCGAAATAAATAAATAATAAGTAGTTAGTAACAAATTATTACTCTTTCCGTTCACTTTTATTTGTCACTATTTCATTTATCGAGGTTTAACTATATGAATTTCGATCAATATTTTAAGATGTATTTTTTCATCATATTAATATGAGAAAGATTGCAAATTAGAGCATTTTTTCGCATAGTTTTTAACCATCTGAATTTTATATTTCAAATATTAAATTTAGGTATTTCAATTTAGATTTGAAGTTTAGTCAAATGAATCTCGAAAAGTGAAATAGTGACAAGTAAAAATGAAAAGGGAGGGAGTATTAATGAACAAATAAGTGGAGCCTTTCTGGGTGTCCAAATAAAAATGATTAGTGATAATTAAGCCATTAAGGCAATTCCAAGATAAAAATTAACTACAGTAATTTTTGTCATAACCACTTTTGAGTATACTTAATTAAATATATTATTTCAACTTCATATAACTTGTAATTTTGGAGTATTTAATTTGTAAATACTGATATTTACATGTTGTTAGAGACTTTTAACATATGTAGCTTGTTATTTGACTTATTTTTTTTTAAAAATTATTAATTTTATTTTAATTGAAAATATATAATTATCTTTTAACTATAATTTTTTTCGAAAATTAATCATGTTATTCTCTTCATCACACATTAATTTTCATGATTCTCTTTTGAAGTCAATTTGACTCATTTTCCAAAATTGGATTAATAAATTAACTCAATATCTTATGTTTAACATTTTGATATTTAAAAATTACTACAATTTTTTTAAATAATTTTTTCTAAAAAAAAAACTAGTACAAGTGCTACACATTACAACTTTTTCATGTTAATTTGATGTAAAAATATATTTTAAAATGCTTGTAAAAAATTCTCATAATTTAACTCTATCACAACTAATATAAAATTAAGAGAGTGCTTTTTTTTAAAAAAATAAAATAAAAAATATAATAGTCCTTTTTTGAATTTAAGTTATATGCCCTATATAAAAATATCTACATCAATTATTAGATGATTAATTGACAATCTTGTATATGCATCAATTAATTGGTAAAGACCATAGGTTAAAATTCAATATTAATATATGAAGAAAATGCTGTCTAATAAACCAAAAGCATTGTTACCTACTAAAATACAGTGAATCAAACAAATTTTAATAATTAAATTCAAGAAAATCTTAAAAATATTGGCATATTATATACACTAATCAATACATAAATGAAATTAATTAATTAATTAAAAAGCACAAACCACAAAATCAAGTTAGGACAGTAAGAAAAAATCATGCAGGCCAAATTAAGACGGCATTAATTAATTAATTAATTACTTAACAAAATCTCATAAATTGCCGGCTATTTTCTTAATTAATTGACAGCACAACATGTTCTTCCAAAAATTGAAACTTCCTTAATTCCCTCTTAAAAATTATCAACATTTTTTTAATCATAAAAAGTTGTAAAAAATAATAAATTAATAAGATTTTTTTAAAAAAAAAAAAATTGATAAAATCTTAGATTAATTCCCTTTAAAAGCCCCCATTACATTCATTGGAAGACCTAGTCATTAATTCCATTTGAAAGTGTCTTTGTTTAAAAAAATATTAATGGGGAAATTATCACAACAGAATCAGATTAGGAATAATTCAAGTACTAATCATGGAATTAATATTAATGGTGCAGTGGTTAAGGTTAAAAGAACTAGAAAAACTGTTCCAAGGGATTCTCCTCCTCAACGTAGCTCCATTTATCGAGGAGTCACAAGGTTTTAATTAATTTATTTTTTTATAATTATATTTTTGCATGTTAAATATTATTTTGTATCGTTATATTGTATATGTTCTTTAAATTATTGGTATCTTCATGACGTATATGTTCTAACAAACAGACGTTCTGAGTTCAAGATCTCACTGTCACATGTTATGTTGTATCTTCATGGCGTATATGTTTTTGATTTTTGCATTTGTTGATGTTTTTGTTCAAGTATGTGGTCATTTCAATTCGAATTCACGATCCTTTGCTAGCATTAATATTTTGTATCTTCATATTGTATATGTTCGTTAAATTATTGATGTTTTTGGTCAAGTATGTGGTCATTGATACTCGAACTCAAGACTTCTGCTTGCATGCATAAATATCATGCTGAAATATGTCATGGCTTACAAATTGTAATGGACAATCATTTTGAGTTCAAAATTTCATTGTCACGCGTTATTTTGTATCTTCATGTTGCATATGTTCTTGATTTTGTATTGTTGATGTTTTTGTTCAAGTATCTGGTCATTGTAACTCGAGTTCACAATCCGTGCCTACACTAATATCATGTTGAAATGTGTCATGACTCACAACTTCTATTGATGGATAGACGTTCTGAGTTTGTGAGATTGTATCTTCATGTTGTATATGTTCTTGATTTTGTATTGTTGATGTTTTTGTTCAAGTATGTAGTTATTTTAACTCGAATTCACAAATCCCTGCTTGCACTAATATCTTGTTGAAATCTATCATCATGACTCACACATTCAATTGTGATATCAGAACAGATGAAATGCCCTGAGTTTAACTTCTTACTAATACACATTATTTTGTATCTTCATGTTGTATATGTTCTTGATTTTATTCTTAAATTGTTGATGTTTTTGTTCAAGTATATATGTAGTTATTGAGACTCGAATTCACGAGACTTTTCGCTTGCGCTAATATCATATTGAAATGTCTCATGATTCACACATTCAAATATGATATCAACGCAGACAGACAGACGTCATGAGTTCAAATCTCACAACGACACATTATTAGATTAAAAAAAAACATTATGTCTACACATTGTGTTGAAAATATTATTAAATATTAATTTAAATTTTTTAAATGAGACGATCGCACATTTTAATATTTATTAAAAATGTTTATTAATTCAGGCATAGATGGACAGGTAGATATGAAGCTCATTTATGGGATAAAAATTGTTGGAATGAATCTCAGAACAAGAAAGGAAGACAAGGTTCATATTTTCTTTTTCTTTTTTTCCCCACAATTTATTTATTTTTTCAATTTAATTAATTTTCTAATTTGCCAAATTAATTGACTTCTTTTTTTTTTCTTTTTTCTTTTTGGTTCCTTTAAAATGGTGGAAATTAATAATGCAGTTTATCTTGGTATGTACTATTGTCTAATTAATATTTTTAAGATTTTATATTTATTTGGTAAATATATAATATATTGAATTAAAATATGGTAATTATTTTTTTCAGGTGCTTATGATGATGAAGGAACAGCTGCTCATGCTTATGATTTAGCTGCACTTAAATACTGGGGAACTGAAACTATTCTTAATTTTCCGGTAATTAATAATTCATTTTAATTAAATTCCTTTTTTAATGTTACAATAGTTATTCACAAACTAATACATTAAAAAAATATATATGAAAGTAGTGATTATTGAAGAGATGATTAAGAAAATAAGAACATAATTGTTCTAACAACGCAAGTTTTTAGATGAAATTAGTACATATTTCAAACATGATATCAGAGTAGTCATAACTCATAAGTCATTAGTTCGAGTCTGTCTATCATCTTCTGTTATTATTATAGGGGTATTCACGGGTCGGTTTAGATCGGTTATTGGTAAATTTTAAAATCTAATTGATTTTTATCGGTTTTTAAATTCTTAGTATCAAACCAAACTAATTATAATATACATTTATCGGTTTGGCTGTTATCAGTTTCGATTTGAGTTGGTTCAGTTATTTCATTATTAATCATATACAAAAATAAAAGCAATGATACATTCAAAACGGAGAAAAAGTGATAATAATCCATTCAAAACAAAAAAATAGTTAGAACGATTAATATTATAGAATTTTTAATTACTAAATTTATTGTGATAAAGTGTAAAAAATTCACCTTTTTGGCTTAGAAGGAAGAGATAGTGACATTTCTAGTCCCACCAGAATTGTCATAGACATTCATATACATGAAATCAATAAGATAAGTGTTCC
This sequence comes from Solanum rostratum, assembly GCA_029948455.1. Taxonomy (NCBI): domain Eukaryota; kingdom Viridiplantae; phylum Streptophyta; class Magnoliopsida; order Solanales; family Solanaceae; genus Solanum; species Solanum rostratum. The sequence goes on along the minus strand of CM057046.1, from coordinate 792,677 downwards.
CGTTTCAAGCATTTATGCTTTCATACGTAGATTTAAAAATAAAATTTGATGAAAACGTGTATAAGATTTTAAAAATTATTTTTATAAATAATGTATTATGTGTGTATAATTATAAAATATATGGATATAATTTATCCGTTTGGTTTGGTTATTTCTTCAATTTTCTTGAACAAATTCAAATCCAAATCAAATACTATCGATTTCTAAAAAATGAAAACCAAACCAAACCAAACCAAACCAAACCCAAATAAAATTAATTTATTATGGTTCAATTTTTCGATTTGAATCGATTTTTATCCAAATTGTGGACACCCCTAACTATTAGTTAAGAGAATTTCACGCACTTAGCTCATGAAGAATCAGATTCAGGCGTGAGCAAAAATGAAATATTTAGATCAATATAATTATTAAGCAAACATCTCTGATTAAGTAAAATTATTATCAAGTAAATCTTTAATATTATGCAATCTTTAACGATACAAGATTTTAGATAAAATGATCGATCACAAATTTCGAAGACTCATATTATCTTATCCTTTTAGGTATCAACTTATGAAAAGGAAATAAGAGAAATGGAGGGTCAGTCCAGAGAAGAATATATTGGATCATTAAGAAGGTAAGTTAATCAATTTGATTACTAGAGGGAAAAAAGTTTTTAAATTTGTTTGGTAAATTTATTGGTATATATAAAATATGGATGATTTTATAATATATAGGAAAAGCAGTGGATTTTCAAGAGGAGTTTCAAAATATCGTGGAGTTGCAAGGTACTAAATATAATTGATATTATTTTATAATATTATTATTTTGCATTTCTTTTAAATTGAACATTTTATTCATCGATCGATGACAGACATCATCATAATGGAAGATGGGAAGCTCGAATAGGCAGAGTTTTTGGCAATAAGTACCTTTACCTTGGAACATATGGTAAGGACCCTCCTATAATTATAAACATTCGTCGTTTCAAAAGCAATGATCTGGTTCGATTGTAGTTTTAAATTAAAATTATGTCAAATATATTAAATGTTTTTTAATCTTATGACATTAAATATGTTACGTAAAAAACCAAAATCAAAATACTGTCCAAAAAGAAAAGAGGTCATTCTTTTTAAACGGGGACTATTAATTACCTAATCGTACTCATTTCAAATCTGTATACAAAGAGTGGTGAATTTTAATTTGTTGTAATAAGTAACCTTCCTTTATTTTAAAGTATAACTAATCTCATATTTTATGAGTAACCATGTATAAATATCTTTTAAGTGATTTGATAAATCGATATATAAAAAAAATGTGAATATTTTTTTAATAATTATTCTTTTTTTTTCAGCTACACAAGAAGAGGCTGCAACTGCATATGACATGGCAGCTATCGAATATCGTGGACTAAATGCTGTGACCAATTTTGACCTTAGCCGTTACATCAAATGGCTAAAACCTAATAATAACAACAACAATAATAATAACAACGATCAATCAAACCCTAACGTTGAAAATAATACGAGCCTTACTCCGAATCATAGCATCGGATCAATCTCAACTTCAACTTCAACTTCAACCACAACAAAGACGACCTCGTTCTCTGCAGCTTCTATTTATTCTCACTTACAGCTTACTGCAGGCATGCCTATTTCTGATGTCTCAGTAATATCTCAGAGTCGATCTTCTTCTGCCACGTCAGCCCTCGGGCTACTACTCCAATCTACCAAATTCAAGGAAATGATGGAAATGACCTTAGCGGCGGAGTGCCCGCCCGCACCGGTTGAAATATCCGACCCGGAACCACCACAAAATAGTAGTTTCCCTGAGGATATAAAAACTTATTTTGATAATCAAGAATTTGGTAACTTTGGTCATGGCCAAGAAGAGGATATGGTCTTTAATGAGATCAATTCCTTCATGCAACCCCTTATGCAATTTGATTTTGATGCTTAATTAGTTAGAGGAGATCACATGGTTCAAGCCTTGGAAACAGCCTCCGGTAGAAATGCACGGTAAGGTTGCGTACAATAGACTCTTGTGGTCAGATCCTTCCCTGAACCCTGCGCATAGCAGGGAGCTTTAGTGAACCGGGCTTGCTCTTAGTTAGTTTTTTTTTAATTATTTTTTTTATATATATATATTGTTGAGGAAATAATGGGAAATTCTTACATAGGAAGTGTTTTACTAGCTTTAGAGACACTTCCTATATAAGTATTTTTCAAATGTGATTTAGGGCAAAAAAATATTGAGGAGAATTTGTATTGACTATTGGAGAATATTATTTGTAGATATATGAAATAAATTGCTTAATTCTCATCAACATTATTATAGTATTTAAGTTGTTTATTATTATTTGAAATAATAAATATTTGTAGTTTTTTTTTCTCATGCCTTGTTTTACATAAGTTGATATATATGTGTAGAATTTTGATTATCCTACGTAATTTTCTCTTTAATTAAATTAAAGTTGTGTGGATGGAGGAGTTTGCCATTGACTCATTTCATATATATTAATAGCCAAAACATGTCAATATGAAGGAGCTCACTACAATAAAAATAATTTTTAGCGATAATTAATTAATGATAATAGTTTAATTATTATTAAATATATTTTTTAGAGGTATTTACCGGTCACAATTATATTTTAACACTCTTTATAAATTGCCCTAAAGTCTATAGCGGCGTCGGATCTAATGATAATTAAATTAATTAATATTGATATAAAAATTTAGCAATTTTTGTTAAAGTACATATTATATTTTTATCACCGCTAAAAGTGATTTTTTAAGACGATAAGATACGAAAAACTTCTGCACTTTTTAAATTATGCGTCAAGTTAAAATCAGAAAAAAGATTAAAGTGAATGGAGTATTATCTTAAATAATTTCACAAAAATAGTACTTAAAATAAAATTTTATATCTTGAAAATAATTTTAAATATAAGAAAAAATTTTGCATCTTAAAAAAATTAGGAAAATAAAAAATTTAAAGCATTCAATATATTTTTAATTTTCGACACTAATCATCTTGAGTCGCCCCTGTTTACGGAATTAATGCAAAATATTTTGAATGACATTGTTTCACATACATGGAGATTAGAGTATGATTAATACATGAAGACCCTTAGTAGTTATATTTTAATCTATAATTGGCCAAATAATTAAGATTGTAATAAGTCACATAAATAAATAATATTAGTTTTTTTTTTCTAGCATCTTCATACTTGGTTGGACATTGAATCACATATCGATTTTAGGATGATATATAATGAAAATAGAAATTGTTGGGGAGGGTGGTTAAGACCATAATTAATTATCTACTAATTCTCAAAAATTAATCTTTTCTTTCTCTAATCCAAATTGCAGATTAAGTGGGATTTAGGAAAATTAATATTTTTTTTCCTCTTTTTTTAAATCCAAATTAGAAACTAAGTAGGATTACCAAAAGATTAGTATAAGTACACCCCTCTTACTCCTTTAGTTCACAAACCCTAAAATTTCGACACAGAAAATTAAAATTTACAGTACATAATTTATTTTTGCATTGCTATGGATTCATCAAATTATGATCATGAATGGAAAAATAAATTGCCAATTGGCTTCCATTTTGTGCCAACAGATGAGGAATTAATTATGTATTTGAGACTTAAAAGTTCTAATGGTAACATTCCACTGGGAATTTTCAATGATCTTGATATTTATCGATACGAACCTCATGAGCTATATGGTACGTACACTTTAATTTCGTAACCCTAGCCAATGTTTCTTTAAATTTTTTTCTCATACTTTATATTTTGAAGAATTTTTAAAACTTTTCTTTAAACATTTTCAAAAAAAGTTCAAAATTGAGCTATATGGTACGTACATACATTTTTGTAACCCTAGCTAATGTTTCTTTATTTTTTTTTCTCCTACTTTATAACTTTGAAGAATCTTTAAAACTTTTCTTTAAACATTTCGTTATCCCAACTAATGTCTCTTTAATCTTTTTCCCTCCTACTTTATAACTTTGAAGAATTTATAACTTTTCTTTTAAAAAATAGTTCAAAATTTGATATTGTCATTGAGAATTATCGGTTTAAACTATAATTATATACAAATTTAAGTTTTTTTTTTTTGATAGGGTTTGCTGAAAAACATTGGAATGAACGTATGTATTTCTTTACTCCATTAATGAAGAAATATGACAAAGGAAATAAAATCCAGAGAGTTATACATTCACAGAGAGGTTGTTGGAAAGCCTCACAAGCACGTAAAAAAATATTCAAGAACAACAATCAAATTGGAACAAAAACATCTCTTGTCTACTATGAATCATGCCCAACAAATCAAAATGACACAAAAACTTCATGGCTTATGTTGGAGTATAGATTTCCAGACAAGGTCGATTCTCTACAGCAATCCGATGAGGTATGTAAAATTAACTCTTATCTCGCCTTCCTTGCAATTCTTTTAAAAAATTACATAAAATGATAAATATTTAATGGTTATTATGTACTTTAGCTATAGTTTCGATTAACTAATGAACACGACAATAGTTTGGTTAATTATGCTAGAATTCGTATAATTTGGTTCCTAATAGTATAAGTTCACAATTCGTATATGCTTACCTTAGTTATGACATAAAACCAAAAATAAATTAAATATCTTAAATAAATTGAATATCTTAAATTTTTAAATATATTCTTCTAATTTTTTAAATGCAATACTTGTAAGTATATTTAAGTTTACTTAATTTCCAAAATTTTTATTTAAGTACTATCTTTTCTAAAAAAAATTTTATTTTACTTATTTTTAATCTTTTGTCTACTTAACACAAAATTTAAAAAGAATAGAAGATTTTTGAATCTTATGATCTTAAATTATATATATATATATATATATATATATATATATATATATATATATATATATATATATATATATATATATATATGTATATATATATATATACCAAAATGCATTTTAATCTTGTGGTTCTTAAACATATCATGTGGAAAGTTAAATTTAAAATTTGATAGAATGAAAGAAACATTCTTTAATGTTTTGAAATGAATTTAGAAAAAAGAATACGACAAATAAATTGAAGCTCAAATTTGAGGCCTGGAGCATAATTAGACAATCTATAACTAAAGAGCATAATTAAAATACTTTATCGTAGTTATTTGTGAAATTTACTCTCTCTTTTTTTTAAAAAAAAATTTCTTCTTATTTTTGAAGTATATTCTTGGATTAATTCTATTTGGCTGACTTTTTTTTTCTCTCTTTGTAGTCGGATTATGAGTTAACACTTTGTGTGATCTACTATTTTAACAAAAAGAAGAATTTGGATAACCAAATAGTTGTGCCAGTAGAGTCCGATGATCTTATTCCTCTACAATCTTCAGTCCATCAAAATTTTAATCATTCACTATATACTTCGTGGTTAGTTGAACATTCTTCGATACAACAACATCAATCACTTATAAATTGGACCGATGTTGCTTCCAGTTCAACTATGCAACCAAGTTTTTCTGTACAACAACATCAACCACCTGTAAATTGGACTGGTGTTGCTTCCAGTTCAACCATGCAACCAAGTTTTTTTGTACAACAACATCAACCACCTATAAATTGGACTGATGTTGCTTCCAGTTCAACCATGCAACTAAATTTTTCTGTACAACAACATCAACCACCTATAAATTGGATTGATGTTGCTTCCAGTTCAACCATGCAACCAAGTTTTTCTGTACAACAACATCAACCACTTATAAATTGGATTGACGTTGCTTCCAGTTCAACCATGCAACCAAGTTTTTCTGTACAACAACATCAACCACCTATAAATTGGATCGACGATGCTTCCAGTTCAACCTTGCAACCAAGTTTTTCTGAACTACCCTATAATTTTATGCACAATTTTGATATTTTTTCCTCCAATATTCCTCAAAACTATGGATTTGATCCATCCATAAGCCCATATTATCTCAATTTGGATAACTCTTATTGTATTGGGGATGACAAAATAGGTCATATTCCAAATAGTAGTGTTGATTTTGTTGATCAAAATACATTGGAAATATGTGAGGCTCCAACTCCTCAAGATTATCAAAGACCATCAATGGATAGCCAAGATCATGATCATCAACAAGACAACAACCAATTAAAGATGAAGAAGATCAAAATGTAGAAATTTAGACATATGTTTATAGGTCTAGGTTTTTTTTCCTTCCTAATTTTGTAATATTTTTTTAAAATTTGTTTGTATTAGATTCTTTAATTCATGTGCTATCAAACATCTTGTGCAGTAGATGTTTAAGCATATTGACAATGACACACATATGTAAAATAGATTCAATTTAGATTTGCTTGCAAGCATGTTGATAATATTGACACAGTATATTATTTATGTTTATGAATTATGCATGTACATTTCAATATGAAATAGCCTATATGGCAGTGGTCCTATTGTTATCCTACGTTTTAGTAATTATCGTGTGTCGTGGTAGAGTGATAAGTACTTTTTTATTCTTAATTAGAGGTATCGAATTTGAATTTCCTTGAATACGGAATCGCGTTGTTACGGGAGCACTTTACTCCCCAGTGTCACCACAACAAGCGACAATCAATATACACAGAACGTCAATTAAGTCTTCACTGACATTAGTTTAATTGTCATTAGATGCAATGTTTTAGGACGTTTACAAAGAGTGCTACTTGGCTTTAAAAAATACATATTTAGTGGCAATAATTAAACTATTGTTGTTAATTAATTATCGCTAAACATTGTTATTGGTGTAGTGTATGGGACTTTCCTCTATAAATTCAAATTTAGTCGGGCTCCAATTCGAATATCGAAAGCCAAGTTGAAAAAATTAATCTTTTTCATTGAGTATTTCTTTTAATCATACGAATGCTATGACGTACTTAATGTGTGTTTGACCATGTTTCACTGTTAAATTTGAAAAAAAGTAATTTTTATTTTTAAAATAAAAATAATTAATATTTAAAAATTGAGGTTACGTTTGTCTTTAGTCATAAATGAAGATAGGAATTGTTTTCTTACTATTTATGAGGGAATTTGGAGTGAATATTTTTTAAATTCTTAAAAATTCTAGAATTTTAATTGAATTCTGAAATTTTATGACTAAATTTCGGAGTTCAATTAAAAGAAAAAGAAAAAAAACTCACGATCTACTAAGCTTTAAATTTCATATTTATTTAAATTATGTTCCCACATTCATTGAAAAATTGATGATTTTTTTTTTTTGCTTTTTTTTTTTTTTGGAGAGAATGATAAATTGTTGAACGTCTTTAATATAAAAATCACTCATCTATGTTCTAAAAGTATGAACACTTTTGATGAAAATGTTAACTCTGCTACTACATGCTACCTAGTGGCAGAATCAGGATTTCAATTCACAACTTAAAAAAAGCAGACGTACGAACTACTTGAAGGAGGTTTGACATCTACTATATATGCATAAAAAATAATTTTTTACCATATATAAATAATAGTATAATTTTTCTCCGAATGGAATTTGGATGAACACGTAGATATAAGATGGCTCTGCCCCTGATAGTACCTGTATATATATCTATTATCTCAATTAACTAGAGACTTGTGTAAATCACATTTCAATTCAATTAAAACTCCATCTATATTATTTTTGCATACAAATCACGCTAATCTTCTCTGTATTATTTCAATTTTATCGATGACAATTCAACCTAAAAATAAATATGCAAAAAAATATAATACCACCAAGATATATTCCAAATTGATATGAAGTAGCACACAAAGACAAATTTGAAAACAAGAATATTGGAATCTTAGATAATTGAATGGAAGTGCTTTTGGATTTCTTTCTTTGCTTTGCATGAAAGTTTCTTAAGACCTAAGTTAACCCATAAATTCCTCTATATTTCTCATTATAACAAGCCATATTATTTTTGCCATCCCATTGAAGAAATTAATTAAACAAATTAAGAAATACTTATTACTAATTAATTATCATGGCTGATGAAGAACAAAGGAAGCCAACTACAAGAAGAACACCTCTTAGCCAAATAGATGAGGTACATACTATACTTTTTTTTATACTCTAATCTTGTGTTTAAAAATTTAATTCTTTGTTGTATGTCGTGACTGATAGTGGCGGTATCAGAATTTCAATTAAGGGGTTCAAAATTTTAAAGAACAAACACATGAACTAATTAAAGGGGGTTCGACATGTACTACATATGCAGAAAAAATGATTTTAACCATGTATAAATATTATAAGTTTTTCCATCGAAGGGGGATATAAGGTGGATCTGCCCCTGGTGACTGAGCCAAGATTTTTACTTAGAAGAATCAAAATATGATATATATACACATAAAAAGGTTATTATTTTTTGCGACTGACGAAAAAGGAATTAATAATTTCCATTTTTCAGGATAGGGTATGCATTATGTTGTCTATGATTGAAAGTGAAAGTGAAGATGAGGAAATTACTGCTTCTGATGAAGAATTTCTAGACAGTGAGATTCAAGGTAAATAATTTACACCCCCCCCCCCCCCCCCTTTTTTAAAAAAAAAAATTCATTTGGAGAAATGATTTAATTATAAGAAAAGAGAAATGAAAATAAAATTCATTTTTTTTTCTTTTTGATTTTTTTTGAGCAGATTTTGAATTAGAGTTCTACGACGATGAATACAATGACGATGAGGTTTCTCTATCTCTCACACACACAAGAATTTGTGTATTTCCATATATTTGATCTATATGATACACTCCGTGGCGGCCAGGATTGTCACTAAATGGGTTCAAAATCTGAAAAAGTAGATGCAAGGAGTTCAACCATCTAATATATATATATATATATAATTATTTTAATCATGTATAATTAATATAATTTTTTATCGAACCCCCCTAACAAAGGCGTAGCTCCGTCCCTGCACAAACATAGATATTATATTGTAAAGTTATCATAAATATGAATTTTTCCTTTATATAGGATATGGAGGAAGATGATGTCGATCCAGATGAATTATCCTATGAGGTATAAAATATGATTATTTGTAATAGAATTTATGTATAATTCAAGAAATAAATGACATTTACTGAAAAATATAAATATTTTTACAGGAATTAATTGCTTTAGGAGAATTTGTTGGAGTAGAGAACAGAGGATTATCTGAAGCTGAAATCAGCAAATCCTTACATTCTTTTACATTTCAATCCAATAATTCCAAGACACTTGTTGACAAGTAAGTAGATGAAAATTAAACGAAAAAAATTACATCGTTCGATCACTCATAATAATTTTAATTATTTTTTTCACATGATTGAGATTTGAACTCGTGACATTGTGGTTTTTATTGTGACCACTTGGTCATTAGAACTTTTTTGATTTCCTACCGAGCAAGTATTTGGTATCTGTATTGGTGCCGACTAATCAGATTTGCACTATATCAGATCTATTTTAGGGGAAGCGTTCCTATCAAGATAATTTATAAGAGGAATTTTTGGATGTAGTAACTCAAAAATATCTTAATTATGCTATATAGCTATAATTTGAGTAATTATATTTTGTAACTATAGTTATAGCAGCATTTGTATAGTTCGCTATACAATTCGCAGTTTTCATATAATGTTTATATATTTCACTATACAATTTGTCCACAACATTTGTATAATTCACTATATAATTCATAATGGTTGTATATTTCGATATACAATTTGATTCGCGCAGAGCGTTTGTATAAATCACTCAAATTATACAAAACTCAAATTGTAATTACAGCTAGATATTTACCGCGAGCCGTAATTAATTCAAACTATAACTATGTTAGCTAATTAACTAATATATATTTTCTTATCTTGCATAGTTTTTTCAATTTAATAACACATTGAAAAAGTGAATTTTTTGGATGAAAATATAGGTGTGTGGTGTGTCAATTGGAATATGAAGAAGGAGAGAAGCTAGTAGCACTTTCATGTGATCATCCCTATCATTCAGATTGTATTAAACAATGGCTTCAAATTAAAAAGGTAATTTGATTTTTAAATACTCTTATTAAATAAAGACCTATTGTACGCAGCCTTATCTTGTATTTATGTCAGAAAACAGCCTCTGGCAGAAATGCAAGGTAAGACTGTGTACAGTAGGCCCTTGTGATCGGACCCTTCTCCGGACCCTGTGCATAGCGGGAACTTTAATGCATCGAGCTTGCCCTTTTTTTCAATTTACATTTTTGGCCTATTTTCTTGATGTTCATACTTCTATTTTTGTTTTTTTTTGTAGATTTGCCCCATATGTAGTGATGAAGTCTCATCTACTAATGTCCCCAAGGATCAATAGCTCTATTTGGCACTTTGTATTAAACCAAATTATTGTATTGAAATCATTCAAAGATTTATTGAATATGTCAAGGGAAATTTGGAACATGGATTAAATGCACAAGTTTTTCAAAACATATTCTACTAACATAAATTCTATTTGAATTGAGGGGTATGACCTTCATGTTCTCAGTTTATAAATGTATGTCCATGAGTATCTTTGTATATGGAATTCAACTTTGTTCAGAAAACAAGTTACTTTCGTTTCTAAGTTGGTCAAAGACGGATTCAGGATTTTGAATTTATGCATCCCTACAACGATATGATGTATTTTTAGATATTTAGTAAATTGTTGGTTTCACGTGAACCTGCAACTTGTCAAGATACAAAAGAAAATAGTGTAGTACAAGTAAAAGGCAAAATATGCTCCTTTCTTTTGTTATGGCTGTGGTGTTTGAGTCAACTTGCATGGAATTATTTCATGGGGTACCTTCTATCTTCCAATAACATAGGTACCAGATGATTCTATTTATCAAAACTTGAACAGTTGGACGGAAATCACCTAGTTATGTTTTGATGATCCTAAGCAAAACTTTTCAAGCTATAGAATAGAACAATGCTTCCTTGAATTTCAAGTAAGATTTGGGGCATATACAATAGGATGGACTTGTAAAACCTAAAAAGAATGAACAAAAGAAACTATCTACCAAAAAGAAAGTAGTATTATAGTACAAGTAAAAGGCAAAAACAGCCTCTTTCTTCTCTTCCTTTCACCTAAATCACCTCCAACTTATATTGTTCGGACTCTTCAAAAATGTTAATGAATGTGTGTCGGATCCTCCAAAAGTAGTGCAATTTTGTTGCAACTTGCACGGATGCGACATCAGTTTTGGAGAATCCAGCAACATAGCCTCCACTTATTGTGGTTTATCCCCTTTTGGCTGTCCATTACTTCATGCAAAGGACTAAAAGGAGTCTTAAGTTTCTTCAGAAAAAATATGTGGACATGATTCCCATTTACCAGTTTCTCTAGCTTCCCAGTATCCTCCTCTATACTGATATGTATCACTACCTTCTGGCTTTCTAAACCACCTTGGTTTCCACCCTTTTTCCTGCATCTGTGATGCCTGCATGACAACAACTTGTCATACAAACCAATCATTTTTAACTGTTTCTTGCAGACCAATATATAAACCAACACTTAGTAACTACTGTGGGATAAAGTATCTTGCAAAGCAAAAAAATCTAATGAGTGAAAGATGGGAAAATTCATGAAACTATGTAACGTTACCTGTCGTTGTCTCTGTTCTAGGCGTAACTTTTCTGAGTTAGCAATATCATATTCTCCATTTTCAAGAGATCTTTGATCTGGTCTAAGCCTTGAATCTGTTGGAGGCAACTTTTCCTGTTTGCAGAAATATTGGAAGCATATGTATTACAACAGGTTGGATAAATTAGGTGTATTGGTTACAAAGAGGACTATCAATTATCGGTACCTCAAGATCTGGAGAGAGCTCATTAAGGGTGATCGCGAAATGTGTAAAGTTGTACTTTGTTTGAAAATTTGATGGTTTGCTCTTCTTCCAAAGCGAATACGCCATATCTTGTCCTAAATCCATCGATAAGTTAGAGTAATTCAAACTTTCATCCCATTTTCCAAACACAGTTGCTGCTTCTTTTCCACTCTTATCTTGTACAACTCCATGTACCTGCAAACCAACGAATCAAGTATATGTTGAAAACAGTTTTCATTGAATTAGCCAGCACGAAGAATATAAACACCGATAATGTGGAGGTACTGCACCTGGTGTGGATTTCTATTCATAATGGACTGCTTCTTAAATTTAAGCTTGCAAGAGTAGCCACTGCTTGCTTGTATATGCATTGTACCAAAGTGATCGCAATAGAGTTTTCCTAAAACGAGGTTGTAGATGGACGTTGTTACCTGATATATAAGTTTAAGTTAAATAGTTCAGCAATCATGATAGAAGTAATTGCAATGCTAGTCCATCATCACTCATCGCGTTACATTACACTTACCTTGCTCCATTGGAATACTTCTCCATCATCAAACTCTAAGTTAAGGACACCAACTGGATCAAGTTGAATTGATGGACCCCAAAATTTACTTTTTAAATTGGTATCTCCCCACATCTTCCAACCACGGCCTTCGCAGTAGCATGCAAGAATCAAGGGGTGATGACTTACCTATGTCAACAGGTTAAAAAAGCGTGTTTCATTGTCATTTCGTTGAGAAAAGAAAGCATGAGATCCATGTATATGAAAGCGCGAAGGCATATAGTCTTTAGATAAAGACTGACTCTTAGATTAAAGTTAAATGATTCAGAAATATGTATGGAAAAGGAAAACTGTTCCACTGTTTTATTTTGCTCTTTCTTTCCCATATTCGGATAGAAACAACGTGAACTGGCAAATGCAAAGGAACCATTTCGTGCTGCTAACTAAGAGTACCTTCTCTGAGATGAAACGGAGTCCTTTGTCAGGGTAATCGGCTTCATATGTCTCACCCAATAATGGATTAAATGGCTTGAATTTTCTACCTTCTGTACAGGCATATCCAGATACAGCAAATGCTGCAACATTAAGAATCCTCATAAGGCTATTTCCCTACAAAAGATAATGTTCAAAAGCAGTTAATCGCGTCTGAAATTGCCAAGGTGGAAAACATAGACTCCAAAGCTTATCTTTACCGTTCTCCCCCATTCGTATGCTTGATCAAGAAGGTAAGAGTACTCAAAATCTTCAAAACATTTCTGCAAAGAAGAGAGGGGTTCGTTGAAGTAGACAGGAAGACAAACTCTAGTTAGATCCTTCCCAATGTTATCTTTGATCATCGACCAAAGGCTTATTCCCTTTTCCTCATCAACAGGATCAGGCAATTTCTCTCTTCGCTCTACGTAAGGATAGTCACATTCAACAAGTCTCATAAAAGAACTAAGACCATCTTCAGATGGATAAACTTCCTCAGTATCAGTATCAAAAGATGAGCTTTCATCAAAACAATTCGCGGTTCTCAAGGAACATGAAGAAAGACAATCTAGAGCATCATAAAACATGCTATCAGTGTGAACATCATCATCAGTTTCCTCCTGCCTATAATGCTCTTCATTCGATCTGCTCGTGTTCCCTCCTGGAAAGTTGAAATAAGGCTTATATCTACTTTTTACAAAGAAAATCGCCAACCTTTGAAAACCCAAAGGAACAAAAAATTAGACTATATAATCTTATATTGATGGTTCTAACCTTTGCAATTGTTGTTTATTCTAGATATATGAACACAATCACTTGATGTTAATGTCTTCTTTGCCGCGAACAATCCTTCCAACCATATTAACCTGTCCTCTTTCGACTCTGCTCTCAATTGCAGCTTCTTCTTCCCAGCAATAATCAAAAACCTCCGATCGTCTGAACAACTTCCTATTACTGTTGAGTCCTATATAGGCAGTAGTGTTAAAATAAAAAAACAATGTTACTAATAAAAAAACATGATCTTGCCAGACAAGTTTCATCCATCGATCGATGAATTAGAGCACACAACTCCATTTGTATATTTTTATGATTCCATTTGGTCATACAACTTCTAGATATCTTTTAAGTTAAAAGAATCGTGACTTATCCACTCTCTGTTCCATTTTATGAGGTACCTACACATATAACACTACAAATTAAGGATTAAGCGCAACATTGTGCACAAAACATCCCTCATTCATGCAGAGTCTATGGAATGAATGCATCCCAAGCGGTCTACTCTAATGCAAGCCTTTCTGCTTTCACAGCTCGAACCTGGTCACACAGAACATTACAAATTAAGGACATTTCTCATATATGTCAAACGTTCGTGTCTAATCAACCACCCACAAAAACTCAAGGATTCATATCCAAATAACAACCAAAATTATATCTTTTGACCTTAATATACCAAAAAAACATGATTTTTCCTTTAGAACACAATCCATAAAGCCTAATTTCATTATAAATTTAGATACCTTGATTTGTATTTCACGTAATGGTTTTCGAGGGAGGAATTGGGAAGATGGAGTTGTTTTAGAGGTATTAACAAGACGAAATGATTTCTTCCCTATGATAGTGAAACCATTCTCATGAGTTTCTGAATTGAACACATGTCCATGGATTTTATAGTAGGAAAGCACACCATCATGAAGAACAAACCAACGAGGCCTCCACCCTCTGCCAAAATGTACCCATTTGTGTAAAATTCCACAAATTCCATTCCCTAAATTATCATTATGTAGCTTCGATGAACGTTTTCCGGGAGGATGATGACGTATAACCACCGTGTTTTTGTCAGCCACGGCGGTGATACAACAAAGAAAATGCATTAGTTTTCGCATTAATCAAAATTCATATAGCAGAGAAGGAAACTTCAACAGAGGAAAAGAAAATGATGAATTTATTCAAACTTGTACTTTTGCCGCGAAAATACAGGAGATTTTTAAATAATGGATGATGAGGAGTAATTAACTAAATATTATTTTTAGTGGTAAATGTTTTAGTTTTTATAAATATGATTAAATCTATAATTCAACTAGTTGTAATACGCGTATAATAAAATATTTAAATATTATAATCACTAAATTCAAAGTTTCAATATGAAAATGCGCCCGCTCTTTTAATTGTGGGTACCTGTCGTTCAGAGATGCTATCAAAGTAGGAAACTCTAGAGGTAATGCTAAACTCCATTCTTCCTCCTGCCTTCCTTTCTATTCCCACTCTCATCCAACTGATGAATGCAATTGGAGTACAATCGCTTTCCGTTACTAGGTTTAGGAATCCGTAATTCTTCAAGAAGACAAGATTAACTTGAATCAAGTTGGAATCCCATTCTAAAAGGATTCTTGTCGTTTCAGAGGATCCAACTACAACAAAACCAGGAACCAAGGGCTTCCCCCCCCCCCCCCCCCCCCGCCCAACTCTTTGATCTTAAGAACGGCATAAGAGCGAAATTGTCAATTAATTATACTGATTTCGAATGCTCGATACCAAAGGACAAAAGGCCCATTCCAAATAACAGATAAATGACGACATAGTCAAAGTTTCTAATAATGGAATCAACAACGGAATTGCAGAACAACAATGGGACTGGTAAAATAAAGGGACTATTAAAGAAGATAACTAAAAGGGATATGAGAGGCTTAGACAAAAAGAAAGGATATGAGAGGATTAAACATTTTTCTCAACAATTTGTATAAACCATTCTTTTTCATTTGGTTCCGTAATCGACCTTCGTGATTCTTGAAGGCCTTCTAGTTTTGCTGCTTTTATCAATCCAATAACTAATTGTGTGACATTCTTACATATATATATACGTCGATTGAGACAGATTCATAATATAACAATCCGATGTGTACTATAAAAATTATAACATCATGTGTACTACAAAGATTAACTTATATAAACTCATTCCTTAATAAGAATGAAGAAGCACTAAAGATTTCTTCCAAAATAATTTTCCAAGACTTATGTCCTATATTTCATATCTGAAAAGAGTTTACGGGGCAATATTTCCAGTATGTTCAGAATAAAGGACCATAAAAGCTGAAAAAAGAAATTAAAGTACCAAACATTAGTTTTAATAAACTTCAGGGGTGGAAAAAGTAATAAAAGGAAAAATATCTGGTTGCCCTAGTTTGTCACAATAAACCCCCACCTACCCCCAGTTTTCTCAAATTTACACCACTGTATTTGAAACTTGAAAGTAACCTTTTTTTTTGCTTCTCATCTCGGGTTCTTCTCTAAGGTATCTTCAAATCTCGTATTTTCTGAGAATTTTATTGATTCTGAATCTGAGTTATTGTGATTCAAGCTTGAGTTTACTTTTTCCCCCCTTGTTTTTTGGTTATTTGAAGCTGCTGATTAGTTTTTATTGTTGAATATTGGATCTGTGCAATTTTATTCCGTGTTGAGTTAATTTGGCGTATTTTTATTGGATCTAGATATGAAATTGGATAAATTTTTCACTATTTATTAAAAACAATTGCTAAAATTGAAAGAGAGAGATATAGAGATGTAGATTCGTTACGAAGCTAATCTAGAGTTGCTGGAATTGGATAAAATTGAATGTTGTCTATCTGAAGATTTCTTAGTATTTGAGTTGAACAGTATAATTCCGTCTATGTTCAGTTAATTTGGTGTATTTCTATTGGATCTAGATAAGTAATTGGATAAATTTTCACTATTTGTTAAAAGAATTGCTATACTTGGAAGTGAAAAATATAGATTGCTTTGAATATTAATCTGTGGTTGCGTGATATCTATATTCCAGAAGTTTGATTAACAAAGAAAAATATCTTTTATGTGATCAGTATTAATTTATAGTGGGTGATTTAGGTGATATATTGTCTTATTAGAACTTCAGAGTATATGAGTATAATAGTATAAGATTTTCAGTATAATAATATAAGATGATTTATAGTCACACATACATGTATAACTTGTTTTAGACCACAAATTTCAGAAGTCCTTGTTTTTAAAACTGCGTGCCCAAGTCATACAATATCACATAAATTGGGAAGGTGGGAGTGTAAAATCTCTGTACTCTATATTTTGGTGTTACTAAACTTGATTTGAGCTTCCTTTGAATATGTTATTCTCTTTCCCTAGGGGTTGTTCCTTACAGTTATGTATTTATCCTAATTTTTTAATTGACATGTTACTTTTAATAAGCATGTAAGCATGTGTTGTGATTACTGATTCCCTAAGTTAATTTGATACTGTGGAGATATATGTTGACCTTTTGATTCCTTTCACCCTGGTTCTCTGATATACAGTAGTGTAAATACTCCTGTGTCTTGCCTAACTTGTAAGGTGTGTATAGATGTTACAGGTGTTTGGGTTGTTATTAATGCTTGACATGTGTTAGTCTCTGGAAGATCGAAACTGTTGTATCTTTGTTTATTATGTATTCTACTTGTTCAGGAGTTTGCTTTTTTGTGTACTACCAATCTGATGATATTCCGTTTGAATTGCAGTTCCATATACAATGTCGGATGGTCAGGAGAGCGATAAGAACATTGAAATATGGAAGATTAAGAAACTTATCAAGGCACTGGAAGCTGCTAGAGGCAATGGCACCAGCATGATTTCACTTATTATGCCTCCACGTGATCAAGTATCTCGTGTTACCAAGATGCTTGGAGATGAGTTTGGAACTGCATCAAATATTAAGAGCAGAGTGAATCGTCAATCCGTGCTTGGTGCAATCACATCTGCTCAGCAGAGGCTTAAACTCTACAACAAGGTTCCACCGAATGGGCTTGTCCTTTACACTGGAACAATTGTGACTGATGATGGGAAAGAAAAGAAGGTTACAATTGATTTTGAGCCTTTCAAGCCCATTAATGCATCACTCTATCTTTGTGATAACAAGTTCCATACAGAAGCACTGAATGAACTGTTGGAATCTGATGACAAATTTGGATTTATAGTGATGGATGGGAATGGGACTCTTTTTGGGACATTGAGTGGCAACACCCGTGAGGTCCTTCATAAGTTTAGCGTTGATCTGCCCAAAAAACACGGAAGAGGAGGACAATCAGCCTTGCGTTTTGCTCGTCTCAGGATGGAGAAACGACACAACTATGTGAGGAAGACAGCAGAGCTTGCTACCCAATTTTTTATAAATCCTGCCACCAGTCAGCCCAATGTTTCCGGCCTAATACTAGCTGGATCTGCTGACTTTAAAACAGAGCTCAGTCAGTCTGATATGTTTGATCCCCGTCTTCAGGCTAAGATTCTAAATGTGGTTGATGTTTCTTATGGTGGAGAAAATGGTTTTAACCAAGCAATTGAGCTGTCTGCTGAGATCTTAGCCAATGTGAAGTTTATACAAGAGAAGAAATTGATAGGCAAGTACTTTGAGGAGATTAGTCAGGACACTGGGAAGTATGTCTTTGGGGTGGATGATACATTAAAAGTTCTGGAAATGGGTGCTATTGAGACTCTTATTGTGTGGGAAAATCTGGATATAACAAGGTATGTGCTGAAAAATAGCAGTACTGGAGAAACTGTTGTCAAACACTTGAACAAGGATCAGGAAGCTGATCAGAGTCAATTCCGTGATGCCGCTACAAATGCCGAGTTAGAGGTTCAGGATAAGTTGTCACTGCTTGAGTGGTTTGCTAATGAGTACAGGAGATTTGGTTGCAGTCTGGAATTTGTGACCAACAAGTCACAAGAAGGATCTCAGTTTTGCCGAGGTTTTGGTGGTATTGGAGGACTCCTCCGTTATCAGCTTGATGTTCGAGCTTTTGATGAGCTTTCTGATGATGGGGAAGTTTACGAAGACTCTGAATAGCAATTACCAACTTCTCAAATACCAGTGCAGAAGTTGAGCGGGAAAGCCTGTACTGGTGTGCAAGGGCTGTCGCCTTATTTGTCCGCTCATGTTCTAAGTGATATATTTCTAAGAGCTCTTAAGGTGAGTCGGAAGAATCCATTTTCATTATTCTATGCCTCTATTCTTCCTATGTATTGGCACGAATGAATCCTTGTTTCTTATATGTTTTAACCAGATGAATGACCTGCACCGAGAACCTAAATTCGCAGCAATTCCATCATGCCGTTGTCCAATCCCGTTCAGTTCGAGAGTGACTCAGGCTGTTGAAAATACGGAGAACTAAATCCAATCAGTTATTTTGCCGTTGAAGATGGAGAACATCAAAAACTTTATGCTATACTCTTTCTTGGAGGAGTGATGCATATGAATAATGTTGTTTTTATATTCTATGAAGTGTGAGAATGACTCAGAGCAAGTATCGGAGTATTTAATTTCGATGATTGTTTAATGTTGTGTGCTATTATTCAATTTGGACTCACTGCTTGAGTAGGCACAAAATTACTTTAAATTCCTCTTTTGTGAGTCCAAAAGCTTTTCTTTTTTAACAGAAAAAAGTGACTTCCATCTTGTAGAAACAAAGAGTATCATTCATTAGCTTGCCATAAAATCCTATTGTGAGATCATTTACTAGGTTGTTCTGAATGGACCAATTAAATTTGGACTTGAATGAAATCGATTAGTTATACTTTGAAAATGGGTATAAGGCCCTAGTATCTATGCTTGTACACCAATTGGGCTCCTATAAGCTCAAAAAGTATAACTAC
Source organism: Solanum rostratum (assembly GCA_029948455.1). Lineage (NCBI taxonomy): Eukaryota > Viridiplantae > Streptophyta > Magnoliopsida > Solanales > Solanaceae > Solanum > Solanum rostratum. The sequence continues at coordinate 773,244 of CM057046.1, read as the reverse complement.
GCACAACAAACTGATAGAATCACAATGGAATCCAACTCTCAGTAGAATATGGTCAAGGTGCCGGACTATACGTGGATGTAAGGATCTAATGTCTACGTTTGCACGCCCCCTAAGCCCCTCATAAGCTCAAAAGGTACACTCACGCACAATCAAGGTGGGGTATAGGTGCTTTGGTGGAACCTATATAGAATGGTGCATCCCATGCTGGCTCGTGGCATCCGAGCCCTATGATCACAAAACTCTTATAAAAGAAGTAGCGTGAGTTTTGCAAAATCATGTGTATCATCGATTCTTAAAAACTCATATTTTGAGAAATTCATGAACTAATACATACACAAAGCTTACATAAATTTAAATTTGTATTTTGTGATCCTGAAACTCTTATAAAATTACGCCGATTTTGTAAAAATATTGCGTACCGTTTATTAGATCCTCACAAATTTGAGGTAAAACAAGAGTCACATTCTGAAGAATTAATGGACTAATCTTGAATTTCAGAGAAAAAAAATTATCAGATTTATTCTATACTATATATAACCACTATAACGAGTCTTTAGGAAGCCAAAAAATATTTAATTTTTCATTTAACCAAACAACCATTTTTTTGCCCCCCAGGCCATTTTTATGATCATATACTATTATTTACATGCATAATAATAGCATGTTTAATTTTCTCTTTATCTCACCTTTATGAATTTAATTAGCCAGCTGCCGGACGGCGATCGGTAAACATTTTCTGTATTATTTGTGTTAATACATGATTAATAAATTCTTTTTCTTTTTCCCTCTTTATTAACCCTAATGATCTCTATAGATCAGAGACAGACGCAAGATTTAATGTAATACGTTCACTTTTGAAATTATGCTTGGATTCATAATTTGATACTTGTTAGTTAGAGATTTTGTCATGCATATATTTATGGTTCGCGTAAAAAATACTGAGTTCAGCTGTACCCATTAAATCGGCCTCTGCTTTTGCTTTTGAATATGCAAAAATTCCAAGTTTTTACTGTATATACTGAGCTGCTTTTAATTAATTATTCGTGTTATCAATATGGGATCACTTAATAATTGTGTTTGTAATTAATCACATTTTACATGCAAGTGAAAAATCTTGCTGCAGAGTCATTCTTAACAATACATAGTTTCCTAATGAAAGAGTTTGTCTCGATCATAAGGCCAATAAAACAATCGCTTGGTTTCCAATATGTTGGCCTAACATGTATAAAAATGTATGTTGTTCACATTGTTACTTCATAAGTTTTCTGTATATTCTATCCTCTCCAGACCTCACTTGAAGGATTAGACCCAAACTTGTCGAGACAGTCCTGTCCAGAATGTGTTATGTGAAACTTGTTGCATGTCTTCTTGCAGGTAATAACAAACTTGTAGAGGGTTCTGATTACTGCATGCAAAGTATATATGGCGAGAAAAGCTTTTGGTGCTTTAAAGGATTCTACAATGGTCGGAATGGCCAAGGTTAACAGCGAGTACAAGGTGAAGTATATCGTTGAATACACTCTTAATATTGAGTTACTGAATCGATTCACTAGTTAAGAGTATGTGTGTGTATGTATATGTATTCAGAAACTTGATGTTGCTATACTCAAAGCCACAAACCACGTCGAGCTGCTGCCAAAGGAGAAGCATGTACAAAGTAAGTTCAGTTTAAACTCTGCTACATTACAGATGAGACTGGTGATGTTCATAAGAGAGACAGATGCCTCTTTAATTCATATCCTAATTTGGATTCTGTCGTTTTGTATTCCTATGTAGATTATGTGCATAAATAATATGTTTCGACTTAGTGTTTGTTGTAAGTGCAGTATTTCTTCTTTTTGCAGCTCTATTCAATGCAATTTCAAGCAATAGGCCTCGAGCAGATGTTTGCTATTGCTTACATACTCTTTCCAAGAGGCTCGCCAAAACACATACTTGGCAAGTATGATCCAGTGACACCATGCTAGTAATGCATTTAGTTCGTTTTGCCAATGGTTGTTTTCTTTTTCTTCTGTATGACTATCGAAACTTTCATGGTTTTAACTAAGACAATCTAACGAAGAATTGCATTTCGTTATGTATCAGATAGGACTGCTACTTGTATATCCACTTTGTGGTTGAAAGTTTATATGTTCATCTTTTTTTTCTTCAGGTTGCACTAAAAGCTTTAATTGTTATTCATCGCGCTATGAGGGAAGTTGATGTAACATTTCTTCGCGAGCTTGTTAATTATAGTGCTCATAGAGGCCATTTATTAAACCTAACACATTTCAAGGATGATACAAGCACAAATGGTACATATCCCTTAAACTCTTTTTGCTTATCATCTGCTAGAATGTGAGAAACTAAACATGTGGATTCGTCTGATTTTGATCGATTGTGAAGCATGGGAGTATTCTACTTGGATTCGTTCATATGCTTTATATCTGGAAGAATACCTTGAATGCTACTGCTTGGTGAAATATGACTTTCAGAGAGAACGAAAGGTACATTTGATATGTCAATGATCAGTTTTTTCTTTCTTAAACTTGTGCTTCAAACGAAAAAATCGTTTCTTTTGTTATGAAGTTGTTGTTGTTAATCAACAGAGAATAAAGGAGCTAAACACCACAGCATTGATAGAGACAGTACCCTGTTTACAGAAACTGCTCTCTCGCCTGCTCGATTGCCAGGTGATGGATCCATCAATTACTGAATAACCATTCTTGTATCAATACATTTGCTTCGGATGAATAATGACTGCTGTCATATTTTCAGCCAAAGGGAGCAGCTCAATATAATTTCTTGATTCAGCATGCCCTTTCGATTGTGAGTAATTATCGACTGTCCTTTCTCTAAATATACATCAATAATTGTATTCAGCTTCAAAGCATTTCGTATTCAAAAAGCAACTTATCGTTTTTATTTTGTTTCAACACAGGTTGCAGCAGAAAGTGCAAGTCTATATGTAGCCATTGCTGATGGAATGCTTAACTTAGTGGACAAGGTGCGATACATAATCCAAGTGCTAGGTTCACTTATCAGGTCTATTTGAATAAAAGCAGCATTGACTAATAAGCTTCATACAGTTTTTTGAGATGCAACGTCATGATGCAGTCAGAGCACTTGAAATTTATCGAAGGGCAGGAGATCAAGTATGTGCATTTCCTTTCCTATATTAAGATCGACTCGTTGTGCATAGTTCATTTGATACTGAAAATCTGTGTGATATGCAGGCAGTAAAGCTATCTGAGTTCTTTGAGATATGTAGAAACCTTGATTTTGGACGCGGACAGAAGTATGTTAAAATAGAAAAGGTAATCGATTTTGACAATCTTCTTTTATCCATTTCAAGAATTTCTTGTTTTATACTCTCAATCTCAAAAATACAGACAAGTTACTAACACATTTCTAATTTTGTTTGATAATGTTACTTAATATAGCCACCTGATTCATTCATAGTAGCGATGGAAGAGTACTTGACAGATGCACCAAAACCTCTGATTACATGGAAGCCAGTATGTTGTTAATGTGTTTAATGTGTGTATGTATCTCTGAATCCGTCTTTGCTTATTACTTCTCTTTTTTCCTTATGCCAACAGGACGATGATGACACAAATACCAAGGTCATTGCTGTTCCTGGATCCAAACCAGAGAGTGATCAAGAGCAAGGAACTGAAGTACAAACGAAAGAAGAGAGTAACGCGGAGACTCCAGCTCCACCTCTCATTCCTGATCTTTTAGTAAGGATATGTGTGTGTATATATATATATGTAACTTCTAAACGAAAATAAGATGAGATTTCCTAATGTTAAGCATAACTAATTATGATATTTATAGTCTTTTGATGAACCAAGTGAAGATCAATCGGTTGCACCAGAAGATAACAATGCCTTAGCTTTAGTTATTAGTACACCAGGTATATTTTTCTTTGTTTCCGTCTTCTTTATATCTACGTTTGTTTAGTTTCTAAATATGATAATCGCGTTGTGTGTAGACGAGTTATCAAATTCTTTGAGCAGTTCAGATCAAAGTAGTCAACCTACAGGCTGGGAGTTGGAACTCGTTACAGCATCAACTTCTAATCCGCAGGGGCCATCCGTAGATAATAAACTGGTTAGCCTTTTGTTATACTAACAGGCTTACTCAAAGCAAACCACTTCTGTCATTTGTGTTTACCAATAATTTTCCCGAAACAATTTCTCTATCTCTATGAGGTAGTGGTAAGGTCTGCGTATATTTTACAATCCCCAGACCCCTTGTGGGATTCCACTGGTTTGTTGTTGTTGCTCGTGGCATTTTGATACTTCCCTTTTCCAATGATGATGATGTTAGTTTGAAACATTCGCGTTGTCCTATTTCCAGATACAAGGAGGTATACTAGACAGATCAAAGTTGGATAATCTATATGAAACAGCACTTGCAAGACAGAATATTGTAAATGACCCTTACAACAGGGAAGTTTCAACTAATCCGTTCGAGGTAGATGATAATTCACAGGATGTTTTCAATAGTTCAATCAACTCTGGAACAAATGCTGCACAAATGGCTGCTATGGCTCATTACCATGACTATGGTGTATTCATGCAACAACAAGTTGCCAATATGTATCAATCACAACAATCTTTCATCGAGCACAACGAACAAGCCTTGATGATGCAGCAGCAAATGGCTATTGTGTCTCTGCAACATCAAACTGCTGCTATGGTTCAAGAAGAGGAAGCAGAAAATCAAGAAAATGCAGCTGATGTGCCACAGCTACAACTAGAAGGACCATCAGCATTGGTTGATAAAAATGACACAAATAATCCATTTGGGAATCCTTTCAATGATCAAGATGTTACAACTTATAGTAATCCCTCTCATGTATCTGAAAATCAAAACTCACAGTCTAGCTTAATCTAAACTCATTTTGCCAAAAGAAGTTATGGAACCTATACTACCTAGTAGCAAAGGTATATCTAGGAATTTAAAGTTTATGAGTTCCGAAATTTCAAAAGTCAAATATCTACAAATAGTTTTTAGATTTCTTAATACATACTCGCTTTGTCCAACTTTACTTGTCCACTGTGCTAAAATAGATGTCCAATAATATTTGTCCAATTTATGATTTTACACTCAGGAAAGGGAGAGTTGGAGTAACTGGTAAAGTTGTTGCCATGTAACGAAGAGGTCATGGGTTCCAACCTTATAAACAGCCCCTGCCAAAAATGTAAGGTACGCCTGCGTACAATAAGACCTGGTGGTCAGGCCCGTATCTGGGTCCCAGCGCAAAGCAGACACTTTAGTGCACCGAGCTTGCCCTTAATGATTTTACACTTAGTTCTCAATTTATCTTTATCATTAACTATAGTCATTTTTCTATTATATTTTTCAAGACATTATATTTATTATATTCATACCAAATTGTCCTCATCATTTACTTCTTCTTAATTTCTATAGTCTATCATAGAAAACTATTATCAAACAGAAGAAATATATACAAAAGTTACGAAATTCACGTGAACCCTTTTAACTTATAAGTCAACTCTGCCCCTGTCCTAGATCTCATACTTCATTTGTCTTGTTATTATAGTCATATATTTCTTGTAAATTATTGATGTTGATGTATTCCCATGCTTCATGTTTGTGTAAATAACAATCAAACAAAGTATTTTATTTAATTAGAAACTACTTTTCCTCCTCTCTTCACTCCATGTGCATCTTCTTCTTTTTTTCTTAAATTGATTCTTTTTTCTTTTTTTGGGTGAATTTTTTTATTGGAAAAGAAAAGTGAATAATCAAGGTTATTTTTAAAAATCAATTTTGATATTATATTATATATTATTTACCTTATTTGTAATTTTCTTAGAACATGACACTACTATAATAAACTTCATTTCTGTCTTATTAGCAAGAAAGGGATAATTACATGAAGTCATTTGAATTATTAAAAGAATAGTTATTTGGTATATGGACATGTATATTTAATATATATTTATATATATTTAAGCGATATTTAAATTTTGAGTGTATCACAATATATATTCAGTGTATAGTTCATATATAAATAATATATATTATATAATCAGTATATACTTTCTATAAAGCTATATTTATTATAAACTAATTAATTTATAAGGAATTTTCGCACATAGCCACTAAAAAACAATTATGTTTCATGACTATAGTTTAGATAATTACATTTTGTAACTATGGTTATAGCAACATCTGTATAATTCACAGTTTGTATATTGCGTTATACAATTCGTGCACAACATTTCTATAATTCACTATACAATTCGCAGTGTTTGTATATTTCGCTATACAATTTAATTAGCGCACAACTTTTGTATAATCGCGCACAACGTTTGTATAAATCGCGCGATTTATACAAAAGTCAAATTGTTTGTGTGCAACATTTCTATAAAATCGCGCGAATATATAAAACTCAAATTGTAATTACAGCTAGATATTTATCATGAACCATAATTAATTTAAATAATTATATTAACTAATTAATTAGTATATATTTATTTATTCGCATAATTTTTTTTATTTTATTATATATATTTAAAATTATCTCGAAAAGAAAATATGACAAGCCCAATCCAGTTAGATAAGTCACATGGCGTTGGGCCCTCACCATTAAATCCATTAGCCGTATTTCACGCCTTTATTCACCTGTCCCACTCGATGGACCTTAGCTGTCTCCTATCTTTCTTTCTTTTTTTAATTAAAACAAATTATTTTATTTTAAAAAAATTTCATTTCATAAAATTAATTTAAATTCGTATCACATCGAAGGAGAAAGATTTATCTTTAAAATATATTAATTAAGTTTATTCCAACTTAAATTCTCTTTTCGTTCCATCTTATATGGTATATTTTAACTCGATATAGTATTTTAATATTTTTTAAAATTTATGATTTAAAATAATCTTTAATTATTTATATGACTGTAAATGATTTAATTAAGGATAAAAGTAAATTTTTAAAGTTAAATGTTTTTCACTCTTTGCTATATTAAAGGATAGAAAGAAATGAAAGTTACATATTAGGATAAAAGATTAATAGCGTAGTAGGGGTAAGTTGTTATCTTGTCTTGTCACATAGTAGGTTAGTAAAATTAATTGCATCTTTATGTATTGTGTTGTTATTGTCCGTCATTTAGTGTATTTATAAAATTATCAATTGTTTTTCATTCTAATTATTAGTCTATATTTAGTATTTTCCTACTTGAAAAACTGAGATATTTGAGTTGAGGATCTTTCAGAAATAGCTTCTCTATCTTTACGAGGTAGTAGTAAAGTCTGTACATTTTACTCTCTTCACACCCTACTTGTGAGATTTTACTGGATATGTTTTTGTTGTTATTGTGGCTATATTACAAGTCTTTATCTATTTATTTTGATTGCAAAGAAAAACTAAATGGTCGTTTGGTGGTTGGGAACAACTCATCACAAGATTAGTTATCTTGAGATTAGCTATCCCACCATATATATGGAATAACTTATTCCATCAGTATGATATAAATGGTGGAATAAGTTATTCCCAACTTAACAATCAAACAAGATATCAAAATTTTATCGCTTCATTATTTTATTATTCGATAACTATTTATTTTTATCTCTGACATCAAACGACGCTTAAAAGATTAAGACATGCATGCTAATTACTTGTATGTCATACAAGTGCTTTAACATAAGTAATTTAAAAAGTGCAAATGAGCCATTGATAAGATTAGCAACTTTTTAATCCTTTACAATGAAAGGAAAACAAGTAATAAGAACAATAATATTAATCTAAACAAGGAATAAGGAGTTAATTCTTCTTCACTCCTCCTTTCCACAAAGAAAAGAATAATATTCTTTTCTTTTTCTTCCTTTTTTTTCTTTCACCTTTGGTGTTTTTAAAATAAAAAATAATCTAAAAACTCCTAAAAATAAACAAATAAAAATTATTTTACAGACTTTTGTTGACTATATCCATAATAGGAGAGATACCACTTAACAAATTTCCTCAACCCGGTTTGCAAATCGGTTGTCGGTTTATACCCGAATTCCTTTTGGGCCGAACTAATATTCGCATGCGTAAACGGAACGTCGCCGTTTCCGGGCATATCCACAATATTTTTCTTAGCTTTTATCTTCAAATTCTTCTCTAACATCGCAACCATCATCGGAACCGTCACCGGCGATGTATTACCCAAATTAAAGATCCGATAAGGAGCGGGGCCCCGTTTCTTGCCACCCGACCCGGTACTCTTCCCTGCTGTATCAAGTGACCCGACACACCCTTTAACGATATCATCGATGTAGGTAAAATCACGGGCCAAGTCGACCCGATTCTTGCCCCGGTAAACCGTAATCGGTTTACCTTGCAAGATGTTTCGGGTAAATGAGAAATAAGCCATGTCGGGTCTTCCCCATGGGCCGTAAACGGTAAAGAACCTCAACCCGGTTATTGATAACCCGTAAATGTGATTATAAGTATGCGTAATTTCTTCACCGGCTTTTTTCGTTGCTGCGTATAACGAAGCGGGTTGATCGGTTCGATCCGATTCGGAAAACGGTACCTTTTCGTTCAACCCGTAAACTGAACTGGAGCTTGCCCATACAATAGCGGGCTGAGGATTAGCATTTTTGCAAGTTTCGAGAAGCGTAACAAGCCCAGCAATATTACTATGAACGTAAGATTGGGGATTTTCCATGGCGTATCTCACCCCAGCCTGCGCAGCTAGATGCATGACGTGCGTGAACGCCACAATATCGAACATCTTCATTAGCAAGTGCTCGTCATTTATATCGCCCTCAACGACGAAGATATTATGCGAACTCAACAGATTTTTCCTGGCTTTCTTCAACGAAGGATCGTAGTAATTGTTGAAGTTATCAATCCCGACGACGCCGTCTCCTCTTTTCTTCAACGCGATTGAAACGTGAGATCCGACGAAACCGGCGGCGCCGGTGACGAGTACGGACATGCCGTTGACCCGGTGGATTTGGGCGGAATCACGGACTTGTTTCTCCCAGTGAAGACTGCCCCATGTGGAGGAGAGATACCGGGTACCCGAATCCATGAACGACTGGAAGCTCAAATACGACGCCGTTAAAGCAATCAAAAACAACGCCCATAAGAACATTGTACTTGTTGAAGCGAAACATCTGTGGAATTGACGATTAATGGAGTAATTATACGCTTTGTCCTTGAATTTCCCGGGTGTTGATGGAATAAATTGCTCCTCTAAACCCCTCATTTTTGCAAATTATTGTTACAAATCAAAGAGAAAATTATTGAAGATGCAGAGAAAATTGATTCTTTTTGTTCTTTCTTCTGCATCTGAGGAAAGATATAAGAAAATGGAAGAATATATATAGACCCGAGAAACTTCAGATTAACGCGTGAACGCGTTAAATTATACAGACGAGAGATTTGGAGGAGAGAGAAAAGGTTGAAAAAATTGAGAAGGATAAAGAAATTTGATGAGAGAGAAGGAGACAGCTAATGGTAAGCAGTGTAAATTTAGGAAAGTGGACCTTCGCTTTTTTAGAAAGCGATGATAGAGAAAAGAGACCGGATGGGTAAAAAAACTAAAAATAAAAATTTTACGACTATTTTGAGTTTTGAATATAAAAAAAATTATGTTGAAAGAGTTGCTCGCAAATGAATTTCTATTTTACGTAATTTAAATTCAATTGAGATTTTAATATTGAATATAAAAAATACTATTTTTGAATGAATAGTGCAATACGTAATTTAAGTTTAATCAAAGCTTTAATATAGGTTCGAATTATCGAATGGGATAAAAGGAAAGGTATAGGTGTTTTAACTTTTTACGGGGATTTTTTTATAAATTGTATCATAATTTATTAATATTTCAACTATAATTTCTATACATAAAAATCCTAAATAATCATAAAGCTATAAGAAAAAAGGTTGCTCTAATCCTATAAGTACTATGTGTTTAGTGATGACAAAGTTAAATTCAACCTGTTGAAATTCAAACGGATTAATAATTCGCTCATTTATTATCTCAACCTATCTTAATTCCACTCCTTTCAATTCATTTAAAATTGGGTTGGTATGCAACTCGCATTAATTCGAGAGAGATCTTGTCAAAATATTTTTAATTTGATATGTTTTATATAGCTAAAATAAAAAAACTATAATTTAATAAGTATTAAAATATTGATAAAAGAACAAATAAAATAAGTAAAACTTAGTAAAAGTTGGGTTAGATTAGGTATTGACTCGCTCTATAACCCATTACTCAACCTGTTTTGATCCAATCTATTTCGATCCAAATAAATTTGATCCAACACGCTTGATTGACACCCCTGGTAATAAATAATGTAAATTATTGCATATTATTCTCCTTAAGAAAGATAATAATACATCTAAACAAACATTACTATAGTTGGACCATATTAATTAGAAGGTTCGAGTACACACTACAGTACACACATTCTAATAATTTATACAAATAAAATAATATTAATGACACTTAGTTTGGTAATTATATGATTAATTAAGCTAATTTTGTCAGCCGTACCAAGGAGACACACTCTGTGCAGCTTGCACGTCGTAATAAAATATTTAGTTGTAATTTTTCTTCATAATTATGCTTAAGAAGGTTCTATGAAGGTCCCAATTATAATATTTTAAAAAATTGTTACTATGTAACAAATTGATACGTTAGAGGAATTTTCGCATATAACTACTTAAAAATATTTTAATTATATTTTATAGTTATAATATGGATAATTATATTTCATAACTATAGTTATAATAATATTTGTATATATTTGTATAATTCGTTGTACAATTCACACTTTTTGTATAGCGTTTGTACATTTCGTTATACAATACGAGCACAACGTTTGCATAGATAGCGCGAATTATATAAAATTCAAGCTGTAATTATAGCTAGATGTTTGTCGCGAGCCGTAATTAATTCAAACTATAGTTATATTAGCTAATTCACTAGTATATGTTTGCTTATCCGCGTAATTTTTCCTTTATCATATTAATATGAAAAAAGTTGCAATCAATAGTACTAATGGTATAGTTTTAGTTTTTAAATATCTAATTTTTTATTTTTAAATATTAAATTAATTTAATCTAATTTAATTTTAAATTAATCAAATTAACTTTCGAAAAAATATAACGTAACAATTAAAAGGAGACAGATGGAGTATGCTATAAAAGAAGATAAGAGATCAAATAAACCAATTGAATACATCAACATGTATTTGAATAATATTCTGGAGTGTTCCATAAACATTAATCCACTTTTGATTAATTAATTAATTAATTATAATTCCGTTATCATGTGTATAATTGATCTATTTTATAAACAGTGGTTGGAATATGATTTTATTTTTAATAAATAAAAAGAAAGCTTGAGCATAAGTTAAGGTTGAAAGTGAAATTAATTAGGTGTTAATGTATTTTTGACCAATCCAACACATTGCGTATCTTTGAAACTACATTAAATAAGAAATTACGCGAATAAGTAAATATGTATTAGTTAATTAGCTAATATAGTTATAATTTGAATTAATTATGGCTCGTGACAAATATCTAGTTGTAATTATCGTTTGAGTTTTGAATAATTCGCGCAATTTATACAAACGTTATGCGCGATTATACAAAAATTGTGCGCGAAGTTGTATATCGAAATATACAAATACTATGAATTGTATATCGAATTATACAAATATTGTGCATGAATTGTTCAACGAAATATACAAATGCTATACAAAACCTGCTAATTGTAATGTTGTGTGAACAAATGTTATTATAACTATAATTATGAAATATAATTATCTATATTATAGCTATGGAGCATAATTAAGCCTGATATTTTTGCCATTTATGAAATTTACTGATTGGTAAATTTTTGAACTAAATAATATGTCTAATATAGAGTAACAAATATAAATTTACTTGAAAATGTCTAAGATAATTAATTTGAGAAGGTGTAAAATGTTGTGTTGTGTGTATAAAATAAACAACTTTTAGTGAAAGAAAGAATATATTAAACACAAACCACACTTATATTCATAGATTTAATTAAACTAATACACAAGTGACAATAATACAAATTAATTAACTAGAACAAGGTACAAATCACGTACTATATATAGGATTTCATGCACTCTATTCTTTATTTTTCTTCATTTCAAATTAAAGTAGTAATTAAGCTCTTATTTATTTTTTCCTAATCTAATGGAATACTTATTAACCATTTCCTCCATCATAGCTACGATATCTTACATATCATTAAATCCACATTAATTACCGGAATCGGAACCAGAACCAGCTCTTGATCCAGCATATGAGCTTGCCTCAGAACCTGCCTCGCTTGATCCACGCCCTCGACTGCCAGAACGAGAACCAGCTCTTGATCCAGCATAAGAGCCCGCCTCTGAACCTGCACCACCATTGCCTGAGGAAGTTGAACTTGAACTCGAGCTTGAACTAGAACTTGATCTCGACCCTGAGCCTGAACCTGAACCTGCTCCTGCACCAGCCCCTGAACCACTTCCACCTCCTAGACCCAACCCTACCCCAGCACCGACGCCCACTCCTATACCACCTCCCAAGTCTAGGCCCAAATCCTTACGTGCCACCCTACTCTCTGAGACCATAACAAGAGTTGACAAAACAAGCAAAGCAAGAAAGCCCAAAGCCTTAACCCTAGCCATACTTAAAATGTACCAAAACTAAAAAAAAGGACTATATTGTTTTTATGCAAGTATTATTCCTCTATTAGCTAGTAATGCTTGATTTAATTTCTTGTTGTGTTTAAACATGATAATTGTAAGGCTATTTATAGTTCTATATGCTAGGGTTTTAGTTGGTAAACATTAAAAATTAGAGATAGTGGGGGACATTGTACATCATTATTATGAGAATATAGTGATTGAGAGTATATGTCAATGAAATTAAAAATGGACCTCACTAAAGTTTGTGGATGAAAAATAAAGCTTTTTGGACTCTTCATGTGATAGCCATACTATGATTAAAATGTATCTACCCACTACCATAGTGGAATAACTATATTATACATTATACATTCTCAAGGTGGACAATAATACAACACTTTAGAAGAAGAGACATTTGAATAAGGAATTGATAGAAAAGAGACATGTGTAACTTACATATAGTTACATGAACTTTCAAAATTCATATTCATGAGATGGAGTGTTGATAAAAATTATCAACAACAACGAATTGTAGTGAGATCTTAAGTTAAGTATTCATCCATTTTTAATTATATATTTTGAATTCGAATTTTAATAATAAAATTGCCTATGATAGAAAATATAGTCCTAGTCACGACGACCTGGTTGAATTGGGGAAGCTCTAGGTATTGCAGGTCAATCGATTGGGAAATCGAATATTCAATTAACATTAATTACTTTTCATACCGGAGGAATATTCGCGGTGGTACTGCAGAAAACGTGTGACCCCCATCTAATAGAAAAATAAAATTCAATGAGGACTTGGTTCATCTATGTTTTATGGACTTGTATGTAACTATTAAGAGTGAAGATATTCTACATAATGTGAATATACCACCCAAAAGCTTGCTTTTAGTTGAAAATGATTAATATGTAGAGAATCATAACAAGCACTTGCTGAGATTCACGTAAGAATATCTATTTTGAATTTTAAAGAGCCGATTCCAAAATATATTTTTCTGGTTATGCATTGAAGTAACATTTACTTCTGAAATGGAATATTGTTCAGACACAAATAAAAATTATTAAAATCCTATCACGTACAGATACTGATCAATCAACACCGATTATAAACTTAGGTGTGAATGCTTCTTGTTTTTCAATTATTAAACGTAGGTATTGCTCAAGGCACATATAGGTTATGCGCGCATAATTGAAGTCAAATTAATGAGATGGATGGTTATGATTTGATAAAGATTGGAATGAAGCTATATATGCATGTGTCAAAACAATAAATTGACAAGAGAAGATGATAGCTATAATAGAAAGTATTACAAACACCTTGTGTTCTAATTTATACGATACTTTTCGTTTTTCAAGAGTTTAAATATGATTATAAATTTGCACATAAAATTTTCACATTTTTTAAAATGAAATTTATGTATTAGTAGTATACTACAAATATCAACTTAGCTTCCATTGCCTTATAAGGAATAATGGAATGTAATCATTTTAATTAATTACTTCTTTGCAATATTATTCTAGTTTCATGTGATGAATCATAAACCTCATATTATAACAATCTCATTATAATATGGTCTTTTAATTAGGCTATAGATACTAAAATATTTACAATAATGTTATCTCAAAGAACTTTTTGAAGAGCTCAAGAATAGGAAACAAAATGTTAATTTTATTTATAGGCAAAAAATTAAGAGACTTAGGAAGCAAAACACTAAAAACTAGAGCTACCTATTCTACTTTTGCAACAAATAAAATAAAAGAAATATAACTAACTAACTTAAGACTAGGAAAGCTAATTTTTTCCAAATTTAGGGAGTTTCTTGAGTATATAGTTAGCTGCCTTCTTGTAAGTAGCTTCAGTTGGATGAATACTATCAAAGAATATGTATCTTGATGGATCTGGACACACCAGAGATAGATCGGTGCAAAAAGGTCCTGCTTCAATTAATCCAGTCCCACAACATCCTTTTCTTGTTTCCTTAAATCCTGTTCAAATTAATCAATCACAAATATACATTTTAAATACATATGATATATTTGATCATATACTTTAAAAAAAATTATTATTTCAAAGAACTTACCATGTGATTTAGGCCTGCTGATAAGGTCCATTGCAAATGAATATGTGTCCACATATAATATTTTGCTTCCAGAAAGATCTTCTTGCAATTGATGTAACAAATCTTCAAGCTTTTTGTTATACATTTTTGAATCCATATTTTCATTCTTTATGCAATTTCTTGAAAATAGAGATTTTGCTGTAATTTGAATTGGAAGACAACCAATTGGAGGCAATCCATTTACAATAAAATTACGACATCCAAGATCATATAAGTCCTGAAAAAATTACAATAAATATTAATTAAGAATACAACATAGTGAAATTCCACAAGTGGAGTCTGGGGAGGGAAGAATGTACGCAGACCTTATTACTACCTCATAGAAATAAAGAAACTGTTTCGTGGGAAACCTCGTCTCAACCCATAGGCGAATTAGAATACTAATTAAAATTACAATATATATATATATATATATATAAACACGTTTGAATAATTAAATAATTAATTAAAAATATAACTAATATGTATAAGGAGACAAAAATGGAATATTAGAAGATAGATAGATAGGCTAAGAGCTCACGAATATGCATAGTAAAGAGTGAAGTATATAATTTATGCTTTTATTTTAATTAAATTAGATTGGACTCATAATTTATATTATGGTAGCAAAGATGTTATTATTGAAATAAAATATCTAATTTAAATTAAATATGTATGAAATGTTTTTTTCAAAATTAAGAAATTCATCATTAACAATAGTATATCTATAACTAATATATTATCTTGTTTAAATCAAATATACATGAATTATCTAATTTAAATCAAATATGTGTGAATTTTATCAAAAGATTCCATGTCATTAACAATCTTATATGTACAAGATAACTAATATATTGTTAGATTTAAATCAAACATGTGTGAATTTTCTCAAAAAAATTCATGTCAATAACAATATTTAAAATGAATTTTCTCAAAAAATGTCACAACATTATCAATATTATATCTACAAGTAATACATTACCCGATTCATAATCAAATACGCATGATTTTTCTCAACAAATCTCACAACATTAACAATATCATATCTACAACTAACATATTATCTGAATTACACCAAATATACCTGAATTTTCTCAAAAGACCTCTCGAAACTCACAATATTATATCTACAATCAAATCAACTACGCATGAATTTTCTCAAAAAATTTCACGTCATTAACGATATCATATCTATAACTAACATATTATCTGATTTGAATCAAATTCACATCACTAACAATATTATACATCTACAACTAACTTTTTAAGTGCAAGAAAAAACATGTTACAAACAAATAAATTAAATAAAACCATAAAGTAAGTAGAACTAACCTTGATAAAACTTTGAACCTTGTCCAGCAGAAAATCTTGATAATCACTCAAACTAAATTGAAATCTTCTAGTTGGCAAATCATAAAAATTAAAAATAAAATCATTAGTACCAGCACTAACAAGAACCAAAGCACCATTAACAATTCTTTCAACTTCTTCACCATTATCATCTCCAACAATTTCATTAATTTTATCCAAATATTCCTTGAAATAATCCAACTGTTTCTCCATTGGAATTGCCCCAGAAATTGTACTAGTCAATTCATCAAATCCTGTACCTCCTGATGCAAAACAGACTCCACTACGCAATTCTTTTTCAGATAAATTTGGTTGCAGGTATGGCGGAACGCCATTTTTTTTAATATTTAAAGAACTTGCCAAGAAATCTGGCACTAATCTTCCATTAGAAAATCTTCCTGTTGATTTATGGTGTGGATAATCTTGACCATAGGGAAAGTGATTTCCTTTGGCTGAAGTTAATAAGTGATTGTTATTTCCAGTATCAACTGTTGAATCACCAAATACTAAAATTGATGTGAAGTTTGGGAGATGATGATTATTACTATGCGCTTTGATAGTAGTAATATTACATAACATTATCATGAAAAACAAAAAGCAAAATCTTAAAGCCATTTTTTTTTTTTTTTTGAGAAAAAGGAAAAGATTTTAAGAATTTTGAAGGTGAGTTATTTTTGTAATTTGAGATAGATATATATATAGAGAGAGTTTTATTGACAGTCCTTGTAGAACTAGGAAACTGTTGGGATATTCATAAAGAGATCAACATATAGTCAAATTCTTTTTTGATAAGAACAAGGAATAAAAATAGTTAGATTTTTTTTCTCAATTTAAAATTTGTTGTAAACTTTTCTTTTTTTAAAAAATATTTGTTGAAAAAGAAGATATATATATAAAATTTTATACCTCATATTTTTTTGAGAATCCTACACCATACGTGTTAGCTATATCTTGAACCTTTATTGAAAAATAAAAATAGCTACTATTTTTCAGTGTGAAAACTGTATTGTTTCCCTAACTTTATATGGCAAATTTTGGCATTTTTCTATATGAAAACTTTTGTTTTATTTTCTTCCTTGGGGGTATCCATATTTTCACATTTATTCTAAATTTCTAGACCTTTTATGTCGTAAGTTACGAGTTTAACTAATATACATTGACGATATAATATTATAGATCGAAGCACATAAATTATCACATTATTTTTGAAAGGTAATATATTAGCTTTAATTTTGTTTTTTCAAATCCTTTTTGATTTATGAATCATATTTATCCTAATAAATTTTTGAAAAAAAAAGAATTACCCACGTAGGAATCTTATTTGACTTAGGAGTCTTATATAATTTAGAGTTTATATTTTTTATTTTTCTTTCTTTGACACATTTAGTGGAACAAACCACAAAAATGTACAATTTGTTTGTATAAAATTTGGTGGACACAAAATATTCAAAAATAAAAATAAAATTGAAGAGATGAAAAATTTAAAGTAATGTTTTTTACCATAGTAAAAAGAATCATTGTAAGTGAAAAATAAAAAAAGTAAATAACTTATCCCAAAAATAAAGATTACTCTATATTTTATTAATAAAAAAAATTAAAAAAATAATGAGCTAGTTTGATTTAGTATGAAATATAAGAGAATAAAATTAAAATTTTAACAAATAAGGATGTTAAATACATTATATATATATATATATACATCGTATTTTTTCAATAATTCGAAGCGTCTTCTTTTGGGCCTTCATCCAACGAGGCCTAGGCCCATATTAACATTATTGCTAAAAGAAGCCCAAAAACTTGAAAACGAGGCCTACAAGATTGCTAACAATAATCAAGCTAATGGGCTATATATATATATATATATATCCCCATTTGCAACTTTACAAATTCATTAACTATATATGAGTTAAGAGAGATTTTCGCATATAGCTACTCAAAAATATCTTAATTATATTTCAGAGTTATAGTTTGGGTAATTGCACTTTGTTATTATATTTATAGCAAAGTTTGTATAATTCGCTCAACATTTGTATAATTTGTCATACAATTCGCAATTTTTGTATAGAGTTTGTATATTTTACTATATAATTCGTGCATACCCTTTATATAATTTGTTATGCAATTTGCAATGTTTGTATATTTCGCTATACAATATGATTCGTGCACAACTTTTATATAATCGTGCATAGTTTTGTATAAGCGAATTATATAAAAGTTATGCACGAATTAATTTATTGTACTCATATTTTGAGGTTGTGAAAGAGAGTTGAATCTAGAGGTGCCAAATGATTTGATTGGGTTGCATTTAGATTAATTGAATATGCATTGAGTTAAAATGAATTGGATTACAATCCACTCATATAAAATATGGGTAATATAGATTTGGTCAAATATGGTTTGGACAAAATAGTTCTAATCCATTTTAATTTTTTAAAGTCATAAATCAAAGCTAAAATATTAATACTCAATCTCTATAACCCCAAATCCTCTCCTAAATAAATATTCTTAAAAAAATTACTTCTTTATATGAAATTTTTTTAGTTTTTCTACTTTCGTACGGTAGCTGCCATCATATACCCCGTCCCTACCTGCACCTTTACCACTCCCAAAATTTTAAATTAAAAGATATCAAAAAGATTTGCCCACCCTATTCACCCTTCACCCGTCCCCCACCTCCACCCTATCCCTCACTCAGTGGTGGAGCCACTCATTGGCAAGGGGATTCGAATCGAAAAATTATATTATTTAATACATAATTAAGATTATTTTATATTTATATATAGTAAATGTTGAATTCGCTTGGCTAGTTCGTATGCTTGTTTTTTCAGATTTTAAATCCCACTTAATTGAAATCCTGAATCTGTCACTGTCCTCACTGGACCCCCAACCCCAACCCCACCTTAACCCCCCCCCCCCCCCCCAATTTTACGCCTGCCTCCTTCCACCTTCCACCCACCCTCACCCCTACCCTAAGAAAAAAATTAAAATATCAAAAAAAAAAAAAAGAAATTAAATTTTTCATCCCCAATGCTCCTAACTCTCATCCCCCATCATACCGCTAGTTTTTCAAAGCAAAAAAATTAACAATTTCTTTTGAAAAAAGGTCAATTTGGAGGGGGGCAGGAGGATTTTCTTTTTAGTTTAGTTAGTCAAATAGAAAGATATTTTTAAGAGTATGAATGAAATTAATAGCTTATCCAAATTGAGAAATATTTTTAATACTCTGATTTTTATTCTTCAAAAATTAATCATGGTCAAAGAGATTCTTCTTTTCTTTCTATGTATCTAGGGAATTGGTTTTAGCTCTTCCTTTCATAATAGACAAATTATTGGTAAAACACTTTTTTTTTTTTTCAAAAAATTTCTGATCAAGTGCTTTTGGCACTACATAAGGAAACTTGTAGATTTCCATAATGTACATGTTTTTGCAAATGTTAAGTGCAATAGAAAACAAATAATTTCCATTTTATCATTTAATTTTGAATATATATGTATATATAGTAGTGTGCAATGGATCTTGTTAGGAAATAAAGTAATCCATTGTTTAGTAATAGTCAAATTAGCTCAAGTTTTAGTTAACCTAATATTTTAAATACTCCATTGTTTAATTTATGGTTGACATTGAAGTAAGCCTATTATTTGATCAAATGGCTACTTGTCTATTTCCACCCTCATTTATACGACTTACTTTTCTTTTGAGTCTGTTCTAAATGAATGATATATTTTTATATTTAATATTCTCTCTGTCTCAAAGTAATTGAATTTGTTAGATTTTTTTCAATGTTCAAAATATTTGAATTGTGTCAAAGTTCAAGATGAATGTTTGAAACTTTTTTCATATTTACCCTTTCATTTATTGAACTTTTATATATTCAAGGGAATAAATTACACTATATATTTATGATTTTACAAAGGATAATAATGGAAACTATGGTGTAAATTTTGTCTTTGAATGTTTTTCTTAATATGTGTGCAGTACCTCACAAAATTCAATTAAAATGAGACAGAGGGAGTAATAATTTGACTTAAAATGCTTATTTCTTCCTTAATGGAATGATTTATAGCTACACAAACATATGTGTCTTATTTTAGACATAAATTTTAAAAGTCTCTCTTCTGTTCTTCTTTTTTAAATTCTGTGTCAAATTAAATTAACTCATATAAAATAAAACGAAAGAAATAATTACCGACTCTCTTGATCTTGGAAGGAGATAAAAAGGAAAATTGAAGATGAAATGTTGTCCCTCCTAAGTCCTAATCAAACACATTGGACATATTCAATGTGCAATAATAATATCCTTTTAGAAAATGAAATGTTTGGTAATCATTTATTTATCCTGCCTTTTCCATTTATGTTTAAACAGCATCCTCTTCTGTCCTATTTTATGTGATATTTTTTAATTGACATGATATTTAAAAAAATTAAAAAAAAAGAAAATTAAAATTTATGATCTAAATTAATTTTTAAATAATATTTGTGTGACTGAGAATTATTTTACTAAGGATAAAAGAAAATTTTCAAAATTAAATTATTTTTAGTTAGAGTAAAATAACATACTTTTGGAACGAATTAAAAAGAAAATATGCTAGATAGAATGAGACATAATACTCATAGATAGTCACAAATAGTAAATTTTATAAAAAAAAAAATACACAACACATAATTCTTGGTTTATTTTTAGGGGGTGAGGGAGAAGAATGTAGTCAAAATTAGATAGCTTTGATCACTCTATAAATGAATAAAAATATATAAGATGATTAATTAATTTAGAGGAAAAAACTCATTAACAATGACATGGTAAATGATTAAATATAGAAAAAAAATCATTTTGCTACAAGTTGATGTTGATATTGTAATTTTTTTATTTATGAAAATATCTATTTGACTTACCTCCATTGCCAATTTTATAACAAAACACTAATAAACTATCATAGTTTTAAAATAAGTTTATTGTAAATATACAAATTAATTACTACTAGATATTAGTTTGTGTTAATCTTTACATGACGTTTGATAAAAAAATATTGAAAAAAAATATGATTCTTTTTCTTCTTAAATATCGTATTTCAACGAATGCACCTATTCTCAAGCAAAACAATATTAAAAGATCACAAATGAATTGATTCATTCTTTTCATATGAGAAAGACATTATTACATTTGTATATTTCAATATACATCATTTGTTGTTATTATTATTATTTTTGTAAAAAAAAGAGCTATGAGTAAATCAGTATAAAACGAATAATGATGTGATACGAAATTCGAAATTTCTATCTACTTTAGTATTGAGTTGAAAAACGTAACATTTACTTCATTTACAAAATCTTTTATATTTATTAAGATATTTCAAATTCAAGTCATAAATCTGAATAATAATCCTAATAGAATAATATTTTTTTCTTTATTTGACCTTATTCTAAATTTAATGGGCATTTGAATTGACTTATTTTAAATGACTTTTGATTTTTAAGTTATTTTTTATTTTAAAAAGTATTTAGGAACTAAAAAAATATGGATAACTCCTACTTATAACTTTTAACCTTTATCTTTTAATTTACAAGTCACTTTTAAAAAGTCAATCCAATCATCCCCTTAACATGAACATAGGATATCAAATTGGGAAAAAAAACACAAAATAAAAAAAAGTAAAAGAAATTAAATTATTTTTCTCTTTTTATATTGGCAGGTGGAAAATCATTTTCCTTTTTTTTTCTTAAAAAAAAAAAAGTTAGACTTGTTCTTTTTGGATTTTTATTATTTATCACCTCCCAAATTAATCACTCCTATAAACTCATATACACTTTGTCACATACACAAATTCTAATCTCCAAAAAAAAAAAAAATGCTTCGTTGTAGTAACAATTTATTAGGAATTGTAAACCTAATCACATTTATTATTTCAATTCCAATTATTGGAGGAGGAATATGGTTATCCAAACAAGCCAATACAGAATGTGAAAGGTTTCTTGAAAAGCCAATTATAGCACTTGGAATTTTTGTGTTATTAATTTCACTTGCTGGTTTAATTGGTTCTTGTTGTGGTGTCTCATGTCTTTTATGGATTTACCTTGTTGTTATGTTTTTATTAATTGTTTTAATATTTTGTTTTACTATTTTTGCATTTGTTGTGACTAATAAAGGGGCTGGTCAAGCTTTATCTGGTAAAGGTTATAAAGAGTATAGGCTTGGGGATTATTCTAATTGGTTACAAAAAAGGGTTAATAATCATTGGGGTAAGATACAAAGTTGCTTGCAAGATAGTAAAATGTGCAAGTCTTTGATTGATGATGATGATGGCAATACCAAAGTTGAAGAGTTTCATGAAAGACATCTCTCTGCTCTTCAGGTAATCTTCGTTTCGAAAAGAATGATCTGAGTTTCTCTTTAGTCTGTTTTGTAAAGAATGATTTGTTTCCTTCAGCTTTCATGCATATTGATAAATTTGATGTAACTTTAATTTAGGATTATGAGATTGAACAATCTTTTTTTTTAAAAAAAAATTTCGTGTTAAATCAAACTAGACTGTTCTTTTTGAGATAAAGAGATTATATATATATATATATATATTTGATTTTGTCATGTTTATGAATAATTTTTGGGGGTTGGCCATGTAAAGGGGCTTACTTCAATCTTTAAGCTCTTGGTTGACAATGGGGGATCTATGATTTTTTAGGGGTTGTTTGGTGCGAGGGATTTAAAAAAAAGATCATGAGATAAAAAATATTAAACGAATAAAATTATGGTATTCTTGTTAGATTGACAAGTTTAGTATAACTTTTCCAACCATTTATGCCTTATTATAGCTAATCCCAGAATAACTAATCTTGAGATAAGTTGTTCACAACCAAACGATCCCTTAGGACATAAATATATATTCTCTGTCCCATTTTATATGTCACTCTTTGATTGGATATGGTTTTTAAGAAAAAAAAAGAAATATTTTTGAAATTTGTGGTCTAAAACAATTCTTAGATATTTATGCGGTTGTAAATTATTTCATTACTGGTACTATGTCTAATTATAAAAAGCTAATATTCTTTTCGGAGTAGACCAAAAGATAGAAGGAAGTACTATTTCTTAGTAATTACACTCTGTATGAGTTTTTTTGGTTTACTTTATAGTAAAAGAGTTGGAAGATTTTGACTTTATTCTATAAAGGTATGCACTTTTTTCTTTTTTAAGTTCCATCTGGTCATGATTCTTGAGTAAAGATTTTGTAAAAGGAGTAGTCTTTTTGTTTCCTTTAAGCAAAAACATCCTCTTTTAGGGAATTGAATCTTTTCTTTGTGAGTTGAATGAATCTTGTTTGGGTTCTATGTATGAGCTTTACTGGAGCAGTTGAAAGTTTACTTAACTTAGTTTTGTGAAATTCACATAATCACTTAGCCATGATTTAGTAGTAAATGTGTCTGAATGACGCGTCTTGTATTCATTGACTTCGCATAAATACATCCTATAAACTGGTCTGAATCATATATAGTTGATCAATACTTGATTTTGCTGCATCGATTGATGCCTAGTAGTCTTCCTTCCCTACAGGGATAGTTTGTTCGTGTAAATATATATTATAAACTTGTCTGAATCATATATAGTTGATCAATACTTGATTCTGTTGCATCGATTGATGCCTAGTAGTCTTCCTTCCGTACAGGGATAGTCTATTCGCGTAAATACATCCTATAAACTGGCCTGAATGATCAATATTTGATTCTGCTCCATCGATTGATGCCTAGTAGTCTTCCTTCCCTACAGGGATAGTCTGTTCGCGTAAATACATCCTATAAACTGGTCTGAATGATCAATACTTGATTCTGTTACATCGATTGATGCCTAGTAGTCTTCCTTCCCTACAGGGATAGTCTGTTCGCGTAAATACATCCTATAAACTGGCCTGAATGATCAATATTTGATTCTGCTCCATCGATTGATGCCTAGTAGTCTTCCTTCCCTACAGGGATAGTCTGTTCGCGTAAATACATCCTATAAACTGGTCTGAATGATCAATACTTGATTCTGTTACATCGATTGATGCCTAGTAGTCTTCCTTCCCTACAGGGATAGTCTGTTCGCGTAAATACATCCTATAAACTGGCCTGAATGATCAATATTTGATTCTGCTCCATCGATTGATGCCTAGTAGTCTTCCTTCCCTATAGGGATAGTCTGTTCGCGTAAATACATCCTATAAACTGGTCTGAATGATCAATACTTGATTCTGTTACATCGATTGATGCCTAGTAGTCTTCCTTCCCTACAGGGATTGTCTGTTCGCGTAAATACATCCTATAAACTGGTCTGAATCATATATAGTTGATCAATACTTGATTCTGTTGCATGGATCGATAGCTAGTAGTCTTCCTTCCCTAAAGGGATAGTCTGTTTCTGAACAGTTCTTTTAGAGTTATAACTCTTACTATGTCACTATTTTTTCTCTCCTTATTGTTTTGTGATTGAATCCAACGACCCCCAAAGTTGGTGTTGTTGTAAGTTCATCCCTACTCTCCATGTCCTGCTTTCCCTTCTTTTTGCATTGGTGAAGTCCCATTGTGTTCATGGCATGTTTAACTCTTGCAGTCTGGTTGCTGCAAGCCATCAGATGACTGCAACTTTACCTACGTGAGCCCGGTTAACTGGACCAAGAATTCAACTTCATCACCCTTGGCAAATCCTGACTGTAACCTGTGGAGCAATGATCCGAATGTGTTGTGTTACCGATGTGAATCCTGCAAAGCCGGACTGCTAGACAACATCAAGAGTGACTGGAAAAGGGTGGCTGTACTCAACATCATATTCCTTATCTTCCTCATTATTGTCTACTCTGTTGGATGTTGCGCTTTCAGAAACAATAGGCGTCATGATTCTTATAAGCGTTACCCTTAACTAGGAGTGCCCCTTTTTAGATTTTTTTTCGCGTTTCCATGTGAATTCCTATTAATACATGAATTTGTTTCTTAGAACACGACATTGGTTGCGTTGGAGATAAATGTGCAATTTGTTCCTTCGTTAATTCATGACTTCATCTTGTCTGAAATATTTTCCAGTTGAACAAACAATTCGTTTTCATTTGGTATTTCTTGATTTGAACTCATGAAGGAATGGTTAAGAGTGAAGAAGAAAAGATGTTGACACTCATTTTTAGCTTGTGCTTCTAATAGAAGCTAAGAAATGGTTAATGTCTTATAGCCATTTGTTGGACACAAGAGGAAAAATTTGCTGTTCATGGACATAAAACATATATTTCTCAAATAATTTGTACTTATAGGCTTGCTTTGAATTTGTCTTAACCAAATTAGGTTTGATTTACCAAATCCTTGGCATTTACGAAAGTTCCATGAATTTCTTAACAACTTTTAAAAAGAGTCGCCCTTTCAGTCCTTAAATTAGTAGAACAGATAAGACCTTTTTATGTCTAAATTATGACAAAATGTACATGCCTCCCAAAAAGGTACATATTTAATTCGGAATAATAGAAAATTAAGCAAATTACCTTGAATGGGTTGGCTCCCAAAACCAGAAATTCCAGAACACATTCAGTTACACAGTTCACTTTCTGAGCAAAATAAGCTTAAGCTGAACAAACTAACTTCAATTTTTGAGGGAAACAAACATAGCAAAAAAAAATTAAAAACACAAGATTAAAATTTACTTGAAACCATGCCTTTGGTCTGAAGAACGAAGTTAATCAGTGAGATGGTTGAGCTCAGGTGTTTAAAGGAGAAGGAAATACACGTTGAAAAGGTGTTTTTCACAATAACCTAAAGATGAAAACGGTAAGAATGGAAAAAGACTAACATACCCTCACAACTACTTTTATAGACCTAAAAGCACACATATTGACAATTCTTTTCTAATATAAGGGTAATATGTTCACCAAAGACACTAGCAATGTAGGTTTCTAATACTACTACTTTTTATGCTTTATAAAGCATTTTTCTTACTTTTGGCCTGTGCTTTAAAGATATAACTTCACAGACAAATGCCAATTCCTACTTGATGTGCATGTGAAATTCATAAAGAAGTGTTTAATTGGAACACATACAAAAGAATTTTCGAAATTTGAATCAAAAGTATCTAATTGAAATACTTTATTAGGAGTAGGTATATTTAATTGTAGAACTCAATTTAAATATTTAAATGAAATATACTGACAAATTAAAGGGACCGACTATGCCTTTTATTTTGCTAAATTTAAGTACAAGCTTTCATTTTTGACAAATTTTAATTAATAAAGTAAAGTGCCAAGAACAGAAAAATTCAAGGGAAAACAGTTGGGAGGATACAAAGTTAAGGGCTAGGTACTTTCTATAAATATTCATCAAATTAATGAGCTATATAAAGTCAATGTACTATTGTATTTTTATTTTTGGGATAATTACTGTTCATAGCTTTTCAACCAAAATAATTATAAAAAAAAAATGGTCAATTTCTCTGTATTGGCATGTATAATCAATGTATATTTCATGTATAGGTAATATACATTGTATAGTCAATATATGTTTTCTATGACTTTTGGCAAGTTATATTGTATAATCATATATATTTTTTATGATTTTTGATTATTTTTTTTAAAAATATAAATTGGTATATGGTATATATTTAAAATATCCCTTTTATTTTTTACACAATATTGCCACCAATCAATTTTTTTCTTTTACAAGACAAATGAGACATGTTGTTTGGTAATACATAAACTCTCAGCATTTAGGCAATTAATAGTATCAATTCATTATAAGTCAAGCCATTATATGAAATCTAACTTAGATGTATAAAATTCATATGCTATTTATTTAATGCATTTAGTCAATTAATTGTACCTAGTCATAACTTGTCTATTCTCAAAAGTGCTAGGTATAGTATTGATTAATAAGTACTATATATGATGATGATTTCTTGTTTACACGTTTGTGTCATATTGTTGTTCACAATTCAATTGGAATAGAGGTTCTAAACAACCTTCACCAAACAAGTAATTGCGTCAAAAGAAGTAGAGCTATCAGTATAGATCGGTTCAGCCTATTCGACCTGCATCAAATAATTAAATACATCAAAAGTAGAGCTATCAATATAGATCGATGCAACCTGTTCGACGTGCATCAAACAATTAAATACATCAAAAGTAGAGCTATCAATATAGATCAGTTCAGCCTATCAGCCTATTCGACCTTCACCAAACAATTAATTACATCAAAAGTTGAGCTATCAATATGGAGTGGCTCAGGCTATCAGCCTATTTGTTCTAGTTTATATACGTTTTGAAATTTCACGAGTCATAATGGACCATTCTGTTATTTTAGTGGGTCAAAAAATAATCAATAACTACATGGGATATGGACCACACAGGGCTAGGCCACTTCTTAAAAGGGAATATGCAGTAAATGTTAACATAAATATTGACAAGACAATATCACATGGTGTTTACTATTTATTAATTAAGTGTCAGATTTATAAATAAAATAATTTTAATAATACTTATTAAGTTTGGCTTCAAATAAAGATTTGATTGTATAACTTCAATATGAAATCATTGTCAGTTTATATAAATATTTTTGGTACAAACGTATAAGAAAATATTAATATTTATAGGTTTTTGAACTTTGTAATGTTTATATGCATGGTTTAAGACTTTAAGTTCGTTGCGTCTCGATATTTTTAGTATTTAATTTTTTTTTAAATTTTTTTGGCCCACGGAACAGCCTAAATCATATTGACTAAGTCCTAAACACTAGTGTTATCCTAGCTGAACTAAAAAATCTTATTTTTAAATAAACTCTAAAGATTAGCTCAAACTTATCAAATTATGAATTGAAATGGACGGACCCAATGAGCCTAACCTTATTGACGGCTCTAATAAGAAGAATTAATAGTATGAGCTAAGTCATTTGACTCTCACATGTCGTGTTACACATAAATAAGTTACGTTGCACCACTAATTAAATGAGAGATTAACTAGTATCATCGTCAGTGAATCACTATTTTAGAATGTCGGGAATCTTAACCTACTATTGCCAGTTTCACCAAAGGATGTGATGCAGTGTATGAAACTGTTCGAGTTTGAGCTCTACACTTTACAGGGAGCGAACACTGAATAGAAAAATCCTTTATAGGGAATGAAGCAAATGATCCTACTCAAAGGGAATCTGAAATAATCGAATTTCAATATTAATGTAGAGCATCAAATGAAAACTAAAAAAAGAAGTTGCCAAATATGATTCATATAGCTAGTTTTTTTTTTCTTTTTTATTTAACCCATCCATGCATGGGCTAACATGGTCAATTAAGAGAGTCAATCCACCCCAATTTTCTTTTTCTTTTTATTCTTTTTTTTAAAATTCAAAAACTATAGATTATCATAAATAATAGTTGTTGGATATTTTACATATTTAGGTTAAGGATGGTGAACAATATTAATGAGTGTTACAACTAATTTCCACCCATAAAGAATTAATGAAATGAATAATATTTTTAAAGATGGGGATCCATTGTCAAATATGAATACTATATTCCTTTATTTATCTTTGAATATGAGATTTTAATTGGCTTTTTAAATTAATTCACTTGACGTTTTCTAGTGATATTTCATAAAATGTTCCATAACTTTTATATTAGGAAAATTAGCCTAAATATGGATAATTATTTTTCAATTTAATTAAATTATTGCTATTCCACTTCATTTCAATTTATTTATGGAAGTCTATTTTATTTTAGTCTATTTCATATAAAATCTCTTTTTCCAATATAATTCTAAAATAATTAAACTTACACATCTCCATTTTATCAAAAGTATTATTACAGGGATAATTGTATTTCTGAGAGCGAACATTGGGCGAATATGAAACGCATGGATACAAGTTATGCCTTGGAATGAAAGATAATTTTCAATTCGCTCCATTTTGCAAGTTCGTTATTACGTGTAGTTCCTTGGAAGAATCGGACTAATAACGTATACAATACTTGAATTCTCGATGTAAATGCTACATAGTTGGTTCTCATCCTTCAGAGACTACGAGTATAATAAGAGCATCCGTCGATAAACGGAGCACCTTAATTAAAGGAGTATAAATCATTTAGTTTGGTAAGAAAGGTCAAGACTCAAAAGGTAAGTTTCCAAATTTAGGCTGGACTTGTTGAAACAATAATTCTCTCCTAATTAAGATTATTAATTCAATTTAAGAAAATAAATAAACGTAACGTAATTATCTTTTGGATTATGTACGTGTAATTATATGTTTATTTTGGTCATGTCGTGATCCCTTAAACAAAGAATATGAACCAAAAGTGGAAAAAATTTCATGTGTATTTGACTATAAATAAGTGAAAAATTGATATTTTTTGTGCTCGATTTAATATTAATTTCATGCTCTTTATGTTTTTAATCTATTATAAAAAATACTAAAAAGAAAAAAGAGATCCTTGTCCTTGAAATATCGTTACCTGAGTTTTGCATTCGAGAATAACGACTTTTTTCGAGTTATTCAGTATTCCTTTCACGTAGTTCTTCTGAATTTCGAATAGCATTCAAGATTTTATATTTTTGATTATTCAATGAATCGCTTAGAGCCCTTCTGCGTTGTATCTGAAGATATGAAAAGAGACATTTTTATGCCAGCAATAGAAGTCCAAGCTTATGAAACGGTTGATTTTGAAGCGATTCAAGAGAAATAACATGGATTTCATGCAAATCTGTGATTTGAAAATTTTATCTTCGAACTGAATATCATGTTAATTAGAAGTAATTCACCATCATTCGATTAGGATCCATCTAAATCAACCCCTGTCATGTTATGTATATGATTCAACATGCCAAGTATTAAACGACTTATTAGAAATAAATAACTCAAAAACCATCTTAATTGTGGCATCATCATCATCATTGTCTACAACCTAGTATGTTGGACATGATCCTTGTTCTTGACATGTCATTAAACATTAGCATTGCACTAATTAATTAACCTCTAATTATGACATTATATATCACTAATCACTATCGATAAAATATTGATCTGCTATATGAGTGAATCTATTTTGAGGTGAAAGAATCATTGCGATTGCCTTTGTTCATACGCCATTTAAAAGCACAACATGATACATATTCACTCTTAGTAAAAAACGTGCATGACTGATTATAATAGTATTTTCGTATGCTACTTAATGAGTATATTAATTGATTAAACACCTTTCTTATTATATATATAAAAACTAAAGTTTAAATTAAACCACCCTAATAAAGATCACATGTCAAAGTATGAAAAAGCCTACCCAAATTATAATTGGCCATACCTTCAAAGTATACATACATTAATTAATCGGTGCATTATATATATTTATATTGGCATAAGTCAACGTACCAACCGTCAATATTGAGTTGGAAAATATTTCGATCCGTGTCAATTTATATGAGTTACTTTGACTTGACATGGACTTTAAGAAAGAAAAAATAATTTTGGAACTTGTAATCTAAAATAAGTTATAGATATTTATGTGGATAGAAATCATTTCATTAAGTGTAAAATGAGTATTTTAAAGTTGAATTATTAGTAGAAATGTATCACTTATTAGAGAGAAGTATTGAAAATATTCTGAACTTGACGCAAATTTCATCCTCAAACAGTTGATAACCTTAAAAACATCCATCTACTTGATTAACTAAACTTAACTACACCGTCAATCTACCCTGATCTGCCACATGATATAGCAAGTGGTCTCAAACTCTTGTATGAGCATGGTGATCGATCTTAATATAAATCCGAGAGAGGTATTGAAAGCATCTCTAAACTTGGCGAGATCGAATTCAAAAGTGTATTTCACTCGTATTTGCAAAATCGGGGATGTATTTAAGTTCATTTAGCCAAGTGGAGAGGTGTTTTTAAAACAATCAATAATTCGGAGATGAAATTAAGTTCAAAGATGTTTTCAATACATTTCTTTTCTTTTTAGAATTGATTAAAAAAAGTAAATCATATAAAATGGGACGACGGGAGTCGGGAGTAAAGAAAGATGGATAGATCCATGAATGTGAATAAGAGATTGCTCAACTATACACTAAAATTAAATTGTGTCAAATAATAATATTTCACTAGAATTTAATAAGAAATTAATTCTTTTTCCTTACATTTCCTTTTCCTCACCTATATATATATTCAACACTAGTCCATCTTCTTCAAAAAAAATAATAGGTACAAAATATTGGCTTATCTTCCCCTATTTGTCACAAAAACATGGAAGCTCCATTGTCAACTTGGCCATGGAAGAAATTGAAAAGTTTTAAGGTATACATTAAGATAAACACCCCTAGTGAATAATTCATCTTAATTTAATTTTTATTATTGAATAAATAATGTTTTTTTTTGTTTTTGTTTTTGTAACAGTATTTACTTTATGGACCATTTGTTGCTAAAGTTATGTACTCAAGATATCAAGAAAACAACATCAAGGCAACATGGTGTTTACATGTTCTTATATTATGTTCACTTAGAGGTCTCATTTATCAACTATGGTCCTCTTTCAGTAACATGTTGTTCTTAACTCGAAATCGTCGTATTATAAAACAAGGTGTTGATTTTAAACAAATCGACAAAGAATGGGACTGGTAAGTGTATATTTTTGAGATAAGGGTCTTTTAGCTTAATTATTATTCGTATATATTTGAGATGAGGGTCTTTTGAAAACAATCTCTCTATCTCTATCAGGTAGTGGTAAAGTCTGCGTACATTTTACCCTCCCCAGACCTCCACTTGTGGGATTTCTGTTGTATCGCGAATTATTCGTCATTAAAATGGATTATTGTTGTTTAGCAAGATATAAGCTAATTATTTTATTTTTTTTTTTTTGTGAATTTTTCAGGGATAATTTTATACTTCTTCATGCTTTGATGGCTAGTTTAGCCTATTATACATTCCCAAATATTGTTGATCTTCCAACATGGGATTTAAATGGGTTCATAATGATAATAATCCTTCACATAATAATTTCAGAGCCCCTTTATTATTATTTACATAAATGTTTCCATGGAAATTATCTCTTCAAATATTATCATTCACTTCATCATTCATCAGCAATACCTCAACCATTTACAGGTAAATTAATTAAATAATTTTTTTAATTATTTATTTAATTACTTTTTAAAAAAAATTATTATTAATTATTTTTTTGTTTTAATTTTCAGCTGGTCATGCTACATTTTTGGAGCAAATTTTATTAGGTGGAGTAATTGGGATTCCAATTTTAGGGTGTTATCTCATGGGAATTGGATCAATTGCTATGATATATAGCTATGTATTGATCTTTGATTTCTTAAGATGTTTGGGGCATTGCAATTTTGAGATTATTCCTCATCGATTATTTATCGTCTTTCCATTTATGAAATATCTTATTTATACTCCAACGTAAGTCAATGACGAAAGTTTTTTTTGAAATTAAATTTATAATTTATGCGATATATTTTAAATATTTCAAAAGTATTTGAATGTGGCTAATTTGTTATGTATTTTTCAGGTA
Organism: Solanum rostratum; assembly: GCA_029948455.1. Classification (NCBI taxonomy): domain Eukaryota; kingdom Viridiplantae; phylum Streptophyta; class Magnoliopsida; order Solanales; family Solanaceae; genus Solanum; species Solanum rostratum. The sequence goes on along the minus strand of CM057046.1, from coordinate 740,625 downwards.
CCATAACCTACATCACATAGAGATGGGAACAAATTATTGTCTATTTATGCCACTTTTTGATGTTATAGGCAATACTCTTAACCTAAAATCATGGGACATGCACACAAAAGCATGTATCGAATCAGGTAATCAATCAATCGAGAGATAAATAAGATTAAATTGAAAAAAGAAATAAATATAATATATCTAAAATGTGGGCGTTCGATAATTCGATTCTATGATCCATATATATATATTGTTCTATTTTAGAAAAGATGTCTTTTAACTTTATGAGTGTCACAATTTGGTTTATGAGTATGTTAAATTTGCTATAGATACAGAAGTGTTTTGCCAAGTGGCTCAAAATTTGCTCCATACTTTGGGGCAGATGAAGTTATTAATGCTGATGGCTAAATAGTCCCTCTATTTGTTTTTATTGTACTAAAAATAAAAATAAATGTTTTAATATTTCTTCCGTCCAACAATATTTGTTCAGTATATAAAATTAATGGATAATTTATTATTTCTTCCATCACTTTTATTTGTCACTGTTTTACTTATTAAAGTCAATCTATGTGAGTTTTGACTAACATTTTAAGATGTATTTTTTCATCATATTAATGCGAGAAAGATTACAACTTATAACATTTTTTTTGTATAGTTTTCAACCATCTAAATTTTAGATTTCAAATATTAAACTTAACTACTTTAATTTAGCTTTAAAATTTAGTCAAGTTGACCTCCTCTATTCCATATTAACTGAATATTTTTGGATTTTTTCATTTTTCAAAATAATTGAGTTGTTCAAAGTTCAAAATATACTATGTTTGAAATATTTTTCATATTTCCCTTTTCATTTATCAAAATTTTATACTTTCTAGGAGATAAATTATAATACTTGCAAACTTATGTTTGTGCTCTCACAAAATAAAATAGTGGAAAGTATGATTTAAATTATGTCCTTAAACGTTTTTCTTAATATCTGTATATTGTCGCACAAATTCAGTTAAATGAAATACAAGGAGTAGTATTCATTTTTTCTATGTCAGATGACTTATATTTAATAAGAATACTGATTTGATAAAATTACTCCTGTCATTTACGTCGGTGTTTATATTTTGAAGAAGATACATAGTAGATGTAGGTAGTTGCACAATTCATTCATTTATTTATTTATTAGGTAGTTGTACTTTTGTGACTAACTATAGTTCTAAATTCATTTATGTTGTTTAATTTGTAGCAGGTACAAATGTTGATGTCCCAGATTTTGTGTTCTTGGCTCATGTAGTAGACCTAACATCTGCCATCCATGTCCCATATGTGTTGAGATCATTTAGTTCACTTCCTTTTTCCACAAAACTATATATTATACCTTTACTACCTCTTTCTTTCCTAGCCATGATCATCATGTGGCTCTATTCCAAACCCTTTTTAAACTCATTTTACTACCTAAACAACTACTTACACCAAACTTGGGTTGTCCCAAGATTTGGTTTCCAATATTTCTTGCCATTTGCAACTGAGGGAATCAACAAACAAATTGAAAAAGCAATTCTTAGAGCTGATAAATTGGGAGTTAAAGTGATTAGTCTTGCAGCATTAAACAAGAATGAGGGATTAAATGGAGGTGGAACATTATTTGTTAACAAACATCCTAACCTTAAAGTTAGAGTTGTACATGGGAATACATTAACAGCTGCTGTTATCCTTAATCAAATTCCTAAACATGAGATTAATGAAGTTTTCTTGACTGGAGCTACATCTAAACTTGGAAGAGCTATTGCTCTTTACCTTTGCACTAAACAAATTCGTGTTCTTGTAAGTATTTTTAATTAAGTTGGTTAATCTAAAATTCTAAAAAAACAATTATTTTGTTCATTAATTAAGTATGTTTTATGTATACTTTCAGATGTTAACTTCATCTACTGAAAGATTTCAAAAGATTAGAAAGGAAGCACCACTGGAATACCAAAAATACCTTGTTCAAGTCACAAAATATCATGCAGCTAAAAACTGCAAGGTAATTAATTACTCTCTCCGTTTATCTTTATTTGATCACTGTACTATTTTGGGATCTCCAATAATACTTGTTCAGTTCATAAAATCAATGAATAATTTATCATTTTGTGTTTATCTTACCTTTGTTATTAAGTAGTACTCCGGATCCCTCTGTCCCATTTTTTGTGGTACCATTTTCTTTGAGTCCATCTTTAGAAAAGAATAATGTTAATTAGCTTACTCTGATTGGAAATAATTTAATTTTAAAATTTCACTTTCATCCTTAATAGAATGATTCTCAGTCACACAAATACTGTCCTTTATGGTCTGTTTGAAAAAGAATGATCCTTTCGTTTTTTTTTGTAACGCTTTAATTTCAACTTTCCACATGGCATGTTTAAGGCTATAAGATTAAATGGTATTTTGGTATTTGGCATGACTTTAATTTAGGATCACAAGATTAAAAAGTCTTATTTATTTTCTTAAACTCTGCATCAAGTTAAACTAGCTCATTCTTTTTGAAACAGAGAGGATATCTAAGAATTATTCTAGACCACAACTTTTAAAAGTCTTTCTTTTTTTTCTTAAATATCGTGTCAAGTCAAAAGGTGTCACATAAAATGGGACGGAGGGAGTGTTCGTTTTTCAATGTTTAATTAGATGACTTATAAAACTATCTCTATCATTTACTACTTCTTAATCCATGCGTCAGGTCAATATTAACAACTATTGTCGAACAGAGGAAGTAATTAATTAAACCCTCTCATATTATTACTTATATCTAGCTAATTATATTGTAACATTTTGGTTGGTAGACATGGATAGTTGGAAAATGGATAACCCCAAGAGAGCAAAAATTTGCCCCAACAGGTGCACATTTCCATCAATTTGTTGTACCTCCTGTTTTGCCCTTTAGAAGTGATTGTACATATGGTAATCTTGCTGCTATGAGATTGCCTCCTCATGTCAAAGGACTTGGATCTTGTGAGGTAATTATGTTGTTATTGTCCGTCATTTGTTTTGTTATTTTTATTGTCTTCATAAATTATCACTTGTTTTCCACTCTGGTCGTTTTGTTTCATATCTAGTACTTTCTGTTTTTGGAGATGATACTTTTGATATGAGGGTCTTTCGGAAACAGCCTCTCTATCTCTATGAGGTAGTGGTAAGGTCTTTGTACAATTTATCCTCCCAGACCCCACTTGTGGAATTAATTATAAATACATAATTATCATAATTAATTAATGACTAATTAAGGATTTTTTTCCCTCTATAGTATACAATGGAAAGAGGAGTTGTACATGCATGCCATGCAGGAGGAGTTGTACATTCATTGGAAGGATGGACTCACCATGAAGTTGGGGCTATTGATGTAAACAGAATTGATTTAGTTTGGGAGGCTGCTTTGAAACATGGATTAATGCCTGTATCAAGTTTTACTAAGAGTGATTAATTAATTTTAATCTATTTCATTAAGTAACAAATCCAAATCAATTCTAGTTTCCAATTTCTAGGAATTAATGTAATTTCTTTGGCTAGATCTTTATTTAGTTGGATCTATGGACATCTAAGTCCATATATATATGCTTAATGATTTCATTATGTATAATGCAGAAATTTGAATTAAATTCATGATTCTGCCTTCACTATTCGTTCGGTCTCAATTTATATTAAACATTTCGAATTTTGAGATTCAAATAAGTCTTTTTTAACCATAATTTTTTCATATATTTTCAAATGTATTACATTCTCAATTATTATGGCATACAGTACTTTTTACATAATATTAAAAAACGTAAATTTTTCCATTTTCTGCAAACAGGTTTTTACTTGAACCGAGAGTCTGAAACAACCTCTCTACCTCCACTAGGAATAAGGTCTTCATACATCTTACCTCCTGGATAGGAACATAAAAACATTCTAAAATGAACTCACATATAAAAATGGGCTGGTTTATTCGTACTCTGGACTCTCTTTCTTAAGCGAAACTTGCTAATTTTTGTTAATGGGATATTTTAAGTGATTTAATTTAATTTAATCATTGCTTGACAAATTCACTCTAAAAATAAAAATTATAGGCAATAAAGTGATTTATATTAAATAATTTTAAATGTCTTTATTATATTTATATAGTATGAAGTAGGATACATATTTAAATTGTATTTGTGTCTAAATAGTAAGTATTTCTAGTCAAAATAATATTGTACATAATAAGTTTTCTAATTTTCCTTAATGTTTGATTTTTCACTAAGATAAATATAATTGCTAGGACTTATTTGTATCAAATTGATTCTACAAAATATTTAGACTAGGAACTAGACATGTTCACAGTGACATGGAAATTGATATATTTTCAACGAAACGTAACATGTGGAAATCGATTGACGTATTTTCTTCAAATTATTATTTCATTGGTGATAGAGTTGTTGTAGTAGATGAGATTGTTTATATAATCGCGAAGAGGATGAAAAATTTGTACAAATGTACTATAGTATGTGAGCGATTTGTATATCAGCTTGAAATGATAAAATAGAAGTTATTAAAATCAATCTAATCCAAATAAATTGCTAATAAGGCTTGAATTCTAGTTATTTTTTAAAAAATTTCTCTATGTTTTTTCCTATTTATACAAAATGAGATTCAGCAGCCTATTCTACTTTAAATAAAAAATAAAATTTAAAAAATTCAAATAGCTAAGTTCCATTGGTCAGTTGTAAAAACCTATAAACCTGGCCTGGCTGTTGAAGATAATAACCACTTTCAAGAATCTTGTTTGTTTTTTTCCTTCATAAATTTTGGTTTATTAATTGATGAAATTGCAAAGAGATGAAAATTGTGTCATGGGGAAATATGTCAAGTGTGATGGCACTATTGCTATTGTTGTATTTTTTGGAAGGAATTTATGGGATCAGATTTGTTCTAGACAGAGAAGAGTGTTTGTCTCACAATGTTCATCTTGAAGGTGACACTATTCATGTATCTTTTGTTGTCATCCAAGCTGACACTCCTTGGCATTCTGCTAATGAGGGTGGTGTTGATCTTATGGTACTTTTTTTTAAAACCCCATTTTATGTTGGGTTTAGGATTTTGCAGTACTTATTTTGCAAATTTTACTGTGTGGATGTGTTCGATACGAGGAAAAATGTTTTCTGGGAAAACAAGTGGTTTTCTTATTTATTTTCTTATGTTTGGTACATAAGCGCAAAAAAAAAAACGCATCCTAAAAATATTTGTTATCTCAAATAGGAAATGCCGGTCGAGGATTAGGGCAGAAGGTTAGTAAGTAGTTGATTGTTCTCATTTTCTATGTGCGTGGTTTCTTGGGGGTTTGGTTGGGGGGGGGATGGCGGTCGAGGTCGAGGATTAGGGTAGAAGGTTAGTGGATAGTTGATTGTTCTCATTTTCTGTGTGGGGTAAGGGTAGGGCTAGCCTCTTCCCCTCAAATAGGAAATGACGATCGAGGATTAGAGTAGAAGGTTAGTAGGTAGTTCATTGTTCTTATTTTCTCTGTGCGTGGTTGGGGGTGGTGGTGGTGGGGAAGTAGAGATGGCGGCCGAAGATTAGAGTAGAAGGTTAGTAGGCAGTTGATTATTCTCATTTTCTATGTGTGTGGTTGGAGGAGGGGGGGGGGGGGGGGAGGAGAATGGCGGTCGAAGTCGAAGATTAGAGTAGAAAGTTAGTAGCTAGTTGATTGTTCTCATTTTCTGTGTGTTGGGGTGGGGGTGGGGGTAGGGCTAGCCTCTTCCCCTTAAATAGAAAATGACGATCGAGGATTAGGATAGAAGGTTAGTAGGTAGTTGATGTTGTTAGGGAAGGGGGGGGGGGGGGGGGAGCTAGCCTCTTCCCCTCCACTTGTCCTCTTATTCAATTATAGTGTAGTTTCATATTCTTTGAGGTGTATTACTATTTGTTGATATATTTGTTTGTACCTTGCTAAGTTGTTGTCTCTTTTAAAAAGATATTGTCCTAAAAATATTTGTAATATCAAATAGGAAATGGCACAAGTTCATATGAATGTGGACATGACCTCATATAGGACGCTATGGAGCTCGAAAATTAGGGTAGACATTTTCTGTGTGGGAAAGGAGGTGGAGTGACCTCTTCCTCTCTTGCCCTTCTAGTAGTACTATGGTCAATTATCGCGTAATCTCGTATTCTTTGATGTGTATTACTCTGTGATGCATTTGTTTGTATCTTGCCGCTCTGTTGTCTTTTTTCTTATAATGTTGTGTCTTTCTATTTGAACCGATGGTCTATCCGAAGTAACTTCTCTACCACACAAAGTTAGGAGTAAGGTTTGTGTATATTCTACTCTCTCCATTATCCACGTGTGAGATTACCCTAGGTATGTTATTGTAATCTAAACAGATAGTATGGGCGAGGTGGGGTAGGGCAAGGGTGTCAAGTGGTGGCGATGGGGTTGAAGATGAAGTCATTTTCCTCATTTTTAAAGAAATTGTTTCCCCGGAGAAAATCAATATCAGGAACTTTGACCAACCAAACATGGGAAAAATTTCCCTCCACACCAAACACGCCCTCTGTGGCATCTTGTGATTTTTCGAGGCCGAGTTAATGAATTTTTGACTGTTTTATATGCAATATAGGGATAGTTGATGCATTTATTTGTTACAATGTAAGTTTTATGAAGTTGCTGCTGTAGACTCTTAGTTTGATGGAAGGGGATCCTTGGAGCAACTGTAGAGTTGTCTCCACGTGACTAATAGGTCACGTGTTCGCTGTATAATCAGCCGCTGATATTTGTGACAGGATAGACTGTCTTGGGGAGCAACTACCTTCTCTGAACTCTATGTAAATGAGAATGTTTTGTGCATTTGGCTGCCCTTTTAGACCCGATATTTTATTACCATCCGTGAGAATACGCCCTTTCATTTCTCTGTTACTAAGTAGGTGATAGTTCGTGTTGGTTGGTGCTTGTTTGACAGCACGTAGATTGAATTGTTTCTTCTATCTTATCTTGACTTGTTTGTTCCCTATTTTCAGATAAAGGGACCATCAGGTGAGCTAATTCATGGTTTCCGCGACAAGACTAGTGAGAAATATGAGTTTGTTGCTTCCAAGAAGGGCATTTACCAGTTCTGCTTCACGAATAAGTCTCCGTATGAAGAAACCTTAGATTTTGATGTGCACATTGCACATTACGCGTACTATGATCAGCACGCGAAGGATGGTAATAACCCCTTTTGGACTCTGTCATCTTCTTTCTTTGTTCTCTTTTGGTTTTGCTTAATCTTTTCGACTTAATGCCTACAGAGCACTTTGATCCATTGCTGGACCAGATATCAAAGTTAGAAGTAGCTCTTCAGAATATACAGTTTGAACAGCATTGGCTCGAATCACAGACTGCCCGCCAGGCATTACGTATGATTTTCTTATGACTTCACTGCTACATTTCCACCTTTTTTCTTTAAGACGGCTAAAGAACTATAAGATAAGTAAGCCTCTCCTGTCCATACAAGTGCACGTTTTAGCATCAGTAAGAATCTCTTCTTTGTGATAGTACAAAGGAAGAATTTGCCAAAATATTAGACAGGAGTCAAGACATTATCAGGGTTCGATGACTTAGGGGCGGGGCCAGCTTATGGTCAGGAATTCATCCTAACCTCCTTCCGTGGAAAATTATATTATTCATACATTGTTAAAATTACTTTTCACGTTTATATGTAGATGTTGAACTCCCTTCGACTAGTTTGTGTGTTTACTTCTTTCTATTTGAACTTCCTTAGTGAAAATTCTGGCTCCACCATCCCCGAACAATGTGAAATAATTGCAATTATGTTATTCAGGCTCCAAATATCCAATGATGGACGTGTAGGAGGAAAGGACAGGGTGTTAGACTCCTACATTGGTTGAGGGGAGGGGGGTCTCGAGTCTTATGTTAGTTGAAAATATCAGTAGTTTGTCTCCTTATATGGTTTTGGACAATCCTCATCCCATGATCTAGTTAAATGGAGTCGAGTTAGGACCAAGATCCATTTTCTTCACAGATAAGAAGATGCTTTTATAATGTCAAATATAACTCATATTGGAATTAACTATTTTCCTTGCTGGAAATGCAGTGAATGAAGGTATGAGCCAAAGAGCAATCACCAAGGCACTCCTTGAATCAGTAACCCTTGTTGGTGTCTCCTTTCTTCAGGTCTTCCTCCTACAACGCCTTTTCGAAAAGAATCTTCAGACAGTTAGAGTCTAGCTAATCTTCAGACACATCGGAACTTCACACCTTATCTTTTTTAGCAGAAAAACGAATCACATGCCATGTAGTTCACAGTTAATCAGTTGAAAGATCGCGTTTAAAAACCAAATAAGCCTTTTTTTCCCAGCTGATATGTAGCAGACAACTTGGATTCTTCATCATCTTGGGAGGTGAAACAGTGAGATGTTAATTTAGCAGAGGCAAATTCAGGTACACTACGGTTTCAACCTTTAAGATTTTTAGCATTAATTAACTCGGTGTATTTTTGATGAATTATGAGTTCATATATGCTACTTGTTGCAATTTTGATGAATTTCTACACATAAATTCAAGGCTGCATCTGCCTGTGGTGTTAAAACTAGGATCGAACCATATATATACATTCGAAAAACAAGTACAAATACAGTTAGATATACGTCTCAAAATTGTATAGTATTTAAATTTTGAATCTGATATTTGATTTCATTGAGCCTGCATACAGCTAAGACGTCTGTACTGCCTCAGCTATTCGCGTTCATTTAAAGGAAATGTCAATCGAGAAACATCAACAAAATAACAAGTAAAAGTAATGACAACAAAAACCACCCTCCTTCCTTGGCCTTGGCAAGAAAATGGAAGATAGAGACTAACTGTAGTTATAATAAACTCGAGATGAGAAAAAAGTTAAGCACAGATGCCATAATATGGTTCTGATAGCAAAAAACTGTAATTTCAGTTATATATATATGATAGTTTTATTCCACCAGGATCCGTCATAGCTCGACTACAGCTCCAGTCTTCTGGAACAGTTCTATAGCATTATGGTTTCGAAAAAGATTTACTTGAAATTGCAGTGTCTAGGATGAGACAAATTTCTTCATTCGGCAGCACCAGACCGCATACAGCAGAGCCATTTCTTCTGAAAAAGGAACATGTAAACAAGGTTATTGATCTAGAACTTATGAAATCAACTAGTGTTTAGTCTCTATTGGGATTTGAACCCGAAACCTCATGCTCATGGTGTTCAACCCACGTCATTTACTAAATCACACCCTTGGGCGCGAGACTCCGTGAGTGTTTAGTGTTCAGGTATATCAAAAAGTCACAGATAGCAGGCAAAATGCCAAAAGTACAAAACTAAATTGTAATGCTCCTAGATGCACATCTAAGAAAACATTAAACTGTATCAACTATACACACCGGGGTCTTTAGAGGAAACAGACATTGCACCTAACTCGACTCAAAAGTTAGCTCATGGGCAAAAATTGTCAAAAAGCATATAAGGAGACAACAATGACTCCCTCAACCAATGTGTGGGACATTCTACCTCCCAATTCATACGCAAGGCTAGACATTTTGAGCGTGGACAACTAACTTGCAGGCCCAACTTTGGGTAAAAACCATGTTGAGAAAATAGACTTTGAACCTAACTCAATCGCGAAATGTTAGTCATCCAGTGAAAGATTGTCCAAGACAAGACAACTTCCCACTCTCTCGACCAACTTGAGATATCCTAACATCATCCTATAAGTGTAGAGACGCAACGTTCATGAAATGATTTCCTGGAACCATCACAAGTTGGGGCATGGATGACATAAATTGGTAGACAGAGTCAGCCAGAACTTACAGATTGAGGCTTCCCAAGTGTTGCTGTATGCTTGCAGTTACTCTTTGGTGTCGACGCTGCCTTGTCACCTGATCTTTTCTCGTTTCTAGCTTTGTTAAAGATTACCGTGTAGCCATCAGCTGAAGCTGGGTCATTAACATCCCACTCTCCAAATTTTGGAAGTGGTCGACCTGCTCCCTGTAGAGATCAAACAGATAACTATGAGATGAATATAATAACTCAAATTGACTCGTACTCAACTCGTATATCATAATCAATCCTTTTTTGGTGATACACCATGGTATCCTGGCTAGTTTGCACACATGTTGACTAATTTCACAGAATACTTGACACCTGATATCAACAACACGTACCAGATAACTCTATCCACCACCACACAGCTAGTACATACATGTTAAAACTCTATAAACTAACAGTACTAGTACCAGAAGTCATTCTTTTTCATCTTTCTAGCTTAGAAAATGCATATAAAATCTTTCACAAGACTTCAATGCATTGATCTTGGCATCTTTTGTCCTCCATTATACTATGGAAAAAAAAAGCTCCATGTTACCTAAAGGTCCAAAAATATCCTTTTCCACTAACTACTCCCTCTGTTCCAAAATACTCGTCACAATTTCCTACTTGAGAGCCAAACGATATGAACTTTGGCCAGTTTTTAAGATATAACTTTTCATAATATTAATCTAAGAAAAGTTGCAGTTTACCGTACTTCCCGTACAGTTCTTACGTATCTAAAATTTAGTTTTAAATAATCAAATTACTCTAATCTAATTTAACTTAAAAATTATTCAAATTGACCCTCAATAAACAAAACGTAAACAGAACGTGACAACTAATTTAGAAGAGAGGAAGTACTTTATTCCACGGTAAACATATATATATAAAATAGGAGATAGATCTTAAAACAACAAAAATGCTTAGTGGCATAGCCACATATCGCCCAAGGTAGCCAATTGTACACCTTTCATCAAAAAATTATATTGTGTATATAGAAAATTATACAAAATATATCAATAAAAAATATTTTTTATACATATATATTATATCTGGGACATCTTTAATAAAATTTCTGACTTTGCCACCAAACAAAATACCTAGTATAATCACGCAAATGGGGTCGACGATACAGGATATACACAAACTTTGCCTCTGACTTTTACGAGGTAAAGAGATTATTTCTGACAGACGCTCGACACAACGATACATTACCAAAACAAGCTAGAAAGCAAAATTAACAACAGCCAGATAGATCATAAAATGATATTATAATTAAATTCATATGGAAATTATAAAATTTTCACAAAAAAATCAACAATTCATTTTGTGAAAGAATTACATACCGCCATGGATTTGGAGTTTGGAAATACAGAAATTCTTTCTGTATATGATTGATTTGATTTTATATATATATATTTTTTTAATTAATTTCTCCTTCTCTTTGAAAAAAAAAAGGCAGAGCCTTTTCTTCAGGAGAAAAAAGAGAGAGAAATTCTCTCTTTTTTTTTTCGCTCACTCTATAACTGAAATTTGAAATTTTTGGTGAAATAATAAAAGGAAATGAGGAAAGATAGAGACGTAACAGTTGGCTCATTTTTTACCGATAAACGTTTAAATTTATATAAAATTGAACAAATATATTCACGCGTCTTACATATTACTTTATATGAAAATTTGTGTCCTACGTGATGTCTTACATATATCATGTCATGTAGAACTTATATATCTACTTATATAAAAATTATATAAATTGCGTATAACCAAAATTGAAAATTTTATATAAATATAAAATGAAATCAAGTTAAAAAAATATATTTATATATTATGTCTTACTTTACTGATCATATGAATATATATATATATATATATATATATATATATATATATATATATATATATATATATATATATATATATATATATATGTATATATATATATATATATATGATCAATATTTTTTTATTAAATACTATTTTTTCAATTTATTTTTTTTACATATATCCTCAAATGTTCATTATGTCATTAAGTTAAATATTTAAAATATGTTATCTCTTTTAATCATGAGCAATAACCTTAATAAGTGGTAAATTTCATTGATATTGATATGTATAATTAAATGAAAAATACATATTTTATGTAATTAATTTACTTATGTATTGAACAATGATAAGCACATTTAAAAACGTTTTCAAAATATCAGTCGGATATATTTAATATTAATAGTTTATTATATATTTATGTACTCAAATAAAATATTTAGATATTTTTAATTGCGCATTAGTAAAAAATTGAACTTGTATAAAGTAAAATAAGTAAACGCACATGTTGTACAAGGCATAATATACATAAAATGTCGCGCAGAATGTCAGTAGGATGTGAATTGCCACACAACATGTTAAGTAAAATATGTGTGTTCTACTTGTTCAATTCTATATATACAAGTTTAAGTTTCTACTTGTGCACATTCAAAATTGAAGAATATATATGTTAAACGAGGCCAAATTATAAAAATATATTTATATATTATGCTTTAAATTTACAACAATTTTGAAGGATTGTGAATGTATTTGGTATAATTAGCATTAGAGGTTGAAGTTATGTTGGTACTATTCTGCCACTAGATCACTATGGCTTGTTGCGCGATATATCAATCCATTTTTGATGATTTTACTTCTTTCTTTAATTGTTGTTCTGGTGTTTCTGATCGTCAAAGTATTATTTTTTCAAAATTTAAGTTAAAAGAGGTGAATATTTAAATGTACTCATGAAATTTATTTTGGGGCAAATATGAATTCAACTTACAAAGAACACCAAATACAAATATCAAAATCTTTCTGCGATAAAAATAAAAAAAATGAAGTTGATTCGCTTCCTGCGATGGAAATAAAAAATAATGTATTTATAAATTTAATGATATGAGATAATAATATTTGTGTAATTATATATAGTTGTGTACTCAATGACATAAGCTATACAATCATAATTTTTTTATTTATTAATTGACATGATACACACGCACAAAGTACTAAATAGTAAAAATATAATTTTATCTAAAATAAAATATTTTTTTTAAAAAAACAAAATATTCAAACAACATTTCTAATGGTCTTCACACTTTTAATATAGTAACGAGAAAACGTTAGAAAAAATACATGCATGTTTAATTTTTTATAGTCAATCTTTAGATCTACCTTTTTAATTACTATTATTTTTAACTACTCTTGTACGTTATTAAGAATTCAATATACTTTCATGTCACCTAATATTGTTAGTTTAGCAAAAAGATTAAAAAATTAATATTGTTAGGAAAAATAATACTAAGAAATGAACAAGAACTAGAAATTGTTACGTGTCAATAAATGTGTGATAAGGACTTTACACCAATTAACAATAAAAAAATAAATAGATGAAAGTGATTTATGTCTTCCAATTTTATTTTAAAAATTAAATTCTTCTAACAACTTTAAAATGATGGATGTTTTTGCAATCCCCTACCCTTTTATTTCAATTAACTTTTTTAAATATCTATTTTATTCTTATGTTATTAATTTTTATCTTTTCTTTTTATTTCTTTAAAATCATGATATTTTAATTTTTTTTTAAATCTATACTTGAAATTTTCTATAAGAAAAGATATGTATTAAAAAAATTTTGCCAAAAAAATGAAAAATATTGATTAAGTGAACAATAAATGATAAGAATAAAAATTTATTTTATAAATAGTAATGAAAACTCTGATATTTATCTATTTATCTATATATATACATGCACTCGTGAGTGCTAGCTTTATAAATATATTTAATGCAGATAATAACAAATATAATTATGAGTAAAATATATTTTATAAGAATTTCTAAAAGATCATTTATTTATATTGTAATAAATTTAAAACTATAATTTAGAAAATATTTATTAATGATAGTCAAAACTTATTAATTTATATATAAAAACAAGAGATGAGTAGAAATTAAATATATCTACATAATTAGTGCATAATAATAATAATAAAATATAGCACTAGTTTTTTTTAATAAATTCATAAAAAAGACTACCCTACTTATAATGTTGATGAAAATAAATAAAAATATATAAATACCTAAAATAAAAGATAAAATATTACATATAATTTAAGAAGATATTTCAGAGATGAATGATTAAAAATATTAAAAGAGATCTATTATTCAAAGTTAATATGAAGTTTAATTTTTAAATCAAAGTTAATGAATATAAATGATTTACACCTTAATATAAATATAATTTCTTCATTTTAATTTATTTGTCTTATAATTTTTTTTAAAAAAATAATATTTTTTTAATTTTAATCGTTTATATGACATTTTTAATAACATAAACTTTATAATATTTTATAAAATTTTATCAAAGTAATTATAAATAAAAAGAAAATGATGAGCAATAAAACAAAGGAAAATTATTATCCACCGACACTGATTTGGATTGTCGGAAGAGAAACCGGGAGTAGCCGGTAAAAACAGCAAAGTACAGCCTGTTCACAATTTTACACTTAAAAAAGCTCCACAAGTTTGTCACTTTCACTTAAAACAACTACATTTATGCAATATAGTTTAGGTACCCCTCTGTTTCTTGAGTAAAAGAAATGGAGGCCAGTGCTGGAATGGTAGCTGGATCTCACAAGCGTAATGAGTTGGTTCGAATTCGCCATGATTCTGATAGTGGGGTATGATTCTTGAATTGTGTCCTAAAAAAGTTATCTTTTTTGTTCTTAATTCAGTAGATCTGATTGGTTATAATGTGATTCTGATAAATCCTACATCATTTCATCTATCTGGATGTAAGTGTTCGAGTTGACTGAGATTTATGATAAGGTTTGAATCTCAAAGTGTTCAGTTTCAGTTTCTGAATTTGTGTTCTTAATTCAGTGTTGTTGACTTTTCTGATAAAGTTTTGATCTTTTCATCAATTTGGACTTCAAAGTATTTACATTACTTCTTTAAGACTTAGGGGTTGTATTTGGTGGTTGAAGTAGAGTGTTTTTGTTAGTCCAAGACTGGTTTTTTCCCATGGAATTGGAAGTTTATTGATGTTATTAACCTTATTTCTGATTTGATTACTTTATATGCTTCAATGTATTGCTTTTCATTTGGGATGTGATGTTTATGCTGTGGTATCAAGATTTGAGTTCTTTTTGGAATGGAAATTTGTTTTTATTTTTCAAAGGGATGTATCAAGATTTGAGCTCTCTATAAACATATACAATTTGTTTTTTCCCCTTCCATTGGGGTGGGTTGGTTTTGGGGGGTGGGGGGCTCTTCCACTCTTCAAGACCCCACCTCCCACCTCATGCGGTTGGACATTTAGTGCATGGTCAAATTTAATTTGGGGCCAATATCAGGTGAAACTGGTCTTACTCGAATACCACGTGAAATTAAGCCTTAGGCTTAACTTACATCCCAAAGGCTAGCTCAAACGGAGGAGGATTGTTTAGATAAAGAGACCACCTATCTCATTAACCACCGATATGGGAATTCTTCATTCTTCCATGTATACAACCTTGATGTATATTCTTTACTGAAAGTTTTTCGGAAATGTACTTTTTTGGTACATCAAATCTCAGTGGTTTTGGCTCTTGTGTTATCCTAATGTAGTAATTGATGGCTGCTATAGGAGAAAGATAAGCATGTTCAATTTTGGGATTCATTTTAGATCCGCAATTAGTTCAAGAGTATGGATTATGAATATTTCTTTCATTTTTCTTTGTATGTTTGGCACAAGAATGTCAATTAAAATTTTAAGTCTATATATTCGGTTCAAGGCCCCACATTTCACATTTCGAGCATTCATTTCCTTTTTCAATGAACTGAGATGCATTTTTTTTCAGAATTACTTTTATGGACAAATATAGGTTGGTGAAATTTTTCAATGTAGAAATCAAAAAGATAATCACCTCTAAACGGAGTTGTTTGAGTTCATTCACTTTGAGAGGCCTTCTTGAAATGGTTGAATCTACTAATTTTTAGTTTCCAGTACCCTCCATCCAAATGATTAAATGACCCCTCTGCTTCTAGTTTATTAGACTGAAGCTTGAGTAGGTTTGCATGTATACACTGCTTAATCTAAATTCTTGTTAATTTATGTGGACATGTTGGTGCAGCCGAAACCCTTGAAGCCTCTCAATAGTCAAATATGCCAAATTTGTGGTGATACTGTTGGGTTGACTGCTAGTGGTGATGTATTCGTCGCTTGTAATGAGTGTGCATTTCCTGTTTGCCGGGCTTGTTATGAGTACGAGCGCAAAGATGGCAATCAATCGTGTCCTCAATGCAAGACCAGATACAAGAGGTTCAAGGGTGAGTTAAATATCTTTTTCTGTTGCCTTTTTGGTTCTTGTGCTTTCATTTTTACTAGACTTTTGAAACTAAATCATTGCTTGGTCAATGTATTAGGGAGTCCACGAGTAGATGGAGATGATGATGAGGAAGATGGAGATGACATCGACAATGAGTTTAATTATGCCCAAGGAAACAGCAAGGCCAGACAGCAATGGCAGGGTGATGATGCTGGTCTCTCTTCATCCTCTAGACACGCATCTCAGCAACCGATCCCTCTCCTTACAAATGGCCAGCCAGTGAGTGATAATGTGCTTATGTTGTCATTTTTGTTGCTTTGGCTGTATTTTTGTTTCATTAATCTGTTGTTTCCTTATTTGGGAGTGAAGTGTTGTTGATTGGATTTTCCGCAGGCAATTCAGTTTTGAATGCTGATAACAAATTGATGCTTCAAATGAATTGATTTTTAATATATTATTGAAATAATCACTTATTTAGCCAATCAGACATGGACACATGGTCTTGGATCCTTAATTATTGAATGCCCCATGAAGCAAAAACTAAACATCATTCAAGTCCTTTTCCCTGCACTAAACTTTACAACAATCTCTAGAAATTTTGATATTTGACTGTCCTCCTTGTCTTTCTGATTTTGAAATCTCAACTTCTGAACATCTGGCTGTGGGTTTACGGCTGATGGATGAAAACTGAAACGGCCACTGTTCTGCTTATCAGGTTTCTGGTGATTTTCCTAGTGCAACTACTGATACGCAATCTGTAAGAAGTATGTCTGGACCCTTAGGCCCTGGAGACAAGCATGCTTCCCTGTCTTATGTTGATCCAAGACAGCCTGGTACAGGCCTACTTGAATATACTCTTTAGTCAAATGAAGTAATGTATTAAAACAATTTGTTCTTCCACTAAACTTCTGATAATTTCATACTTTTGCAGTTCCTGTAAGAATTGTGGACCCCTCAAAGGACTTGAATTCTTACGGGCTTGGAAGTGTTGACTGGAAGGAGAGAGTAGAGGGTTGGAAACTTAAACAGGAGAAAAATCTGGTCCATTCGACAAACAGATATGCAGAAGGGAGAGGCGGAGACATTGAAGGGACAGGATCAAATGGAGAAGAGCTACAAATGTAAGCATTTTATTGAATGAATGAAAACTATTTAGGGAACATACGATATATTATAGATGACTAGATCAAACTTTTGCTCCCTCTAATAATTCCAGCACTGATATCCATCTCACTCTCACTGCAAAGATCTTGTAATACTTAGTTTGAGAAGTGAAAAGTTAAAAAAAATTCCCCTTTTATTGTCCTGGAACTAGTATGATGTCCATCTCACCATCACTTCTAAAATTTGTAGCACCTAGTTTGGGAAATGAATTTCCTTTCTGTTGTCCTGGAACTGTTTTTCTCTGTTTACTAGTCAACCTTACTTGGTTTTGTAATACTCTTTTCCTGTCATTTCATCCTTATTCAGAGTGCTGCAAGAAAATATAATTCAAAACAATGATACTTACTAGTTTTCTCTTTGGCAGGGTTGACGATGCTCGCCAGCCTATGAGCCGTGTGGTGCCTATCCCTTCATCCCACCTTACCCCATATCGGGTTGTAATCATTTTGCGGCTGATAATCTTGGGCTTTTTCTTGCAATACCGGCTAACTCATCCAGTGAATGATGCATATCCTCTGTGGCTAGTATCAGTTATTTGTGAGGTCTGGTTTGCCTTGTCCTGGCTTCTCGATCAGTTTCCAAAATGGTCTCCAATCAATCGTGAGACATACCTTGACAGGTTAACCTTGAGGTTAGTTGCTATGATATTCTTAGGGAGAAATTGTTTGATTAATTGAAGGTTTCAAATATTTCATTTCCTTTGAGGATAAATACTATGTTTCAAATCCCGTGGTCTAGTTTGCAGTCTTGAAAGTCTTTTTCTCACTTTCTCAGACATGATAGAGAAGGGGAGCCTTCGCAGCTTGCACCTGTTGATGTCTTTGTCAGTACGGTGGATCCTTTGAAAGAACCTCCTCTCATTACTGCAAACACAGTATTGTCCATCCTTGCTGTTGATTATCCCGTGGACAAGGTGTCATGCTATGTCTCAGATGATGGTTCAGCAATGCTAACGTTTGAAGCTCTTTCTGAGACCGCAGAGTTTGCAAGGAAATGGGTTCCCTTCTGCAAGAAGTTCAACATAGAGCCTCGGGCCCCTGAATTTTATTTTGCTCAAAAGATAGATTATTTGAAAGACAAGGTTCAGCCTTCTTTTGTGAAAGAGCGCAGGGCAATGAAGGTACAAATGAAACTTCAATGTGTTGAAATTTAGCAATGGGGACTTTGTGCATTTCATTCATGTCTTAGAAATAACACTTCTCTTTGATGTTAATTAAGTTTTATTCATAACCTAATGCTCCATTAGTTGAACTCTATTATTTTTGATAGGATTGTGAAAGGCTGCAAGTCTAAGATCCCTTAACAATCAATGTATGCAGAATAAGTAGTTGTGGAGATCACATTAACCGAGATTTTGCTAGTTAGCTGCATAGTGATTTACATAGATCATTTGCGAAGTTCTGCGAGTTGGGAAAGCTCAGGCCTCTTTGTTGCTAGGATTTATGTCGATAATACTGCTAACATTCCTTTTTCTCTGTGATAAAGTTTTGGCCAATCAAATAATTATAATAATCTGTCAATTTTGACTTTTGCAGAGGGAATATGAAGAGTTTAAAATACGAATCAATGCTCTTGTTGCAAAAGCGCAAAAAATGCCCGAAGAAGGTTGGACAATGCAAGATGGAACACCTTGGCCTGGAAATAACCCTAGGGATCATCCAGGAATGATCCAGGTTTTTTTTCTCTGTCTCTAATTATGTGTAAGTTCATTCACTGTACAAATTTTCCTGTTTTTAATTACTTCGGATTATAGGTCTTTTTGGGGCACAGTGGTGGCCTTGATACTGATGGAAATGAACTTCCTCGTCTGGTCTATGTTTCTCGTGAGAAGCGACCAGGTTTTCAACACCACAAGAAAGCTGGAGCTATGAATGCTTTGGTAGGCTTCTGATAATTACAATACGAGATTTTCCAATTTTATTGAGCATGCCATCAAGTTGAATAGTTCTATTTTATACACACCTCATGGTTGTGATAATGCAGAATGTCTCATAGCATATTGATAATATTGCTCTTCTTATGCAATCTGATGTACCTTCAATTTTCTGCAGATTCGTGTTTCTGCAGTTCTTACCAATGGGGCATATCTTTTGAATGTCGACTGTGATCACTACTTCAACAACAGCAAAGCACTTAAAGAAGCTATGTGTTTCCTCATGGATCCTGTTCTTGGAAAGAAGACATGCTATGTTCAGTTCCCTCAACGATTTGATGGCATTGACTTGCACGATCGATATGCTAACCGCAACATAGTGTTCTTTGATGTAAGTGTCACATACACATTCCCCAGATTGCTTATCAACCACCTCTGGTATGTCAAGAGTCATGTTTGAGTTGGAGTGCTCATTTCATTATATGTTCGTATTTCACAGATCAACTTGAAAGGGTTGGATGGTCTTCAGGGTCCTATGTATGTGGGAACTGGATGTTGTTTTAACAGGCAGGCCCTATACGGATATGATCCTGTCTTAACTGAGGCTGATTTGGAGCCAAACATTATTGTGAAGAGCTGTTGTGGTGGGTCAAGGAAGAAGGGAAGGAGTGGAAACAAGAAATACATTGATAAGAAGAGGGCGGCAAAAAGAACAGAATCCACTATCCCAATTTTCAATATGGAAGACATTGAAGAAGGCGTAGAAGGTATGTCCTTAGAAAATCTTGGTCCATTCTCTGTGGTAAAATTAAGTATTCTACTTATAAATAAGTCAAATATTGTTTTATATAGCATCTAACTTCTGAGTGATTACTACTAAGATATACTTGGGAAGTATCATATTTTTGACACTCTTAAGGTTCTTCTCTATCAGATATATGAAGCATTTGGAAGCAAACGGGGATAACCTTTTTATGATATTTCCCTGTTGATGCTTCATTCAGCAGTATGACTTTTTTTGAGATTGCATTCTGCAGTATTACTTGAAAACTCAGTTTAGCTGAATGTGAATATTGTAACTCTCAACTCTTATACTGTTCTGTGTTTAATTTGACTAACCAATGTTTTCAATTCTCCCAACTTCTCAACCTGTCTCATAGCCGAGTCTGCTAAACGTATGGATACCTTCATAACATTGTTGTTTGTTGATTGTTTTCTTCTGATTTGCAGGATATGATGAGGAGAAGTCTCTGCTTATGTCACAGAAGAGCTTGGAGAAACGGTTTGGTCAATCACCGGTGTTTATTGCTGCCACCTTTATGGAACAAGGAGGCATTCCCCCATCCACTAATCCTGCCACTCTTTTGAAAGAAGCAATCCATGTTATTAGCTGTGGCTATGAGGACAAGACTGAATGGGGAAAAGAGGTACAACATTTATTGAGTTATATACTGTTACGAGTTAGTTGTCCATTTCGCTTGCCTGCATTATCTTATTGTGGCGCAAAAGCCCTTAAGCATTTGTGGTTTTCTATCAGATTGGGTGGATCTATGGATCTGTCACTGAAGATATTTTGACTGGGTTTAAGATGCATGCACGAGGATGGTATTCCATATATTGCATGCCTCCACGGCCAGCATTTAAAGGGTCTGCTCCTATCAATCTTTCCGATCGTTTAAACCAGGTGCTCCGGTGGGCCTTGGGTTCTGTTGAAATCCTGTTGAGTAGGCATTGCCCAATATGGTACGGCTACAGTGGCAGATTGATGCCTCTGGAGAGATTAGCATATATTAACACCATTGTCTATCCTATCACATCTTTACCTTTGCTTGCTTACTGTACCCTTCCTGCCATCTGTCTTCTGACGGGGAAATTTATCATTCCTGAGGTAAGTTAAAAGTTCCATTCAGATGCCTTATGCTGTAAAGTTTCAATATTTGATTGATTCATCGAATACGGATAGAATGATTTCCATGCAGTTCTTGTTCAAATTAAGAAGGGATAGGTATACTAACTTATCACACCGAAATGATCCCCTTCTCTTGTACGTACATTTCTAAATTACTGTATGTTTGTAAATAATTCTCAATTACTTGCAGATAAGCAACTATGCCGGCATGTGGTTCATTCTTCTCTTCCTTTCCATTTTCGCCACTGGTATATTGGAGCTTCGTTGGAGTGGTGTGAGTATTGAAGACTGGTGGAGAAATGAACAGTTCTGGGTCATTGGAGGCACGTCAGCTCACTTGTTTGCGGTTTTCCAAGGTCTCCTTAAAGTGCTTGCTGGGATTGACACCAACTTTACCGTCACATCCAAGGCAAACGATGAGGATGGAGAATTTGCCGAGCTTTATGTGTTCAAATGGACGACTCTGCTTATCCCTCCCACGGCCATCCTTATTGTGAATCTGGTAGGCATTGTGGCAGGCGTTTCGTATGCCATCAACAGTGGATATCAATCCTGGGGTCCTTTATTCGGGAAGTTGTTCTTCGCGATTTGGGTGATTGTCCACTTGTACCCTTTCCTCAAAGGTCTGTTGGGACGTCAGAATCGTACTCCCACCATTGTCATTGTCTGGGCTGTTCTCCTTGCATCCATATTCTCATTGCTATGGGTGCGCATCGATCCCTTCACATCCGATGCTACAAAGACGGCTTCAAGAGGGCAATGTGGCATCAACTGCTAGTCTAAATTGCACGGACTCTTCACTGTCGATGCTGCACCTGCGTTGGGTTCTCCAGAATACCTACTTTTGAAGAATCCGACACGCATGTTTGCCCTTGTTGTATTTGTATAGAAGAAAACTAAGGTGTTATACTCATTTTGTAGAATTCATGGTCATATTATGTTTGCCCTTGTATTGTATAGAAGAAAATTAAGACATACTCGTTTTGTACCATCAAACTCTATTGGATTCTTGCAGTTTGTTTACACTTTACCGCGATAGTATGGTAAATCTGCACTTACATTAAACTGAATTATGTATGGAATATAAATTATATTAAAATTATTTTAAAATATATTGTTTGTTTGGTAAGAAAATGGCACAATGTGAGATAAATGTATTATCCATCAATGAAACTTATATTATATATATTTTATAAATAGTTTTCTTTAATATGAATTAAAATTGTATTATAAATGTTCATTGAAAATAAGTTGTTATTGTTGTAAATGATAAATATTTTCTTAATCTAGTATATCTATATAAGTTTCCTGAAAGTTCTACTTCGGTGGGTTACTTTTTAATAAATAATCATTAATTCTAGTGATACTTTTTATTATTACCATTTATAGTAATATTATGAAAAATTTGCACTTTTATTAAAGGTGAATTATGCAGCAACAATAACAACACGGCCAGTGGAATCTCCACAATTGGGGTCTGGGGAGGGTAAAATGTACGCAGACCTTATCACTACCTCATAGAGATAGAGAAGACTGTTTTCGGAAGACTATCGTCTAAAAAATATCAAGCACCAAAAGCAGTATATACTAGATATGAAAAAAGAAAATCAACATATAAATACAATAAAAATAACATAAAAATTAGACAATAACAACACAAAATATAAAGACATAACTAATCCTATAAACCTACTGTATCACAAGGCTAGACATCATTCTACCCCTACAAGCCTATAACCTTCTACCCTAATACGCCACTTCCACTCTTTTCTATCTAAGATCACGTCCTTGGTGAGATAAAATTTTGCCATATCCTGTCTAATCATTTATGCATGCAATATAAATATAGTGTAAGTATTTCAAAATATATTATACTTGTTTGGTAAGAAATTGACACAATGTATTATAAATATATTATAAAGCCTGATAAATATATTATCTATTAATGAAACTTGTATTATAAAAATCATAGAAAACTACATGGATGTAAAATTGCCCAATTGAAATAAACAACAACAACAAACATACCCAATGAAATTTCACACCTGAGGTCGGGGAGGGTAGTGTATGCAAATTTTACCATTATCATTACCCCATAGAAGTAGAAAAAGAAAGACGCTAAAATTAACAAATCAAAAATAGAAAATGACAACACAAGTAAATAAATATAAGACTAATCATGACGGAGTACGATTTTAACTAATATTTCAATTTCACATCCCAATTAAGTAGACGGAGCGTCGTCGTTTTGCAGTTCATTCAAACGATTCTGCAGATTGAAAACAACAGTATTGATCCAAGCCTCAAACTTATTCACTTCATACGCATTGAGCTGCTCAATCGACTCCCACCAACCTTTCTCCCTCGCTTCAATCACTTGATCAAAGAATTTTTTCTTCGCAATCGCAGCGCCTTTCACCGTCTCAAGTTCTTCAAGTCTGCTTTTGAGTTCCTTCACTGTTTCTCGATTACGAGCAGCGACTAGAAGAGAACTTTCACTAAATTCAATGCCAGGATTTTGAAATCGAGAAACAATTGCTTCAGGATTTGGGTGAAAAAATGAGAAAGGATTACCAGTAGGAGAAAAAAATATGATTCCGATGTCAACGCCGCACTCGAAGACGAGTTCGCTGGCCTTTTTGTATAAACCCTCACGGCGCTTCGAGAAGCTAGCGTAAAGGTTCTCTTGCTTTTCTATTTTTCTCATTGGTATCTTTCGGCGCCCTTGGCTCTTCTTGCTCACCATGGCTAAAAATTTATTATCAAAAATGGTTAAAACTTATTGATAAAATATTTTTTTTTAATATAACAATAATATACCGGTTAAATTTCACAAGTGGGGTCTGAAGAGGGTAGAATATGATATTTAAAAATGGGAAATGCATTTCTATTTATATACATCAAAATTTTGATTGCATTAAATATTTTTCCAAATATTATATTGGTAGAGATCTATTCAACATAGTGAAAATAGGAAACACAATAAATTTAATGCTTAAATTAGTAAATAAATAAAATAAATGTCAAATTTTTTAAGTTAAATTAGTAAATAAAATAAATTTCAAAAATTTTTAAAGTTAAATTAGTAAATAGAGTGAAATCTAGAGTTTTAAGTTAAATCAATAAATAAAATGAAATTTAGACTTGTAAGGAAAAATAATAAATATCTTATTATATTCTTGAACTTTATCAAGTTGGGGAAAACAAATATGAATATATTTTTTTAAAGATAAATTAGTAAATAAAATAAATTTCAATTTTTTAAAAAGTTAAATTAGTAAATAGAATGAAATCTAGAGTTTTAAGTTAAATCAATGAATAAAATAAAATTTAGACTTTAAAGGAAAAATAATAAATTTATCAAGTTGGGGAAAACAAATATGAATATAATTTGAAGGAACACCAACTACATACAAAAATTTTCAAATTTTATAAATAAAAAGCAAACAACATTTTTGGTGGAAATTTTTTAAAAGTGCATTAACACAATAAAAATAGAAAAAATTATTTAGGTTAATACTTTTTAATAAATAATTATTGATTTCAACGATATTTTTTTTTATCAATTACAGCAGTACATAGTAATACTATGATAAATTTACACTTGTATTAACTATGCATACAATATAAATGTATCATAAGTCTTTAAAAATACATTGTGCTTACTTTGTAAGAAGTTGACACAATAAGTATTAAATTGTGTGATAAATGTATTATCCATCAATAAAACTTGTATTATATATATATTTTATAAATACAAGTTGCCTTAGCTTGCCCAACCCTTGTCATGCCTTATTCACGTCAATCAACAAATTATTTGTTTCGAGTTTTTAAACATATAAACCAAACTAATAAAATTCAAGTTTTTCAATCTCAATTTTTTTTAGTTTTTTCAAACTACTCAGATTTTTGGGTTTTTGTTAAAAAAAATTCTCGTGGTTTTACGTTTTTTTTATTTTTTAATAAAGTATTCATAAAAATATATAGTAATTAACTTGTGCTTAAGATATTTCCTTAGTCCTATCAAAATATAAATATATAGGGTGTTTCTTACAAAATATAATATGAGTGAAGACACTAAGATATTTAACAAAAAATAATAATGAAATCACATAAAATAAATATTATAAATAAATAAGTCAAAATAAAAATGATCATACTTTTAAAGTACTAAGTCATACTAAAATATATACTTATTTATTAAAGTTAATTAGATTATGTATTTTAATTATCAAAACCAATGTAAAATTAAAGAACAAATATTCATTATTATTGTCATTCGTACCGTTGAATTAATATTTTTTGCTATCATTTGATTATTTCATTTGAGCTTTATAGTTACTAATATGGAAAACTTACTCAAAATATACCATATTTAAAAAAATATTTATCATTTATAGCTGTATAATTTTAATACATATATAATTCAAATTTTTTTTGGTCAAAACAAGCCTAATAGATTTTACAACACTTATAATATATTTATATTGCATTCAAATTTTTTTAGTACATAGTGCAATACATCTATATTATATGCATAAATCATTTTTAACTCATAATACAATTCTTTTACCAAAATAAATATAACACATTTATAATGCATATATATTATACATATAATTCACTTTTAATACACAGTGCAGTTGCTATAGATGATAAATATTTTTTTAAATCTGGTATGTCTAGGTAATAGATACTAAATATTTTATAAAAAGAACTCAAAAAGGTAATCATCCCTATTAATATTTATGGACTATGGTCTTTATTAGATCATCCAAAATTCCAAGTCAAACTTGAAATAATATGTTAAAAAACAAAAACTATAAAAAAATATAAGAAATATGCACAAATTATATTAAAGTAATATATGCATACATATATATAATTAATAATGTTGAATTAATTTGGTCGCGGATTGACTTTTTAAAGTTAAACCAAATCAATCAAAATATAGTCAATACCCCAAATCAAGTCAAGTCAAACTGCTACTCAATTTTTTTCTCGAGTTGACTCAATTTATAATTTAATTTAATTTTATTCACCCCTAAATTTGCTTTGTCAAAAACTTTTTTAAGTAGTGTTTGTTATCTTCAATCATCATGTGTTGATATCCAACAAATCACTTTTCAACAAGATTTAATACTTTCTCTGTTTAAAAAAGATCGATTCAGTTTAATGTGACATAAATTTTTTTAAAAAAAAATTAATCTTATAATCCTAAAATAAAATTATGTTAAATATATCAAAATGCACTTTAATCTTGTGGCCTTAAATATAGTTAAAATTAAAATATTATCAAAAAAGAAAAGAAATCATTCTTTTTTACACAAATTTTTTTTTAAAAATAATTCTTTTTTAAACGAAGAAAATATAATTTAACACTTTAATTTCCCTTTCTATGAAGAATCTAACTTTGCATCAATTGCTAATAAAATACAAGTCCAAAAATTTAATTTCAAAAGAATAATATAAATTCAAATATTATTAAGAAATCATAGCAAAGTACATGCATGCAGAATTACTGAAACATAAAATAAACTAAGAACAAACATAAAAATATCTCAATAATATAAATTTAAACTAAGGACAATTCATTTAGCTCCCTTTTCCAATTCATTCAAACGATTCTGCAGATTGAAAACAACAACATCAATCCAAGCTTCAAATTTCTCCACTTCATATGCATTCATCTGCTCAATACACTCCCACCAACTTTTCTCCCTTGCTTCAATCATTTGTTCATAGAATTCCTTCTTTGCAATCGCAGCGCCTTTCACGGTCTCAAGTTCTTCAAGTCTGCTTTTGAGTCCGTTCACTTTCTCTCGATCGCCATCCGCGACTAGAACAGTACTTTCACTTAATTCTGTATTGGGATTCTGGAAACGAGAAATAACAGCATCAGGATTTGGGTGAAAAAATGAGAAAGGTTTACCTGATGGCGAAAAGAGTATTATCCCAATGTCAACACCGCATTCAAACACGAGCTCACTGGCTTTTTTGTATAAACCGGACCGACGCTTTGAGAAGCAAGCGAAGCGGTCCTCTAGCTTTTCGATTTTTTGCATTGGTATCTTTTGACGTCCTCTAGTTTTCTTATTCTCCATTGCTAAATTTGTTATCAAAAATGATTAAAAGAATAAAATGTTTTATGAGAGATGATATTAAAAAAAAAGAAGATGTGCCAATTATTTATATACATCAAGAATTTCATTGCATTAAATGACTTTCCAAATATTATATTCAAAGTAATATATTAGTCATAGTGAAAAATAGGCAACAAAATCAACTTTATGGTTAATATATGGTTTGACTCTTGCATCACATTAATGAATCAAGACTTTTTAGTTAAATCAATAAATAAAATATAAGTCAAATAAATAAATAGAATGAAATCTAGACTTTTAAGGAAAAACAATAAATATTTTTAATATATTCATGAAATTTATCAAGTTAGACCAAGCAAATATGGATATAATTTAACATGACATCAGTTACATACCAAAAATTTTCAAATTTTATGGATAAGAAGCAAAATGAAAAAAAATTCATATTTACCCAAAAATAGAAAAATATCTTCTTGAAATTTACCATGTCTAGGTAGACAATAGTAAGCAACTTATTAAACTTACCACAAAACAAAATAAATAAATAAAAAATCAAATTTTTTTTTATTAAACTTACAGATTTCATGCCAAATCCTTCATATGCATTAACATCAAACAAAAATTATTTTGAATAGGATTTGAAATATTAACTTGAATAGATATATGTTTTAATGTAATATAACAATAAAAAAAACAACTTCTTATGTATATTAATATGGGAGGAGGGTCAAAAATGTCTTTAAACTATATGAAATAAATAAAAATATTTTCCGTATATCTTTGTCGTCAATATTTTACTCTAAAAATGCCCTTATTGTTATTTAATAAGTCAAAAATGCCATTTTTAAAAAAATTGTTATTTATTTTCTTTTGGAAAATACATTCTTTTTCTAATGGTATTTTTTTTAATTAGCAAATATTTATTCTACTTCGAGAAAATTTTTAAAATAAAATTATTTCTTATTTTGTTATAATTATTGTTTATTGTTATCTAAATAAAATTATTATAAATTTCCTACATTTTTTATTAGTTAAGTGATTTTAAAAGAAACAAAACGTACTGTCTTCATTAAGAATACAATATATTTAAAAAGAAAAAATATATATATTTATTTGAAAAAAAACATTTTTGATCCATTTCATAACAATTAGGAGATTTCTGGACAAGACTATATCAACGACAAGGATATGTTTGAACTAAACTATGAACGAAAAATATTTTCGTTCATTTCAAATAGTTTAACAACATTTTTGACCCTTAAACAAAAATGCATTTGCTTCAGTTGGTGCATGTTTATTTAACATGTTTGTGTTTGAAATAAAATGTGAATGTAGAAGAAACAACATTTTAAGTGAAAATTTTAATAAGCTTATTAACACAACGAAAATATAAGAATATGATAACTTGAATAGGCAAATATTAAATTTACTAAATATTCATTAATTTTAATTTGCCATGTACCCAATCTTTCTGATGTCAATATATTGACGTTGAAAGGTTGTAGTTCAAAATGACTAAATCAAATTTAATTTTGCAGCAATTTCCGATATAATAAGAGTCCCAAAATTTAATTTCAAGAATCACCAAATTAACAAACGAGAAAATAGGGCTCCAGAGAGTTGAAGCTCAACAATGAAAATCTTTTTTTCACTTTGAAAGTATTGATAATACTTTATTTTTTTAATACAAAAACGTTAAATAATTTTTAAATTAAATCAAAATTGTTATGACATGTACTTAAGTGGTGGGACTGCTTAACCCTTAACCAGAGGTTTCGGGATCAAATCCTGTAAATGGAAAAAATCCTCGGGGAGTGCCACCCCCGAATGGACCCTACAATGCGCGATTTGAATTTAGCCGGGGCTCCACGGGCTCTGGACACCACATATTCAAAGAATCTGAAAACGAAAATGCAGCACAGGTGCTGCATTTTTTTCCAATGACACTTTCTCAGAGCGGGAAAATTGAAAAAACTATGCACACAGTGAGATTGCTATAAGGTGTATCATTGCGGGGTTAGATACAGGAAAAGAAATCTCGAAACATTACAAAAACACAAGATATACACAAATTGGATCACTCCATATAGTTGTTTAAAACAGATACGAATCCAAACGCGGTTGTAATTGCAGCATCTGCAAAAATGACCTCTCTTCCAAAGCTAATTTCTTATAGAGTCTCTGTTGATGAGTCATGAACTCCAAAAACAAATCTTTTGCCTGGTTAGCTTTTCTGTATGCTTTACTACCTGAATGAACTATTATCAAGTCTTGGCAGATACCTTTTGCCTGATGTATATCCTACAGAGTGACGAGAAGATTCAAGGGGGAGAGTAGTCAGCCTCGATAAACTGAAATCAAACATCTGATAAAATATGAATACACCATAAACATTCACATGTTCAAGGCTTGAAACTCCACAATGAGTTTAAAGTTCTTCTAAAAATTATTCCTACAATCCTTCAAAGTATTTGCTTATTTGTATCTAGACTAGCCTGTCCATTCAGGACTCCACCACGCACCACATACGAGAGTATGTACAGGCAATATATCTTATGTGATAAGAATGAGCCACCAAGATGCAAAGGAAAGTTGCATAAGGTGGTGGTTAGACCAGTCATATTGTATGGGGCACCGTGTTGACCGATCAAAAACTCACATCCAAAAGATGAAAGTAGTGAAATGAAGAGGTTGAGATGGATGTATGTGCACACTATGACAGATAGGATTTGGAATAATGATATTTTTTTATAAGGTAGAGTGACCTATATGGTGGACAAGCCAAGGAAAGCAAGATTAAGATAATTTGGTCATGTGATGAGGAGATACATAAATTCCCCAGTGCGGAGGTGTGAGATGTTGGCTATTATGAGTGTAACGAGAGAGGGGTAAGCCGAAGAAGTTTTGGGGAGAGATGATTAGACAGAGCATGACACACATGCAGCTTACCCAGGACATGACCCTAAATAGGAGGATGTGGAGGTGGGAGATTAGGGTAGATGGTCATTAGGGAGTCTAGCATCGTTTATTTTCCTTATCACTATTATTATTATTAGTCTTATGCTATCTTAGTCTTCAATTTTATCAATACTTGTCGTTTTGCTTCGATCCTTTGCTTCAGTTATCACGTTATTTGTTGTTGCTACTGTTCTCTTTCTCCTTTATTTTAGCATGCCTTTTTCACTACTAACTTTCCTTTCCATACTTGATTGATATACTTTACTTGAGTCGAGGGTCTATTAAAAACAACCGCTCTACCTTCACAGGTTGGAGGTAAGGCTAAGTACACATCACACTCCTCAAACCCCACTCGTGGGATTACACTAGGTATGTTGTTGTCGTTTATGCACTTCCACAATTATGTGTAAAATTACAATTCCTCAAGACCATGAGTATAAAAATTTACTACAGATAAATTTGATTCTTAAATCTTAAGAGCAACCAATCCCACATTCTCAGCTATCCTGTTATCCAACAGTTAAATCACTTAAATGTGAATCTAAGTTTGACTAGTGACAACTGGGCATCCAGCTTTTCGCTAGTCACAAGTAACTATCAGATATGCATGCTTCTAGATTATGAAGAAACCTCATTGTATATGATATTTTCCAATATGATGTCTACCAAGCTCACTTGTGAAGTAGCACTGGCAGTACAATGTGCCATGCTGCATATCTAACAATTATGGCTCATTTGTTATCCTACAACTATTTTCAAATGTAACCAATAAATGGTATAAATCGTACCTGGGAACTGCACATTAAGCTCCCAAGCGATGTCTTAATCATGGAGTGTCTCATATCTCTCTCACTTACAATTATCGGCCTGTAAAAGGAAAATGGAAAAAAGTAAATGAACCTGTGCATTCATCAATCTGGAAGATATATGAACATCATGAAAGTTCAACTCTTACACATTAAAATTGTTACAGAATGTAATAGCTGTAAATATTATGGTTTCCATATATAGCTAACTTAATTATAGAAGCAGATTCTTAGTTGATTTCCTTGATTTAGTTTGATTAGTTTCCTTTCACAGGAACATATGTATTTGTATAAATATCTTGTCTTGCTGAATAGAAAGAACTTAGTCGTTCTCCATATCATATAATTACAAGGTATCAGAGCTGGGATTATGGCTTTGCCAGAATTCATTGTGATTTTGCTGGAAGCTATTGTGGCTTCAGGGGAGAAGTAGGTGAAAGTTCTATCTTTCTGTTTCAACTGTGAATCTGGATATTATATCTGTGAGTTGAGAAATTGATTGTCTGGGTGTGTCGAATCCATTTCGTTGCACCTGGGTCCGGATTGAAATTCTGAAATTTGAAGCTCGATTTTCTGCCATTTGCGAGTGAAGCTGGTGCTTCAAAATTCTGCAAAATAGAGAGGACTCTAATATTTCTGTTGGAGATCTGATTGTCAATACAAATCTGAAGTTTGAGTCATTTTGGAGCTGTTTTAGTAAGTCAGCATCTCCTTCGTTTCTGAATTTTCGGCCATAGTGGTCTAGGAGACTCTCGTTCAGATCTGGTTAGTCATCTTATTTTGGTGATTGTATTGTTTGATTTTTGTTTTCTTTTTGGGGATATAATCTGTTTTGGACTTGTGGTTTCTCTATCAATTCATTTTGGTACCGTGAGTGTTTAGCTGGGAAAATGAATTGACTGTAATCAGGGAACTCCAAGGTCTGACGAAATGGTTTTGATTTCCAAGGAGGAGTTTGTTGAATTCTCTCCATATCAGAAATTATTTAAGGAATCCACTTCAGTCAATGCCTTTACTGAATCAGATCAAACATGTCTTATCACCTCTTCAAATAAATGGGTGATTAATTCAGCCGCTTCAAATCACATGACAGGTACTAACATTTTTACTAGCTTTTGGTCACACAAAGCACCCTCTTCGGTTCCCTCAAAATGATTACACATCAAGTCTACATTCGACATTTTTTCTTGGGAAATGTTTTTCTTTTATGATATCCGTGATGTCCGGGCAACTTTTGCACATCTCGACTAACTCCACTGGCTACATGTCACCTCCCACCAACAATAGGATAACTCTATCCATGAAGGCTAGCTCGGACAGATGGGAGAAATCACCTTGTGTTTTTTTGTCTCTGCAACCTGAGACCTCCATGGTTCATAACCTACTTCATTGACCACTAGACCACACAATTGGGTGTTGGGGAACTTTCTTTTGAGTCTGTTCTTTCTTTTTAAACCACTATAATATGACAGACTGAACATAGGATCTTGAAATACCCATATAATAGGAACTATAAACAGTAAACAGCATTGAATGTGAACGGGAAGTGCATTGAACAACATATGAGAAAGAAAAGAAGTAGCATTATGCAGAAGTTGAGGTCAAAAGTAACATTTCTTTAAAGCTGATTTGCAGAGTAAAACGAAGTTTTCAACTACATAATAAATAGAGAAATAAGGAAAAACAAAACAGTGCAGCATGCATAGAACTTCAAGTGATCCCCAAAAATAATTGGGGAAATAACTTATGAAACTACAAATTTAGTCGAGATAGATCTTTCAACAACGATCCCATCTAGTAACCAAAATTGTAGTACCTAAAGTGGAAGTTCAGGCTAATAAATACCATCTATAAGACCTTTACAAGGACTCAACCATTTCAAATGTTGTGTTTTTCTTTTTCTTATTAAAGATGGATACCATATTCTAGAACCTCTAGTTCAACTTCAGATCAGTTTTGACTGTCAGAGAGAGAGAGTGTGTAACTGCAGATGCAGCAAAAATATCAGCAGTGCAGGTGTCTAAATTGCAGAAGCAACTATATTATCAACAAAAATAATTGCAGAAGCAACTAAAATCAGATGGCATTGAGCAGTATATCACTTTCACCAAAGTAAATTCAGGACCAAGAAAAAAGGCTTCTGCAACAGATGCAACCACAGAGCAGGCCTCAAACAAGTGGTGCGGCAGAATTGAACTCAAATCACACGCTCAGGAAATGTAAGCACGCCATACTACAATTCTTTTTCCAAAAAGAATTGAAAAGGAAAATAGAAGACAAACATGTTTGATAGAACTTCAGATCATGAATAGATGCCGACATTATCTACATATCTAATATGGTTCGAGTGGCTGGTAATTACGGCATGGATGCTCTTCTTAGCAGAATATCCGAAAATCTATTTTGGCAAGGTTGATCCATGCCAAATATTAGCTGAATGAAAATGTGTTTTAGCTCATAATCTGTATAGAGGCAGGAAAACAATGATTCTGATACACCCAAACAACATACTCTAACGGGAGATAGATTCTTTTTTTTTTTGATGAAGCAAGTATCCAGTAGGTGCAAAGAAACGAAGCAGGATCAGTCAGCTCAATAAGAGCAAAAAAATTTTAGAGTTAAGCTGACAAAATCCTGGTAGTGATCTAAGTTATATTTATGGGGAAGAGTTAGCCTAGCTAAAAAGATTAACCAAACATTGAACAACTAGCCTTAAGCTTCTAAAAATCCATAAGAAAACCTCCTATTACTTTCATTGCAAATATGCCAAAATTACGGGCCGGGGTCATGATCCAGATTTTTCTGATGGATTTTCTAAAGAGAGATTCTAATCAATACAAGTCCAATGCACGTGGTAATGGAATAGAACACAATCATGAAGCCTAAATATTAATAAGAAGAAGATACAATTCTTTTCAGTGAAGACACTAGGATGTAAAGAGAGAGATTACAAAAGGATCAACAACTACTTTAGCAAGGAAACTAATTCTGGAAACATACCTTCCCTTTGAGGACACAACAAGGTGGGTTGGATTGTCCAAAAAAAGGTTTATTTTTTTAAGCTTCTCTTCACAATCTACCACGATAATGGCTCGTGCATAGGGCATATATGACGGGCAGGGGGAAATATATGCTTGTGACCAAACAGAAGTATGCTCATGTATGAAATCTCTCAATGATGAAGGCAACAAGTTCCTCTCCAAGTTCTCGACTAGCAAGAGATGGTAATTTGAACATTGCCCTCCTAGATCTTTATCATGATCCCAGTGCCTGCTATAGTCTGTTGCTGCATTTCAGAACGAAGAACTTAAAAGAAGTGCAATTACCACATCGTAACAGCTCATGGAGTTCCGTAGCACACCTTCTGTTGTACATCTCACGTCAACCACATTCTTGGCACTGCTAATCCCCTACAAGGAAAGGAAGGGGAGAATGATTTAGACACATCCATCATCACTTAAAATTAATGAATTATTAGCTGATAACTTACCTTAAAGTATGACTCTGACTTTTGTTCAGAAGACAAATATCTCACTCTTTTTGTACGGGATGATCCTTTGGATGCTGAATTGTCTTGCTCAGATGTAGAAGTTGACTTGCAAGGGGATTTTCTGAGTTTCTGGTTAGCCAATTTCAAGAAAGAGGCTATTCTAGGATCAACTTGGGTTGTGCCTTTTATGATACATATGCCTTCAATTCCAGAATTAGCCAAATCATCCTTTTTGGGGCCATGAAGCCAGGATAATACAAAGGTACATAAACATTCTTCCACCCCATTATGAAATGTATGGTTCTCCTTGTGTATCTTCCAAAAAAAGGAAGAAGAAAATTTGAAGAAAGTAAATCAATCCAATGAACTGAAATGAATTAAGTAGCCCTCTCCTTTTCCTCTTCGAGTCCTGCTGCTTTTACTTTATAATTATGATAAACCCACATTTAGAGCAACAAATAAAAGTAACACAAACTTTAATGAGGTTCGGCAAAGATGTCAACGTCCTCAAGAAAGACGGTAAGAAAATTTCACTATGCTCAAAAGACCAACAACAATAATCTATTTCCAATTTTTTTTTTCGATTTGCACCAAGAAACAACCGCTCTACTTTTATGAGGTAGTGGTAAGGTCTGCGTACATTCTACCTTCCCCAGACCCCACTTGTGGGATCCCACTGGGTATGTTGTTGTTGTTGTTGTTTGCACCGGTGTCCGAGACTCTTAGAGCCCCGACTAATCCCGGGGGTGCACAAGCCCTCGGCAAGGAGATTCCGCAAATGCACCACGGTTAACTCAGGTTTTATCCAATCCGATGGCCCTCAGAAAGTGTTTGCACCCAGTGGGTTTTGATCTTGAGACCTTAAAAGGGAGCAGACCCCAAGGCTCAAGTCTTTAACCACTAGGCCAACCCCTGAGGGCTCTATTTCCAGATTCTTAGAAGCCTTAGTCCCCAATATGTTCACAAACCCACTCACTAAGTTTGTCTCACACTCTATGCCCCGACTGTAACAAAATATTGATGTCTCACTCTTTTTTAGCTTGAATTCAGTCACCTGGCCACAATAGCAGCTTATCAGCCTAAATTCATTCATCAATTTGTGGCCAAATAAATGTTTTTATCGCACCTGTAGGAGAGCCACTTACTCAGACTCCGTGATAGATAATGCAACCTTAGTTTGCAAAGTTGCATTCCAATTGATATCACCAGTCACCACCACAATGAGTAGACAAGTAACCTGTTAAATATCTCCTTCTACACAAGTCCTCAACATAGACTGAATACGTCGTTTTTCTTTTGCCGAATGTCAGACCAATATCTGTACAACTCTAAAAAATATCTCAAGATTCATTTTCACTGTTTGCTACTGCTCTTTTCAAGAACACGCCATATATCTACTCATCTGTGCTGGATCATGGATGTAGGCTTTTAAGGTATGGATTGACCAGATCCCTATAGTTTTGGCCCATACCCTGTATGTGTATTAAGAAATTCACTAAATATGTACAAAAATTAAAGTTGGAACTCATAACTAGAACTTGAGATTGTCCATAACCCATAAAGGCCAAAACTCGGATCCACCTCCGCTATGTTAGGACACTGCACTATATAATGCTACCAGTGCATATATTTCAGCTTTACTTCTTATCTTAAGACCCTGATTCTCTATGGTGCTTCTCCATAATTCAAGAATTTGGTTGACACCCTCACTAGTTTCGTCTATTAACACATTTTCATTAGCATATAGCTTATGCAATGGAACCTCAAGCTATATATCATAAGTTAACTCCTATAACTAAAGTAAGCAAGTACAGAACTACATGCTCAATATCCACCCCTGGTAAACCCATACTAATGGGAAATTCCTTTGTATCTCCACTTACTGTTCCCACGCTAGTTTTTTAATAACACACTTTCATCCTTTAGTAATTTTTGTTGTAACTTTTCAATAACATAAAGTTCAATATTCTTCTTCCATGCTTTTTTTTTTATAGTTGAAAAGGCACAGAAGATTGCTTGCAACTGTTAATAACAAGAAAATAAACATTCCATTCACAGCTGCCACATATCAAAAGAAAAGTACGTGTGCCATGAAAATGTTGCTCTAGTGAGCTTATAATTCGGCATCGCTGAACAAGTTGCCTAAATGGAAAATTAGTTGTTATCAACTCATTAACCACATCAATACTCTGTATCCTTGATTTCAAAGGATTCATCACAGTTAGACTATGTCAATTTACCTTACCTTCCTCCTTTATCCATGCTTAGGACTGCAGTGCTCAAAGATAACATAAGTGAGTTGATTACTTTGTTACTGAAAAGAAGTTAACATGCCTCAATCCTGAATTAGTTGTGATCTGTATCCTTGAATTCAAAAGTCCATCATAGATAGACTATGTCAACCTACCTCACCTCACCTTCCTCCTTTTATTCTGACTAGGACCTCTAATTGGAACAGTTTATCAGGAGTTAAGGTATTCAACTGGAACATGACTTAGCTCGAGTGTCTAAACAGAATATTTAACTATGTATTAGGTCTTCTGAAAACCTGCACGCTATAATCAACATCTGTAACTAAGAATTCGACCGCATCAACTAGTAGATTGAAGATTCAAGCCACACAGTAGGCTAAGTGATAACACTAATGATCCTCCTAAAAAAAACGTAAGAAACAAAGAAGGCATAACTCACCGCTTCAACAACGGCATCGTAGAAGAGCATATCATCTTTGCCGAAAGCATTACAAGCCGCACAGACAACCATCCCTTCCTTAACACTACCGCATTCTTCATCCTGCAGCTGTGGCGAAACACTCCTAAACCTTCGGGCGAATTCATCGATTTCCTCTTTCGACTTGAAGTCATTGGCAAGGATTTTCACATCGAATGTTTCCGAATATCCCTCGAATTTCACCGTCATCGTCTCACCGTTCACTATGACTAGCACACCGTACCATGAGTCGTCTCCCTTGTACCGGTACTCTAAATCGTACTTCGACGGAATCCCGTCGGTTTTTTTCATTTCCGGCACCGCCTAGATTCTTCCAATCTTCTAGAAAATTCGGAGCTTATGTGCACGTATATTTGAATTGACAGGCGGAAATAAAGGAGGACCGAAGGTACCTGGGAAATGAAATTTACAGTGTGGCTGATAGTAACAATACCACTCCCATTTATGTCAATTTACCTGCCATTTCATTTTTCCAAATTCAAACGATCTAAGTCTTAATTAAGAAAATAAAATTTATATATTTATAAATTATATAAAAAAAATATTAGTATATGTTATAATAATTAATAATTCAAAATAAATTTCTTTAAATTTTGAAATTTCAAAAAATGTCACGTAAATTACAGAGAACATTATTTATGTATTCATCTTTTTTGATGAAAATGTCTCTTATGTTTGTTTGATTCATTTATGTTCTTTAACTAATAATTAATACTGAATTAAGAAAATATGTTGGAATTTTACTGGATATGTTGTTGTAATCTCAATTAAAAATAATTATCCACCTAATTTTTCAACTTTTCAACCCAAAGTCTTACTAATCTTTGTTTTTTTTAGTTATGTTCATCAAATTTATTTACTTAGAATCAGAATTTAATATTTAAATTTTGAAATTCAATAAGTGTCACATAAATTACAACAGAGAGAACATCATTTATTTATTTATTTATTTATCTTTTTTGATGAAAATATTTCTTATGTTTGTTTGATTCATTTATATTCTTTGACTAACAATTAAATCGAATTAAGAAAATTATAGATGTGTATGAAACTCAAAATAACTGAAGAATTTAGGTGTGTATTTAACCTTTTCCTCCGTAATGAAAGAAAAGAAAGGTAACCAAGCTCGTGTTTTTCTTCAATTACCACAATTTTTCTTGTACTATGTCAAAACAAACACATTTGTGCTTATGCAAATGACCATATATTTGCACTTCAATGTCCTTAACAGCTCTCATTCTTTACCTCAAACACAAACCTTAAGTCTAGAGAGAAATACTACACATTGCCATTGTGAAAACGAATACGATATTATAATACAAAGTACTGTAGAAAAGAATGAGGCACGTCGAAATCCTATATCTGACGCTGGGACATAGCTGGTTTGTATGTCGCGTTTTCAGCTTCTAACTAGTAGAAAAGACCATGGCAAGAGCATTTAAACTTCCTCCTTCTCTGCATCACTAGGATTCTTTTTCGTGTTTTCAATGCTCGTATCGTTCCAACTCTTGAGCTCTTCTTCTGAGTCTTCAAGAGTACTACTAAGGTGTTGTGTCTTGTATTGATGTCTGAATGAGAAAACTAGGAACATGAAGTAATTGAGTACTCCTAACACTGCTAGCATCCAGTAGAAATAGTCCAGTCTACCGTTGTTCAAGTTGTTTTTAAGCCAGCTTCCGTTTGTTACCTTATGTACAATTGACACTAGCAAGCTACTGATGAAAAATCCCATTGAGAGCGTGCTAAGGAATAACCCCGTGCTCATTGATTTCATCCCTTCTGGTGCTTCCCTGATGAAGAACTCGAGTTGTCCAACGTAGGCAAAAGCTTCACCAGCACCAACTATGAAGAACTGAGGGACTAACCAAAAGGCACTTATGCTATAATTGTGTTTTATCGCGTTGTCCCTTCGTTGCTTTTCTACAACAGCTGCAGCTACCATACCAGCAACAGATAGTATTAGTCCAATTCCAACTCTTTGAAGGCTTGTGAGTCCTTGTCTATTGCCAGTGATTTTTCTAGCAATTGGCACGGTGACCCTTTCGTTTATGGAAGTAAACAAGAGTATAGAAATAAAGAGAAAGAAGGAAAAGGAGCCTGCTGGGATGCCAAATTTGCCAACGTTTCGATTCATGAAGGTAGCTTGCTCAATACTGAAGGTATTCATCTGAGAATAAACTGTCCAAAAAAGAATGCATGTAGACCATATCGGAATCAACTTAAGAACCATTTTCACTTCTTCAACTTGAGTAACTGTTGATACTATCCATGAATTGTTTCTATTATCATTTGCAACTGCATAATCATCGAGAATTGCTGCCTTGTCGAAACACCTGTTGATAACAAGAACAAACTGATTAGCTTCTATATGAAAATCAAGAATACATGCCTAGAAGTTGCTGTTGTGTTCTATAAAATCTTGTTAAAAGATGTCCAATTTTACAGGAAAAACTTTGATTCAGCTGTGTGCCTGTCGAAATAGTTTATGCTACTTATAAGGTGTTAGATACTCTTAATGCCTTTTAGGAAAGACTTTGTGTGTTTGGCTCAAATCGAACAATATCACACCACGTTAAAAGTATCTTTGGGCCAGTTTAGCCCAACGGAATATGCCTATTGCCCCTTTTGTGTCTTCCCCTTCCCATATTCACTAGTCCATTCTCAAAATGTTCAAAAATAAGTGAGAAAACTTTTGAGATAAATATAAACCTCACCTCAGCATTTTTGTATGTGGTACTTTTGCATTGTGATATTCATTCAAGAATCCAGGATCAGAAGGGTGAGAAAGTTTTCTCTTTCTCCAAGCCAAGAACAAAACTCTCCATATAATAGTCAAAGGACTTCCCTCTGGCTTCTTGAATCTGTACAACGATGTTCCGCCAAGCAAAACAGACACTGCTAATACCATTGTGCCAGCTGATATACCATACCCCCACCCCCTTCCAACATTGTCTTGTATGTACACTAACACAGTCACAGAAAACAAAGATCCAAGGCTTATGCAGAAGTAGAACCTATTGAAGAAGAATATCATGGCCTTATTCTCTTTAGGATCTGATGAATCAAATTGATCCGATCCAAAACCAGACACGCTAGACTTGATCCCTCCACATCCTAGTGCTATGGTGTATAATGCTGCATAGAGGAGCGCGAGCTGCTGCCCACTGGCTTCGATGCAGTGGCCTTTCGATCTTGAGTCACACACTGGAGGCTTCATACTTGGGATGGATGTTGCAAGTGTCAACATTGTTACTCCCTGGTTATAGACATAAACAGAACATATTATGTTAGTTGTATGTTTCAACAAGTTTCTTGCTTTGTTATACTTAATAAGACAACTTTACACTTTCAAAAGTGCGTTCTCTCTGACAATTTAAGCGTCTTATTACTACATAAAGCAGCTTCACCTTCAGAAGTTTTGAAGATACAATCAAATAAATTAGAAGTTTATTCTCTCAAACAACTTAACCATCAAGTGGACGAGACATTCACACAATTCAACATGGTATCAGAGCAGGTAGAGGTACCTCCCCTCATAATTAAAAAGAACTTCCACGTGTTTGTTTCAATGTTAAAGTATCGAACTTGCAAGTATATAGGTGTGTTGAAGACATCATTAAGTGAAATAAAGGTATGCTCTCTCTAACCGTTTAAGCTTACCACTGCAGCGATGCACCCAAAGGTTGCAATAGTGGCATAACGTCCGAGTTTAGCATCTGCCAAGAAACCACCAAGCAGTGCAAGAAGATTGAGTGTTCCCATGAAATTGGTAACAATGTTGGCAGAATCAGAAGATGGAAGATGTAAATCTCCAACCAAGTAAGTCACCAAATTCATCGATATCCCCATGACACATATTCTTTCTGATAACTCCGTACCTGAAACAGAACAACTAAAGAATTTCAGACTATGACAAACATTTTTTTGCTATGATCAAGAAAAAAACAAAGTTAACTTCGCCTACCTAGGATGAGCCCTGCACCAAGCCATCCTCCAGTACGCGACTTATCAACAGGATTTCCACGAAAATCGACTAGACCTCCATCAGTTGAACCATCTTTCTGAGCATGGTCATGAACCAAAACCTATGAATGAATGATTGAAAACAAAGATAACATAAGACACCTTAACATGATCAAATTTATCTTCTTGAAATAAAGTGAGAATAGTTGAGTTTAGGATATTACCATTGTGGTAGAATTTTTGTCTTCACTAAGAGAGAAATGAGATAAAAGAGGATAGTTAATTTGTGGAATAAGGAAGGAGGGGAAGATATATATATAT
This sequence comes from Solanum rostratum, assembly GCA_029948455.1. Lineage (NCBI taxonomy): Eukaryota > Viridiplantae > Streptophyta > Magnoliopsida > Solanales > Solanaceae > Solanum > Solanum rostratum. The sequence continues at coordinate 699,184 of CM057046.1, read as the reverse complement.
AGCAAAAAATAGAAGAGAAAATACATGAATGAATGATTAGGCAAAAAGTTGGAAAAGGTAGGCATTAGTACAACAGAATTTCATGTTAAATATCTTTCTACATCAGGAGGTAAATAAGTGACTGATTGCATTATGATTATGTGGCCAAAATATTAACAAACCCCACTAAAGAATAAGATTGAAAAAATGTCATTTCTCTTTGATCTGAAACTGCTTCTTATCTCCACAGAAAACAGCACAATTGGGACCAGTTGCTAGAGTTTCTTAGTTATCCCTACTTATTCCTTTTAACAAAATTACCCCATTTTGTAAGTTTTGAGGATTTGATGTTATCTCAAATAGGTGTTATAACATGTGGAAAGTGGGCATGAAATTTTGTGTGCGACACTTTGGACCAATTATAGCCTTCAAAATTCAGTTCATAGGTACAGGGGCGGAGCTACACTATCTTGAGAGGGTTCACGAACTCCCTTTGGGGGAAAACTATACTATTTATACATGATTAAAATAATTTTTTTTAATATATATACAGTAAAATAAAAAAATCTCCAGACCCCACTTGTGGGATTCCACTGGGTATGTTATTGTTATGTATATATATAGTAGATATCAAACTCCCTCAGACTAGTTCGTGTGTCTACTTACTTAGATTTTGAACCCTGTTGATGAAAATCTTGACTTCGCCACTGATTAGGTACCAAGCTTAGTTCGCATGGCATAGGGATCAAACATATGAACTAAGTTACAAGTCCCTCGATATTTGTCACTTGAACTGAGTCATATGCCGATCGAGCTTGAATGTAACTTTATCATCTAGCGAGTGTTTGAGGTTCTAAAATTATCTCAAATAGGTAATAATAAGTGGAAAGTGGGAAATTCTTGAATACCAATAATTGAAAATCCTCATTTAAGTTGAATCTTTCGAATTTATTATTGATAAATTTGTCAACCTAACTTGTTTGAAATTAAGACACAGTCATGCAAGATAAAATTACAACAAATAAATATGTCACACCTCCATGCTACAAGACAAATGTGTATTGAGGATATATTCATGGACGCAGTAATTAATTTTTTTTACGTGCAGTATTCCTCTAAAAAGGTATGCCGACTAATCTTTTATTTTGGATAATCGAGAAATTCATCTAGAGTAAGATTAATTACGTCTTTAAAACTTAAAAATAATAGACCCGCTTTTCTATCATCTTTTCACTTAAATACGACACAAATTTTGCATAGTGCATGGCTCGAATATGTGACTTAAGTCTTAAATCCTTCGATCTTTGTCACTTGAACTAATTAGGACCTATGTACATATGTGCGTGAACCTAATAATTTTTGCTCGTATCCTGTTATATTTATCAAGAAATCTGTTAAATAACTATAAATATGTGATTGTGAACTCAGTTATTATTAGGCATAATATATAAATGTGTTATTTAACTTGTCCTTAGCTTGCATCAATTTCCTCCAACTTTGGGTAAAGAGCAAGTAGAGACACACGTCTTATCTGTCATATATAAATCAGTTGAGAGAAGTATTGAAAACACCCCTAAATTAGGCACACATTATTAGTTTCGTCCCCGAACTATTGACAGCCTTAAAAATATCCTTTTTCTCGGCAAACTAAACTTAAATTCACCCTCAATCTGTCCCAATCAGCCACATGACATAGCAAGTGGTTTCAAACTCTTATAGGAGCACGGGGATCTTAATAAAAAGTCGAGAGAAGTATTGAAAGCACTCTAAACCTGATAAAGATTTAGGGATGTATTTCATTTGTGCTGTCAGATTAGGGGTGTATCTAAATCCAGTTCGTGCTAAGTAGATTCAAGTAGGGCGCATTTAAGTATTTTCTTGTGCACCCCTGAAGTTAAAAGCCATAAATGTCAGCTACGATCAAGTTAAATGCCACATTCACGAAATCGATACAGAAATTCATAATATAAACTTCAATTCCTGAAACCATCTCCAGCGAAACCGCGTCCGCAATCATTAAATCACGGCTACGAATGGAATGCATCCAGCAATACAACCGTGTTATGGTGTTGAACTTGGGGCGTTATGCCGACTAATATTATCTTAAAAAAAATGAAAACTTTATCATAAACACTGCATCTATAAAAGAAAAAGTGATTATACTGTATACTTTTTGGATGATTTTTGGTCCACCACCATATGTAATGAATAGTAATTGGTGAATTATATGCATGGTCATCCTTTTTTTTTCATTTTTCTTGGCCAAAAGTTATTTGTCTGGATATTCTCTATACCACTACCAGACCCTTAAGCACTGTACTTGGGTCCCTTCAACTAATTATAGCACACATGACACATGTATAATGCTATCTTTAGTAATTTGGAAGTAGTCACATTAATGCCATGCAGCTTTCCAAAAATATCTTATCCTATACTCTTGTTACCTAATTGTTTTCCCAGAGAGTACTACCAAAAAAAAATCCTAATACATAAGTCGGGTTCTAAATTTAGTTTCAAATTTTAATTTATATAGTGCCCAAGTAAGCATTTTAACTATTTAGTACTTCAACACAAAAACACTTTAACTTTCAGAGTGCACAAGTGCCTCCTTGTTGAATTATTGAAGTTAAAAAATGTTTTTGTTGAAGTGTTGGATATGAAAGTTAAAATTTAAAGTCAAATTTACGTTCTAGTTTATGTATTATACTAAAAAAAAGAAGCTAATATTAGGTAAGAAATTCATCGTTAATCTGTCGTTAAACAAAATTTTAGCTTCTAGCTAACAAATTTGTGTGATAATCGGTCGTTATGCTAACAAGTTTTCTTGATAATCGATCATTACCATCGCTAAATAAGATTAGCTATGAACTTATTTGTTTCGTTATAGAATTTGTTTGTCTCTAATTCCTTTTTTAGTAATTTGACAATAATTGAATTTATTAGTAGATACATTCCTCTATTTTATTTTAAATTAAGCATAATACATAAATAAATATTAAAATTTGGCTTTAGTTGATAAGTAAATATTTCAACTTTGAGAATGTACATTTAGATATTTCAACTGGTCTTAATTGACGATTAAATACTCTATCGATCCCTATTATGCCTATGTACACGTGACGTTGATATGGCACATAAATTTTAAAGGTGTGTAGATGATTTTTTTTCTTTTTCTTTTCTTTATATTTGTTCATCATAAAGAGAGGTGTGTAGATGATCATTTTATAATTTAGAATGTCCAACTAATACAGCGGAGATGAGTTGAGATATCTAAATTTGAATGTTAATTACTATTTGGAGGCAAGTTTGGTTTTCTGTTTTTGTACGTCTTTATATTATATGCCTTAATTTGTATGGATACGAAGTTTAAGAAAATAAGAAATAATTTAATTCTTATGCTTCTAAATTTAAAATGTGCATAACATATTTAAAATGCTCTTTAAATATCTCAAGATATTAAACATATTACGTGAAATATTAAAATTAAGAACCTACAATTAAATATAAAGATTTATATTTTTTTAAATTAAATTTAAAGCATACATAAATTAGATAATTATAATTTTGATAGTGTATATTCAAAATTTAAACAAATAAATACTCGAATCCTATCTGGCAAAATGCGTGAAATACACCCTGCTTATTTTTCAGCCACGATCCTCGCCGGAGCTCCGACGAGCCAACAAACCAGTTCTCTTACTCCCCTCTCCCTCACAGTTGCTACCAGCAGCTCCTTCTCCTCCATGGCACAATAATATATTAACCCTCCACCATACCTGAAATGCACCAAAAACAATCCCATTCTCTTCATCTTGACCAGCGAAGTAGTGACGCCGGAGAACAACCCTCCCCTGTTCTCAATCACCAGACCACCACCAACAGCCACCAAAATCAACCTTTCCTTCCCCTGGTGCCTATTCGTGCACAGTTAAAATTAAAGGTCAAAGTCCTAATTTGAAAACAAGTTAAAAAATTTATTCACGCATTATGCCTAAATTAAATAAGAAAGTAAAATAAATAAAAATTTTAAAATACATATATATATAAAATATTAAAAAAATCATATTGAGAGCGCCAAAAGCTACTTTTAGGATCGACTAGAATCTTCTTTTGCTGCTTAATCAATTCCTATTTATGACAAATTTTATATGGTATGATTATCTCCAATATTACCATTACTATCATATTCGTTTGCTATTTTCGGCCATTAGGCATGGCTAGAAGATAGAGGCAAATTTAAAATTTTAAATTGAAAGTTATGTTGATGAATGTATCATTATATTCATCAATATTTTGTCATAGTATATGTTTGATTAAGAACTCAAAGAGTATTTATCGTGCTCCAAGTGAGGTCATATCATACATTATTATGCATGAATTTTTATCTGTGTATAATATCTTATACTTAGGTATCTTTTGTAAAAGAAACTATCTATTTGAATTTTGAAATGGTATTATTGAACCAACCTTATAACTCTTGAATTTGACTAATTACTAAAAATATTATGTGGAATAAATTAAATGTCACATCATAATCTAATTTTAACATGATGACTTTTGAGGTGATATAGGCAAAGTTGGATACCATTTTGTTACTCCAAAAATATTGATAAATAATTCTCAATGATTGGATGACCTTCAAAATAATGCACTCAAAGAAGTAAACAATAAATAAATAAATAAATAAGTAATCAAAATATATCTAGACCTTCCTAAATAGGTCCACAAGTTGCTCTGAAAATATATTACTTCTTCGTCATTTTTTAGTTGTCATAATTTTTATTTTTATGGCTAATTACTAATGAAATTCTTTGTCGGTTTTCTGTAAAATACTTATTTGGTCGCGAATTTCCAAACACATCGTAAGCTTTGGTGATCTATCTTCCTTCTCTTAGGCTTCTAGACCATGATGTATTAGATTCCCATGAATGAGGAAAGGTATTTTTACATCTGTATATTTTCATCATATTAATATGAAAAAGAATTACAATTAATAATACTTTACTGATATTTTAAAATATTAAATTAATTTAGTTTAGTTTAATTTTAAAAATTAGTAAAATTAATTCTCGAAAAGTGTAATATAATAACTAAAAATGGACGTAAATTTTTCGAAATATCAAGAGTTGTCTTTCTTTTTTGGCTTTTTGGCCGTCCAAATCCAATTTAGGATTTATAAGTCAGTTGCTGCAAATCCCATTTTGATTTTGACCACTCAAAACACGTCCCAATAAGTCATTCAAATTCATCCAACCAATCAAAAATTAACACATGAACTTAGAGCCTTATATTGCAATTTTGGACTATTGGTGAGTATCGTCAATGACGTACGTAGAATTTTATTCAACATTTATTTATATTATCGTACGTATTTAATTTTGAGATTGTAGAGTTATAGTAAGACCTTTCTTCGTGTCCTATGTGTGTAATGGCGGAGCCATAGTCAAGGAATTTAGAAACTTCAATTGAATCTCCTTCATTCGAAAATTGCATTCATAATCTCATATTATATATATATTTTTGTAAATCTTTTAAATGTTCTCGACTTCAGCAAAGTTTTCAATGTAGTGGCAATTAGTAAGTCCAAAATTTACTTCAGGTTGAAATTTCAAAATTTTCTACTTATTTCGTTTTAAAAAAAATAATTTACTTTCCATTTTTGTCTGTTTTGAAAAAGAATTATTTTTTTTTTTGACAAAACTTTAATTTTAACTTTTCACGTAGGATGTTTAAAGCCACAAGATTAAAGGACATTTTGGTACATTTAACATAACATTAATTTAGGATCACAAGATTGAAAAGTTTCTTTCTTTTCTTAAACTCAGTGTCAAGTCAAACTGAGTCATTCTTTTTTAAATAGAGGGAGTGTTAAAATTTCTAATTCCACAATACATTGAATTTTTTAAAAAATTACGTTGATAAGCAAACATATAAAAAAACATTAGCTAGTATAGCTATAGTTTGAATTAATTACTGCTCGCGACAAACATCTAGTGGTAATAACAATTTGAGTTTTTTTATAATTCACGCGATTTATACAAACGTCGTACACAAATTGTATAGCGAAATATACAAACGCTATACAAAAACTGCGAATTGTACAACGAATTATATAAATGTATACAAATACTACTATAACTATAATTACGAAATGTAATTAATTACCCAAACTATAGCTTTGGAGTATAATTCAGCATTATGCGTTTGTTATTTATGAAATTTACTTTTTTTTTTTCTTTTACAAAGCATATGAGATGACACCATGTGAAGCAATGTGTTCCCATCCACTTGTATATAATGAAATTATTAATAAAACAAGTGAATTCTTTTATCATTTCTATTTACCAAAAATGATTGATTTCTAGGAAGACTATGAATTTAAAGATTTTGAGAGTGCCTTGGCACCACATACAAATAAATGAACCTCCTTAACTTAACCACAAAATTAGTCAAATTTGAAGTACTCTCAAGAAAGTGAGGCTATTAGTTCCTTGTGAAATTGGTGAACATCAATATATAGCAAATTAGCCAGCCATTAAATTTAAAAAAAAAAATCTTTTTGGATTATATGACATGTTATTTGGAAAACCTATGCAAGTTGCCTTTAGATTATGTCCTCTTGTTTGAAAGTGATCATGTTATATATATGTGATTAATTTTAGATAGAGAAAAGTCCAAAGTTATGAGTTCCTACCATGATCATGCAAGTTGGTATAATAATAATGATAATAATAGAATTAGCTTCAACTTTTTATAAATATGGAGTCTCAATAAAAATTATTGAATTCACATGAATTAGTAATCGATATAGTAGATTCGTCCTTGATTTCAAATGATTTGGGATTTTTTATGTGTTACTGAATCTTTCTTTCGTATGTTGTGTGTACTGTTTTTCATTTCTCTTTATTTAGTTATTGTTGTCGTTTTTATTTCAGAATCCCCTTTTTTAAACTGTTTTGAAAGACTCTGTCTAAGTCTTGAGGGTCTATCAGAAACAACCTCAAGTAAGGGTAAAATTTGCGTCAGGGGTAGAGCCATATTTTGATTTGATACGAAATTTAAAAAATAAATAAAAAAAATTTGAATTTTGTGATCTTAAATTAAAAATATGTCAAATATGTCAAAGTATCTTTTAATTTTGATATTTTATAATCTTGAACATGTCATATGAAAAATTAAAATTAAAAAATTAATAAAAAAAATATGTTCCATGTCCTTTTTTAAATAGATTATAAAAATAATAAGACTAACAAATTAAAATGAAATGGATATATAGTTTTATTGATTGTAACAAAGTCACTTACCATCTTGTGCATGTTACTAATTGTTACAGAAAGTTACATGCAATTGTCTCCTAAATGATTTGATAGTGAATTTTTTTTAATTTATATCATAGTACTATATATATAGAAGACAACTTTTCAGGAAAATAAATTGATTCTTATGTAGGGCTAGATACATATTGTTAATTGTTGATAATGATGTATTTTATGTGACACTTTTTTTTCTTTCTTTTTATTTTTTACCCCTCAAGTCTACATCTTTTTTGGGTTACTTTTATTGTATGTAAAAAAGTGTTTTAGTTTGTCATTTTAGTCCAACCTAGAAGTTATTTTTTTATTTTTTTCTCCATATACTAGAAAATATTATAGTCATATAGATTGTTTTTAGATACGTCGATAGAAAAAAATAGTCTGATACATAAAGCAATTCGCATTAGTGAAGTTCTAGAAAAGGACATATTTCTATTAACATGACGTACATAATCAATTCGAATAAATATATTTGTAATGTGAGGTATAAGGAATAATAATTCCAGAATAAAATATAGGATCATTTTATTCTGCGTTTGGTTGGAGGTATTAAGTAGTCATGGAATTATTTATCCCACTATTTATACTTTAGTGGTGCGATAGCTTATTATGAGATAATTAATCCCGAAATAAAGGTGCCGATGAGATCTCTAAGTCTTATCGGTGCACGCATACAACAAGCATTTGCTATCTCCTTGGCAATCTGGTCATTCCCTTTATGCTTGTTCTCAAAGTTTCTACTATTTCTCTCTATCACATGGGGCTTTTGGGCATTGCTTGGATCGAGATAGGCAGTTTCTACTATTTCTCTCTATCCATACTTGATGGACGAATTATATATAGAGTAATTTAAACAGTAATGCTGATGTAATTTTTCTTAAGCTTTAATTTTCCTTTAACTGTAATAGATGTAACCTGTTTGATTTACAAGCAGCTGCCTTTAGTCTTTCCCCTCGATGTTGTTCCCATGTGTTATTGATATTAGTAGAAGTTTTTGATATCCAGTGCATCACTCTCTCCCTGACACTTCTTGCTACCTTGAACATAGTGAACAAGGAGAGGTTTAAACCATAAATTTCAAATTAGAAGACTTTTTTTTTCTTTTTTAAAATTTTATATTATATCAAATAATGTTATACAAATGAAAGGTAAGTATTATGTGCTGTCATAAAGCTTTGTATCGATCATCCAAGTTAAAAACAGTTCAAAAGAAGTATATTCGGTTTAACTAAATCTAGATCCTTTTTCAATAAAAAAGTAGCAACATAATAAAATCTACAAATGCAAGTGTTTCAACTTGGCACTATACTCCAACTTTAATTTGAAGGAATAATTCGAATCTTTTCTTCCCAATAATAATGGAGATGTGTTAGGTATAGTGCGTTTTAGATGCATGGATGGTAGTATCTAACTTGATATCTTTTCTATTATTTTCCATTGGAAAAAGTGTAAAGTTTTAAGAAAAAGACATGCATTACTATATTTTGGTTCTCATTGCTTGATATTCGATACTCATTTTAAAAATCGATCAATTCAAACTCATATTTGAAAATCAGGCATTCTTTGTCAAAAATAATTCAATTTTGAAAAATATGAATATGAAATCTCTCATTCTTATATTTTGATAAAGGAAAATTGTTGCAAAAAGAGGAATTAAAGGAAATTGTTGAATGATATGTTATTGCTATGGAATGATATTTGCCATGGAGGAAATATAACACTTCTAGAATGTTAAAAACACTTTATTTTGAGATAAAAAGTATCTGCATTATAAGTTATGACTTAGCTATGGGGACTTTGAGAACCTCCCAATATATTCCAAAAAATTAAGAATTAATCACGAAAATACAAATAACAACAACATACCTAGTGAGATTATGTGGTCTGGGGAGGATAAAATGTACGCAGACCTTACCAGTACCTCATAAAAGTAGAGGACTGTTTCCTGATAACCCTCGTCTCACCAACCCAAAAGCAGAATAAACTAGATATGACCAAAAGGAAAGGAAAAAAAAGAATAGGAAGAGCGACTACTAATGAAAACACAAAAACGGACAAATTAACACATATAATACAACTAAATACAACACATGATATAATCACGACTCTATTAAATAATAAAATAAAATTCATTATCAATTTTATTTATGATAAATTAATGACAAATTATTTTAAAATTTCTAAAAGATTACTTGATTTTTCTTTTCTTTTTTTTTTTTGTCCTTTTCTAGAAGTTTTTTTTTCTTTACTTTTTTGATAACTTGAAGTCGCAAAAATAGGTCAACAATACAACAAAAACAACATATCCAACATACCAGTGGAATCCCACAAATGAAGTTGGGGGAGGGTAGAATGTACGCATACCTTACCATTACCTCATAGAATTAGAAAGACTGTTTCCTGAAAACCCTCGTCTCAAAAACCCTAGTAGGTCAATATTTTGTAAAAAAAAAATTCAGTTATTTTTTATGTGTCATCCCAATATAATTGTGCCACCTTGTTCTCCCTTTTTCATCTTTGTTTAGTGCTTTTAAGACACTTTTGCTAGTGTCCCTATTAATCATGAAATCATATTCCTTTTTAATTCTCTCATGTTTCACTTTTTTCTTTTTCATGATTTGACAAAAGTGAATGAAGGATATATATAAATATTAGTAAAAGATATAGTGTTAAGAAAAGATTGAACAAGGTGTATTTTAATTCTTAATTTTGTTTTGATGACTCTTTGATCAAAGTATAATAATTTTAATATAGTTTTATACTTTGGCTAAATAATATAGATTATTTATATATAAATTATATATTAATTATGTATTATGAAATATTCAAAGACTGAATATTGTTTGATTATACATGATTTATAATAATTTCTTTGCCGAAGCTCATCTATTATAATTATCCTTAAATACGTGGACTCTAAATGCTAATGTTCAACTAAGCACTAATTAAAATAGTTAAAATGCTATGATACTTTACAATTCTTCTCCAATGGAAAAGGGTAAAGTTCAAGAGAGGACTAGGGGTTTGAACAAAACAAAATTCTAAATAAATGAATATAGAAACACAAAAAAATTTTATTAATGTGCAATTCAACAAGTTTAAATGTACAAAATATATCGAAATTTTTCAAAAAAAAAAAGTCAAAAAACTCGCTGAAAGGAAAACATAAATCGAACAAATAATAAAAAATTTGTTTACAATGATAGAGAATACGTACAGTGAAAAACTTCTAATTTCGTTTGATTGGAGAAGGAGGAGAGAAACTTCTTCTTCGTGTTCTGAAACTAACCAGAAAAATAATGACTTAGCGAAGAAGTTTGTTTTTTATTTGGCACAGAAAGGCGGGATTGCAGAGTCCCTACTAGCCCTATTTTGTTATTAATTTAATAATTATGCTATAGACCGTAATTAATTATAAGTAACATTAAAAAGTGCAATAACAACAATATAATATATCAATTATGTACAAATTCCTTTATTAAATCTCAAATATACCATCCCGAAATGTATATTATACTATATACACACAGAGTATCCATTATATACATTTTATCAGTATACTTTTTAGTATACACTTCATATTCACTTTTCATGCAATATATATACACTAACTATGTTTTTGTCAGTGCACTTTCCAGACATACTTCATATACACTATACAAGTCTTGAGAGTATGCTGGAGCAACAAACAATTACCTTTCGATGTCAATAGCTTGGTCTCCAAAGGAGGAAGAAGAACGTCAACAGGATTCAGGCTCACAACCTACACATATGTGTGGAAAAACAAGGGTGAGTACCAAGGTATCCAACAAGAGGACCTAATCACAGGTAGAAAACAAAGAACTAAGCATTCCTTCCTTCCCAACCACATACCTCCAAACTACAACACCTGCACACAGAAAAGTCCAGCATACCCAATATAAATAATACATAAATATTTCAGCCTACTATATCACAATTGAATCAATCACGACAGAAACAAGAACAGAATCAACCAATATATCACACTTAGTATATACCAGCACGTCTTAAACAAGGAATGAAATGGATTGAAGTGCTATGAGGTGCAACAACAATGTCAAGTATTTGTGATGCATGTCTGTCCTATGATATATATCCGCTGATATAATCAGACTGAAATCCATGGGGGCCACACATGGACCATATATCTGTTAGGACCACTTCCCTTTGACATTTCCTTTCTTCCTGTTTTCTTCTTCTTTTTGTTGGAATCATTTTTCTTTAGCTTTCCTTTTTTTTTTCTTTTTCCCGAAATCGTTTTCCTTCGATATGATCCAATGCAACACATAAGTACATATCATATAGGCATGAGATTATGCAAAGAGTTAACACTTTTTATACATTCAATAATCACGTAAAATCAATCATATTATCATCTTTCATAAGCATGAGATTGGGCAAAATCGTTCAAAAATTCACTATCAAAATCAATGTCAAAATCTAAAAAGATGGTTGGAAGATCAATGAATGATGTAAAATTAGGTCTTGGGCCTAACTCACACCCCAAAAGCTAGCTCAAAGGAAGGAGGATTGCCCAAGCCTTATAAGGAGTCCACCCATCTCATTAACCACCAATGTGGGATTTTTTGTTCTTCAATACCCCACCTCACGCCCAGTACTTAGCATCTGGTGCGTGGGCAATTTTAATTTTTTTTTGGGGGCCCAACATTGGGTGAGATGGGTCCTGCTCTGATACCATGTAAAATTAGGTCTTGGGCCTAACTCACACCCCAAAAGCTAGCTCAAAGGAAGGAGGATTGCCCAAGACTTATAAGGAGTCCACCCATCTCATTAACCACCAATGTGGGATTTTTTGTTCTTCAACAAATGATACATCTGGAAGATCAATAGATGATACATCTTTCCTTCTTCCTCCTCTGGATGCTTTTCCAAAGAACCTTAAGAAATTAGGTTTTACGGGTACGCCTTTGCATTGGGAGGACTTGGAGATTCTTGGTAAGTTGCAATAAGTAAGAATATTGTTGTCTGAATTTGAAGAATATTATTGTTTTTTTCTTTAATCTTAACCATTCAATCCACAAGTTCGACTAATCTAGATTTGTGTTACGTAGGACCCTATAAAAGGGGAAACATTCTATATGTCATAAGTTCTCTTCCTTTACAAACCTCAAACCCAAGGTCTCTGCTTGAGGACGGAGGGATTCATCCATCCCACCATACTCCTTGAAGGTAAAAAACAGATTAGTCGAATTTCAATAAGCAAAGCTTTCAACCCGTTTTGTATCTATGATTAAAAATGAATGATTTCAATAAGCAAAACTCCATGATTCGAGGGCCGTTAGTGGCGTGTTTCTCGAACGTAGGATGATATTGACCTCCTTAAGCCATATTTTGATCTCTTGATAAATATCCCAAGGTTTATGGGATATTTGAGATGCCTTCTCAAGGGAATATAATACCCTTTATGATGTCCAATGCATGAGAGTGTTGGCTTTGAGTTACCTAGAGGCATGTTTCCTTTATTTTGCAATCTTTCTGCAGTATGAAGTCATTTTTATTGACAAATCAACTTTTGGAATTATGGGTAGTAGAGAGGTTTTTGAAGGAAGACAAACGAAAAGCATAGAAGAAGTGGCGGAAAAATGTCTTAACAGTAGAAATTGAATTTCTATCCACCTCATATATATCTTTTGCCACCTTTGATCTGTCATACTGTAGATGCTTTTCCACAAAAACTTAAGAACTTAGCTTTTAGTGCAACGGAAGATATCTGGGATTGTTGGTATGTTGCCCAAACTCGCGAGTCCCTTACAGCTTGTTTGGATGGTGGTTTGCCATGGTTTCATAACGTCGTTCTCTTAGTAACCATACCATGAAAAACCACCATCCAAACAAGCTGTTAAGCTGGCATATGATGCCTGCATAGGTGAGAAGTGGTTAGTAGTTGAGGATGGTGTTCCGCGATTGAATTTCTTGCTGTTGAAACGTTTAGGCATTCGATGTTGGAGAGCTAAAAGTCGTCATCTTCCATTCCTTGAACGATTATATGTCAAAGCTTCTTGGTGTTTGGATTCAGTCCCTCAAGATTTTTCAGAAACAACCACAAGAGCTACACTTCATCCTTCATGACTGGCTACTTTACAGGATGAAACATGTCACGGAGGTGTAGTCAATGAAGCGGGTGAAAATCATGAAGTTGGAGCATAAAAGATCCCGAACTTTGTTAAGTAAATGCTCATACTATGACTTGCCTAACGCCTTTGTAACTGCTGATGCATTGGAACATAGCTTAGAGATATACTACCAGATTGCAACTTACCCTAAACATAATGACAATCTACTTCAATGTGTTTGGTTCGTTCATGAAAAATAGGATCCTGGACAATGTACGATGTTGAATTCTACTTCACAAATTATATATGAATTGTTCATCTCGAAGCTTTCCCCTCTATGTTAATTTATGATAAAATCTTCTTTTATTTCTCCACTATATTTTAAATTAAAGAATTGACTAAGAAAATCGATCATCATATACGTAAGTTAATATTTTTAATGCACTACAATGAGTTATCAGCTAGCTTCATAAAAAAAAATATACAAGTATATAAATAGAAGTGTTCAATGATAGATTTGCTTCAGATTCATACAGATTATATTTGTATCAATACTTCATTCTATCCGTTTTGAACTTCCACTAATTCAGATTCCCTATCAATATCGATTCAATTCTCAAAACTCGAACGCAAAATTGTGGTTAAAGATGGGAAATTTGTTTTATAATAAGATTATTATGATTTATTCTAGCAAACACAAGGGGGTGGTGGCGCAGTTGGCTAGCGCGTAGGTCTCATAGCTACTGAGTAATCCTGAGGTCGAGAGTTCGAGCCTCTCTCACCCCACTTCTTTTTATAATTTTTTTTTTAAAAAAAAAATTACTTTGTTTTTCGATTATTTTGGAAAAGATATTTTTCTTTGGATCTCAAATTGACGGGTTATGGTGAGCTTATCCATTCGGTTATGCACTCTTCGCACAATAAATCATTTTTTAAAAAGTTTGAACTTTTATAGTTTGGTGAATTTTTGAAGTTCTTTTGATGATCTATACTGAAGGGATATCTATTTAATTTGATCAATTACGTAAATTCTTCAATAGCAATCATTTGCTTTTTTTTTTTTTATGAATTTTATAAGTAGCCAATAAAAGTTATCCATAGTTGAGCATTTGGATAATAATTGGTTGAAGTCTCAATTAAAAAAAAAAAAGAGAGTTATTTGAAAGTTATTTAAAGAGATTTTTAAATATCAAACTCACTATTTCAAGTTTTAGTGACATTTCTAACGTTTTTTTTCAAAAAATTCATATTCAGACAAATTTTAATTCCAAATACTATAATTTTCAAACTTCGACTATATTATATTCAAGAGCCTATTCAAACTTGTTTCAAATTTCAAGTTCTTGTAAAAGTATTTGGCCATTAACTTTTTTTTTCCGGTTTACCTCATCGTCGAGACTTAATAAAATTAAATGTTAAAGACGAACCACTGTTACGAATATTTGTTGCAATTTCCTCACAAATTGTCTTTTACTACATAAAATTGCATATCTCGTTCTTTGATGACTTGATCTTTAATCTTTTTTCTTTTTGATGGGATGATATTTACTCCTTTCGTCGCAAAAAGATTGATTTAAACACTATTTGGATAGTTCAAATGATATTTTCTTTGATCATAATTTTTTCAAATAGTTTCTAATATTTTGAATTGTTAACTACTGTGACTTATATTATTTTTATATAACATCTAAATATATAAATTTTATTTCTTAAAAAATTGCATATTCTATATTTAAATTTACACCAAACATTATTTAGTTTGACCCTCAGATTCTGAATCAAGACAATCTTTTTGGGATAGACAGATACTTTTTTCCTCTTTAGCGGTCAAACTTATGCCAAATGATGCATGAGTTTTTGAGAAACTGTGATACTTCGATAATTTGTGAAATATTATAATACGAAAATATAAATTTATGTCCGATAAAAGTTATTTGTTACAAGGGCATAAATTAAAAACCTTTCACAAAATAGGGCCAAGAGTTCAAATGACCCTTCTACCCTTTTACAAACATATTGGGCTTAGGGATCTTCAAACCAAAGCAACATCACAAAAAGGTTCTCTCTTTTTCACACAGACACACAGTAGAAGCTTCAGCAGACATCAAAGGTGAAGGTGAAGATGAAGCTGAAGCAATTAGAAAGTTTTCTTGGTTCTCTTGAACAATTCTCCTCCCCAAAGGTTCCCCTTTTCTTTATCTATAAATAAACAAACATCTTTATGCACTTTATTTCCAATTTTTGTGATTCTTGATTACTAGTTTTAGTAAAAAAGATGTTTTTTTTTTTGCTGTTACAGATTGAACTAGAGCAATATCCTACTGGAGCCCACATTGCTTCTCGTATGCTTTACACTGTAATTCTCTATATTCCACTTTTATCTTTTTAAGTTTGTTAAAAAGGGTATCTTTATTTTTTACTTTTTGGGGTTTTTCTGTGAAAAATATTTAATCTTTTCAGGCTGAGAATTCATTTGAGGATGTGAACAGTAAGGTGGTTGCAGATTTTGGATGTGGTTGTGGTACATTAGGCCTTGCTGCTGGTCTTTTGGGAGCTGAGTATGTTCTTTGTGCTCTCTGGATTTTGTTTATTTTGTTGAATTTTACTGTTATGTGGAGATGGTATATATGATCTTTTTACATCCCAATATTATGACTTGTAACTTAGTAGGAGAGGTTTTCAAGGTTAGTAGGTAGTTGAGTTTGTTAAGTCCCCTTCTCCTACTATCGGAATCTTCGGTTTTAGTATTATGTGTTGTTTTCATTGTTTCGATTATCGTATTATGCTTCCCGTAGCTTTTTATTTCGTTGACTGTTACCGATTTCGTTGTTGTATTCTCTTTTTCAAACTGCTTTGACATACGTTACTTTTGAGCCGAGGGTCTGTCAGAGACATCCTCTCTGTCTCTTTGGTAAATTCTTGATACATTCTATCCTTCCAGACCCTGCTTGTGGGATTACACGAGCTATGTTGTTGTTGTGCGACCCAACATTGTTGAGGTCAGGAATTTCACTAAGGGGGGTTCAAGATTTAATATACATGTATAAAGTTGACATTTGACCTATATACAATGTTCTGGTGAACAGTGGAACCATTTGGCGTATGTAGCTACCTTCAAATTGCTATGGTTCCCTATGTATGCTTGTTCTTTACATAGTCTTTCTTGTGAACAGAAGTGTTATTGGGCTTGATATTGATGCTGAGTCTCTTGAGATTGCATATGCAAATGCCGACGAGCTTGAGGTATTATTCATTTATGTGATAACACTTTTTGCTTCTTTTTTTTCCTTCTTCAGTTGCAAGGTCGAGAAAGCATTCAAGGCTGAGACTTTTTACCCTGGTTTTTATTGATACATGTAGCCTTCCATGTATAATCACACTTGTGCTAATTTGTATTTCATTCATTTCTTGAACTATTTCATCTGCAGCTAGACATGGACTTTATTCAATGTGACATCAGCAACTTAAAATGGAGAGGTATCTTTTTCACCTCTCTTTTCAGGTTTGAAAGAAAATATCTCTCTTTTGACTCATTGATATTCCACTATGTATAGGTCAGGTTGTTGACACAGTGGTTATGAATCCACCTTTTGGAACACGGAGGAAAGGTGCTGACATGGACTTCCTCTCTTCGGCGATGAAGGTACAGTGGTTCTCTCCATATCCTGTTTTGTATATTGCATTGGCACTTAGTCCCAATTTGTTCCCAAGACTAATGTGTTGTTTTATTAATGCATCAGGTTGCCTCTCAAGCAGTTTATTCCTTACATAAGACCACAACTAGAGAAGTAAGCTCTTCCATGCTGTCTTCCCACAGCAAATGGATTGATTCTTGAAAAAAATTACCCATGTTGCGTCCACTGTAAATAGCTTAAATATGAACTTTCATGAGTTTGTAGTGCTCATAAATCATGCTGACGTAAATTAAATTATTGTCACTTCTCAATTAAAAAAATGAAAAGCGAAGAAGAAAAATTGCTGATTTTATCGATACAGTTATCTGAATATTCAATTCCTATTCTGAATGTTGAATTTACTCTTTCTAGCACAAAACTAATAAAGAAGCTCAGGTTTACTATTTATAACTGAAAACCAGTATACTTTTGGTTTAGTTTGTTGTGCATTGGGGTGAAGATGGATAGGAAGGGAAGCGGGAACCTTATAAATGAAACATGCTCAAGGAAGTATCCCTTGCCTTTGAAATAATTGTTGTTTTTTCCAAAATTAGTGGAAACTTAGGTCAGCTTCTGGTGTTGAAGAAGAGGGGAATCAAAGAAGTCTGATTTCGAAATGGAAAGGTAAAGAGATTGGCCCGTTGGTGAATGGAGGCTGACATACTATATATTCGGGGAAATGAAAACTTCATTGACAATGCTATTTCATCCCAAATTTTAGATCCTCTTTTTAAATATTGGTGCTCGTGTCAGCGTTGCGACTAATACATGTATCGAGTAGCTCTGTGCACCGTGATTTCGGCAGATGAGAAGATTTGACGTAGTGTTTGGAGTTCACCCCCTGGTCTTCATGGTTTTCATTCCACTTCATTAACCAATGACCACTTGGCTACACCTTTGTGTCTCAATATTAAATTATTTAGTTTTTAATGATTAGTTACTTTGCTTATGCAACTAATTGATTCTTGCTCATAAGCAGTTATATGATTCCTCTAGATCTGTTTGCATTAAACCTTTTGCCTTGTTTAATAATGTTCTAATTGTTCGTTTGTTACATCAATAAAACTGCATGCAATTTGTAAAGTTCATTTCATGTTTCTGTGCACGAGTGCTCTGATCTAGGCCGTGATTTAACATTTGTATATGATCTTAACAGCATGTGAAAAGAGCAGCCTTGCGAGATTATAATGCAAGAAGTGCTGATGTTATATGTGAGGTATGCATTTATTTTTATTTTTTCTCATTCAGCTATCACTTTTTAACTATCGAAACAAACAGATTCAACATTTTGCATGCTAGTGATGTTAAGTGAGATTCGGTGTAGCCTTGTGAATGGTTTGTGCCTTTATCTCTCTCAATTGCAGCTTCGGTATGATGTGCCACAACTGTACAAATTTCACAAGAAAAAGGAGGTTGACATTGCTGTGGACCTGTGGCGTTTTGTTCCTCAAAGAAAGCAAGAAAGATCTCTCTAGTATTATAAAAAAAGCAAGTGCACAGAGATGATGATGCATGTAAAATTAAGGACACCCATTTCTGAATTGGAGCAGGATTCTCATGTTGTTGCAAGTATAGTTTTATAAAGGAAGTAAGATTATTTTGTACCATGCGCGCGTCTGCAAACTACTTTGGCCTCTGGGGCTTAGCTCTATCATTTGACAAAGGTTGAGGGACTTGTATCTAAGGTCACTGGTTTGAGTCATGAGCCAAGAGAACTAAGACTGATATTTAAGTGGAAAAGGATGTGATTGATCCTAAGGCCGGGTGACAAACGGATTTCTGGTCATCGAAAAAGAGTGTTTGCCAACTACTTTGACTTTGTGTCTTGCTACTCAGATGTTTATATGGCTTTGTAGAGTTTGGTTTTGTTATTTTTTATTCCTAGAATTTTGAACTTTTTCTGAGTAGCACATATATGCAGCTACAAACATTGATTCTTGGAAAAACATAACTCTCAGCAACTAGTCTTTTTGATAAAGTGGAAAAAGTAAAGTGTGGATTCTGTATTAACTGTGTTTTTTTGTATGTATCATGTGAAATTACCCTGATTCCCCATTCCTTGTTGAGAGATAGACTCTTTTGATTGAGAAAGGGACAAAGTGGTTTATATTGCTATTATTTGTCTTATGAGCATGATGTAACAATCGATGGAAGTTACTCGATATAATTTTCAATCGTTCTATAAGAAGCTTGAATCCCTGAGAGGTATTATAGAGAAACCCTGCAAAGTAACAGACGATCGTGAAGGATTGACAAGATTGGAAGCTGAAGTCTTAGAACTTGTTTGCAGTACAGAAGATATTGTCTCTTGAAACAAGCAGTAGGACGCAGTGAATCCAGGGTGAACAAGTGAATGGAAATGCAGAACATGTACACCAAAAGCAAAGATGTAGAAGTACTGTACTTGTCTTTTGCCAGTACTACATCTCAACATTCCGTGGAGCCTCAAAATATGATGGTTGGCTTTAAACATGAATTCGAGATGATGTAGGAGAAACTTGCTAGAGGAGCAAGTGAACTTGAAGTTTACTCATTTGTTAGGATGGGAGGCCTGGGTAAGACTACATCGGCTATCAAAATTTACAATGATTCGTTCATTGTGTCTCACTTTGACATTCGTGAAAATGTTACTGTTACACGAGCATGTGTGAGAAATGTAATCTTAAGTCTGGGAGATTCTTAGTAGTCATTGATGACATGCAGACTGCAAAAGCTTGGGATGATATAAAGCTATGTTTCACAGACTGTAATAATGGGAGCTGAATACTCATGACTACTCGGGATGTGGATGTAGCTGGATATGCTAGATCAGGTAAGCCTCCTTTTCAAATGCGTCTCATGAATTTTGATGAAAGTTGGAATTTATTGCACAAAAAGGCCTTTGAGAAGAATGTTTTTCTGTTGAATTTGAAAAAGTTGGGAAACAAATGGCATTAAAATGCGGAGGATGAACTTTAGCTCTTACTGTGATTGCTGGACTTCTGTCCAAAATTGGCAAAATATTGAATGAATGGGAAAGTGCTGCAAAGAATGTGTAAGTTCATCTGTAAGCACAGATGTTTCTTCAATGCATGAGAGTTCTAGCTTTGAGTTACCATCACTTGCCTCGTCATCTAAAATCATGCTTTCTTTTTGCAATCTTCCCAGAGGATGAACTGATTTTTGTCAATAAACTTGTGGAGTTATGGCTTGTAGAAGGATTTTTCTGAGTAGAAGAGACAAAAAGTGTTGAAGAAGTAGCAGAAAAATGTCTAAAAGAACTCATTGATAGAAGTTTAACTTCCATATTCTATTTGCTTTTTGATGGAAAAGTTGAAAGTGGTGTAATGCATGATGTGATACAGGAACTCTGCTCGACGGAAGCTTGAAACATGAATATTGTGACTGTTATTAGAAAAAACAATGATCAAAATCCTTGTGGCACTTCAAGCTGCAAGAATACTAAATCTTGCTTTAATAAGTTCTGTTTTTTCCCTGTGAGATACTTAGCTTTGCCTCTTTCTCCTTACTTGATTGAAGCACCATCTACGACTAGGGATTCCCTCATCTATAGATATTCCTTCATCAATATCTAGCCTATGTTATCTTCAAACTTTTATACTTCTCATTTTGGCTATGCCGCGATTGAGGCAGCTCTATTTGAGATGGAACTACTTGCAGTGTTCACGAGCCTACTGAGAAAATCTGTCTGGATGGAATCGTAGGTACTGTTCTAGGTCTGTCTTCAGACTGTTTCCTTAGTTACAAATACATGGCGCGGAGGAAGA
The DNA here is from genome assembly GCA_029948455.1 of Solanum rostratum. Classification (NCBI taxonomy): domain Eukaryota; kingdom Viridiplantae; phylum Streptophyta; class Magnoliopsida; order Solanales; family Solanaceae; genus Solanum; species Solanum rostratum. The sequence goes on along the minus strand of CM057046.1, from coordinate 678,356 downwards.
CTTTCATAGTTTGTTATTCTGTGATTTTCGCTGCTTAGATCAGCTAGAGAAACTGGAAATTTGTGTTGAATGATTGTCAATATATGTTACTTGTTACATTACACCTTCCAAGTGTTGTACTAGAAAATCCTCAGCCGAAAATGCTGGAACTAATGGAGAATCCACCTCTACTACTTCCTCCATCTGTTTTTCCTTAAGCATTTGGCTCTTTCCAGGACTTCATTACAGTGGAAGGATTTGAAACATTCTTGGTAAGTTGCCTACATAAAGCCTTTAGGGGCCAATCAATAGGAATTAAGCGATTTTCATCATTTTCGTGTGTATTAGCCCATGAATATTTTATGTGGTGTGGTGTGGTGTGGTGTGGTTTACGATCAATTTTTCGACAAAACCCTTACAAAACCATCTGTAATGATTTGGGGAAGAGTTCTAATAGCCTTGTCCTGAACTGTGGGAAATTTTATAGCATTTAGGAGCCATTCAATAGGAATTAAACTATTTTCTTTATTTTTCATGTATGTGAGCCCTTGGTGGTATGACTTTTAATTAATTTTTCCACGAAACCTTTACGGAATCATCTGTAATAACCTAGGGAGGAATTCCAATAGCCTCGGCCTGTTCCATGGGGCGGTTTCTAGCATTTAGGGGCTACTCGATATAAATTAAGCAATGTTCTCCGTTTTTAATCATGTTGATATGAAAAATCACAATTTATATTACTTTTCTTTAAAAAAATTAATATCTAGAAATTATTTTAAAATGTTGAACTGATGTAATCTAAAATTATTTTAATTCCTGCTACTGACCATCATGTTTTCATCTTCTGGTGCAAATGATTTCACAAAACAATTTTAAAATCTTAAAACCTAATCCCAAAAGTAAAAATAGAGATGACATATTGAAATTGGAAGAGTGAATCAACAGTGTGTGGGACTGGAAGGTATTTTATTTTTTTTATAAATTTGACGTAGAAATGAACTCGACGGATTTTTTATTTATAGAAGAATTTAAATGAACTTTTGAATTGTAGACTTATCTGATTGCAAGTTTATCCAATTACAAGCTCATACGATAACAATCTTATCTAATTAAAATTGGAAAGAGTGAATCAACTGTGGATGGGTAGGGAGATACTTTATTTTCTTATAAGTTTAACGTACAAATGAATTGAATTGATTTTCTATTTATAGAAGAATTTAAATTCAAGAACATATAACCTCTTATTATGATTTATGTTTTTTTTTTTAAAAAAAAAAAGATTATTGTAATTAGTAATGATTGATCTGCCATGGTTCATGTTGTCCTTTCTGCGACATTAAATAAGAACATTTGTTGTTGAAATATGAGATTGATTTTGGGACATTAAATGCTTCAAACATATGATTTAAATTGACATTTTAATGAGGATCATACTGATAATAGTTCACAACATATTTATTAATTGATTATTCTTTCCTTCTTAAGTTAGAAAAACTAATATACATCTGAAAGTTGAATAACTATAGAGGCCAACTATCCAAAATAGAATGACCATAAACTTCTAACTTATCAATTTGGTCATCTTTCATCGACATTGCTGCAAGTAACACAGGACATGAAATAAAAAACAAAAGAAACCCTACAGGACAGCGCACATAATTGGATACTTGGGTGCTACATATCGATCGACTCAGTTCGATTATAAATGTTATTAATTTTACCTATTAATTATTGATTCCTAAACATATCAAACCATTAAGATATCGGATTATATAATTAAAAATTAGTGTATTCAAAATCAGATTATGCCAATCGAGTTTGTTAACATCTTAAAAACTAAATATGAAATATTTTTAGAGCTTTTCAGCTTCACTAAATTAGCAATTAAAGCATATGCAGTTAAAGCTCACTGCCTCAATTTAACTAAAGGATAATGCACAATGCCACCTATCTCTTAATTTTGTAAGAAGATTTACTTTGATAGCGCTACAAGCATCAGTTGTTCCTACTAAAAATCCTAATCCTAATTGTGTTCAAAACTCAACATACTGGATAACTAAAAGACTAAAAAGGCCTGAAGCAGTAAACAACTAAATAACTTACTGGGTTTGAGTAGCCTGAATTTTAAAAGGCCAAAACCAACACCCGAACCAATCACCCCATATCCTGAATTTTTAAACCGATACCTGAACCGTTAAAATAAATATCTTGATCCATAAATTGATTTTAGATTTGGGTTATCAAAATAACCAATCACCCCATATCCTGAATTTTTAAACCGATACCCAAACCGTTAAAATAAATATCCTGAGCCGTACTTGGTGACAATAGGTCCATACTAGAACTCTTCTTCCCCTTATACCAGTTTTTTTCACTTGCATTAAGATTCGAACTCACACACAACATGCACCTAGCCCATACATCACATGTTGCACTTTTACCACTTGACTGAACACTGGGTGTAGTTCTAAAACCAACTACCAGTAAGATGAACCATACACAGAGGTTGAACTAGATAATGGACCAAACTGTGATCACATACCAGGTGCATGCTTGGCTACACAGAACCTTTCCCTTGTCACCAAGCTTCCGATCTTTCCTGAGGGTTGGGAAGGGTTATTTACAAGACACTAAGACTCTGAATTCATGTCATCTTCAGAAAACTAAAAGACGAAGCAAGTAATAACTTCCATGTCAAGTTATATATTAGCGATTAAGTTCAACATAAAGCAAACAAACACGACCCTATTCATTACCCTCTAAAGGTCCTAAAGTTGCACAACCAGCATTTTACCAAATCCATGCTATCTTAAAACACATAAGTCTAACATCCACAGAAACAGAAGATAAGAAAGACTCAAAGAGTTGCGCCTCCGGTTTGATGCAACATTGCATCAATTTCATCACCATCTTCCATCTCCAGCTGCAAAAGGGAGGAAATTTGTAAGGTAAAAGGAGAGATTAATCACAGTGTAAAGCACAACATCAAGCAAATGCACAATCCTCTTTTGGTATCCTTTTATCCTTCCTTTGTTTGTATTTGTGTGTGCGTGTTTGAGAGAGAGAGAGAGAGAGAGAGAGAGAGACCTCATCTGGAGTCTGTTCTGCTCTAAGACGGCGACCATCAAACAAGAAGGCAATTGAATTGAAATCCACAGACTGTCGGTCACAATAAGCATTCATCAATTTCTTCAGCTGAGTGCTTCTTTTGATCCTAAAGAAGACTTCATTCCCATCCTGCAACCAGAAAACTAGTCAAATACATAGTTCTCTTATCGTTTTCCTCCTCATAAATACATGCGGGCCATTCTCAAAAAACCTTAGTGGGTAGCCCATCTTCCTATAACAATAAGGGGAAGGAAATAAAAGATAGGACTGCGAAAGAAAAAGGTCCAGTAGTAATTTTTTCATCAACTACGTATGAGAATCAAAACATTGCATAAGATATCATGTTTTATAGCCAGAATGAAATGTGTATAATAAAAAAGAAACGTTGTATGGACTGGCAATAGAAAGTAAATTTCAAAACTCAAGAAGTAGAGGTACAACCCAGGTTTTTGTCATATCATGAAGAAAAAAGCCCACATGTAAATCACTATCGGTAATAACAATCCCCAATCACTGAATCCACATAATCAAATGGGCACTCCCACTTCCAGGTTGACTTTCCGAGAATAAGAAGCAGATCACAATTTGGTAACAACTTCAACTAAGGCCACATAATTAAAACAGGTGTTACCAAAGTTCACTATTCATAACTGATAAAACTAAACCAGCAATTGTCAAAATCTTTTGCAGCATTTTAACATTGAAATCCTTGTTTAACATTGATGAAAGAAGTATCAAAATCTCGACAAAAGATAATATACCTCGCTCCAACATGACAATTACAGGGATCTCTCTTCTTCCGAACTTTAGAAAACTGTAATGAGACAATAGACTAAATATGTACAAGTACAACTAATATTTTTCTTACTGGCAACTGATAAAGCATTAGCACAAAGTCGAACAACCTCGGTATTCCCAACTCGGGATTACCTGTTTGTATGTTTTTTTCTTCAATATTCCAATCTACTTTCTGTTTTTGAGGCTCCTTTTTACTTTTTTCTTTTAGCTTTTTAAACCATATAACAAAATCGAAGAACATGTGTTAGTATTTAGTTCATTGTACATTAGCATTCACAGCAAAAATGAGCTAGACTAATTCCAAAAGGTCAAGCAAAAAGATTTAGGAAATGAGTGGAGACAAAACTCTATAACAAAAGTGCCTTCTGAGAAAATTATTCCCATGGGCTATGAGTAGAAACAAACAAAATACAACAAGTTATCTAGAAAGAGTGACAGATAACCAGTTAGAAATAAAGTTTTCTTTCTTCTTCCAAATTTCTAATATCTTTACTTTTCTATACCCATGGTGTCCGGCCTCGCTTGCACACATAAGACTAATTCAATGAGTATGTGCTACCTCCCATCAGCACACGTATTAGATAACTCTATCATGGCTTGGACATAAGGGAGGAATATTTCACCCGGTGTTTCTTGCCTCTGCTAGGTCCAAATTTCTCATTTATACTTGAATCAAGGAAAGTTGATGCTACTTAAATGGGTATCTAAATTTTTTTAAACCAACGTAGCTACACAAGTCGTAGAATAAAAGTAATTAGATGTGCAATCAAGGGAGAAACACACCCCAAAAATTACTTATTGAGGTGGGAGAGTCCAAGGCTTTATAAGCCTCATATTAGCTCCCCAATATTGTGGAACTCAAGTCTCATACCTTGCACTGGTATCATAATCAAAACCACCACGCTATACATCCATCATCCTCAACGGTTGTGACCTAGACCATTTCTAGCTCCAAGCCAACACTGTAATTTCGGGATCACCATCAAGTCATGAAGGACAAATACCAGTGACTATTGAGGTGAAAATTGAGATGGAAGAGCACAAGGCTATACAAGCCCCATATCAACTCCACATTAATCTGACGTGAGACTCAAACCTCATACCTTGTAACAGGATCAAACATAACTAAAACCTTGCCGGGTCCTTTGGCACGTGTACCAAATACCCTGGGATTATTATTCCTAGACTAATTTATCCCATCCATAATCACAAGTTTGGATGGGATAAGCTGGGGTATCCATGGTTTAAGTCTACTATGGTATTTACATAAACTTTATCCCAGGCTTAACCTCGAGAAGTCCGCACCTTATCCGGCATACCAAAAAACCTATACCAGTGTAAAGAAGCCTAATCAACCATTCATCCAAAACTAATCAATCAACTAACCCTAAACCCAAAAGCTAGTCTAGTCAATTATATGCATCTATTCCTCTCAATTTAGACCCAAAATTTTTCAAAATTGAAAGGATTCATATGATTATGCTTATGCTACTCTGTAAAACCAACTCCAACACTCATACGACAAAACCCTAATTAAATCATACGGCGATGGAAGAAAACCCTAACTAGATCATAAGAAAAAAAACCTGGCTTTTGACTTTGAGATTGATGTGACCGGACTGATCGCCGGCGGGCTTCTTGTCTTCCTCTCCTGTTGCTGCTCCCGACATTTTTCTCCTTTTTTTTTTCTTCTCTCTGTTAATGGAGAAAATTGAGATTTTTATGCAATTTCATGGTCCCGTTCTATCTTTATATAGTGACGAGGATAGCCTGATAGGAGAAAAAGTACAAAATGGTCCCTCAAGTTTAAAACTTGACACAATATTATCTTATGTGAGATTTAATACTGACATGTAATTATCTTTCTAGTCACGATGAACTTCATAAGTAAATTCAAATTTAATCGAGTTTTAATATGAATATCAAATATCGCGGAAAAAAAACAAAAGAGAAAAAATTCTGAACTTTGCTTGCAATAGGTTTTCACTTACAAGACGAGTTGATGAAATGAGACAAGTGTATGCATAAACAACGCTCAAACTTGATCTTAGCTGATAAGTAATTAGTCTAAATTTAAGATTACGCGTCTAGACATTTTAATTTGGTCTGAACCTCGTCCCTACTCTATGTCGTGGATATCCGATGCTAACTTGACATATAAATTTTGAAAGTGTCTGAAGGATTATTTGTTATATTGAAGTGTAGTAAAAATGAGTTAATGAATCTAGATGTGAATACTCAAAGTTATAATGTTTATTTACTAACTTAAACTTTGTTTGAATGTATATGTATTATGCCATAATCAATATCAACATAATTGAATGGATTTTTAACTTATTGCTTTTGGCTTTCTGTCTTGCAAATTTCATGATAGAAGAAAATGACATCTGAATTCGAATTGAAATGAAATCTTTAGGATAAATCAACATGCGCACTTTAGGAAGAATTAGCGAGAGGACATCAATTCAAATACAAAGTTTTCGAATTGGTAAGAGATATCGAGATAAAGAGTTCTCATCGTTTCGTAGATTATGGTACCAATTCAATTCAGTGGGATCCTTCGTTCACATTTTTTTCCACCAAGAACGTTTTCCAAGGACAAATTCAATCGAAAAAACATGCAATTAATATATATATACTAGAAGGAGGTCACAGGTTCAAGCCTTGGAAACAGCCTCTGGCAGAAATGCAAGGTGAGAATGCGTACAATAGACTCTTGTGTTGCGCATAGCAAGAGCTTTAGCGTATCGGACTTGGCTTTTTTTTTTATTACTAGAAGGAGAAAAATTCACACGACAAATATCAATTTTGTAAAACACAACAACAAGATTTATTCATTTCACACTCGTATATAAATCAAGCCCTATGTTTTGCTATGATTTTGTTTTGGTTCTGCAACCATAACTGTTGTTCTTGCATCAAATTCTGCTCATTCTTGATGCCATTAAACATCTGATCACTGCTTGAAAACGTCGCGAATGGGTCGTCCATATTAGTATCCTGCATTGGCCCTGTAGTGTGATTATGAGCTCTAAAAGTTGGAGTTGCTTGGAATGTAGGTGCTGGTGCTGATGACATGAACATGTCAGTAGACGTCGGATATGTAAACGATGAATTTGTCGTCATAGTTGGGTAGGGGGCAGGTGCACCTGTGACTGGTACCATAGCCAACTCCATTGATGTGTCTTGTAAAAATGGATTGTAGTATTGAGGTGCTGGATTTTGATCGTACAAAAAGTTGTTTGTACTAGGGGTGAATTGTGAGTTTAGTCCATTATTCGGATAAATTGGCGTTTGATTCTGATTGTACAAATCATCCAATGTCGCGAAGAAGCTGTTAACGTTGTTGTTGTTGTTTGTGGTACTAGGGACAGCGGGTTGTGTTGATTGTGCTTGTGGAATGTTTTCGAATAGTACTAATTCCCATCCATTGCTTGAAGAAACCTCTGCTTCATTTGTTGGCACATTGTCTTGTCCTTGTTCTTGGAACGCGTTGAAAGATGCTGATGGTGTTAGTACCCCTTTCGTATCGTTTCTTGACAGATGATCCTGTTTTGGTTGTTCAGGGAACGCGTTGAAAGACGTTGATGGGATTGCCTCAGTTAACACAAGTTCCCATCCTGTGACTGAACTATTAGAATCTAATGATGGATTCTGTTTGTGATGTTGTCCAACTACAGCTTCTTGTTTTTGTTGTTTTTCTTCTTCTTGCTTTTTTTCGTCATCTTCATCGAATTCTTGGGAATCTGGTAAGGATACAAGATCAGCCATGGAATTTGAAACAGGCAATGAATGAGTAGACACTGTATCATATTTTTCATGTATCTGCTTCTCAAATTGAATATCCGAATAGGCCTCCAAATCAATCGAAATATTGGCTGGACTCCTCCATGTTTCAGTTGCACTTATTAGATCTTCTAATGATGTGCAACGCGAATTAACACCAGAGTTGGTACTCTTTTCTGAGTATGGCTCAGTCGTGTCTGTGGCTGTCGAAAACTCTGATTGACAACCATAACTATAGCGTTTACTGCTCGTGGTCCTTGTTGAACCACCACCGGGGGCTGGAAGAAGCAAATGTGATTTGCTTTGTGTATGAGCTGGAAATGAAGATTGATCCTTAAGAAACTCTTGCAATGTTTCGATTAATTCCTCTGAGATAGTTTGAACGCTTGGATATTCTGATGTCCTGCCAACTCCAATGCTTTTACACACGGAGTAAAAGGAACTGATCTCCTCGAATTGTTTAGCAGCTTTGACACAAGTTTGGAAGGCGTTGACGCATGATTGATATGGTAAATGGAAGAAACTATCAAGAACAAGCGCGAGGCCATCTGAGATATCTTTGTAAAGATCAAAACTCTCTGTGACAACAGCATATAACGCGATTTGTACAAGACGATTTGTCTTAGCTGCCCCTGTTGGCCTTGTAGCAATTGCTCTTTCAATCAATCGTTGCCAATATGAGATCTTGTCAAGCAGCATTACTGGTTTCATGTCACGAACAGGTTCATCACCCCTTCTTCGACTACTACTTGTACTCCTATAATGACCACTAGCATTCTCTCTTTCGCGATAATTGTATCTTCTTTGAAGCTTTCCAGTAAGAAAACAATCCAAACGCTCGTCAAGATACAGGGCAAATGTACGAACAAATGCTGTGAAATCCCAAGGACTAGAATTTGAATCATCGCGAAAACTAGAAAGATTAAGAATCTTGGCCCCACGTTTCATAGCATGAAGGACCTCTCGAGGGAAGTAAGGATCACCATCTTGGAAAATTCGTAGGACAAGCATCAACGATTTGAGGGCAACGATCCAATTCCTCGTTCTACCAATGCGTTTGCCAATGGCACGAGCACAGGCAGCCGCGTAGGCCTTGTTGGAGGACACAAGCTTGATGACTTCTTGAACATATCGATCATCCATAGGTACATCATCATGTGTTGTAGCTTTTAGGACAGCAACTTCAAGTGTTGAAGAAGTATTGCTTGCAACTTTTGCAAGACTAATGCTTGTTTGATCTTTTACTGCACCAATTGCCTTCTTTAACTTGCTTGGCATTGTTTATCCCACCAATCAAGATCACGAAAAACAAAAACTTCGATTCAACGTGGGGTTTTCTTGATTCAACCACCAAAAAATGATCACATTCGCGACTATAAACAACGCGATTATGATCAACAAATAGAACAAAACACAAGATTTGGTGGCACTTAGATTGTTAACCTCTTGAAATCTTAGAAAAAAATTTGTTTTTTTTTGGATTCAAGATTGATGAGAAGTTTTTGGTTGAAGAAAGAGAGAGGAAAAGGTTAGTTGAAAAAATTGGTTGGAAATTTTTTAACTTTTTTTTTTTTCTCTCTGAATTGATTTTGGTTATTGGAGTTCACTTTGTTTTGTGAAGAATGAGAGGGACTCCTTGCATTCCTCTCAGCCTAACATTTTTTGTTTACTTTTTAGTGTGTACAAACGTGACCAACACTAAGGCAATTAGTCACACACATCCATACACGTATAGAGCAGTGACGCGGAGTCAGAATTTTAATTAATAAGTTCAAAATTTGAAGAAGTAAACACACTAACTAGCCGAAGGGGGTTCGATATCTATTATTTATATATAAAAAAAATTTAACCTTAAGTTTTCACCGAAAGAGAATTGAATGAACCCCTCACGATATGCTGGCTCCGCCCCTGGTATAGAGTATATGAGATATAAAAAATAATAATTAGAAAAAAAAATATATGAAAATAAACTAATGAAGGAAATGTTGTGTTGAACGTGGTGAGCATTCATGTCAATCTTTTAATTAAAAAGATATGAAAATTAAAGAAATACAATGTAGATATCTATCTAATCCATGACCAATAATATTTATTTTAAAAGGTTATGGTGTTTGAACAAGTTTTTAAAAGGAAAAAAATAAGGCATAATATATAAATTGGATTTTAAATTTGGGTTTAAATTTTAATTTTTAATGTGCACAAATAAGCACATTAAGTATTCGATTCTTAAATAAAAAGACACGTGAATTCAACCTGACAAAATGCATGTTTGAGATGAAATTCAAGCATGTCAGGGGTAAATTTTGAGGCGCTCAATTAGAAAAAAAAAAAAAAAGGTGAAAATGGCAATTTTACCATTAATTGGGAAAAGGAAATATGGCTCCTATCATTTTGTATTCTAATTTCTTCCTTTTTTTTAATTATAAAATACGTGTAATTTTTTTAATTACGTGGCAACCACTGAGTGGCTCAATAATCCATGTACGAGCGTTTGTATATCATGCGTTTTGAATGTTGAGTTCGCGTATTTTTTTGTTTTAGAATTGGATAGATATAAATATTCTTCAAATACAATTGCTTGCGATGCCTAAGAAAAAATGAAAATCAAATAAATTGTTCTAAAGGGAAAGATTGATCAAAGATAAAGAGGAATATCATGTGTGGTTCAAACACCAATTCTTGTAGTGCTACTTTATTTAAAAAAAATTTCCACCCGACGTCAGGTATTTAAAGGATTCGATATTTGTCATGAGGAGGAGGAGGACTCTTTTCTTATTGATAAAAGTTGTTATTCATGATCTATCGTGCAGTTGACGATATCATTTTGAACTAGTTTTGAAATCCTGATTAATTTGGATGTGCTCTTTATGACACTTATTAACGAAAAAATCAATTCCTACTAGAATTTTTTTATTTCCATAACTCAAACTCAAAATTTTTCATTAAAGATGAAAGAATTTTATTCATCCCACTGTAACTCGCGATGAGTGGCATATGTGTGGTTCTCATGACTTGTACTTTTTTTTGTTCTCAATAAAGCTATTTACTTTATTGTATTTGCCAATTGTGTGATTGTAAACATAGATACCATTATACAACTTGGAGAAAATCTTTTCCAACTTTTGAAGCATATCCTTCATCTTTAACATCCTTTTTTAGTTTCATCACTTTCCATATATAATAGTAAATGAAGTTTACATGTTACGGATTTATCAGAACCCAATAATTTTAGTTCAAACCTTACGTATTATTAAATTTATTAAAGAAGTACTAATCATATAGAGTATGATAAAATCCCACAAAATTCAAATCATGATTATGCCTTTATGCACATTATGCCTTTTTAATCTATGATTGGTCTTCTTGGAACCTTAAGAGTGTCATAACATTAGCTTTTTTTTTTAACTGTAGTGTTTGAACCACTTTGTGTGCATCTCGACTTGTTATGCCGCTATGTACATAATGACCCTTCTATCTATTTAGATCTCATGGTGTACAAACCACCAAGCATGCACCTCGACTAAGTCCACCCACTACTATTTACCACCAACACAAGTATTAGGAAAGGAATAGTGACACCACCAACACAAGTACTAGGAAAGGAATAGCGACAGATTCTTATAGAGCATCCAAGAAAAAGCAGATTCAATCGACGATGAATCCTTACATGGTCCATGGATATCCAAAAGCTTGCTTCTACAAATTAAATCTGTATTAATCTGTCAACATCATATCTTCATTTTCTTCCTTCCTCTTGCAATTGAAGAACAAAAGTTGGGAACCAAAGTCTCTTAATGTAAACTTGAGACTAGTTTTGGAATGCCATCATCAATGTTCATTAGCATTCACAATGTTCTGGACGAATAAGCTTCAGGAGTGATAACTATAGTTGAACACAAACACGCGAAGCAACTGCACAACTCGGATATAAATGCAAACCATTCCTTGTCAAAAACTCTCACCCACCTTTCCGATAATATAACAGTCATTTGCTACACAAAATCTAGTTTGTAAGAGATCAAACCAAAACAGTCTTTAGTATCGCATACATAATAGGCAGTAGTTACTTAGATTTCCTAACTAACAAACCCATTTTGATGACAGCATAAGATATGGGCATGTCAAACTCTACAACTAGTGATTTTATAAGTATTTTCTCCCACTTCACATCCAACCTTCTGAAAAACATGGTAGATTGGCATCAGCAACTGGCATAACCTTCTTAATCCTTGTTGAAGTTGAGGATTTTTCACAACGCTAAAGGCACCATAGTATCATGAACTGTCCATGCCAATGTCGCTCCCATTTGGATTTTGATTGGCATTCAAAGGGATTTCTGAGGCAGTATGTTGATTATGAGCAGCTCCAAAAGTGAATCCCTGTGGAGGAACTTCAAAAGCAGGACCGGAAAAAAGTGAAGGGGCACTAGAAATGTTGAAGGCTGGAGCAGGAATCGGATCAATGGCCTCTGGGAAGCCAAAGTTGAAGGATGTCACAGGAGAAGAGAAGGCTAGCATGATGGGGCTGGGCTGGTTCTGAAGTGACCCAATGATCTTCTGCTCGTACTCCAGTAGCTGCTGGTAGACCTCTGTAAATATAAACAAAAAGGAGTCTCAGAAAGACGCAAAGCTACGAGCGGACATTTTTATTAAGATCAGTTTCAAAGAGCAGCCACAACCCAAGTGAAGAGAGACAAGTTATGTGATTCAATATTACCAGAGTTCTGGTAATCAAAATAACTAAAAATCTAACTGGGATTCAAGGGAAAAAGGAAGATCGAAACATTTATTACAAAGTGACTAATATGCCAAACTTGCAACTCATCCGCACAAAGCCCTAATGCTTGCACCCAGAATGAGTGAACTCTATTAGCTTGGTGACAGTTTACTCTGCCAACAATGCTGCAATGTTGTGCAGTTTTTTTCCATCCCTATTTTTTCAATTTACATTCGAGCATAATAGTATTATCCAAAATAAGTATTAACTACCCGACCTCTTCAACTACACGCATACGATGGTTAGTCGTCTCAAATATTTGCAGTTCTCGGAAATGTAGAATTACAAGCTTAATATCATAGCTTTTCAACGGAAAAAAGTAGAAGAAATCCTTATAAAGATTAGCAGTATGACCTTGAGTTAGGTCAACAGAAGGTCTTCGCTCTTTTGCCCACTGAAGGCTCTGTGCAAGGTTCCACCCTCTACTTTTCATCAAATAAGCAATTACAACCGCTGCCGACCTATCAAAAAAGCATGTCTATGAGTTCTACATTACATACACCAAAATGGTAGCTGCTGCAAGTATAATCAATTGAAAGGCAAGTTCAGAAAAGTGGAAAACTGCTGTCGTAGTTCACTGCATTTATCATCATCAGGAAATATCATGCAGAAGTACCAAATGTAATGAAGTTCCTGAGAGGAAGCTGAAGAAAAGAGCACAAGTTTTCACATTTACACCTTAATTGGGAAAAACCGCCAGCGGAAGAACAAAGACAATGGAGGAGAACAAGATAAAGCACAAACGCGAAAGAAAGAATAAGGGAAACTGTAAAAAGGTTTAGATGCAAATTGATAATCAACGCCTTACCTGTTTTTACCTAACATGCAGTGCACAAGAACACGAGCCCTATCCTTTTCACATTGTTCTGCACACACACAAAAAATTCTAAGATTAGCCAGCAGAATGTCTCCCGCAAGACATGAAAGATCGCTGACAGCAAACTTGAGGTCATAAGCATGATTTTCCACTGCAGTAGTCAATGTCGATGCCCGACGGTATCTTCTTTAGTAATGACTTTCCTTTGCAATAGCTAGAATCATGTAAACGGAGTCTTGAGTTGAAAGATATGAAATACTGTTTTTTAGTGGCTTTTAAGTTCTTTTTTAATTTTGGAAGTGTTTGGGTAAACTCAACCCCCCCCCCCCCCCCCGGCCACACACATACACAAAGTTGTGTGCTCCCAACTTATGGCTTTTAGCTTTTAACTTATAAGTCACTTAAAGAAAAGTCAATCCAAACACCTCCTAAACCTACTACAATGTTTGAAGGGAAAAAAGATTGTTTTTCCAGGTGAACCTCTGGGAAACAAATCTGTAACAATCAACTACTAGATGACTCGACATTCAACTAACGAAAGCTACCATTGAATGTCCAATAAAGAATGACAAGAGTCCAGGTAGTTAACTCCACCTAGTATATGTATACAAGTTTTAACTCGCTACAGTATTTGTGATAAAGTTGTGCAGCAATCTCATCTAAGAGCAAGTTGTTAGAGAGCACGCCTTAATTACTTAATTATGTTTTCAACGCGCCTCCTTACGTGCAAGATTAATTCTTTTCCATGGAACAAACACATGGAAATTCTTTTTTATAATGGGTGGTGGTGAGACTCGAATTCAATACCTTTGCCTGCTCTGGTACCACGTCTAGGTTGTGCGACTATCTCATGTAAAAGCTTAATTTGTTAAAGATAAAGCACTTTTAATTACTCAATAATATCTTCAACAATTTGTACCTTCAGAGGCAGATGAAAGGTGAACGGAAGAGGCAAAGCAGTGGAGGAGAACATAAAACTGACGCCGCCCACTTGCTTGGTATTGAGCCGTAGTTGTTTTATAGATAATTAGTTTATTCACATAATTCAATCCTCATTCTATATTTCACAATCAACTAGGTACCTTCAAAGCATCTAGCAGCAAATAGTTGACCATACTAAAGAACTACGCAAAGAGAAAATTCCATGGATCTCCTAATCAAGCTTAGAGATGTTACGTTAAACAAAGTAAAGAGAGTGTTACTCACCTAAAAATTGGATAGCGTCATCAAATGCCAAATTCTGGTCATCTTGAAGGCAGTGATAAGTAAAGGAATTTTTGTAAAGATTCTGACAAGCGGGTACTATCTGCACATAGAAAAAACAAAAGTGAATACCCCGTATCAACAATCAAGAACATGGGCCACAAAGACCACATGGAAGTTTCATTGAATAATTTCTGAAGTACCAGAAAGGAAAAAGAACCATCCAATATGATCCAACAGAAAAATATGTAGTGGAAGTACATCTATGTAGTTTGTTTATCCAAGTCCATATGAAGGAGGCAAAATATCATACAAATGGATTTAGAAAGAAAGAAATGAGTGTTGTTATTGAGACCACTCTCACTTATCTTGCAAAAAAAGTTAATACGCTCTTATTGCGGAGCACTTAATTCCTCTACCGTGTTACTTCTTCTTGTCTTACTATTCTTTGTTCCTTTCATCTTATACAGTATCATTTATCTAAAAGAATTTTTTTTGACAAGGTAAAGATTATATCAATTTACAGGAGCAAAACCCACAAAAGCAGAGTATCATTTAGCTAAATATTTGAACCCCATCCCTAATCCCTCAGGTCTATCCCGAAGAATGACAAGAATTTGGCAGCAAAAAGCCCTTTTCAGGTCAGTTACTATCGACATTCTACATAATTGTCTCTCCTACCATTTCATCCATTTTGAAGAGCCTAACCATGTTTCCAACTTCATAAACCTTAAGAACAACTATAAATGAACATTAGAATACCAAGAAAAGAACTAGATTTCAGTTTATTCTAGATTGTAAATATCTCCTTACAATTACACATCTATTTAAGTAACATCTAAGGATCTATTGTTCGTATAATTAATGGATCATAGTTCAGCTCAGTTGATTATATAAACAATCCTGATTAGGTCCTGGTTGGTATATGATACAAGCAGTCCACTGCTAAGTTTCCCGTCAAAAATAGCAAACTATGCACTCAAGGGTGTGAATAAGGTTTAGATTCAGGAGAGGGGAAAAATCTAATTGATTCCTTCGCGTATCTTAAGCTTTGGTGGGCACAATTACCTGGTATTTTGACCGGTGGGAGAACGCAGGTACTCGATGGAATAATCGAGGTACACAAAAGTTGCCCGGAACCCCTATTATATGTATTTTTTTTTAGGACAAACCCCTATTATATGTATAAAAAAGATGGGAACTACAAATGTCACCATCTCCTTTATTAACTGGTAATGCTTGATAGATAATCAAGATCCCCAATCAATAATTATAAGGGAGAGACTGCCTAGTGATAAGGGCCCTCCAACCACGATGTTGGGGTTCGAGCTACCAAGAGAATAAAGTGGAACAAGGCTATTTTTGGGTTCCTAGGAATGGAAATTGGTGTTGGATTTATCATTTCAAATAAATAGAGGAAAATACATGAAGTTGAATCCAAACACCAATCACTTGACCAAGATATCAAATTTGATGTAGCTATAAGTTGGTTGATTCCATTATTTCCTGTTTTTCTTTTTCTGGATAAGTATCATAAGTTGTTTCCATGTCATTTTCTCGTGTCCATCCTTCCTTTTCCCGATAAGTGCCAAATATTATATGTTTTCCTTTCTTTTTAACAGAAACAATATGAGACTGAAAGAGAAATATCCATCGTTCCTTTAATAGAGAAAAGGCTAATATTCAAAATGTATATATGCTTAGCTACTCAGATAAATGTTTGCTTAATTTCTGCAATTTTAGCATCTTCTTGAGTAGGTAACTGTATCTGATAACAGAATGAAGTAGCTCAGGAGCAAATTTTATCGACACAAAAAACTAGCTGGTACTTCATTTAAGATGAGGGTACATGCGCAACTGCACAAAGTAAGAACAAAAAGAAACTAGATGCTCATGTACGAGGAAAATCATTTGCTTCACTTCTGCACCTAGGTAACAGCATATTTATTAGCACCTAATGGTCCATTCTGAGATAATTCTATCCATACCTGCAATATTCCTACCTTTCACTCCTTCATGAACTATTTTCATAAGAACGGACGGTCATCTTTAAAGTTAAGATCAGTATCCCAATTTCCCTATAACTTTAAAGCACCTATCCAAATGCTAGGCCTGAAACTTGTGAATGATTAGCCAGATGAGTATTAAACTGTAAAGAAGACTCTTACATGATCCAAACAAATGAATTGGTAGGTATTGAAGACAAAAGTTATAAACTCAATCACTAATCTCTCTCCTGTCGCATCACTAGACCTAAGTGACCAACTCAAGGCAGGTATATCGATGCTTTATTCTTGGTTAATCAAGATATAACAGAAGCTATCTACTTCTCCAAACACAAAAAAGAGATGGCAAAAGGTACTAAATGACCGAGAAATTTGGTTATGTTGCTATCCTACCAGAGGCAGATCCAGTTATCCAGCACGTTAGCAGCAAGTGCATGTGCAACCAGGTGCTTGTACTTGGACTATATATGCATACAAATAGCTTAACCAAGGTTTATATGTACTAATGCACACACTGCCTTTAATTCCTAAATCCGACATATATCCTACCTCCCTTTAGACAAAGTATTTTAATAATAAATCCATCAACATGAATGATTTCATTTCTTGAAAAGCTAGAAAGACATACTAACTAGATCACCAAAGCCCTCAACCACATGCTCTTAATCAGAGACCAAATGCCAGATTAGAACAAGTGTACTTATTAGCTACTTCACCCAACAAACCGTTAAATCATTCACTTCTGCTCCAAAATCAATTTAATCATTAAATCCACGGACTACGCCTCAATCCCAGATTAGTTGGGGTCTTCCGTTTAGGTCCTTTACACTCCAAAAGCAACTCAATCAATCAATAAATCAATCAACTATGCCTCAAAACCAAATAAGTCAGGGTTGACAAGATTAATCCTCTTGACCCATTCTGCTCATTTAGTTCTTTTTTTTTTTCAAAAGCAAATATACACAAGAATCCAAGAAACTCCAAATGAAAAACAGTAATAACAAATGTAGATAGAAATTGCGGTCTTTTATCTGGATCTTTTTCATTCATTCAGCTCCATTTAGGTCTATTTTACTCCAAAAACAAATCCATCAATCAACTATGCCTCGAAAAACAACTTAGTTGGGGCTGACTAGATTAATCCTCAAGACCCATATCTCTATTTAATTCTATTTCTTTTCGAAAGCAAACACACACAAGAAACCAAACAAGAAAAATGTAATTACAAATATACAGAATTAGGGGGGAAAAGGAAAGTTACAAACACTGAGAATCCAAGGAATCCCTATAGTCTTGAGAAGCTCAGCATGAGAAGCATTATCATAACCCCCGAGAAAAAGGAACACCAGCAGATCTTAGAAGGGAAGCACTGACTTGAATGGAAGAACCCTTTTTAAGTTATATCAGGCATTCAATGTCCACAGATCCCACAAAAAACTTCACCCTCCTCATATTTGTGATAATGCCCACAAACACACATGGGTTTTCCCTCTCCCTCTTCCTTATAATTTGATTGAATTTCAGAATCGAGAACAACCCAGAAGAGTAAACTTCATGATTTGAAGTGGGCTTTGTCCCTGTGTTTGTGAGTGAAGAATCATTAACGGGAAGTTTTTTAGGCTAAACTTGGGTGAAATTGAGTGTATAAGTTGCTATTGTAGATACTAGTAGAAGTAAAACTTGTCGATATTGGAAGAGGTAGCCAATAGGTATTACTACTCGATGAATATAGATGGAAACCTGTGTACTACATGTTAATCTATTTGGGTTATATGTAGGGGTGTTCACCAATTAGTAACCAAAGTTTAATATGTAATAATGTACACACTGTCTTTATATCCTAAATCTGTTAATATGTCCCACCCATCCTCTAGACAAAGTATTTAACAATCCATCAATGTGAATGATTTCATTTCTAAAAAGCTAATGGAACTAATACTAGATCACCAAATCCCTCAACCACATACTCTTAATTAGAGATGAAATGCCAGCGTAACAAGTCTACTAATTAAATACTTCACCCAACAAAACATTAAATCTTTCAACTTTTGCTCCAAAAATCAATTCAATCAATGGACTACACCTAAACCCCAGATTAGTTGAGGTCTTTTAAATGAACCTTTCTTCATTCATTCAGCTCTATTTAGGTCCTTTGAACTCCAAAAGCAACTCAATCAATCAATAAATCAATTGACTAGGCCTCAAACCAAACAAGTTAGGGTCGACTAGATTAATCCTTTGCACCTATTCTGCTCATTTAGTTCTATTTCTTTCCAAAAGCCAATATACAGAAGAATCAAAGAAAATACTCAAGGGTGTGGCCTTGTGGTCAATAAAGTGGGTTGAGAACATGAGGTCTTAGGGTCAATCTTGATAGAGACAAAAAACAGTAGGTGATGAATTTCAACCTATCCTACTTTTGATGGATAGAGTTACCTGGTATCTATTGGTGGTGGTGGTAGGTGGCAGGTACACCATGAATTAGTCGAGGTGCACGAAAGTAGGTCCGGACACCACGGCTATACAAAATAGTAATAACAAATAGATAAACTAATTGGGGTCTTTTATATGAATCTTCTTCGTTCATTCAGTTCCATTTATGTTCATTTCACTCCAAAAACAACTCCATCTATCAACCAATGGCGAAGCCAATTAAGGCCATGCGGGTTCCATCCAAAGCCCCTTTGGCAAAAAATTATGCTGTTTCTTATTTTTTTTTATATAGTTGATGTTGAACCCTTCAGCTTATTCCTTAGTTTACTTATTCATATTTTGAATCACTAACTAAAATCTTAGCTACGTCACTGCAATCAACTATGCCTCGAAAACCAACTTTGCCAGGGTCGACCAGCTTAATCCTCTTAACCCATTCTTCTCTATTAAATTCTATTTCTTTCCAATCGCAAATACACGCAACAAGCTAACAAAACGCAAATAAGAAAAAATATTAATAAAATTAAGGAGGAAAAAGAGAAAAGGAAGTTACAAACATTGAGAATCCGAGAAATCCCAAGAGTCTTGAGAAGCTCAGCACGCGAAGCATTATCATAACTCCCTAAAAAAAGAAACTCCGGCAAGATCTCAGAAGGAAATGCACTGACTTGAATTGTAGAACCCTTTTCAGATACATCAGGCATTCGATGTCCACAGATCCCACACACTTCACCTTCTTCGTATTTGTGATAATGCCCACAAACCCCACATGGGTTTTCCCTTTCCCTCTTCCTCATTATTTGATTAACTTACAGAATCAACAACACAAGAGCAAAATTCAAGATTTGAAATGGGGGGTTTTGTCCAGTGTGTTTGTGAGTGAAGCGTCCTCAATGGGAATTTTCTTTAGGCTAAATTTGGATGAAATTGATTACTATAGGTTGATATTTATAGATACCGGTAGAAGTAATAATTGTAGATTTTTGGAAGGGGTATATTATCTCCGCTCATTTTTAATTGTCATCTTACCTTTTTAAGCATTGAGTAATTTATGAATGAGACCATCCCAGAAAAGCTAGAGGTGGCCCCGGTAGCTGATAGGATAAGAAAAGTGAGACTACGATAAAGCTAGAGGAGGCCCCGATGGCTGATAAGATAAGGAAAGTGAGACTACGATAGTTTGGACATGTGCAGAGAAGAGGTATCAATGCTCCGAAGAGCGAGAGGTTGAACTTAGGAGGCACTAAGAGAAGTAGAGGTAGACCGAAAAAGTACTGGGGAGAGGTGATTAGCCAGGACATGGCGAGACTTGATCTCACCGAGGACATGACCTTAGATAGGAAGGAGTGGAAGTCGCGAATTAGAGTAGAAAGCTAATAGATTAGCAGGTTAAGTTGTCTTTAGCTGTATTAGGTCTGTTAAATTTATCATCCACATAATATTATGTGCTTCATATTCTTTTCTTTTCCTTTCATTTCTGTCATATCTAGTTTATTCTGCCGATGGGTTGTTAAGACGAGGGTTCCCAGAAAACAGTCTCTCTACTTCTATGAGGTAGTGATAAGGTCTGCGTACATTCTACCCTCCCCAGATCCCATTTGTGGGATTCCACTGGTATGTTGTTGTTGACTAATTTATGAAATTAAATTAGATTATGTTAATTTGATATTTTTGAATAAAAATTTAGATAGTCAAAAACTATACAAAAGTATTATATATATGATAAAAAAATATATATTAGTCAAAGTTCACATTATTTGACTCTCAAAAAGGAATGAAAAAAGTACTCCGTTCGTCCTATTTTATATAACACCCTTTTTCCTTTTGATCCGTCCTAAAAAAAAGTCACCTTATTCTAATTTAAAATAATTTAACTTTAAAATTACTCTTTTACTCTTATGAAATAAATTTTTAGACCACAAGTTTCAAAAGTCTTTTTTTTTCTTAAACATCATGCCGAGTCAAATGATGTCATATAAAATAGAATAGAAGGAGTGTTATTTATTAGTATAACATATACAAAATATAGATAAAACCCTTTGTAGTCCATGTCAATCTATTTGAGTTAGTATTTGACATAGTAAATGAACGTGGCACTTAACTTCAACTGAAATTTATATTTAAATTTAGGTTAAGCAGATATTTAATTTATACAAAGCTTAATAAATAGACACGTGTGTCCTACGTGACATATATCTAATTATTTTAATTTATCAATAACACATCTCTAAGTCCCTAGCTCTAGATCATGATGACATTTGTCCTAAATCCAAGAGGTTAATGTAACTCAGATGAACTATTTATCATCAAACAGTTGTTACCACAAAGAGATTAAAGCTTGCTAACATTATAAGGCAATTTATATAGTAAAATATTGTAGTAACTCAGTTAATTAATTATCTAAATTTTTATTTTATTAATGAGAAATTGACCCAAACTTGTAATTCTCCCATTTTCATTTTCCTATCCATGTATAGAAATTTTTTAATTGGAAAAAAACAAACTTATCAAGTTGCTTATGAAAGAAACTTGCTTGTAACTTTTATAGACAAAGCTAATTTTTTAGAAATACTTTGTGAAAAAATTATTCCATAAAATTAATTAGCAAATTAGAAATTGAGAATGAAGCAAAAGCAACAATAACAAGATATTAAAAGGTTATTGTTACCTTTCATTTTTTTAAATTCGATGTATTGTAAATATGAATTATTTTCATCTCATTATATGTTAAAAGGTTTGAAATAATAATAGGATTTCATGTCTAAAAATTAAAATTCTTCAGAGGTGATTTTAAGTTAATCGAGATTGAAATAGTCATGATATACTTCATGTACAGTTAGTGTGCATCCATATATAGTTAAAGGTATATATTCAATAAGTGTATATTTTGTATAATTTTTTAGAAGCTATATTACCTAGGTAATACATGCTTTTTATGATTTTTAACAAATTATGTACTACTCTCCCCATTTAAAAAAAATGATCTACTTTTTATTTTAGTTTTAAAAAGTATGACCTCTTTCTTTTTTGACAATATTTTAATTTAAACTTTCCACGTGACATGTTTAAGTCCACAAAATTGAAGGATATTTTGGTACATTTGATATATTTTTATTTTACAATCATAACTTTAAAAAAAAATTCTTAAATTTCGTGTCAAGTCAAACAGATTATTTTGTTTAAACAGAGGATTATAAAAATATGACTATACTTGTAATTAGGGGTGTTCACGGTTTGGATAAAAATTGATTCAAACCGAAAAATCAAACCAAACCGATTAAATAAATCGATTTTATTTTGGTTTTGGTTTGGTTTGTCTTAGTTTTTTAAAAATCGATAGTATTTGGTTTGAGTTTGGATTTGTTCGAAAAAATCGACGAAATAATCAAACCAAATTAACAAATTATATTCATATATTTTATAATTATACCCAGGAAATAACATCTTTACCTCATATGAGGTAGTGACAAGGTCTGCATATATTCTACCCTCTCCAGACCCCACTTGTGGGATTCCACTGGGTATGTTGTTGTTGTTGTATATTTTATAATTATATATACATAATACATTATTTATAAAAATAATTTTTAATTTTAAAATCTACTTATGAAAGCATAAATGTTCAAAACGAGAACATTTATTTAATTTTATGTATATGAATGTCTATGACAATTCTTGATGTGACTAAAATATCATTAGCTTTTTCGTTTAGACTAAAATGATGAATTTTGAAATTATTTTTCGAGTAAATTTAATAATTGAAAGTTCTATGATAGTCGGTATTACTATTTTCCTATAATTTAGTAAATTTAATGATAATAGTCACATTGGCATTTTTTACTCTCCCAAATAGTCAAGTCAACTTCTAGATCTTTCGCGCGTGAATTTACGCCAGCACTTGCGTAGCAAAACGAACGCTCACCGCTCACGTTAAAATCCATCCGGCATAAATTGCTAAATTGTACCGTCCCTTTGTTCATCGCAACCTCCCCTTCAATTTTTCCCCAAATTTTGAAAAATTTGGCCGTCTGTTCGCGAATTTTGCAATCAATTATTCTCATAGATCACCGATCATCATTAAAGGTAAGATTTTTTCTCAATTTCTTTTATTGATTGGAAGAAATCTGCTCTACTTTTGTGATTTATTCCGATTGATTTGGTGTTGTTTGGAGTTAATCGGCTTTAGTTAGGCCAATCCACTGGTCAAATGAATTAGCTGGAGAATCACAGGTCTCAGGTTCAAATTCCAGTATATAGTAAAAAATATTTGATGATTTTTTTAAAAAAATCTGTTTAAGCTTTGCTGGATAGAGTTACTCCATAATTCTGCTGGTGTGAGATAGTAAGTACCAAATATAGCGGTTGTGAAAAATGAAAATTGGTCCAAGCTTGATAAAGGAGGAGAATTGTGTTAGTTTGACTAGATAGTATGTGTGCTGAAAAAAAAGTGGAATGGGTATAGATGGTTCTTATAGTCTGATTCGAGTATCAACTAGTACTAGTTTGAGATTGAGTTATAGTTAATGATGATTGATAACTACACTGTTATCCTTTAGTTTTTTTTTTCAGTTTAATTTTTGATATTTTAGCTTTAAGAGGGTATATCCAGGATAGTCAGCTAATTCATAGAGTAGAGATAGTTGCCACCGAAAAAGCAACTTCAGTTTTTTGGATGCTTGCTACTGGGATTGGCAACAGAATAGTAGTGTGTGGATGTGTGAAAGAGATAGCTTGTTTAACAAGACAAAAATTAAATTAAGCATAGTGGATTGATTAAGGGAGGGATAAAACTGACTTGTTCACAGTGCCAATTTACATGAATAGCATACCCATGTTCATTGGAGATTGGAGAAATAATCTATCAATCAGCTAGGCTTTGACCCCATATCTGGTTGGTGTTGGCTATATGAATCCTCTTAATAGTTCTCTCCTAAACCATAGTTGGGGATCTGTAATTCTAGAGTTAATCTGAATCTCAACTTTAATGCAACACTATCCTACAATTTATTTACATCTGGAGATTGGAGAAACATATGTTGAAATTTCTTGATGCTCACTTGGCATATTATTAAGTGCAAAAGGATGAGCAGAGGCTCGGATTGATTTTCAACACAATAGTCTGAGTTGTTGCTTTTCTTTCTGGTACTCCGAAAGTAATTGCTTCAACTCCATCCACTCAAATTTTCAATATTCCATTTTAGTTATCATGATATCTTCTTCTGGTTTGCTATTACTCAAATAAATATGAAACATATGCTTGCATATTTGTCCATAGGCCAAATTGGATATGTATTCATTAGAATAATTGTTGGAGACTCAAATGATGGATATACAAGCATGATAACTTCTATGTTGTTCTATATTTCCATGAATCTAGGGTCTTTTGCTTGCATTGTATTATTTGATCTATAAACTGATAACGTTCGATATCATGCAGTATTGTACACAAAAGATCCTTTCTTGACTCTCGCTTGCTTTCTTGTACACATGCTACCTATTCCCTTCAACTCATGACATACCCTGCCTTCTCTATTATGCAAAAGATTATCCAAGGATTAATTTATTTCCAGATGGTTATATTCTTTTTTTTCCATCTGACGTTGATGCATCATAAATATTGTGACTAGCTCATCATCTCTGACAAAGTTGCAGTATTTTAAGGTATTCAGATCAGATACTGTAAGTACAAATTTCATAATATTGGAGGGAAACATGGCTGAACATCACTTGTTCTACAGGAGTCGATAAAATGTATGAAAAGAGTTTAGGTTGACTGCAGCAACATATTGTTTCTCTCTTAAAATCCTGGAGTTTTGTTGCTTTTTTGCTCATTCACTTATAAACAATGAATAAAGCCTTACATCACTAAACAAGAAGCCTCTGTCTGACGTCAATCCCTTCACTTCTAATAAAGATTAATAATTACAAAATAATTTAAATTTGTAGATACAGTTGAACACCTACTTCCTTGTGATCTTAAGTAAGAAGGGAACAATTGGACAACCTGGTTTCTAATGATCTTAGAAGCAAGATATTTCAAGATCCAGTGTCAAAGTGATTCTTGGGTGCCTAATTATAAAGAAAAGAAAGGAAGAAAGGATCTTACTGCCCCTGTTTCAATTTATGTGGCTTGATTCGGAATACATGGGCCAAGCTAACTAATGTTTGGTGTAAATTCCGACATAGAATATTCAATTTTTAAAAAATTAAATTTAAATATTTAGAAACTTAAAAAAAAACACTATAAGTTCTAATAGTTAACAATTCAAAAATTTATAAAGTATTTGAAAGAATCACGGTAGAAAGAATATCCTTTGACGCTCCAAGTAGTAACTAAGACACATCAATTTAAATGGAGGGAGTAATAACTAAAAATGTGCTTGCTTTGTGCAGAAAGTATTGCTCAGTATGTACATAGCCTAACTCTTCTGTATACTAATGGAAAAAGATGTTTCTGACACCAGTTTTCAATACTTTTGAGTATGTAGTTTAGTGGATTGTAGCCACATTAAGTGTATGAATCCAATTAAAGAGTTGTAAGATGCTTTACGATGAAACAAAAGAGACTGGCTTTTGATCTTGCAGCATAAAGTGGAAGGCTATTTTTTCTTTTAAACTGGTAACTTTTTGTATTCCTCAGCATTAAGGACTATGCTGGTCACCTCCAAAAACTGTTACAAGACAACGAAAAGATTTTAAAAAAAATCTCACAAAGAGCCTATGAGGTCCACTAGCTGGATCTCCTCTTCTATATCCTGTTCTTTACACTAGAAGTCCTGAGTTGTAATTACTTTTCAATTAATCTTCTGTATTATGCAATCCTTTCCTTCAATAATTCTTATATTCCTTTGTTTCCATATAATCCACCAGAAAGTGGAAAGCTATTTTTTATTATAGTAAAACAAGTTGGTGTCATATCAGATCTGAAAGACTAGGGAAGCATGTTTTTCTCTCAAATGTTGGACTTGAGAGAATACAAGTTGTTACCTTCTCAAAAAAAAAAAAGAATGTTGGACTTGGGATGGAGCTTGTCTGTGATGATTATCTGAATCCATTCCACCAAGGTGCAACTTAACTGAATTTGATTTGAAAAGGTTGTTACACTCGTTGAAGGAGAAAACTGAATTTTCACTTGACCATATCGATAGACAGACTCCTGTTTCCACTGAGTGTCGTTTTCAGTTTTTTCCCCAACTGAAAAGTTCAGAAACTAACTTGAACTAAGGTTCTGCATGGGTCCTGGATTCTGGTATTCCAAAGTATTATTAGCAGAGATTACTAGAAATGTAGTTGGTTGATGACTTACCGTCATTCCTCAGGATTATCCTTGGCTGACTAGACTTTAATTTACATGCCATAAGAAATGCAGCCTTCTTTTAGCATCCATTGAAAGGATTCTGAATACTGTTTGTGCCAGAGGGCTCATAATGCAACACATCAATAGAGAAAATAGTTTAAAAGACAAACAAATTGGTTTATACTTGTGGTTCTCTTGTTTAAGACTATCTAAAACTTGTGTGTTTGATTAAGACTTACTTGTATGCTGTTCTTAGATAAAGAAATCCATGCAGCAGCAGGAGATATGTCAATTGTCTGTTATATGGAGAGGAAAGAAGTTAAGTTTGGAGATGGATCCAACTGCTACACTCAAATCACTGGGAGATAAATTGCTGAGTCTCACCAATGTCAGAGATGATACAATGCGCCTCATTGTGCCTACTAATAAAAGTTCAAGACTTCTATATCCTTTCTCTGAAGAGCATTCCTGCCTAAAATTGGAAGCAGCATCCATTCTTGAGGTTTTCTGATTAGTTTATGCTCTAGTTAGTGAATTATACTAAATAGCTGTTGGACTTGCTATCTGCTTGAATGTTTGGATAGGGTTTTGATTTTTTTTTTCTTGAGGCTCTTTGTTTTGACAGATTTGTGTGTCCTTTCAATTTTATTTGCTAGTGCTGATTTCTGCTAAAACATCTCAACATGACACATTATTTTTAGGGAGTTAGCTTGATAAATATTGAAATAATTATGTGACATTTCCCACTCTTGGAATTAGGATTCGCCTTAAGAATCTGGCTTGAAGCAGTTGTAACCCTAATTTAGTTTTGCCAGAAGGCACATTGCTAAAATAATACATTTAGCAGCTTTAGAGGTTTAAGGGTACGTGCATTCTGAAATACATCTTCTGTTTACTTCTTTGTAGTCAAATTGTTGCCTTTAAGAAAACAAAAATGTAGTCAAAGGATAGGCGAAATTCTTGAAATTCTTTTGTGGTCAGTATTTCTTGTTTAATAAAATTGTTTTGTACAAAATGGTATTCATTATACAGCTGACTGATGATTCTACATATTGTCTACTAGATTTATTTTATATTCCTAATTTCATTTGTGTCAATGAGTCTCTGCATAGTTCTTTATGAAATATTACCAGAAATAAGTCAAGGTTCTGAGTTTCTATTCTTTTGTATTTTTTTTTTTTGTCATTAAGGGTTTTATGAGGGTGTGAAGCAGCAGTTATACAACCTATTGAAATCTTTATCATGCTATATAATCTTTGTCAGCCGTGTGCCAAGCTGTCATATTTATGGCTTTGAATGTCTATTACATGAAACCTACAGAGACAGAAAAATTTATACCATGATTCTTGTGCTTGTGGAAGCATTGACAATTTTAAGGACATAATGAAATGTTGGGGGCGCCTTTATTTTTTAATTTATACTCTTCCACATATTGTAATAGATGTCCATGCATTTTCTAACATTCAATAACCTAAATAACTTGTTTAGCATACTTGGGCTATGACTCGTTAAGCTGAACCTTCCTGACAATTCTTTTTGGCTTAAATGGGAATCGCCTGATGGTTTTATGTTTCAGGGGAAATCTATTAGGATGCTGGGAGTGCCCAAAGCTGAAGTAGATGACATTCTACAGAGTGCAAAGGCAGACCTCAGGATTGTGGGTTTTGATGAAGAGGAAAAGAGAATGAGACAGAGAATCTCAAATGGGCTTCAAAGTTCACTAAAACTTCCACAAGGGCCTTATGTCTTTTGTGATTTCCGGACACTCCACCTTCCTGGTATAGAGGTATAGCCAACTATGGTAAAATGTGACCACTTTCATTCTTTACTGTTAAAGCTTAAAACACAGTTGGACCAATGAGTAAAATTATGTCTCTAACCTATGTGGATTACTTGCAAAAATATATTGACATATCCCGTCCTTTGGGGCCTGGGGCCTGGGAAGGTGTATTGACAATCAATTTATGTAGTCTTCACTTGGTTTCAGTTGAATCCTCCTGCTTCAGAAGCTTTAAAACTAATGCACAAGCTTGCTGCTGATCCGGGAATAGTTGCAATAATGAATAAGGTAAGCCTAGCAAGATTTTCATATCTCAGCTTAATTACGTATGGATTACTTTGTTGATGCGTGCTATCAGTTGTGGTAAACTATCGTTCATTGGGCTTCTTGAAGCATCGCTGGTGTGTGGGTATCATGACAGAGATGGCACCAGAAGGCTATGTTGGTGTTTCTCCTGAATGCATTCTTGGTTTCAATAAGGTGAGCAATCCCTAGTTCTTTCTCCCCCAAAGTAGTAGATACAGAATAGAATCATGTTCTTAATACCTAATCCATGAATTTATGCTTCATCATCTTAGTTCCTTGACTTTTGCTGTTAGTTTTGGATTTTCTAAGATGATGGTTTTTCGTTTCCATTTAAAATTATCTTGATAATTTTCTGTTTCTCATATTCAGAATCATGGAGAGGAGATATCACTACGTCTTCGTACAGATGACCTCAAAGGTTTCAGGAAGTATGATAGCATCAAGAAGACTCTCTTGCATGAACTAGTGGGTGGTTCTGTCTCACTGTTTGTTGTCCAATAAAAAAAATTTGGAAAGCTGAGTTTGCGCTTTGAGTTATATGATGAATTCTGACGTGCCTCTTAACTTATATTATTTCCATTTTCAGGCACACATGGTACATTCTGAACATGATGTGAACTTCTATGCTCTGCTTAAGCAGGTAAAAGGTTAATAGTTTCTTCCATTCTTTTTGCTTCCTCAGTAGAAAGGAGGTCAACAAATGCTTAAGCAAAAGACTGGGATGGCCTTCTTTGAGCCCCTAAAGTAGATTATTCCTGCTTATCTCTGCAGTATTCTTATTAAATGTGCAAAAGTATTGAGAGTAGATCTTTCTTCCAGCTTAACGAAGAAGCTGCTAAGTTGGACTGGACTAAATCAAGAGGCCATATGTTGAGTGGTGGTCATAATTCGCAACACTATGAAGATGACGAGGACAACAATAATCTAATTGGGTTACCACATAAACTTGGAGGACAAACGTCAGTTTTCAATGCTCGAGAGTCTTCAGTGGCTGCTGCCTATAGCCGTTTAGTTCAGGCATCGACCAACCCATCAGAAGAAATTGAAATGCATCAGGCATCTAATGCTGGTGACTCACTACAATCTAATCATTTAGATGTTCTACTGGAAAAGCAACTGAATGATGTGAAAGTAGGGTCTTTGGAGAAACACAATGGTGTGTTTAGTGTTGATGTCCCATCTGTTGATCAAAGAAAATCTGAGCCTGATCCTGATGATTGTGAGACTGGATCTCCCATAAAACACGAGGCTCATATAAAACTTGAATCTGATGATCATAAGATGAGAAGCCTTCTGCCTCCTTTGGAAGCTAAATTAAGTGAAGAACCTGACCCGGATGATTGCTCTGCAGAAAAACACAATACAGTAAGTCCTACTTCTTTGGAACCTGACCCTGATGAACACACTATGGGGATCGAAAAGAAAGTAACAGCTGGTCAAAATAGCCATGTTTCATTGGGGCACAATGTAAATGAGGAAGAGAGGGAATCTTTTACACACACCAATCAAGATGGTTTTCCTGAAGGAGTCAAGCTGGTAGAGCCATATACTAATGATAAGGATATAACGACAGATAGAATCTCTAGTACAGTGATTGATGAGCCGGATCCAGATGACCAGGAGCTGCAGAGGATACAAGATCCTGTTTCCATTATTTGTAGTCGACTGCAGAAAGCAATAGGTGTGTTGAGATCTCAAGCTAATCCCTTGGAGGCCTCTAGGGTAGTGCAAACTGTATTGAAAATTATAAGGTATCTTGAATTTGAATCTGCCATTTTTTAAGTTTGGAATTTTTATCATTCATGAGCTGTGGATTTAATTTGGCAATGCAACTTTTGTAGGAATGCAATTGAACACCCAGATGAAGTGAAATTCAGAAAGCTGCGAAAGGTGTGCAATTTATATAATGGTCTTAGGTAAATTAGTTTTTGTCCAAATTTCATCTTAATTTGTTCATCACAATTGTTTGGTGGATGCTGCAGGCTAATCCTGTAATTCAGAGGGATGTGGTGAGTTATCCAGGTATATGATCTTTCCACTTGATCTATTGAAGTTTATTTCGTTTCTGCTAAATCCTTCCCAACATTTCTCTTTCCCCATTCACCTTTTCTTGTGTTGCGTTCAGAGAGCTTTCAGCAGTGTTACTAATCCAACATGGTTAAATTTTCTCTGCATCTGAAGTTCACTTTGTCCACCTTCCTTGAATGATGAGTCTATATATCTATGAACTCCGTCTTAAATAAAGCTCTTCTACTCGATCAGTTGGCACTTTTTAATCACACTTCGTGAAATTCTGTGTCTTACAATTTGCAAATCTTGCTGATTGTTTCCAATTTTGCAAAAACAATTTGTAACACCTTGTTAATTACTGAAGCATGAATTTTCACACAAGCCCTATTTTTATGTTGAAGTTCATGAGCTGCCATTGTCTTTCCATGTGCCTTAACATTTTGGTAAAAGATCTCTGGAAAATTAGTCAGTGCGATACACAAACTACTTTAATTGACCAAGGCTAGGTCTCATGTCAATTTAAAATTCTCTTTAGGTGAAGTTGTTGCGTAGTTGTACTTGTTATAGATGTTACTTGTGGAGGTTCAAAAATGTATTTGGTGATCCCATGAACATGCAACTGAAAGGAATTGTATCAATATCATTATTGCATATCATCTCTCTTTTGGTGCGAAATTTCCTCGTACTTATCAAGTTATATGCTGCTTCTCCTTCTCTTCTCATTTTCGTGTAATTATTTTTTCTTGTCGAGCACCCTTTAGCTGTAAATACTCATTTAGCTTTGCCTCTATGGTCGCAGCTGCAGTGGAGATCCTGTCTGTGGTTGGATTCAGCGAAGACACTGTAATCGACGATACTGGTAGAAGTGAAGCTTATTTGGTCCTCAAAAGGAATGATCCAGGATTATTGTGGCTTGCCAAGTCTTCCCTTGAAACCTCCTTATCCTAAAGGACTTGTACTATATGTAAAACTGATGCATTTGTTTGTGGAAAAAGGAGGAAGACATTCTTTATGGTATGTGGCATTTAGGCATTTCTTTTCTATATTGTATATCACATTCTAAAATTGTCCTTTTCCTTGTATATACATCCTTGTAGAACATTGAAATAATTGTGTTTCATGCACTCATATATGGAATATTTGAAGATACATTCTGCACCTATTCCTTAATAATACAAGTTGAGGTGGATCTTGAGTTTGCTTGTTTACATGTGGTGGTTACAAGAAAATTATGTTACTCTTACATGATTTATTTAGTTGATTTTAACCTAAGTTGCGGATTCTTCAGTTTTAGTATCACACTCATGTTGGATTCTCAAAAAATATACTATTTTTGACGAATTTGACACTCACCATAGGCACTTTTGAGAGTTCGAGCAACATAGATTTTAATTAATTTGGGGTTGAATAGTAGTTGACTAACTTATATTCTGAGTCATTTTTAATATCGAGTGTTTCACTCTTAAAAGTAATTTTTTTCAAGATAAATTTGGATCAATCGAGTTCTATAATGGGTACTTTCAAATTAGGAAGTTACGATGCAAATTCAAATTGATCGGCTTTCAAAGATGGTATTTCAAAGTAGGATTTTGTGATGCAAACTCGTCTTAGTTAGGTCTTAGAAACAGATATCATATACTTATGAAAGAGCAAAAAAAATAAAAGATAGGTATACTTCAAAATGAATATCAGAGGTTCAAAGTGGGAACAAGTAAATATTTTTTTTAGCATGAACCTGAATTTATGAGGCTTCAAATGAATATTTTAAAGATGAGATTTTTCAATTTGGTGCGAATTTAAATTAGTCGGTCTTAGACACCAAGGTGAAATTTCGTGACACAAATTCATGTTAGTTAAATTTCAAAGCTTCTAATACAATTGGTTATTTATTTCAAAGATAGGATACAGCTCAAATTATCATCTATAATTATATTTATAGTTTAGATCGTCCATTTCATTGAGTTGCTCGTAAATTGAACATCATTTTCAGACAATTATATTGTGTATATAAAAGAACAAGATATTAATCGAGAATCATTTTATATATTTAAATCTTGAACATTCTTAACGAAATTGATGATTTCGCCTTTAATTAATGACCAGCAACAAAGACTTCTGTACTAAATGGTTGAGTCTCATAGAAATCTGGCTTAAGAACATCAACCCCAGCATCATCATTTTCATGG
Organism: Solanum rostratum; assembly: GCA_029948455.1. Lineage (NCBI taxonomy): Eukaryota > Viridiplantae > Streptophyta > Magnoliopsida > Solanales > Solanaceae > Solanum > Solanum rostratum. The sequence goes on along the minus strand of CM057046.1, from coordinate 645,871 downwards.
TATATTTCTACTGACTCTTGTTTGGGCCTTGAGAATTGGGCTTTTGTTGGATCTTGGGCTTCCACAACTACATTGGGCTCTTGGGCTTCCACAACTACATTGGGCTCTTGGGCTTTAACAAGGATAGAAGAACAAACCAAGAATATTAGGACAGAAAATGCAAGAATTGATTTTCTTGTTCTGTCCATTTTTTGTGAAAAAAATAATATTTTTTTTCTTGGGGGTTGATAGAGAGAGTTTGATTGATTTTCTTTGTTTTTGGGTGATAAACAAAGTTGGAAAATGTTGGAATTTAAATGGAGGAAATTGTAACTGTTTTTGAGGAAATTAAGGAAATGTTTAATGGTGTCTATTTGCCACTAATTTTATCTTGTGTTTTGTAAAGTGCTTACATTAATGCCATTAATTTATTTACTAATAATACAACAAAAAGAAAAGGGGTAGGGGAATGATAAAGGTTATTTTCCTTCTTAATCAAAGATTTTAAATATGAGTTTAGGAAATAGAATCCTCTTCGATGGAAAGTACTAAAACCCTTTATAGTTAATTTTCTCATAATAAAAAGTCGAATTAATTAAAACACCGAAGTTCAGATACCACATGTTTTAAAGTAAAAAAAATAAAAGCTTTTTTGTGCTAGATTATAGTTGTATTTCGTACTTTTGTTTTAATATGTGATAAAAAGAATGGAATTGTTCTATATTGGAAAAGGGTCGTAAATTCCCTTCAACTTTGTGATATAAGGCTAACATATCTCTTGTTAAAAAATGATTTACATATATTTTTATGGTTACATAAATATATCCTTTTCGATTGATGGAAGTAAAAAGTTGATTTTATGTTTACTTGGAGGATCTTAGAGAATTGAATTTATTACAAGTTTTGATTGTTGATTTAATTGACAGCTTGAATACAGAATTTGTACCATACCTTACATCTTGTTTTTTGAAGATTGTTTATACTTTGTATTGGTCTAAATTGCTAGAAATGTATTTGAAGTTCCATTGTGGCTTAAACATTGTATTCACTATTTTTGAATCGTTTCCGGGTTGCATGTTAATCGGAAGTCTTATTTAGCATCTAATCTGAAGGTGTGGCGTAGTGGTCAATAAAGTGATTGAGAACGGTAAGGTTTTGTGTTTTAATTCTAACAGATCTTTTCATCCGTTTTAGTATTGGTTGATAGAGTTATCTGATATATGTTAGAGGTGAGAGTTAACAGGTATCCCATAAAATTAGTCAAGGTACGCGAAAACTGACTTGAATATCATGATTAAATTACATTATTATGATGGAATCTAGGAGTAAATAGTAGACATTTGGCAAAGGGGCTAGAGAAAGATGTGAGAGGTGGAAAAATCAATACTTTAGGTGGAAAATTGATGTTGATAAATAGTGTTCTTAATGCACTCTCCTCATAAGTGAGGTCCTTATTTTCATTGTTAATCAAAAAACTCTGGAGGAATAGAATGTATACATATTTTATTATTATCTTACTGTTAATATGTGCATCTTTTATTACTATCTTACTGTTATGTTGCAATATCGTTTTGAGGTGGGTGTGATGGAAGAAAGATTGCTTTTTGGGGATGATTTAGGCATGCTTCCTCAAAAGTATTATTCTAGATATCTTGGGACTCACTGTTTTATTTGATGTAACTTTGGCTATTACTAGAGGGCAAGAAAGATGGAATTTCAATTGAGAAATTGAAAAGATTGGGTCCATCAAAAATAATCTCTCATTAAAGTTTGTGATCCTCCGTATATTCCACTCATGGAATTACATTGAGTATGTTATTATAAAATGAAATGATTGGAAATCAGAAGAAATGACCTTATTTTTGCTTGAAAGTATCTTAACTTCATAATAAGACTGCGCACAATATTCCCTTGTGATCGGACCATTTTTTGGATCTTGAGTATAGTTGAGCTTTAGTACACCGTGTTGTCTTTTTAAATAATATTTTTTTTGAAATTCAAAATAAGAAAAGAAAAATATAGTCAAATTTTTATTTTTTATTGGACACCAAATAATTGGTGATGGAAATTAGGAAGTGGTTGATTGATTGGTAGATACTATTGATATCACCTCTTTATAATTCTCTATCCACCAAATTAAAGCAAAAAAAATAAAATAACACAAAAAAAAAAAAAAAATTACCAAAAAAAAAAAACACAAAATCAAGAAGATGAACTCCTTTCCCCTTTCTTCTTCTTCATTGCGCATTTGCGCTTCTCAATTCCATTTCCATGGAAAATAATCATCAAGATCATTACTTTACACAATTCCGATCAACTTAGTGGCCACCGGCGGCAATTTCCGACGATTAATCACAACCCCATCTCCCATTTCCACCGACCCACCAAACCAGCCATGCCCCGTCGGAAAAATTTGGAAACAAATGGAACAAGATCTGTAGTTTTACGACAATCGGAGACTGACCCACGTCGTTATAGGGGTGTACGTAAACGTCCATGGGGTCGATTTGCTGCTGAGATAAGGGATCCGGTGAAAAAAGCTAGGGTATGGCTGGGTACATTTGATACGGCGGAGGATGCTGCACGGGCTTATGACGATGCTGCAAGGTCCTTTCATGGAGCTAAAGCGAAAACGAATTTTCCCATACTGCCTCCTTATGGGCAGAATCAATTTGAAAATGTTCATCATTCGAGGCCGGCTTCAAGTAGTATGAGTAGTACGGTGGAATCATCTTGTGGGGTGCGTGCGTTGTGTAATGTGATGCAACCACGGATTGAAGTACCTCGCCGGACTCCGGCGACGACGATGGGGGAATGCTTTAGTGATTGTGATTCATCATCTACTGTTGTGGATGATGATTGCATCGGCGGTGATGATTCGTATTGTAAAGATCCTTTGCCGTTTGATTTGAACTTTCCACCTCCATCTGATGATGTTCACATCATTAACCCCTTTTGGTTTTAGTTAATTTTGCTGATTATGATGAAAAAAAAGAACTTTTTTTTCTCTGTGTTTACTCTTAATTCTGAAAATTTTCTTGTGTAAAATGTATGCATTTGGTGGAGTGATGATAACCAAATGTGTTTTTAAGTTATGCATAGCTTTGTCTAGTTTTTTTCCTTGAGGTGAAGGTCTATCGGAAACAGTTGTAGGGGTAAGGTGTGCGTACGCTTTACCCTCTTGAGACCCCATTTTGTGGGATTATCAGGTATTCGTTGTTGCTACTTTTTCATAGATTTAGTGTACTGAGTCATGATGCAATCTGTATTAGAAAAGATTGTATCTTTACTTATGAACACTGGATCTGGTTATTGATTTTTTATCCATCTTTTGATCTGCTTGTTCTTTTTTCTAAATACTTGACGTTTTCTTTTGTACAATATTTACATTCATAAGTGAATTATCCCTACTTTATCACATAGGCTATATTCATTTTTTGATCCTATCTCTCTGCATTTTTAATCTGAGTATTTTAGTAGTATCATGGACTATCAAATGAGTGGAAAGTCGTTCATCCTCACTTTAAATCAGTGTTGTCAAAGGCGATATTTAAGCTTTAAAGCAAGGCGCAAAACATGTTAAGCACTTCGCCTTGCTTTGCAGTCGCTTCAGTGTTGTCATCAAGACTCTAGGCATATTTTCCCTTGCCATCGAGTGTAATCGTGAAGAGGCGACACTAAACAATTATCATTTCACTTTTATGGTATTCTTTTTCCATATATTTTTGCTATTCATGCTTGTAATTATAAGTTTTGGACTACAGTCTGTATTTGTTTTGTTCCTCCATTTGCACCTTTCTTCAATTAAAGCCCATGTTTTATTTGCACTTTCCGCTTAAAAGCCCCAACAGACCTTAGAGGTTTTTATTGATTTAAATGAGGAAGATATGTACTGGCACAGAAGAAGATGGAGTGGAGGCTTTCAAAAAATTTAGTAGCCAAGAGACAGCAAGACCCTTAAACCTTACATTTAGACCCTTAAACCTTACATTTTGTTTCTTGCATTTGAGTACTATGAATAGACACTCTTTGTACCTGAATATCTTCCTATCAGAACTTGGGGATTTAGAGAGGCAACTTATGTTGTTGCAAAGAAACAAAATATCATGAATGGACTTTGAGAATGTAGAAAGATGAACAATTTGGAGGATAATAATGTAAAAGAACGACCTTTCTCTCTGCAAACTCCCAAAAGACACAAAAAAGTGATGGAAATATTAAGAAGTCCATGGAAAAGACTAGTCTGTCGCTGAGAATTAGTGGTAACTCAGTTATAGAACTATAAGAAATATCGTAGAGGTGTTAGGTCTTATTATTATTAAATCCCTTTCCTGCTCCAGTCTACACAACAACAACAACATACCCAGTGGAGTCCCACAAGTGGGGTCTGGGGAGGGTATAACGTACGTAGACCTTAACTACCTCATAGAGGTAGAGAGGTTGTTTCCTAGGAACCCTCATCACAAAAAATCCTGCTCAGTCTATAGTAAGTTTATTTAGCTATGAGGACTGAAGCAATTGTCTGGTGATTGAATGATTCGTCACAGCTGAACGATGTAAAAATTGGCTCCTTTACATTCTCAACCCCGACTTAATCTCAGATTGAAATAGTGGTAAGTGGTCATCCATCCCCAGTATTTGCTAGACGGGTTGCTCCATGTTGACATTCAGAAAGGGTATGGAACACATTTGAAAAGTTAGTCCATTCTGAAAATTGAATGTATTTCCCAAGTATATTTCATATCAAATTAGCTTTCCTGAAATGTATTTTCTAACTCTATTGCTGTGATTTTGTTTAAGACCACTTTTGTGCCACTGCAGAAAAGCTTCAATGTAAAGATAAATCATCTAGTTTATAGTTTCTTAATATTCAACTCTATTGCCAATTTCATTCCTTTATGTTATAACCAGGAACTCTTTGCTCTTCAATGCAACTCTTTGACGATGAAAGTGAAATCATCTCTGCTAATGCTGATGCTACGTCCTATGCAGTTGAAAAAACTTGCAATACTGATTCAGCATAGCCCATTGCTTGAACGTTGGATACTTTCAGATATGGTTCATTGTCTAGTTGGTCTGCCAGCACTATGTTGTTTGTGCTCTGTGATTGCTAGTCATATGTGAGTAGGTATAGAATAGCAGATATATTGAAGTTCTCTTGCAACTAAATGTACATATGAAAACTTGTAGAATCACAATACTATCTGATTCTACATAGCCAGTTACTTAGCTTGACTGTTGGGAAATGTTCAGATATGGTCCATTCTTTGATTCATCTAGCAGCAATATGTTGGCTGTTCATTGCTGTGGCTAAGTTTATGGCATCTTTCTTTCTTAGATATCCAGTGTTGTGATTGTACACATCTTCATGTGATCATTTAGTTGCAAGCAGAACTCAGTGTACTTGTTATTCTATACTCCCTCTCTTTCGATTTGTTTGTCTGGTTCTGACATGGCAAGAGTTGAAGAAATAAAATGTCTTTTAAATCTCGTGTTATTCTGTAGTATAAACATGTCAGGTGGAAAGTTAAAATTAAAACTTGTCTAAAAAAAAAAGAGACAATTCTTTTTAGAACATATCAAAAAAATAAGACAAATAAATTAAAACGGAGAAAGAGTCCTTAATGTGTGGCAACAATGGTTTTATTTTTATTGTTCTTTAGTCTTGTGCGTCCCCATGCAGAACTCACTTGTCATGAAGGTTGCCTCCAAAGGTTGTAGTTGGATAGTAAGTTCTTTTGTAAATGAAGTCGTCTTTGATAAAGAACTTTTTATTCCTGAATTAGGACTTTTCATCGTGAAAGATATAGTCATTCCATTTGACTATTTAACAAGTTTAAAGGACTAATTATGCATTAAGTCTTACTTAAATAATCATTTAAATACTTAATAAATTATGTTAAAGACATGCATCTTATATTCATTAGCTGGATATGCGAATGATTTTTTACCTAGTCAAATTTGGAGATACACATCAAGATTAGTCAGGTTCCAAAACATCTCAGAATGTGAATAGGAGGTGTGCTAATCAAATTGTGTTGATGTGCAATGGTGTTTTCGGATCATACTCAAAATTAAGATAGTTTAGTGTATAGTTTTGGCAAAATTAGGATAAATCGTGTATGAGAGTGTAGTCCAAGAAAAAGTAAAAAAAATTTAATCTAATTTTTTCTAGGTTGAAAAAAATCCAACTATACCATATGAAGCATAGGGTTTGACACGAGAGGATGACATATTTGGTATCTTTGTTGGTAGGAGATAACAAGAATGTTTGACACAAGAGAGGATGACACATTTGATATCTATATTGGTAGGAGGTAACAAAAATCTCAATAAATTTGTCGAGGTGTGTATATACTGGTCGAAACATCACAATTATAAAAAAGAAAGATATAATACATAAATATGTCTTTTAATTTGACAATAATCGAATAAATAGATATTTAAACTATTATAAAATTGAACAAGTAAACACATATATTCTACTCGACAAATCTTTTGCGATTCATTATATTAAAAATAAATATTTAGGGGGTTTGGGGGGTGGGGATGGGGTGTTTTTTTTTTTTTTTTTTTGCAAAAAAAGAATATAGTGGATTCCAAACCTCTAAAGTAGGTTAAAATTGTGATGACTTTTTAATTGAGTGACTTAATTTTTTTTTTCATTTTTTCATGCTTTTATCAATGATATTAATAATTTTTTTTTTATAAATAGTCATAATTATTATAATAAAATATTTACTTCATTTATTATGTTTGTTTTTTTGAAAGAAGTGCAAAGTTTTATGTGTAATAGATTACACATATGTATATGTTTAGATTCATATATTCACGAAAATCAATGTAATATTTATCTAAAAAGATAAAAATTGCTCGTAAATTATTTATGATTTAGCTATTTTTAAAAAATGCTCATAAAGTTACTTACAAGTTGCTTACAACTCTACTTATAAGTAGAAATTTAAAAAAATTATGAAAATATTTTGCTATTCGAAAAAAATTATTTCATATTTGATATCGAATTATAATTTGTAAATAAGTATTCATAATTTAAATTATTTCCATTTTCCATTTAATAAAGTTACTTATAGTCAGTCAACTCCATCTTTTTATGTTTAGCATTAACTAAATAAAAATGAATTTATTTAGTTAAATATTTATTTATTTATTTATTTTATTTGATAAAATTATTATTATATAATTAAAAGATTATAAATTTGAATTATAAAAATAATTTACTTTTTATATTCTTGTGATCGGATGTTTCTCCGAACACTATGCGAGCTGGAGGTTAATCGAGGCTGTTGTGCCGGGGCTGCTTACGAAGTGAAGATAGGAGAAAACGTGGGTACTTTTGGTTCCACAATTTCTCCAAAATCTTTCCTTTTCGTGGGGCCTTTAGCCCTTTCCTTCCTTTCTTCCTCCTCCACCACAAATCCCCCTCAACTCAAAATAGTAGTAGTAAAATTATAAAGCAAACAAAAAAAAAAAAAAAGAAGTAAGAGAACCCCATTCACTGATTAACTGTTCCTACTTCCACTACTAGTTCAAGATCAGAAGTGATAATCCACCGTCTAGGAAGGAAATTATCAGCAAAAACTTCTTTGGGGTTGAGGGGTTGTTGATTCTTGAAAATACCCAATTTGCAAAAAAAAAAAAAGAAGTTTTGGGTTGAGGGGTAGTTGATTCTGGAAAATACCCAATTTGCAGAAACTTATTTGGGGCTGAGGCGTAGCTGATTCTGGAGGATACGCAATTTGCTATTGGGAGTATAGAGGGAGATGATGGAAAGTTCCATTGGAGGGGTGGTGCCAGCAGTGAAGGGGGAGGTGATGAGGAGGATGGGGGAAAAGGAGGAGGGGAGTAGTATAAGGGATGAAGAAGCTGGGACAACAGCAGACTGGGAAATGGACAGGGAATTGTTGTGTCCTATATGTATGCAGATCATAAAGGATGCATTTTTAACAGCTTGTGGGCATAGCTTTTGCTATATGTGCATAGTTACTCACCTTCACAACAAGAGTGATTGCCCTTGTTGTTCTCATTATCTCACTACCAGCCAACTCTATCCCAATTTCCTTCTTGACAAGGTTTGGTTAATTTACTGTCAGTTCTTGATGGATTTTTTTTAATTAGTATCGGTTCAAAATGTGTCCGGTAACACAGTAGTTGTAGCTTTATAGTGTTGTTATTGATTGTTGGGCACTGAATTCTTAATAGGTGAGCTGACTTAAGTACATGGTGTTGAAGGGCGTAGGACAATCATAATTTTGTAGTATTGGCTGAAAGTGTGCCCAATTAAGTGAAACAGATATTAATTACTCTATAACCAATGTTTTATGTGAAGATGTGGACGACCTCCTCCTTCAATGCTTTTTGTGTGAGATTTTAGATGATTTGGCCTACCATTGGTGATGTTGGGCATATTTGAGGAGGCACTCTCCAGTTGGACATTTAGATAAAGGAATATAAGTCGAAGTGTGTGGTATGTTGCACCATTAGCACTCATTTAGATATCAAGGAAGGAGATAAATAGAAGATTGGTTGTTCTCATGATAGCACGTTTCTCTATTCTCTCATTCCTTGTCCTATTTTAGCGTCCATCAAGTTCCAATATATATAAAAGATTGACTGTTCTCTGTTAAATCTTTCAAAGACAAGCTTCTGCATAGGGACGAGGTTACATTCTCACATAGCTCGATTTCAAATTCCCAAAGTTTTGAGAAAGGTGTGTTTGTTCACTTGGTTGGCAGCTAGGGGGCCTGTTTTGACGACCGAGAACTTGAGGAAGAGGAAGGTCACCTATGCCAGTCTATGCTTTGTGTGTGAGAGGTCAAGTAAAGATGTCTATCATCTCCTTATACATTGTTTAGTAGCTTCGAGGTTATGGTGGGAAACTCTTAAATGTTTTTTGGGGGCTGATGTCTGACAGTGTGAAAGATGTTTTGTTCTGTTGGAGTGTTGGAAGAAGAAGGAGAGAACACAAGGCATGGAATGTGACACTGCTAGCACCTATGTGGCGTAGAAACTAATTTTGTGCAATTAAATAGTAGTCTTTTGTCCTTTATTTTCTTTTGGTGCACCATGATATTCCTTTTTGTATAAAAGATAGGGTATTGTTCGTAGAAACTATTACTTAAGGGTATTCTTATAAAACTATTACTTCCCCTATTTATGTGGCACATTTTCCTTTTTTGTATGCCCAAAAAGAATGTCACCTTTTTATAATTAAAAAACAATTTAACTTTAAAATTCTTTTTTTATGAAATGATTTATAGATATACAAATGTCCAAAGTTTCTTTCTTTTTTTTTGGAGGAAGTAATTGGTTTAATTGTAGAAGGCATCAAGAAGATGCAGAGATATACAAATAGAGAGTAAGGCTACGCTGTAGCCACAAAAAGCAAAAGTGAGAACTTGTTAGCTACATTACAGGAGCACAATCTTAGGTACAGAGAGCTAATTCCAGAAGGACTCTGAGGAATCTATGGGGGTCATATATGCCCAACTAAATAAAGAATGTAGACATATTGTTTTAAGGGAGAGGCTGGCAGTTGATTTTCCATCATAGCATCTACTGTTTCTTTTATTCCATAAACACGAAATAATTCCAGCAGGTACCATCCTCCAAATTGATTTGGCGGAGTTTCCAACTTCCCAACTGCTCCAGGATTCAAAAGCCTCCTTGGTACTTTTTTGCATAACCCAGCTAATTCCAAAAGAAAAAAGAATGCATTCCAAAAATCAGTTGCAACTAGACAGTGTAGAAATAAGTGATTGTTGGTCTCCAATTCCCTGTGACACTTATAGCATCTGTTGACCGTCTAAATCTTCCTTTTCATAAGGTTGTCTTGAGTCAAACATTGCTCATATAGTGGGCCCAACTGAAACAGGTGATTTTAGGAGGTATTTAGTCTTCTGGATCAACTTCCAAGGTCACAGATAAAGTTTATTTTAGAGCCTAAATTTCACAAGTCTTCCTTTCTTTGTTGAACTTTGTGCCAAGTCAAAGGATACCACCTAAATTGGGACTGAGGGAGTTTCATCTTGTTACTTTTATGTAGCTTCTTGTATATGGGCGCTTACTTTTCCCACACATTAGTAAATTTATTTATTAGAAAAATGTATAGAAGATTGGTTATCGTTCGTATGAATCTTATTATGACTTAGGTGTTCTACATTTTGATACATGACTTGTATAGGGGAGATTCTCCATTATTTATAAAATTATTTACATTATAAAAAACACTAGAAGGGCATCCAACAGGGACATAACAACATTTTAGTAGCTCTCCTTTTGTGTTATATGAAAATTATGTCTTTTCTTCTGATCATACTACACATTTTCTCTAATAGGTAGACGAGATTATACTGAAAAACTTATTGGTTTCTCTATAGGAGAGGACGAATCTCTATTCGATGCAAGTTTGACAATTCAAAATTTCTTTTTTCCTAATTAAGGGTTTATTATTTATTATTTGAGGTAAATTTGAAATTGTTCCAATTGTGTCATCATCAATTAGGGGTTCCATATTCCTTATATTTCTCATTGACTTGAGCATCTAGGATCTCTTTTAAGCTACCATGCATTAATACCTTGAACTTATGTGAAGGAGGATTCACCCATCTCACAAGCATACACTTAACTAGGGCAGTCCTTTGCCATTTATATTAAGTACATTAGCTTACTGTACGTATATTTAGCAAGGGCTTCTTCCGCTTTTCTATCATCACTTTAATTTAGTAAAGAAACATTTTCTTTGTGTAGGAAGAAAGAAAGGTACTTTTCAAGAAAGACGAAAGAAAGGAAAAAATTTGGTAAGCAATTAAGCAGTTAAATATATTGTTAGCTCCCTTGGAAAACAAAAGTAGGCCTTCAGAAATGGTTTGCACGATGCTCAGAATAAAGATTAGGATGATATGCTTCCATCAATTCAGGACGTTGGACTCATATTGGAGTCCATATTATTTGTTCCTTTTTGCCTTTGAACATATTTCAATTATAAGACTTTGTTGATTTTTTTCTGCATTAATCTCTCTGAGAACTGATATCAAGCATCCTCATTTTTCATTTGAGCTTCTTTTCTATATTGACGGGTAAGGTTTAAGTTTCATTCATTTTCAAGTACCAGTATGTCTTTACGATCTAATAAACTATTGCTAAGAGTTATTGATGTTGCATCATTATGAGATGGTTGCATCTTGAAATGATTTACTTAACAATGCAGCTTATCGTTAAAGGTTTCTCTGTACCACCTTTGTAGCTATTGAAGAAGACATCTGCTCGTCAGATTTCAAAAACTGCATCCCCGGTTGAACAATTTCGTCATTCATTGGAACAGGTGAGTCTGTTTTCCCAGTCTCTCGGTGAAGTCATAATGGGATTAGTGTCCGAAGTTTGCTTTTGTTTTGACACTAAATTTAAGATTGTTTTATGAAGGTCCTCCCTGTTCAAGTTTGCTATTTAACTATTAATCTAAATTTGGGTGATCTGGTTAAAGTTTGTCGTCCAGAAAATTTGTAGGGTGTAATTATTTGTTTATATTGTATGCTCAATTGTTGAGCGGTCAAAAAGTCGGATTTCTAAATTCTCATAAGCTATCCTTCTAGTGTGTTGGTTTGTGAATTATGAGTAGTCCCCACTTCTTAGTGCTTGATGATGGTTGGCATTTTAGTATTTATTCAATTGGCGGACTAATCTTCAATTAGATGCCATTTTTTTGTGGAAACTGGGATGATATTTATCTTTGAATTGAAGTAGGGTGTTAATATCAGTCTACATATAGTTATGGTATAATTAGTAGTTGAAATCATCTTGGCCTCCGAATTCTTTTTATGAATATCTTGAAATACTCCCTCTTTTTTTCTTTTTAATTGTCGTATATTCTAAATATAGTTGTTCCTAAATACTTGTCAATATTAAAAATCAAGAGAGAATTAGTTATTTTTTTAAATTTTGTCCTTAGCATTAGTTATCCTAGATTTAAGAGGCACGCAAATAGGCAAAGGTTAAAGAATTAATAAGAAATATATTAGTCAAACGATACTGATAATAATTTTTTCTTAAAGGTTGTGCAAACCCTTATCATGACAACTAAAAGGAATGGAGTATAGTTTATTGGGTACAGAAGCAGCTAGAGCAGGAAAGTATAATATGCTCTATTATGGCTAATTTGACGGATTGGAGTCAATAGTTTTTTCCTTGAAAGAAAAAAGATTAAAAAGAGAGGAGAAACATCTTTTGAAGGGACAGAGACTTTTTCTCCTTTAGTCTGGATCACTCATGACACTCCTACTTACGCAGACAATTGGGTCAGCTTTGTTCAGAAGACTCGGTGAAAAAAATCTTTGTAGAGAAGACAAGTTTTTTTTGTTCCATATACAGGGTAAACAAAATTCTTTGGTTGTAGGATGGGCAATGCAGGTATTCCACACAATTATGGTATTGGATCCAAAATTCAAACTACTAGTGTTCTAAGGAATTTGTCAGAGTTGGCATATTAGTGGCAGTTTCAACTCAGTGAAATGAGGATCAAATGTTGCTGGTAGTACTGGTACAGAGGTGAAAGTAGGATACCACCTTATTGATGAAAAAGAAAAAGAGGTGGAAGCAGGGCATCCGGAGTGTGCCCCAAGAAAGGGAGGGGATAGTGAATAAACAACAACATACCTAGTGGATAGTGAATGAACTTTGGAAATTAATGAAGTCACAAATTACTTCTTGGAATATTTAGGGTGTTGTAAGTACGGTGATGCATGACCGGAGCTGGGATGTCTTTCTCTTGGTAAAAATAGAATGCGACTAAAGAGAAATTGCAATGGCACTTAAAGGAGGTGATGTCTGATTTGTAGTGTCCCTAGGCTATGGGAATGGCAAAAGGTTTCCTTGTTGTATAGACGAATGGGTGGACTCTGTAGAGACTTAAAGACTCATTTCGTTGTTTAAATTCTCTACATTTGGGTATATATCTTGTATACAACCATAGTGGCCATGTTTATGAATGAAAATACATATACTTAATCCAAAAAAAGGTGTCTACGAAAAGTAGGGTTAAAAAGTACAACAATAACAACAACATACCCGGTGGAATCACAAGTGGGGTCTGGGGAGGGTAGAATGTACGCAGACCTTACCACTACCTCATAGAGGTAGAGAGGTTGTTTCTTGGAAACCCTCGTCTCAAAAACCCATAAGCAGAATAAACTAGATACGGAAAAAGGAAAGAAAAAGAAAGGAAACAGAAAGAGCGACTAATAAGGAAAAGCACATGATAGTATGCAAATACGATAAAATTAACATATCAAGACGGAAAAATGACAACATAAGATATAAAGGCAATGTAAATATGCTAAAAGCAAACAAATATAGGACTAATAATGACAACATACGATGTAAAGACAACACTACTCCTACTAACCTATTAGCCTTCTACTCTAATACGCAACCTCCACTCTTTTCTATCTAAGGTCATGTCCTCGATGAGATGAAGTTTCCTCATATCTTGTCTGATCACCCCCCCTAATACTTCTTCGATCTACCTCTACCCTTCCGTGTATCCCCTAAATCCAACCTCTCGCACCTCCTAACAGGAGCATCGATACTCCTTCTCTGTACATGTCCAAACCAATACAGTCTCGCTTCCCTTATCTTGTCTGCCACAGGAGCCACCTCTAGCTTCTCCCGGATGATCTCGTTTCGAATCCTATCACTCCTGGTATGTCCACACATCCATCTCAACATCCTCATCTCCGCAACTTGCATCTTCTGCACATGTGAATTTTTAATTGGCCAACACTCCACCCCATATAGCAAAGATGGTCTAACCACCATTCTGTAAAACTTACCTTTAAGCTTAGGTGGTATCTTTTTATCACACAATACTCCTGAGGCAAGCCTCCATTTCGTCCATGCTGCCCCAATATGATATGTAACATCATCGTCGATATCGCCACTACTCTAGATGATGGATCTAAAATACTTAAAGCTTTCTCTCTTAGGAATAGGTTGAGTGGCAAGCTTCACTTCAATGTCTGCTTCATCTCTAGTAACACTGAATTTACGCTCCAAGTATTCTGTTTTGGTTCTGCTCAATTTGAACCCTTTGGATTCCAAAGTATATCTCCAAACCTCCAATCTATCATTAACTTTGGCCCGAGTCTCATCAATCAGTACTATGTCATCTGCAAATAGCATACACCATAGCACCCCCTCCTAGATAGACCATGTCAGCTCATCCATTACCAAAGCAAAAAGAAAAGGGTTCAACACAGATCCTTGATGGAGTCCCATCTCAACAGGAAAATACTCTGGGTCTCCTCCCACCGTTCTTACCCGAGTTCTGGCTCTGTCATACATATCCTTTATTATCCTAATATACACCATTGGAACACCTTTCGCCTCTAGACATCTCCATAGAACATCTCTCGGAACTTTGTCATAGGCCTTTTCCAAGTCAAGTAGGGTTAAAAAGTAATTGGTAAAAATTGTGTTAAACTATCTACAATCAAAAAAATAAAAAAGGGTAAATCATGTCTATAGTGGTCTTGAAGTTGTGAATCAAAATATCATATGGTAATTTAGACATGTGAAAATAGTTTCTTGTGATATAGGTACATTTGTGGTTCTGATTTTTTGCCCTGGGTCAAATGTGGGTAGTTTGAGGATGCTTCATTCAATCCGGCAGGAGTTAAAAACCCAATAAAGAAGCATTCCTTAGTCCTCCTGTTTTACTTTCTAACTAAATAACAAAGGGTTCCTTTTCTCTTCATTTACTTTTGCCCTCAATTTAACTATGAAAGTGATTGATGCAATTGTTGAAATATCCCAAATTATGGAGCTCTGCATTAATGTCACTGCATTTGGAACCATACAACATTTCTAAATCGCTATTTCTTCTTGTTCTTTTTATTGGCCTGTATATAATAAATCACACACCTATAAATATTTTACTGTCAGTAGCAGTTTTGTGCAGAATCTTGAGATGTGACACATTTTTATGCTTAGACAGGGTTGTGAAGTGTCAATAAAGGAGCTGGACACTCTATTGTCAATGTTGTCAGAGAAAAAGAGGAAATTGGAGCAGGAAGAAGCAGAGCGAACTATGCAAATTCTGCTAGACTTCTTACAGATGTTAAGGAAGCAAAAAGTTGATGAACTCAATGAGGTTTGTCATTGTTTTAATACCACCTAGAAATTAAAAGTCAAGAAGGGAAGAACAGAGGTTTATCTTAAAGAAATAAAATTGTATTATGGTAGCAAAGGGTATGGCCATATGCTAGTATTTCGGTTTTGTATTCTTATGCTAGTTGAGTGCCTTTTGCTGACTTCTCGGCTTATATTTGATTATCCCTATTACCATTGTTTCCTTCTTCCTAAATAACTTCAAGATATATTATATACAAGTGGACAGTGGTTACTCACTTGGTCATTGTGTCTCCTCTAAAGTCTTGAATAGCTGCAGTTTGCTTTCTCTAAATAACAATCTGATAGCCAGTTTGTTGATTTGTGCATTTAATTAGGTGCAACAAGATCTGCAATACATCAAAGAGGACTTAAATTCGGTAGAGAGACATAGAATAGACCTATACCGGGCTAGGGACCGGTACTCAATGAAGCTTCGGATGCTTGCAGATGATCCTATTGGGAAAAAACCTTGGTCTTCGTCCACTGATAGGAACTTTGGTGGTCTTTTCTCCACTTCACGAAATGCTCCTGGAGGATTACCAACTGGAAACTTGACATACAAAAAGGTGGACAGCAGAGCTCAAATAAGCTCTCCTGGACCACAGAGAAAAGATACTTCAATCAGTGAAATGAATTCACAACATATGAGTCAATCAGGTCTGGCTGTGGTTAGGAAGAAGCGCGTCAATGCACAGGTTTGTGGTTGTGACATTTTGTCACTTACAAGTTTCTTAACTACTCCTTCCATTTCATTTCACTTGGCGCTTGTACTTAAAATATATTTTTCATTTTACTTGTCCCTAGTAGCAAATCAAGAGAGTTCTATTATTTTCTTCCAATATTACTGTAAAATTAGGTCTTGGGCCTAACTCACACCCCAAAAGCTAGCTCAAAGGAAGGAGGATTGCCCAAGCCTTATAAAGAGTCCACCCATCTCATTATCCACCAATGTGGGACTTTTTTTCATTCCTCAACAATTACCCTTCCCATTCGCGGGATCTCACTGGATATGTTGTTGTAGTGTTAACCCCTATCATGGAGTAACTATATAAGGTAATAAAAGTCAAACTTAGATTTCCCAAGCATAATTAATAAGGATAATTTAGTAAAATAAACCCTCAGTAAATAGTTTCTTAACGGGAGTGCCAAGTCAACAAAGGTCAAGCAAAATGAAACAGCGAGGCTTAGTTTACTTTTTTGCTGTAGTTTCTTTGTTTATGAAATAGAATGATCTCTGTAATAGATCCAGTCCCGGACTCATGACTTAGTGGGAAATTTGATAAGGAAACAGACTATTCTGTGGCTACTTTTTTGTCACATATATCTTCTATGAAGGCTTCCATTGTGGTGATCAAACTATGATGATCTCATCACATCCTAGGTTCCCATTTAACTATTTTTCAGCTACCTAATTTATTCCCATCACAATTTTGATGTAACATTTGCCGATTTTGAAGAAATCATCGTGCGCAATTTTCTTTATACTTGATAAGCTATTCTCCATCAGCTTTCAAGGTTTCTTGTTCAGAGATTTAAGCAGTACATATTCCTCCGTCAAGTAATTAGATATATGAACCGCCTTATAAGTTATACCTGTGTTGGTTATGGATAATCTTTATAGACTGCCTTTCTACTATTTGATATCCATTTGGTGAATGAGTTTTTGTTTACAGACTGCCTTTCTACTATTTGATATCCATTTGGTGAATGGGTTTTTGTTTACAGTTCAATGATCTCCAAGAATGTTACTTGCAAAAGAGACGTCAATTGGCAAACAAATCGCGTGTTAAGGAGGAAAAGGACACAGATGTTGTACAAAGAGAAGGTTACAGTGCAGGACTTGCAGATTTTCAGTCTGTACTTAGCACTTTCACTCGTTATAGGTATAATTTTATGTCTCTTGCTGTACATGCTTGCTTTTTTTGTTGCACTTGTTCTTTTCTTGTTACCAATTTTAGTTTTGTTCTTTACAGTCGGTTAAGAGTCATTGCTGAGCTTCGGCATGGGGATCTGTTTCACTCGGCCAATATCGTGTCAAGGCAAGTTTGGTTTTTGCATATAATTGGAGGCGTCATGTTCTCCTTTTACTGGTTACCCCATGTCATATTTAAATATGGAATAGCTGTTAAAGAGGAGAGCTGTGGTTTTAGCAGATAGATCATATCCAGTGTAAAAATGGCTGTGCTGGAGTGCTGTTTTTGCTGTGTCTTCTAAATGTTGTGTTTTAGTAACATCAGACCTGATATTACAGTCAGAAACACAATAAAAGAAAAAAAAATCAGGAAATTGTTTCATTATCCATCTCAGTCATTTGTCTCTTATTTAGCTCTTGTAGGCAAACCTTATTCCAAGAACTAAACTTTAAATATGTTTATATTGCAGCATTGAATTTGATCGTGATGATGAGTTGTTTGCTACTGCTGGAGTTTCACGGCGCATAAAAGTTTTTGACTTCTCTTCGGTGAGCTGTAAAATTATAGCTGGTTTGTCTCTTGATATCATTGGGTGCAATGACATCACTGAATGACATATTATACGTCAACGTCTATTGTCGATTTTGCAAATGAGAAAGCACAAAAGCTATTTATTCTGAAATTATTGTATACCTTTTGATTAATCATAAAAAAACAAGCTGAGGTGATCCAGGTTTTGGTTGTTCAAACTGAACTTCAATTTTAATGAGTGCTTTAGCTTAAATTCGAAATGAGCTTGAAAGCAAGCTCGATCACACCAACTACTACACCTCAATCCCGATCAAGTTGGGGAAAGCAAGAGTTACATAAATTTGGTGGAAGTCGAACTTGGCTCAGCTTGTGGAACAAAACAAGCTGATAATTGATTTGAGCTTAAACCTCAATTCATGCTCAATGTGGAGAATATATTATTAACATGTAAAAGTAAAACAACAAATTTTAGAATTAAAAGAGGTGATAAATTTTTTTTCCACTGATAACTTGAAAAATGCATTTAGAAAATAATTGCATATTGTTACATAATAGATATTTTCAAATGAATAATTGTTAAAAATTAAATTGTTCCATGAATGTAGAAGAGCAGACCTTGGGTTGTGCAAGCTCAGCTCCTTTGACGTTCTAGCTCAAAATTTAAAGGAGCTCAGAGACTAAGAGTTGAGCTCACAAATAGTACAATTCATTTACAACTCGAACAATCAAGACCTTGTTTGGCATACATAATGCTTGATAATATGTGATGTGTGTGAATATGGAACCTTCCTCAGAGAACAAACTGCAATCATTTTCTTTCCGGAATAATATTTTCCTTGTGAGAGTAGTGTTGCTGCAAATTTGGATGGGGAGCAGGTTCCTGGTCGCAGATACACATTGCCTGTTTTGTGCATAGCTCATTTATAACTTTTTTTTTTGTATGTAACCTGCACCACATTGAAGCGGTTCTTATATAGGAGAAAAACACCTGACCGTTGAAGCTAATTTTGTTTTCATCAGTATATACATGAACAACTTCAAGTAGTTGTTAGCTTCTTCTTGTGACACAATTCACATATTTGCCCTTTAAGGATATAGTCAACCTTTTCAGTGTGCCGTGATTGTATCTTCTATTTGTCTGGATTATTTTGTGGTCAAATATAATGTTACCATCTTCCAAAAAAAATTGAGGTCAAATATTTTGGCAGAGCTCTCCTTTGCATATTGCTCTCAAGATACTTCTCCAAGATACTGATCCAGCCTGTTCTGCTTCTGCATTTCAGGTTGTAAATGAACCTACCGATGTACACTGCCCTGTTGTTGAAATGTCTACCCGATCTAAGCTGAGTTGCTTGAGCTGGAATAAGTATACCAAGAACCACATAGCTAGTAGTGATTATGATGGAATAGTAACTGTATGGGATGTGACCACTAGACAGGTGAATAAGTACTTCTGCTATTCAGTTTTCACTGTACACTTTTCGTCTTTCTACTATTGATACTGATCCTTTCTGGTGTTCAGAGTGTGATGGAATATGAAGAGCATGAGAAACGGGCTTGGAGTGTTGATTTTTCACGCACTGAACCCTCGATGCTTGTATCTGGCAGTGATGATTGTAAGGTATTAAAATATCTTTTCACTTGTCAAACACAAGTCATAATCTTTTTAGGTTGGTAATACTCAGGCCTGTCCACAAAAAAAAAGGTAATCAGGTCTATATGAACGTGACTAGGGGTGGCACAAATGGGCTGAAGTTGGGCGGTCAAGATGAGCTGAATCATTATTGGGTCAATGCCCAACCCTCCCCAAAGTATACTAGGGCTGAAGTTGGGCGGGTAAAGATGGGCTGAATTATTAATGGGTCAATGCCCAACCCTCCCCAAAGTATACTTGGGCTAAGATGGGCTTGGTCAAGATAGGTTCTCTCCTTTAGTCTCTCCTTTCTCTTGTTTTTTCTTCCGTAACCCTGTAATAAATCCAGGTATTGCAGGTATTTTTTCGCATCACAAATGACTTTTAATAGGTCCTGAAATCTTACTAAACATTACCAGCAACCTTTTCCGTGCTAGCTCTGAAACTATGGGATCCTCATCTTTCGCCTGTGCTACAGTGAAATAAAATTTGTACTTATCATTGAATGAGATTTGGTTTATAGATGCTCAGGGTTCTCTTTGCATATCTTCTTATTGGAGGGCTCAAAGCACGAATAACAAGAACATACCTAGTGTAATCCACAAGTGGAGTCTGGAGAAGGTAGGATACATGTAGACCTTATCCCTACCTTTGTGGGAGAGAGAGTCTCTTTCCGATAGACCCCCGGCTCGACATAAAAGAAAAGAATTCGAAGCATGGTAGCATAAAAATATGATACAGCAAGATACAAATCAAAGTATTGAATATCCTATTAAATGTGACACAATTGGCCTATCTAAATACCTTGGACTTAGATTTGAACTTTCAGTGTCTTATCATGTGTCTACATCTTGGGCCATTATTTCATACTGAAGAAAATCTCGGGCATAGTATCCCTATATTGTAGTTTGTGTTGTTTTGGTACAAATTATCCTTGTTACTTTCTGGCTAGTTCATTATACAACCACGTTTTCCACTGTCTGAGCCAAAATAACTTGAGTTCTTATCTTTTCTCTAACTTAGGTCTGTATCATCATTCTATGCTGTTGCAGGTCAAAGTTTGGTGCACGAAGCAGGAAGCAAGTGTTCTGAATATTGACATGAAGGCAAATATATGCTGCGTAAAATATAATCCTGGATCTAGTGCTCATATAGCGGTAAATTCATTATTTTCTTGAAGAGCTTTCTTTTAGTCTTTATTTCCACTTCTGCATTGCTGGTGAATTCTTTATTTTGATGTAGCGACCTCTTGTCTTCTCTACTTCCAAGCCTCTAATTTAATACCTTTCTACTCATCGAGCCCATGGGTGATAATCTGTACTTCTGCAATCTGAATAGATTGTGACTGATATTATATGATTCAATTCTCTACTAAGATGCAATAACTGAAAACATATATACGATTGATTGTTACTTGCATGTGTGTCTCCTGGTGCTGTTAGATTGATGTCCATGATGAGTTTTTTCTGTAATCACGCCAATATCATAATTTTTATGCAATGTCACATGGATACTCTTTCAATTATTCCATTATCTATGCAGACTCCATGCTTCTTTATGAAAGATTCTAGACCCTTGATCATTTTACTTGAAAGTTTCTGGATGCTATTTGGAGCATGAATTTCTCATAAAGATCAGTTGTATGCTCTTCAAAACCAAAAAAAAGAAGGCAATATATCCTCATGGTTTACCTCTTGTTTTATCTTGTAGGTTGGCTCTGCGGATCATCATATTCATTATTATGACATAAGGAACACAAGCCAGCCTGTTCACATTTTTAGTGGACATAGAAAAGCTGTTTCGTATGTAAAATTTTTGTCCAACAATGAACTTGCTTCAGCATCAACGGACAGTACACTACGATTGTGGGATGTAAGGGAAAACTTGCCGGTAAGACATAATTTAAGTCTATTATCCTTTGAGGAATTTTTTCTGCCACCAACCTGTTGTGGTTGGTGAGATTCTTCTTTAGTCTTCTTCGACAAGAGGCAAAAATTATTCATGACAATTGGCACTGTTCGATTATTCTTTCTAGGTCCGCACGCTTAGAGGACATACGAATGAGAAAAACTTTGTTGGTCTCTCAGTGAACAATGAATTCCTCTCATGTGGCAGTGAAACGAATGAAGTATTCGTGTATCATAAGGTAAGCACTTTTTTTTTAGATAATCATGATGTCCGGGCCAGTTTGACTAAGTCCACGGGATACTCATCACCTCTCACCAAAAACAAGTACTGGGTAACTTTGTCCACCACCTCGGCGAGGTGTCTCTGTCGGGATTGAACTTGAGATCTCATGATTACCAACACACTTCACTGACCACTAAGTCACACCCTTGGGTGCAACGCCTTTTAAATCTTTATTGAAGTGTTGATAGTATTTGATTTTTACTAATGCTTTGGATGGTATAGGCGATCTCGAAACCCGTGACTTGGCATAGATTCGGTTCCCCTGACGTGGACGAAGCCGATGAAGATGCAGGATCTTATTTCATCAGCGCGGTGTGCTGGAAGAGCGATAGCCCTACGATGTTAGCTGCTAATAGTCAGGGAACTATAAAAGTGCTAGTCCTTGCAGCTTGAGTTAATAAAGCTGCTACCTAAAAATATGCTTTGGTTGAGATTCACTTGCAAATTTTACACTGGAAAAACTGTGAAAATGGAATTTCACATTCAATTTTTTTTTCCCTTTAGATATCTATTCAACCATCAAGATGGCATGGTTCACCCCATATTTGTCAAATGTATTCATATATTAAAACATGTTAACACAAGTTGTAGGGCTTAGTAAATTTAGAAGGATGTACTGCCCTATAATGACAAGAGGCAGAAGTATACAACAATGACAAAGTTTTTGTTTCTTTTTCTGTTAAAGAGTGTGCTGAAGGACACACAAGTTCATGGAACAAAGTTACTCGCATCCAGTGTTTACACCTAATGACGTTCTTTGTCATATAAACCGAGATGAAAGCACACATTATAAGTCCATTCTTAGGTGAAGAATGGGGTTTTTGTACTCTATATAACATAAAAGTGATACATCTCAACCATTGAAAAGAAGCTCAGGAGGGATAGAAAAGATACTAGAACCGGACTTGCCAGGTCAAGAAAACTCGAACAATAATATAAGACGAAGAAGCTCAGGAAGGATAACGTCACTGCATGAATCATGACGACGACAAGTCTTGATGCCTCATTTCATCACCTTCATATAAAAGAATGATCTCTAGGACTTGTAACAACACCATTTCTTCTTCACCTGCTACATCCATGGATTTGAGAAGATAACTAAAAAATTCACAAAAACTTGAAGGATGCCAATTTTTTCTTTTTCCTCTTACTTTTAAATGTGCCAATGGAGTGAGTATTTTATAGATAGAAAAAAGGACTTGGAGTATAATTGGGCATTCAATTAAATGTGTGGTTGATGAGTCATTTTCTATAAAAGAACAAGTGACAAAAGGGAGTTGGATATTTTGGTTCTACCAAAACAACACACTAGTCTTATTCAATATCAGGTACGGTATATTTAAAAGTCGATGATCTATCAAAAATCACATTTTTATTTTTTAAGTTAGGAATAAGGTTTACTTAATTACGTTGGGTATAGAATTACGATTTCAATATTATAAATTTTAAATTCTGACTCTTGTGAATTTCTTTAATGCAAACTCTTACAAGAAGACAAAATGACCAAAAATCATCAATTTTAGTTAGACATATATTGTAAATTAAAAAGTTGTTTTTACTAAATTAGTGAATGGTAGTTAATAATGGTAATCACCATTATTCTGCACTAGTTTTTTCTTCTTTTTCTTTTTCATTTTAATGCAAACATATTACTTTTTTTTCTTTTTTTTAAATATGTCAAAATTAAGTTGTGTTAATAAATGAGAAGATTAATTATCTGTCAAAAAATTATATGGACTGAATGGGCTAAAGAAATGGGTTGTAACCAAACTCACTCATTCTTATTAGGGAAAATTATGCGGATAAGCAAATTAGCTAACTTAACTATGGTTTGAATTAATTATGGTTCGCAGTGGACATTTAGCTGTAATTACAGTTTGAGTTTTGTATAATTCGCGCGATTTATACAAACATTGTCCACAATTATACAAAAATTGTGTGCGAATCAAATTGTATACAGAAATATACAACAATGTGAATCGAATAGAGAATTACACAAACGTTGAGCATGAATTGTATAGCGAAATATATAAACGCTATACGAAAACAACAAATTGTATAGCGAATTATACAAACGTATACAAATGTTGCGCGAATTATACAAACACTGTGATAAGCATAGTTACGAAATATAATTACCCAAACTATAGATATAAAACATAATTAATGTATTTTGAGTGGCTATATGCGAAAATTCTTCTTTCTAAAGTTTTTTTTTATGTACTTAAGTATCTGATTTTTTTATACGAATATATTACATATCAAATTAAAAAAAAAGGTCTTCTTAAAATATTTTGATAACATGTTTTATGGATCAATTTGGTTTTTATATCAACGTAGATTTAAATAGGCGGAATTGGACGGGTTAAAATGACTTAAGCTAATAAATGAACCAGTCCAAACATAAATAAGCTAATAGTCATCTAATATATTCCCTTTGTTATAACTCTTACTTGTATTTGCGACTTATAATATTTTTCGTATAATTTTAAATATTCAACTTTTAACTTTAAATATTGAGTTGATCCAACATAATTTAGTATCAAATATTAGTTAAATTGACTTCAAAAATGAAAAGAAAAATTGATGTAAATAATTGTCCACCAAAATAATAGCCAACAAATATAATATTTGTGTGAGTGCATATTTTATCAGCATGCATGCATTTGCTATAAAATTCAAAATAAAAATTTATTTTGTAATTTTTTTAAAAAAATAAAACTATATTATTTTAATATAATTTTAAAATTATTATAGGTACAGAGACAAAAAGAATAGGTGGAGTTGATCTGTGGTGTCTTTAATAAAGCAACCAAAAATAGTAAAGAGGCAGAAGTATATAGACTATATAATCAAAAATAAAACAAATAAAATTATTGAAACATATTTTAGAAAAAATACAGCATTGAATATTTGAAATAACTCATAACATGTACAAACGAATTTATTTTCTTTTAAACTTCTAAAGAAATAAGTACCTCGTAAATTTGTTGAAATTAAAATACATAACTTTTTTTTAAGGAGGTGCGAGAGCTTTAATTTAGGATTTACGCGGTGGGTTAGAGGTAGATCCAAAAAGTATTGAGGAGAGGCGACTAGATAGGATATGGTGCGACTTTATGTCATCAAGGACATAAGCTTAGATAGAAAGTTAATATGCTAGTAGGTGATAGGATAATGTCTGGCCTTGTATTATAGTAGGATTAGTCGTGTCTTTATATCTGGTGTTGCTATTGTTCGTCTTATATTTGTTACTTTTATTGTATTTATATATTATCATTTGTTTTCCGCTTTAGTCATTTTCTTTCATATCTAGTATCTTCTACTTTTGGGACCTAATATTTTTGAGATGATGGTCTTTCGAAAATTGCTCTCTATCTATACGAGGTAGTGATAAAGTCAGCATACATTTTACCCTCACCAAACTCTGATTGTGGAATTCCAGTGAGCATATTATTGTTATCGTAGGTTTGAATTGATGATAGTGATTTGACTTATAAAATTAGTTGACAATCTCAATTTATTGTTGTATTTATAGCTCAAATCATCATTAGGATATTGATTTTGTAAGATTTGATGGTAAAAATTAGATAGAAAAGATAACCTACCATTATTGAATAAGTTTTAAAGAAATAAGTTTATTGACTACAAAATTTTAAAGTCATTTAGTGGAGATTTGAATTTGTTTTGAAGAAGAATTGTAATTGAAATATTAATAGAAATTAGTCAAACATAGTTAAAGATTTTTATACATTATCATACATTTTTATAGAAGGTTCATACATATTTATACTCTATTAAAGAGTTTTTGATATGGTAGATACATTGTTTATTGAATTTAAATGTGATAAATTTAGTATATCAAAATGGGCCAAATACTTGACTCGTTCAAGTTTGAGCGGGTCATATTATTATCGACTGATTGAAATAGATAATTTTTTACCGATCATTTGAAATCAATCTTTTTTTAATTTGTAAAAAGACTTCGGCTTGTCTTGTAGTCTTTGAGACAATTCAAAAGCCAAAATCTATAATTATTTTATCTTATTTCTATTATGATATTTGAATAAACTATAAGAATTTTGTTGCGCTCTGAAGTTCATTTCGCTGATACACTAAGCAATTAACTACATACTCAACAGCATTTCTCCTATACCTTTTCTAGTGTGAGCGAATCGCTATGTACATCTTCGTGCTTTTTAGATGATACAAAAAAAGAGAGAAATTAATCGCTGATCATTAATTTTTTCTTCTCCGTCCTTCCTTCTTCTTTATTTGTTCCTTCTTCTTCTCCTATTCTGCTTATTCTGAGTTCAAGTTTTAAATTTTAAAATTAACATATCATAAATGTGAATATCTTTAAGTGAATAAGATATCAAAAGATTCGAAGATATTGAAAGGAGCTCATAACAAAATTTTAGAATTGTTTAGAGGAGATTTAAGCTTGTTCGATTTGGGGGAAAAAATTGATATGCAACATATACTTCATTATATCAATAATGACTATGCAAATGTAT
Source organism: Solanum rostratum (assembly GCA_029948455.1). Taxonomy (NCBI): domain Eukaryota; kingdom Viridiplantae; phylum Streptophyta; class Magnoliopsida; order Solanales; family Solanaceae; genus Solanum; species Solanum rostratum. Next base: position 619,925 of record CM057046.1, on the reverse strand, counting down.
CCTTTGTTGGATCAACAATATATATCGATGTATATACATTTATGATATATAGCTATGCATCATTTATGCACGAGTATATAATATTAATATATATATATATATATATATATATATATATATATATATATATATATATATATATATATATATATATATATATGTCGATATATTACATATACAAATAACTATTTTATTGAAAATAATTTTTATTGCATGTACATATATCGCTATGAATTATTTTTTATGTAAATGAAAACTTGACAATATTTAGTGCAAATAAACTTACTTTATCATATATTTATGGGATTAACCCTAAAAAAAAATTAGGTGAACTATATTTGTACCTCTTTCCACTTTAATTAATATATATTTTAATCGGGAAAGATAACATAATTAGGCAAACATATGATATGTATTTACATTATACAATTATAGTTTAAAAAATTATAATTTATAGCTATAGTTAGGGTTTTGTTGTTATTTTCTCTCTCTTCTCTTCCATTCTCTCGCGTCTCTCCTCTCTCCTCTCTCTTTGCAATTTCTTGCGGATATACAATTACAAATGTATACCAGCTGCATATATACAATTATTTTGACAGATATACATAGTCAACTCGACAGATATACATATACAATTCGCCTCTCTCCACTCTCGCTCTCCTCTCTCCTCCCTCTCTCAATCTTGCTTGCCAGATATACAAATATATATGTATATTAATTACACATATATAATTATTTGACAGATATACATATACACAATTTGACAAATATACATATTTAATTCGTCTCTCTCCTCCCTCTCTTGATCTCGCTCGTCTCTCCTCCCCTCCAGGTCACATAGCCGAGGTTAGATAGCGTAATTATGTAAAATATAGTTATTTGATCATATTAAATTTCAAACCTAGGCTATTTATGAAAATTCCTCCTTTTAACTATGATACAAGTACCTAATGCAAATAAATTTTTAATTTACTTTAATAAAATGCATACACTATGATATTTTATAATCAAAACTTTCCAAAAGCCATAGAATTTACTTGGTGGGTAATGCACATGGTTGGAACATGAACAAAAAGAACAAGTGGAAACTAGAACCCAAAGTTGATAAAAAGCAAGTAGTACACATGGGGACTTGAAGAATGTTTTCAATCAAAACCACATGCATCCCATACCTTCACTATGTCTTTTGTGCATTTATTAAAAAAAGGTTAGAGATTATAATAAATTCCATGGGAAATATGCAATTATAAAAAATTTAGTGGTGTGTTTAGTACTTCCTCTCCTCAATAATAATTGTCTATTATTTTTTTATCAGATATTAATTTACTTCGTAAGAAAATGCATACATATTAAGAAAAATATTGAAGAATATAATTTAAATCATACTCTCTCCATTCGTTATTAGATATTAAAAAAATTCTAATTTGGTTTTCATTTTTACTTGTCATTTCGGAGAAATCAAGATAGGAGTAAAAGTGAACGAACGAATATTTAATAGGAGAAATCATACTCCTATTAAATACTCATTCGTTCACTTTTCGTTGTCAAAGTTTGACTTGGCACACATATTAAGAAAACAATATTAGTATAGTGAAATTTTACTACTATTAATTGATAGGTTCACTCACTATATTTTTCAAAGTCATTAAGTTAACGACAATAAATTGAGGGAACAGTAGGAATTTTTTTTGTCCTACCTTGATTTGTCAAAAATGACAAGTCAAAATCAAATTAGAAAATTTTTTACAGCTAAAAGTGAACAGAGGGAGTATAAGTTATCTAATCATAAAAAATATTTATTAACAAAGATAAAATAAACATAAAATGATATATAATTCATTGATTTTATAAATTGAACAAATATTATTAGATATTCCAAAATAATATAATGAATAAATAAAGATAGAACTGAAAGAGTACTAAAAATGTTTTGATGAAAAATATATTTTTTGAAAAATAAATAACTTTAATATTTATCTAATATTTGATAAGTAAAAAAAAATCTCAAAAATATTTATACACATAATTTAAAAATGTGAATGTAGGTGGAAGTTTAAAAAAATATTTGCCTATTGAAATTAAGCTTATTAAAATACATTATTTTTTTATTTATATAAATTTAAATTAATCGAATCACTAAATTAAAAAAAAATCAAATGATAAAAAAAATTTAACTTTGTTACAAGATGGGGAAACAAAAGGCACATGACAATCAATCTAGTGACTGTTTTGAAACTTCTAGATTTTAATTATTAACATTATTGAATTGGTGTAAACTTTATTAAACACAAATAATATTAAATACATTCTTTTAGAGACTGCATTTTTTGTTTTTTTGGACTGTTTTTAGTGTTTATCGACCAGATTTATATTTAAAAAAAAAATTATCTATTTTGAATGGTCGGTCAAATCGAATCTAAAAGTGAAACAATAAGAAAGAAATTTAATTAGAATAATGTTTAAAGGTAAATTTTATATTCATAAAAATATTTGGTATTTGGTAGTGACTCAGCTCTTTTGTCTTTTTAATGTTGTACCTTTTTGTCCGTTTGGTTTGGGTCAAATTTTTTGAAAAAATTACGCGAATAATTAAATATATATTAGTTAATTAGCTAATAAAGTTATTGTTATGGTTTGTGATAAATATTTAACTGTAATTATAATTTGAGTTTTGTATAATTTATGCGATTTTATAATAACGTTGTGCGCAATTTTATAAAAGTTATGCGTGAATCAAATATGAATTGTATATTAAATTATACAACATTGTATATGAATTGTATGGCGAAATATACAAATGATATACAAAACTGTGAATTATATAAACGCTGCTATAACTATAGTTACGAAATGTAATTACTCAAATTATAATTATAGAGCATAATTAGACTTTACATGTTTGTCATTGATGAAATTAACTCTATTTAAATAAAAAATAGTTTTGTTTATTTGTTATAATTAGGGAACCAAAAATAGTGAAAATATAATATTTTATAATATTATAATAAAATAATAGTACAATCAAACTACACGAAATAACATATAGTAACAAAAATTAAAAAATTAAAAACATGAGTAATACTATAAGTAATACTATAATTTCACTGGGTATGTTGTTATTGTTATGAGTAATACTATAATTTTTAAAATGATCAACAAGATAACATACTCCTACCTACTAATATAAATGTTCTAGGCTTTTACTGCTCTCTTCTCTGTTATATCAAGTTGTGATATAGAATTCGTTCGATATAACACAAAGATTTCTTATATCAAAAAAAGAATGATCCGTTGGGATCAAGATTGTTCTTTGATATTGGATTAGATTTTATTAATATCAATCCAAACCGAAAAATTTAACAATCACTTGACCAACATAAAAAAACATCATCGTTGAATCATTTTAATTATAATTCAGTAATGTAAAAAAAAAAAGCCTCTAAATTTTTCATATATAATTTATGTCAATCTATTTAATTTAGATTTATTCTCTTCTCTCAAAAAATATATACATTACACTGGTTAAAATAAACTTTGATTAAAATATTTTTTACTTTTAGAAATAAGTCAAAATATCTAACTAAAGAAAAGAACTCCAATTATTCCATCATATTATTCATTATCAGAGTAGCAGGCTGATTGATTGGTAAGGTTAGGTGGATGGGTGATCTCGAGGTTTAGTGAGGTAGCAGGGGTAGGTGGAATTGATGTTTATCAAATGTGTGTTGATTTTATCATATTTACATATTGATATGTGCTTTTTGTAGATAATCGCTCCATTTATTTTGATTTTTAGTTTTATTTCCCCTTATGTTCCCTTTCCTTCCCTTTGCAATATCTAGTTATTCTACTTATGGATTGTTGAGTCGAGGGTTCACCAAAAACAGTCTCTTGACTTCTAGTACGAGATAGTGGGAAGGGCTGCGTATATTTCTATCCTCCCCAGGACCTGCTTGTGAGATTCAACTAGTTATATTATTGTACTTGTAAATTTATAGTTTGTGATGAAATTTTAGAATATTCTAGATGAATCTTTTTCTTTTTGAATCATTGTTAAATAAATCTTTTTTTTTCCTCCCCACTTTTTCACTTTAATGGATTTATAGTGGGAAAAGAGCAAACAATTTTATAAATTGTAAATAATGTCCATAGGTCAATAATGTATTAGAGCTATTTGCATTAATAATATTTATTTTCAAGAATATGACATTTTCTGAAATTATGCACCATTTCCAATCAAGAAGCATGTGGTCCTGTGTGGCCTTTTCAATAATTTCATGTGCAATGAATTTTTTGAGAAATATAGACAATAGAAATTAATTAATTAATGTTTCTTTTTGAGTCTTTCAAAAATAAAATTGCTACAAAATTCTTTTTTTTTAATTGCATTAATAAGTTAGTTCGTGATATTTTGTACCCAAAACAAACGTGCTATCAAGCTGCATCATATTTCTTCAATTGTTCCGATGCTTCTCGATCAAATCCATATCTGTTGGTGTTTGAGCAGAAGTAACTAGAGAACTTCAAATTGCAAACATTAATTCATAAATATTACACTTTCAATTCAGTTTTACTGGTCAATGATTGATTTGGTACATCAATTAAAAAATAATTATTAATATTGAGATTTTAATAGTAATTAGTCGACTGTTGTCTGGTCTCCCTAATCAATATTATTATCGTTACTCACATGTCACTATACTATTTCATTCTTCAATTTATCATTACATGTTGTTTACTTTGCTCGACTACCGTGTTATGTGTTGTTCTTATAGTTTTCTTCTCTATTATGTTTAGTATGGTTGCTTCGTGATTATTTTTAAATTTTCATATTTGATTTTATTATATTTTACTTGAGTCGAGGGTCTACCAGAATCAAATATTTACTTTTACAAAATAGGAATATGACTGCATACACATCGTCCTCCCCATACCCTACTTCTGAAATTTTAAATTTTGAATTTATTTGTCGAAAAAAGAAGAAGACGTCAATCAGTATAATCACTTGACGTTCATTACATCTTATCATTTATTTTCTTGCTCGTTAGTAATATTTTCTTCGTTGCGACTAACTTACTTCACTTATAATATAATAATAAGTTTTATCACTTATTTGAAGCCATATAAATTTTTTCTCACTCTACATTAGTGGAAGTTCTTGGTCAAAGATTGATTATTCTGGATGTTTTATAATTAAGGAAAAAAATGAAATTAGTTAAGATATTTTTCCACAATTATACCAAAGTTAGGTTGATGATGAAATGGATGACAAGGAAATAATTAATATATATATATATATATATATATGATATGTTCAAATTTTAAAAATTTAGTCAAAAATAGTTAGAATTTTAATTTGATTAAACGAAATAATTAAAGAACTCGTGGTTCTAATGTCTAACAAAGAATCACGTGGCCAACTTATAATCAAGTATAGTTTAACATAATTTTCTTCTCTACGAAATCGGATCGAGACAAAACCCTAACTTACCCAACAATAGTTAAAAAGCCTAACATAAATGGCTCGGCCCCGAATAGCAAGTGGGGCTTGTCAATGAATAATTGAAGATTGGCCTAGCGTGAGATATTTCTATCTTTTTGAATCTCTAAATTTGGTTTGTGAAATACAATACTCTTGTTAAAGAAAAACACGAATATTATATGAACAACACTCGTATAATAAGACACATCAACGCATAAATGAAAAATCATAAAGCGCCTACATATACAAGGAGAAGTAACAATAGGTTCTTCTATAACTTAGGACTCGTTTAGTTAGAAACAAGTTATCTCAGGATAATTTATCTTTTGATGAGTTATTTCCCCATGTATATATAATAACTTATTCCATCACTACGACAAAAATGGTGGAATAAATAATCGAAGGACTATTTAATACCTCCAACCAAACATAGGATAAAATAATACTATACATTTTATCTTGAGATTACTATACTTTATACCTCACATCAAACGACTTCTAAACCTTTGGCTCGAATTGGGCCCTTTCTCCTAATTACAACTACTTTAATTACAATGAAATTACAAATTCTTTTAAATTATCATCTTTTTTTTCCAAAATCTATCTTTTTGAATCTCTAAATTTGTATCGTGAAATATAATGCTCTTGTCAAAGGAAAACACGAATATTATATGAACAACACTCGTATAATAAGACACATCAACGCATAAATGAAAAATCATAAAGCACCTACATATACAAGGAGAAGTAACAATAGGTTCTTCTATAACTTAGGACTCGTTTAGTTAGAAACAAGTTATCTCAGGATAATTTATCTTTTGATGAGTTATTTCCCCATGTATATATAATAACTTAATCCATCACTACGACAAAAATGATGGAATAAATAATTGAAGGACTATTTAATACCTCCAACCAAACATAGGATAAAATAGTTACCTCCAACCAAACATAGGATAAAATAGTTACCTCCAACCAAACATAGGATATAATAATACTATACATTTTATCTTGAGATTATTATACTTTATACTTCACATTAAACGACTTCTAAGCCTTTGGCTCGAATTGGGCCCTTTCTCGTAATTACAACTATTTTAATTACAATGAAATTACAAATTCTTTTAAATTATCTTATACCGATCATCTTTTTTTTTTTACCAAAATCTATTTCTGATATATTATATCATATTTTTTTATAATAATATTTTGTTACAACAGTCAAACAATATTCAAACAAATATATATTGTCATTTTCTTAAAAAAAAAATTGACTCTACATTATATTAAAGGAATTTCCATGGAACAAATGTGCAGCCCTAAAAATGTAAATTGCATGGCAACTTCTAAATAATATTTTTTTTCAAACTGAACCAACCAATTTTTAAAAAATGACACATGAAAATAAGAAAAAAAAATTAACAAAAATTTTTAGTCTAAGATAACTAAAGTTTTAGCCACCAAAAAAATGGGGTCCAAATGCTAATTGTCCTAACTCTAATGGGGTAGAGTAGAAGAATATGGGAATTCACTAGGCATATGTCACTTTCTATCCATGTAAATATCGAGTAACTCTGTTTGTTTAAATAATAACGAAGTTAAATTATTGATATTGAATAAATTTAAAATAAATTTAATTTAATCTTTATATTTATCTTAAAAATTCATCAAACATATATGAAAACTCAATAACTTAATAAATTAGAAATCAAAACTCATAAATTTATTTATGACTTCATCATATGATTAAAAAATAAACTCATAAAACTCTTTTATCACTACATTAAATTAGAATTTTTCTTACCTTACAACTTGTTTGGATGGTGGTTTGTCATGGTTTTACAATGATATGATATCGTACAGTATAGTATCATACAATGCTTGGATAGATTGTATGGATTGCTACTGTTTGATGATAATATTTGTTGTTTGACTGTATGGTATTGTACGTAACTTATAAATTTACGAAAATATCCTTAATTATTATAAATGTTAAATTTACCAATATTTTTTTAATAATTTTCTACAAAAATAAATACATAGAATCAAGTAGAAAAACACACAAATGAATATATCTCCAATCCATATAAACAACACAAGAAAATAAAAAAGTAAGAACTTTTAAAAAGACGAACCTCAAAAAATAGACTAAAACATGAAAGAAGAGATGAGAGGTGGAAAATAAGTTTCAAAAGTTGATGCGAAGAGAAATAAGTAATACAAAAACAATATATATATGGGTAAAGTTTAATAAAGAATAAAGGATAAATTAGAATTATTTAAATAAGAGTATAATTGGGGAAAAAAATAAGAGAACCATGGGATACCACCAAATGAGTGGTTTCAAAAAGTAAAGGGGTTTCATGATTATGAAACCAAACCATATCATACTATATAATTAATGAAACAATCAAAACAAACATCGTTTTGTTAATAATCATATCATACTATTATCACGAAAAACCACCATCGAAACAAGCTGTTAGGGGGATCCATCAAAAGGTAACTTATGATAATTAAAAAAAATCCTTCTATTCTTGAAATATAATTAATATACTAAGAATTTAATTATATTCCCCAAATTAGACAGATAAAATCAACGTTTTATTTTTTTTATTTAATATCCGTTATTTATATTGAAGTCCAATTAAATATAAATTCACATCATATGTGCAATACCACTATTAAATTATTAACTATTTCCCTAACAGCTATATATGGATTTCTTTTCCTATAAATACCCAAACAAAGCCTCAAACTTTTACACATAAAAAAACTCAACTTCAATATCTTCCATCTTTTTATTCACTAAAAAAAAAAAATATCCACTTCAAAAAAAAATACATTTCTTTCATTCTTCAAGAAATTAAAGATGGAGAATTTCCCAATTATCAACTTGGAAAAATTGAATGGTGCTGAGAGAGCTGCCACCATGGAAAAGATTAATGATGCTTGTGAAAATTGGGGCTTCTTTGAAGTAAAGTATTTACTATATCAACTTATTTTTAACGTTGAATCAGAATCAATTAGGATAAAACGTAAAAACATAATAATTTCTTTTACCATCTTTATAATATCCATATTAGTTTTTATAGTCTTCATAAAATGTGCCCTTTTAGCCTTTATGAGTAGAGAGCTAGAGTGTCAGTCACAGATTCAGTCCAAAACTCGAATCTAATAAATTTGATTCAAATTATAATTTCAAAACCATCAAAATGTGTTAAGACTTTTTATGTAATATTGAAAATGATATGTACAATTTTTTTATTTTATTTTTAATTAATTTTTTTGTAATTATATTGTATAGTTGGTGAACCATGGAATCCCACATGAAGTGATGGACACTGTGGAGAAATTAACAAAGGAGCATTACAAGAAGTGTATGGAACAAAGATTTAAAGAATTGATGGCTAAAAAAGGACTTGAAGGTGTTGAAGCTGAGGTTACTGATATGGATTGGGAAAGTACTTTTTTCTTGAAGCATCTCCCTTACTCTAACATCTCTGAAATTCCTGATCTTGATGATGTATATAGGTAAACTTCTAAATCTCACGTTATGTGATTTTTTTTATCAGTAGCAAAGACACATGTAAGAAAGGATACTCAATTGAATAACGTTCATTCGAAAAATTATATGATGTAAGTAGGGTAAAAATGAATTTTTGTGTAAGTGTTATAAAATCTTGAATCTCCTCATATAACATAAAGAGATATACAAGTTTATCATTATCTCTATTGATGAAAGATAGGAAATATTCGATAAACCAGTTGAGGTATGCATAAGTTAACTCGAAGGATGCTATTAAACCTCAAGGATAAAGAAATGCTAGTTCAAATCCCAAAAAATAGTTTTTTTTCAATTTTAGTTTTCTTTGACCCCTCGTCAAAAATTTTAATTTTGCCATTACTTGTACTGATGGGAAGTAATTGATGAATCATTTGAAAATGTGTGTAAACCGATTCGAATATTATTATTTAATAGAAATAAAAAGGAAGTTCTAAACCTCTAGGATAAGGAAACATTTATATTACCATATTCATATTTTGCTTATTGATCATGTTATTATTATTATTGTATATAAAAGTAACATGATATAAGTAATAAGTGTCCAAACTTTGCCAGCTTTGATTGTCCAAGATCCCAAATTGGGAGGTATTTTAGTAGGACAATGATTTACTATAATGTTTTTATAACTAAATATGTTCCATCTGCTACCTCTTATTTTATTCTACTTTATTTGTTTTCTTTTATGGGGATGGGGGTAGGGTTCCACATGTACTTTGGATTGAAATTTGACCACTAATAAGAATTAGAATTAAAAAATTCATCGTCAATCCTATTTAGTGATGAATTATCAAAAGATCTTATTAGCGATAAGTCATTTAGAGACAAAATAACAAAAAATCATAGTTAATTCCTATGGAGAGTATCTTTGTCCAAAAATAAGTGTATACTTAATTTTAATATACGTCATCCAGGAACAGACAGAGAGAGAATCCAAATAGCTTTTAAGTAGACTCTATATTTGTATTAGAAAAATATGCTTTCAATATTTTACTCTCTTTTAGAATTCCCAAACTCCTAATCTTGGCTTCGCCTCACAGAGCTAGGGTGTTGTAAGGCGGTCATTCGAGATCTCTTCATCAAAAAGCTACATAGTATTAGTGTATATATGATAGTGAATTCTGAATTTTTTTAATTGAAATTCTGACTCTGACTCGATATTGTGTCTATATGATGTATGTAGGGATGTTATGAGGGATTTTGCTAAAAGATTAGAGAAGTTAGCAGAGGAACTCATGGATTTGCTTTGTGAAAATCTTGGACTAGAAAAGAATTACTTGAAAAAAGCATTTCATGGCTCAAAGGGTCCAAATTTTGGTACTAAAGTGAGCAACTATCCACCATGCCCAAAACCTGACTTAATAAAGGGTCTGCGCGCCCACACGGACGCTGGTGGCATAATTCTTCTCTTCCAAGATGACAAAGTGAGCGGCCTACAACTCCTCAAAGGCGATCGATGGATCGATGTCCCTCCCATGCGCCACTCCATTGTGGTTAATCTTGGTGATCAAATCGAGGTAAAAAATTCATATGTTATACATACATGATAGATTGACAGACAGACAGACAGATACATAGACAAACATATAAATAGATAGATATACAGACATATAAATATATAGACAAATAGATAACCAGACATACATATATAATATCTTATTTGATGTCTAGTACTTTATCTGAAGTTTAACGTCTATATGATGATATTATACTTATTATAAGAAGTAGGTTTTGACTCGAATGACTTTATGTAAAGTTGATAGGAAAGTGGCCTTTTTTGTTGGTTTGGCTCAAATAGGATTGACTACAAATTAAAACATGTTAGCATTTTCAAACCTTGAACATCATGGCTTATTTTCTTTTAGTATGAATAGCAACAAATAACTTTTGTTGCTAAAAAAAAAAAAAAATCGATCGTCAACCTCTTTAACAATGGACGGATTATACAAAAAAATTATTTACAAGTTATTAATTATACGTAACTAATTAGATATATCCTTTTTTTAAGGATAGTCTCCCTTACCAGATCATCCAAAAGATGACTACATATAATAAGTTGCACCAGCTACTAGACAACTTGCTATAACATGTTGTCTAGTAATACAAACAATTATTTCTTTATATTATCGATGTATATAATTAAGTTAAATCCTTTAAACAGGTAATCACAAATGGAAAGTACAAGAGTGTGATGCACAGAGTGATCGCGCAGAAAGACGGGACTCGAATGTCACTAGCATCCTTCTACAATCCAGGAAATGATGCAATGATCTATCCAGCACCAGCTCTTGTTGATAAAGAGGCAAAGGATGAGAAAAAACAAATTTACCCAAAATTTGTATTTGATGATTACATGAAGTTATATGCTGGTCTAAAGTTTCAACCAAAAGAGCCAAGATTTGAAGCCATGAAAGCTATGGAAAATGATCCAATTGCAATTGCTTAATTAAAAAGAATAAAAATTTAAATTGGGGGGAAATTATTTGTTATTGAATTAGTACAAGACCAAGTGGGATACATTATTTGTTTGTTTAGTATAGTATAGTGGAATTTATATATTTTTATTACAAAAGAGTGTGTCCCTACTACATGTGTGGTAAAGAGGACTAAAGTTTGTGTCTTAAAAAGATTTTAATAATACGTAAAATGAGATGTGTTCCTTTTTTTTTACCTTTTATTTTATTTTCCTACTTCATAATATGCTTCAAATATTCTATACAGCGTAATTTTTTAGCAGTAACATGTACTTTTCGTAAATAGTCGCTCTTTTTATTTCTATTTCTATTTCTCCTTTTGTTCCCTTTCCTTCCCTTTATAATATCTAGTTTATTCTGCTTATGGGGTGTTGAGTCGAGGGTTCCCAGGAAACAGTCTCTCTACTTCTATAAATACGAGGTAGTGGTAAGGTCTGCATACATTCTATCCTCCCCAGATCCTAGTTGTGGAATTCAACTGGATATGTTGTTATTGTTGTTGTAATTTTTTTAGCTGAAAATGGCTTCGCCACTAGTGTGACAAGAGAGTAGATGTCTATAATCTACAAATAGGGCAACGATCCGACTATTATGTACTGATCTTATATGTTTTAATTTAATTAAGTGAATATTTAGTTTACTCAGAGTGAAATTGTGATCTTTAACATGTCATAACAGTCACGTAATTATAAGATTTTTGAAATTGATAGTCTTAAACATTTTATAGCATTGGGAAGGTGTGATTGTAAGAGATCATAAGGATAAAATGAAAAAAAAAAAATTAAAGTTAGATTCAAGTTGGGCCTCTATTTGGGCCAGAAATTTGAAGCCCATTAACTTGAGATCTCATAGACATGGATCTAGTGAACGAACTAGATGGCCCAGATCATCCAAATGGGCCCAGTGACTTAATTTCAAAAATGAACTTCCGTTTTTGTTTTCCATCCGATGTTTGGTACTTTTGTTTTGGAGAAACTATCTTATTAGACATACATTCATATAATATATACTAATTCTATCTATACTTTCAAACAACTACACATTTTTCCACTAATTAAGAGTTTCATACCAAATATTAAGGAAGATATACCTAGATACATGTGTTTTTGCTATCAAATACACTAAAAATAGGGAGAGAGGAAAGCAAAATGGGGAGGGAGACGAGCGAGATAGTCATATATCCTAATACATGAAAATTAGATACATGTATTTATATGTATCTAGTGTGATTTGCATGTATTTAGGATACCAGATACATAGAAGAGTGGCGAACGAGATTTGTCTATGTATCTCAAATACATGTGAATCCTTTTAGATACAGTATATCTAGAATAAATCACATCTAATTTTGACCCTATGTATTCCAAGATACATGTATCTTAACATAACAAAATCTAATAAGATTCGTGATATTGCAAAGTAAGGTATATCTAAATAATATGATTTCTATAAGTTTTTCTATTTTTATTTGAGATTTGACTAATTTAGATTTGTATGTCAAATTCATTTAAGTATAAAAGAGTGTTCCTTAAAAAAAATCATACCCAAAACTCAAAAAATTCAATATCTTTAATTAAAAATGATAGGACATATCACAGTCCTATGTGTACCTAATTATATTTCCAGCATTCATGCAAGAAAAGAAACCCCAAAACCAATCATTTATTTTTCAGTCCTAGACATAGCATTAGGACCCCCTATATATAATAATGTTACTTTATATTGACATGAATTGTCAATAACTTATTCTAACTTAATTTGTTAATAAATGACCAGATAGAAAAAAATGGAGGACGCATACTAGGGTAGAAGGTTAGACGAATAGTAGGGTAGGAAGATGTCTGGTCTTGCGATATAGTAGAGAGGTTATCGTGTCGTTATATATTGTGTTGTCATTGTCCGTCATTTATTTTGTCACTTTTATTGTCTTTATAGATTATCATTTGTTTTCCACTCTAGTCGTTGTTTCATATCTAGTATATTCTGCTTCTGGAGATGCTATTTTTGAGATGAGGGTCTTTTGGAAACAACCTTTTTATCTTTATAAGATAGTCGTAAAGTTTGCGGACATTTTACCCTCCCCAAACCCTACTTATAGATTTACTGAGTATGTTGTTATTTTTTAGAAATGATCGTAAACTTCAATTTTAAATTTTAAAGTATATTTCTACTTGATTTTAAATCATGTACCTCAAGACTATTCATATAGATATGGAGAAGGATATACATTTTTGGAAGGTTGTAAACCTTTTATCTATTTAAATTATTACTAGTATATTATTTTTTTGGACTTCATTTTTACACAAATATTTGGCTCCCTTGGGGACCATTTCACCTAATATAAATTTTTTCTTAGTACTTTGATGACAAAATTTGAACTTATTATCATGACATTTGGATGGACACAAATAAAAAGATTGGCCTACCACTAATTAATGTCTAAAAGGGCCCCCATCCTTCCATGACTTTCACTTTTATATCTAGAGATAGATGATTGGCGCGGGACGAGACAGGACGGGATAAAATTTATGTGTAATAAAATAATGAAACTTTTACACAAATATATAACTTTCTCCCCATAAATTACACTTTAAAATTTATTTACCAAAATACCCAAAAAAGCACACTTTTTTTCATTTTCCAACACTATTATATCACACCACACACCACAATAATCACACTCAAAACACTCTCTCTCCTAAATTTGTAAATAAAGTTGGTATTTTACATGGTATTTTTCAATGAGTTCGATAGGGCATGTAATTTTATCCCCAAACTTATATATTTGTGAAAACCTTAAAATAATATAAGTTTTTACGTAGAATAAACGAACGAAGCGAGTTAAACTTTTTGAAATGTCAAAATGACATAAGGAGAGTTAAAAATGTTTAAAAAAAAATTATAATGTTTTATAATATTTTAGTATTTCTCTTGGCTCCATTAATTTATTTGTAAATGAAATCTCAATTCCTCCAAAAAGCCTGATTTGAGAATTTCATATCATGATTTTATATTTTTAAATATAAAATTCGAACAACAAGTTTATATTTTGTTAAAAAAGTTACATTTTATATCTGCTTATATTTATTTTATAGATAAATAAAAAATATAGTCGATATTATTATTACTCTTACCAATATTTCAATTATTGATACTGGATATAATCATTACTCTTACCAATCAAATTTATTATTACTTCAAATCAACCCCTACTTTATTTAATTTTAAAAATTATTTGATCTAATTCAATAACTCATCATTTCATGAATTTTAAATCTTGAATTTACTTCTAATCGAAATTGAAAATAAGTGTTTAGGCGGCAAAATTATTCAAATTAGATATAAGGTGTACAAGTTTTATGCAATTTTTTTAATATTATTTTTTTAAAAAATAATAATTTATGATGAGATTTGTTATAATCTGTCAAGGAAAGGACCCAGTAAACAAAGTCTTTATTTTTTGAAAAAAAAAAATAATAAATTTTCTTTATTATGATATTTGACTAATGATTTTTAGTAGTAGCTCATTGTCCATATCTTGAGTGAATTGACAAATGAATAATTAAATGAGAAGAAATGGAAAGTGAGAATGATTGCTCTAAATGTAATAAAATATTAAATATTTATAATAATTATCATTATGCGCATAATAAATTTTAAGTTAAAACATAAAAAAGAAATACTTTATTTTAGCTTGACTCACAATTTAAAAAATATAAAAAAAAAATTTAATCTTGTAGTCATAAATTAAGAATATGCTAAATTTATAAAAATATATTTTAAATTTTATAATATTAAATATGACACGTGAAAAATTAAAATTAAAAAATTACTAAAAAAATAATCATTTTGAAATAGACTAAAAAGAAAAGTATGATGATAATATCAGGATGTTAGATGGAAACTAATGGTGTTTATCTTTTACATTCATATTCTTTTATTTACTTTTTTTGGTTGAATTAATTAATGAATACATTCTTTTTTTTAACTATACAAAATCATTAAATTACTTTTTATTTTTAACAACTAAATAAAATTTAAATATCAAAATGTTAGATACGCTGCATAACACTACCTTATTATTACAATAATGAAAATCTCCGATCGACGATAATTACTCATATTGCTCGAATTTTTTAAAAACATTATCATATTCGTATTGAATTCTCGAAGAATGTACCATTTGACACACATCCCTCAATATTTTTGATAAAATCCAAGCAACATAAGCAATTATCAAATAAAATCCACCCTCACCACCAAAGGATGTGGTGCAGCTAAGGGTGGCAACGGAACCGGCACCTACTGGTACTGATCCGATAGTGTGCCGACAGGGTCCGATATTGAGGGGGCCGGTAGGGGTAACGGGATGGAAGGAGTTAAAATTATCGATTTTACTGGTTTCATTATACTGGTCTCGGTCCCGGTCCCGGTTCAAAATTACCGATAAATTAAAAAATATATATAAATTTTTCATTGGACCGTTGGGGCCTGGGCCCCACCCCAACGGCCAATTAAATTTCTAGCCGTTTCAAATGGCTATTATAGCCGACTTTCCCATTTTTTTAAAAAAATTACCTCCTAATTTTTTCTGTAAATACCATAAACCTTCACATTTTTTTAAATTGAACTTTCAAAAATACAACTTTACAAATCGGTCAAAGTTCAAACAATTAACCAATTATTAAATTAAAAAAGAGGGTAAATTCCGGAATGCCGGTCCAGTAAGGTAAGGGGGAATTTTCTATTTTTTTCGGTACTGGTACCGGTCCGATTTCGGAGAAATTTTCTCCATATATTATCTACTAGTCTGGCTCTGATAATTACCGGTCCGATGGTGCCGGTTCTGTCACCACCCTTAGGTACTTTCTCTTAACTAGAGATCTTAAGTTCGAGCCCTGAGAATAAAAAATTCTTTGTTAGGGAGTGCTTCCCCCTAAATGGGGCCCTACGCAGCATGAATCCGACTATACTCCAAGATGAATGTCGAACAACAGATGAAAATAAATAAAAATAAAATCCATCCTCTTCTCTACTTTAAGACCACAAAATCTATTCCTTTGTGCTTTTTTAATAAATAAGTTCCCTAAATTTGATCAAAACTTTTTTTCCCCTTTCCTTTCCTTTTTTTTTTTTTAAAAAAAAATTAATTTATTTTATAATATTTGAACCATTCCACCAAATGTCTCAGAGGGGTATTTTCCTTGCATTTGAATCCTCCCTCTCCTATCATCCAACTTTTTTCTTCATATCCCTATATTTATCTTCTTTTCCTATACTTTGTTGAGGCATTTTACCCATTTTACTATTTGCTTTTTCCCTTTTTTTCTTTTTTCTTTTTGGGGTCCCTCCTGTTCAGCTGGTCAAGAGGTTAATCTTATTGTGTTGATATTCTTTTTAAGGGTCGTGTGATATATCTATATGTTAATCCACATTTTATTAGTTTCTCTGTGCAGTTTTTTGCCTAAAAATTGGCCTTTTTCTGAATTCTTGGATACCCTTTTGTGAAAAAGCTCAGTTTTTGCAATTTAATGCTTAAATAATGGCCTTTCTTTGAATTCTTAGACACCCATTTGTAAAAAGATTCAATTTTTATACTTTGTCTGAAAGTTGACAACTTCCTTTGTGTAAAATACCCAAAAATGTATGGAACCCATAGCAAGAAAGACATGGAAATTGAATATCAATCTCAAGTTCCAATTTTGAGGCCAAGTATACATGCCAGAAGGGCAAAGATTACTGTGAAATTTCAAGATCTGTATGGATTCACTGTTGAAGGGAATGTGGATGATGTTAATGTGTTGAATGAGGTTAGGGAGAAAGTTAGGGAACAAGGGAAAGTTTGGTGGGCATTAGAAGCTAGCAAAGGTGTTAATTGGTATTTACAAACTCATGTTTCCTCAACCCTTAAAACATCTCTCAAATTCTCTGCTTTGGTGAATGCAATTACTCTCAAGAAGCTCATTAGGAAAGGAATTCCACCTGTTTTGAGGCCTAAGGTGTGGTTTTCACTATCAGGAGCTGCTAAGAAGAAATCGAGTGCCCCGGATAGTTATTATGAGGATTTGACAAAGGCTGTACAGGATAAGGCCACACCTGCAACCAAGCAGATTGATCATGTGAGTTTCTTCAAAAAAAAATTTGTGGCTTGGTAGATTCTGCATTATGCTGAGACTTGATGTTTATCTGAAAGATTTAGTTTTGTTACTTAGCATGTTGTTGTGCTTTTTTATGCTTGATGTTTATCTGAAAGATTTGGTTTGTTGCTTAGCATGTTTTTGTGTTTATCTTTTATGTTAGTTCTTGGAGCGAAGGGTCAAAAACACATCTAAAGTATCTAGCTTTTTCAAGTTTCATACATGAACTATTAGGTGTACAAGTCTTCTACTTGAACTATCACCAACTGTTTATCAAAATCCACCTTGAGGATGATGTTTTACATTGGAAATGAGAACAATTAATATGGTTGGTGATAGTTTAGATACGAAAATCGAAAAAATGGATACTTCAAGAGTGTGGCTTTACCATTAACTCTAGTTATTTTATGGCTTGGTTAGTTCTTGCATTATGTTGAGACTTGATATATTGATAACTGTTGGATGCTTTTGGTGGCTATTTCTGTAATAATAGGTGTTCTAGATGTGAAATTTGTCATTTCATTACAGGCTGAAATCCTAGGATATTATGTAATATAATGAAGTAGGTTTTTGGGCAGTGGAAGTTCATAATTAGTGATGTTCAGCCAGTATTTTAAGGAGATGACTTGTCTGTTAGCTTCCAAGTATTGACTGCTTATTTCTGCCTTACCTTCCCAGTGTAACAGGCAGATGCTTTTTAATAAGTCCACATGCACAAGTCATTAGGCTATTTTGTGTAATCCTTCAAACTTTATATGTACGAGGATTGGACTTAACAACACAACATACCCAGTGTAATCCTACATGTGGGGTCTGGGAAGGGTGTTGTGTAGACAACCTTACCCCCTACCCTATGAAGGTAGAGAGATTGTTTCCAATAGACCCTCGGCTCAAGTAAGCATATCAAAATCAATAAGGAAAGGAAATACATGGATGAAGAAACCATATAGACATATTTAATTAAGAAACTGTTGCAACAAACAACAGTATAATAACCCTAGTAAAAGAAACAACATGTAATAATAAAATTGAAGCATAAGATTGTGGCTGTTAGACGTGATAAGGTGGGATTCCAGATGTTTTGGAGTTTGGCCGGAGATGAGAAGGTGATTGTAGGGTTTCCGTTGGACCTTCTGGATGTATCATTCTAGAACACTGCTAACCAATATGGGCGAACTGGACCCAGGACCAAGTTCTCGGACGGTTGAGGGTTCTTCGCGTTTTGTCTCAACTGGCATTGACTGACACGGGTTGACTATGAGTTCTCTCTGCTTGCCACATGTTCGGTTATAAAGTCTCCAATCCAGTATATTTATTACCAGTACAGTCTCCTGTCTTGACAGATTTGTTATGTACACAATTATTCACACTCGTAACAACAACACTAGATTTTCTTTTTCTTGTCGTGGTTGGTTAACTGCATAAAATTTGGCACAGGGTTTTATATATACAACAACAACATACCAAGTATAGTTTTGTATATATATGCTGCCATAATATTTGAAGAGTGAGATTTACTTGTCATGCCCTTTTAGGGTCTTTATACTAATGTTTCCTTGTCTGTGAACTTAACTCCATGTAAATACTTTTAAGTTCTGGTAGTTTCTGTTTTCTTTTCCCATTTTTTTTAGTTAGAGTGAGATTCACATGTTGTGCACATATACAACGATTAAAGCTTAGTCAGCTGAAGGACAGGGTTATTTCATTTAACTTGTTGCCAAGCTTGTAGGAAATCTGAAAAATTTGAGATAAGTTACATCTTATGTTTTGGTATCACCACCTTTATTAGTATCTCAATGTATTTTTACTTGCAGGATCTTCCACGAACCTTTCCTGGTCACCCCTGGTTGGACACTTCTGAGGGTCATGCTGCCCTTAGGCGGCTCCTTGTTGCCTATTCTTTCCGTGATTCTGATGTTGGCTACTGCCAGGTAGATATGTTTTTTCTTTTTTAGTAGAATGAAAGATATTATTTTGATATTCTATCAGCTTTGTATATTCTCCATGCTGCCATGCTTCACAGTGTTGGCCATACTGTCATTTTCACACACATTTGTATAGACTCTAAACTATTAATCTTTCAGTAGGCTAGAATAGGCCTGACTTACAGAATATGTATGTATATGAATTTAGACTATTAAGATCACCTACTTGAGTATTTCTACGTTTGAAATTACCTTTCTGTTAGTTCTAGGCTTGTACAATTCACGATGTATTAAACTCTATGAATCATTTATGGTTGAATTACATAGTCCTCTCGGTTTAGAGTCAAAAACTGACCACAAATCTCCTAAAGTACCTATTGGTTTCTCATGTTAAATGCTTTGTGCTTATTTAACAAACAAAGGTAGGGGTAAAGTCTACATATATCCTACCATTCCCAGTTCCTACTTGTGGGATTACACTGGGTATGTTGTTGTGGTGTTTATTCAGCATAACTTCTTCGTTTGAAGCTCGTTGGGTTAAACTTACAATTTAATCTAGAATTAGCATTAAATCCAATAAAGCATGATCTTAATGATAATGACTTGAAAGAATATCACATTAGAAGGTTCAGGTCCATATAGCCTTAACAGAATTCTAATCCATAATGGAGTTATACAAAACCAAGTGCACACTAGAATTTAGCGTTAATATGAAGAGTAAAGATTAATGGAAGGATGAACTTGACTAGAGAATGTTGTCTTGGTCGTTTCCTTCTTTCGTCTCTTTTTAGTGAAGCCTACCCTTAGTTGTCTTTCTTCTCAAAATTTAACTTTTAAACCTTCTTTGATCAACCTTTAAACACACTCTTAAGGAGTTTCAATCGAACAAGGAAATACTTCTCTTCTGGAAAAAGTATTAAATATGAAACCGCCTATGCCACATTGCTCTTGTGAAAACCAGCAGAACTCTGCTAACATGTTGTACCCATCCACATCCAAATGATGGCATAGCTTTGGTAAAATCCAACATAGCTGCAGTGAGACACTGCGAATTCGTACTATTTTGCTGGTGTATCTGATTTGGAATCCGACATAGCTGTACTGATTCACTACTAATTTTAGATGTAACTAAGTTATGCTTTATTTGTTCGGTTAAGATCCAGATTTCAAAGCTACCACCCCGCCAATTTTCAAGGCCCAACTCCTCTTGGTTATATGCATTTTTTATTTTGAAGTTGAATCGTAAGATGATCTTGATAGCATATTCTTATTCCAAATTGTGCGTTATTTGTTAGGTTGGGATCTAGATTTCAGAGCTACAATCCCATTAAGCTTCAAGGTCCAGATCTTCTTGGATTATGCATTTTCGATACCAAAGTTGAATCATAATATGTCCTCTTGATGCATATTTTATTCCATAAACCATCATTCTCCTTTTGTACAAAAATATGATAAGATAAGTTAGATATTCTCATATTCCAATGAAGTACCATAAAATTTTAGCAAATATTAAGCTAGAGTTCCATGATTTTATCAACTCATCACTTTATTCACTCGTTTGCATACTTAAGCAGTAGCTTAGGCCTTAGCACAAAATCAGGCTACTGATACTTATGCTCTTCAAGTCCTAAGATTAAGAAAAAGAAATTGTTCAAGACTTGAAAAACTTGTGAAACTGGTAAAGGAAAAGACATGAAAGGATAATACTACTCCTGTCCTATTTTGTTTAACCTAGTTATTTCTTAGAGATCTTTGCATAAGAATAAGATGTTTGTATTGTTTCTTTTTATCGTTAAATTAGATATATGTAGTGTTTCTCACGTAAAAGAATTAACAAATGCTTGATGGTAGATGTAAAATAAGTCATGTCAGACTAATTTACCAGATCAAAACATGCATTTTGAGGATAGTAATATCATATACGAGTATACTTCAATCCTCAAATCAGTTAGAGTCGGCTACGATAGAAGTGAAAGCAGTTGATGAATGAGTAGTACTGCCTCAAATTCTTGTATTTTATCAATCAAGCATGGTTGTGTAGGTCTATCCTATTCATTCCAATTTCTTTTCTGCTTTCTGCAAAAATCTCAGACAATTCTGATTCGACTGTTTACTGCTATTTGACCATGTTGATACCATATCCATAGGTGATGTTTAACTTTGTTGATTTATCCGACATCTCAAGGAATAGATGTTTAAATAGTTATATAAGTACCGTTGTTGCCTTAGGTTCTAAACCAAACTGCATGCAACGTCCAACTCTTCACAATTTTGAAGTATTTTGCACATTAATTTGGTTTCAATTGTGGTCGACTTAGGGAAATATGAATTGGGAACCTACATCAACAAGTGGTCAATTTCTTCACTAATATCCCTTTGTCCCAATCTGTTTTACTTCCCTTTTTTGTTTGTCCCAAAAAGAGTGTCTCTTTCTATATTTAGAAAGTTTTCCAATTCCAATATTTTACATGCCAGTTTAAGACCACAAGATTTAATGATCACAAGATTAAAAAATCTCCCTTTGTTTCTTAAACTCCGTGCCCAGTTAAACTAAGACACTTAAATTTGGACACAGGGAGTAATTGATATGTCAATCTGGTTAAAATCAGTTGATTGGTTTGCAGGGATTAAACTATGTTGCAGCATTACTATTGCTGGTGATGAAAACCGAAGAAGAGGCTTTCTGGATGATTGCTGTCCTTCTAGAGAATGTGTTAGTCACAGACTGTTATAATAAGAACTTATCTGGGTGCCATGTTGAACAAAGAGTGTTCAAGGATCTATTAACCAAGAAATGTCCGAGGTACTTTTTATCTTTTCCATAAGTTTGCCCTTGGTGTGAATACAGATTCTTTCAAGTTCTTTATTTTCTGATACTGATGAGGAAACATACAGGATAGCCGCTCATTTGGAGGCACTGGAGTTCGATGTTTCTCTTGTTTGCACCGAATGGTTTCTCTGCCTTTTCGCCAAAAGCTTGCCTTCTGAGGTCAACAAATTTAGTCTCTCCATCCTCTGTGTGTGTGTTTATGTGTTTGAGTGGCTATGAAGTGGACCGTGCACTATATGTTTTCGTATGAAAATATCAGTGTAATATTGTTTAATGATTCTTCCATCGGCTACTTCATTACAGACAACCTTGCGGGTATGGGATGTCCTTTTCAATGAAGGTGCAAATCTTCTATTTCATGTGGCATTGGCTATCTTTAAGGTAAATGCTTCCTAAGATTAAGCATTTATGATAACTTTCTCAATTATTTTTCTTGCCTCTCAAGTTCTCCATCTGCTTAGAACTGAAAATTCAAATGCTAAGACATATCCTACAATATGCCAATGACTAGATGAATGAAGAAGAGTTGCTGACGGTGCATCATGTTGGGGATGTAATTCATATAATCCAGAGATGCACACATCAACTTTTTGATCCGGATGATTTGTTGACGGTAATATGTTCTCTCTAGACTCCTGTCCGTTTATGCTCATGTCTTCAAGTACCTATTTAAGGATTAAGCAAGAAATGTAATGGCTTTTACCAATGGAGTTTAATGTTATTACCAATCAAGTAGTACAAGAATTGTATCTTATCTTACAGCCCAGCGCGGCAGGTCGCATTTTAAATTAATTAAGTAGATAGAAGTATTATATAGATAATGAGTAGATGAGTGAGTGAGTCCTCACTGACCTGAGCGATTTCGATCACCTAACAGGCCTTATATTTGGTAGGTAATATTGCCAAATCAACCCTCAGGGGTAGGCCTGGTGGTAAAAGACTTGAGTCTTGGGGTTTGCTCCCTTTCAAGGTCTCAAGATCGAAACCCACTGGGTGCAAACAATTTCTGAGGGCCATCGGACTAGGTAAAACCTGAATTACCATGGTGCACTTGCGGGAAACTCCTTGCCGAGGGCCTGTGCACCCCCAAAATTAGTCAGGGATCTAAGAGACTCGGACACTCGGTGCAAATAAAAATAGTGCCAAATCGTATCATTAGATTTGACTGTAAAGGAAGGAACTCGAAGTGAGAGGATTAGCGGAACCAAAATTTGATGTTTATGGGTTTCGAACTTACTGCCGAACCCATAGCTCTTCTTAGTTACCGAGTTCACAACTAAATATTTGCCAAGGGCCTGTGCACCCCCGGGATTAGTCGGGGCTCAAAGAGACTTGGACACCCAGTGCAAATAAGAAAAAACTATTAAATATTTACTCATTTAATGAATTTTATGATACAAATATAGGGTCTAAGCAAAAGTTACTCAGTTCGTCGACCCAGTACTCAATCCACTAGCTCTGCCCGTGCATAAGGCCTTAAGTTGTTATATGTATTGACTAAAAAGAGTTATTCTCCATCAGTTCAATTCAGTAAGGATATAGTTCGTGTCGTTGTAGTTTAACCTAACCTAATACAACAACATACTCGGTGTAATTCCGTAAGGTGAGGTTCCAGGAAGGGTGTAGGATGTACGCAGATCTAATGATATAAAAAATTATTTATATTGTCAGTTTATAGGACTTTTTTTTCTGGAATCACAACAAAAAATGTAACCACAATGTATAATGCTTGGGACAACATAAATCTTAGAATTTTTCAACAAATGTCTTCTACATGACCATGTTGTGCATGAACAATGTCAATCTATTCGATAACCGCTATTTTATGAGTTGTTTAACCCCGAAAATGAACCATATTCTCGACAAAAAAATTTCAGGTTGCTTTTGATCAAATTGGATTTATGACAACCACTACTATATCAAGACAGAGGAAAAAGCAGGAACCGGCGGTCATGGCAGAGCTTGACCAGAGACTAAGGCGGTTAAATTACGGGGGTAACGAACCATAGTTTTGTGATGGAAACCTAGTGATTGTAGCATATATATTTACACATATTGTATCTCTATCAGGCCATGATGCCCTTTTAGGAAATCACAATCCTTATGCTCATAAAGCAATGAGCTTAGACAACAGCTTGGAGAGTCCTCTTGTGTTAATTTATGTTGTACATCTTCGAAAGTGTAAATTTTGAACTGTTGTATACTAGTTCTTCCTTCTTCCCCTTTTACTTGTTAACTTGTTCAGTTTTGCTTACTTTGTTGTTACGACAGGTTGAGAGCAGTACCCGCTCCCCTTGTATGGGGGAGTTGGATGTCCATTCCGTTCTCTGAGACTTTCGTTATTCTTTGAAAGTGCACAGTAGGCATTTTAACTTGTTTTAATTAGCTACTAAACACTCCAACTCGTTCATAGTGTGTATCGTGGATGCTTTGTAAAGTTAAGAGTGTTTAACTGACACAATGGAAACAAGGTTGAAAGTCTAAATGTGTATATTCAAAGTTGAGTGTTTACTTATCAACTGATGTCAAGTTTAAGTGTTTGTTTATGTATTCCAACTTATTTTTTCATTAAAAACAAATATAATAGGGTCGTTTGGTTATTGGGATTAGCATGGATACTAACCCAGTATACCCATTAGGTGGACTTGAAATAATTATCATATCATTGAGGGGTGTATCTATTAGTGAAGTTATAGATTTAGCAGAACTCAATAACTTTGACTTACGATATTGTATTAGTGTAGAAGATACACTTAATTTGTAATAATAACCTTTCTCGAACCCAATTATTTTGATCTCGAATCTGCCTCTGGCAATATTACAGCTTAATGTGGCAATGAACTAGATATATTTCGCTGCCTATTACCAAAAAAAACAACACAAAAAAAAAAATGAAGAAAAACCCCCCACTGAAATTGGCTCAAGATTAACATTAGTTGTACAATTATTTATGTAGGAAAGAGTAAGAATACATTTAAGTAAAACGGCATGCACTAAGCTCTCGTTATGCGCCCTGCATTTCTGCACGAAGCTGTTTCCGTGGCTCAAACCCTTGACCTCCTAATCAGATGACATCCACTTTATCAGTTATGCCAAAACTCCCCTTTAAAAGAATGTATTAAGTAAATTTCCTTATATATAACCATCAAGAGTTGTGGTAAGATGAATAGCATCCCTCGACCCTTTACCAAAAAACTACAAATATGGTAGGGAGGGAGCTTTCCCCCCACCTTAATGGACATCTTATACCACCGGAATCTGGATTAGTTGGGCTAGTGAATAGGGGATACCAAATGGTTACTAAAAAAGAAAAAGAAAAGAACTGCCTATTATAACCAACTTCACTTGACATGTCCTCTTGAAAGCAAAATTGAGGACAATATCAGAAAGAAACCTTGGAATTTTTTTGTATCTGTTTTTTTGGTCTCTTCAAATTCTATCTTGCTTCTTCCACCTCCTTTTCGACTTCAGACGTTGTGGAAGCAATGTCACCATCAGAGGCTGCTGCTGGAGATGCATCTGAACCGCTGTTTTCTGCAGCGTTGGACTCTGAATTTTCTGTCTTTTTTTGCAAGCTCCAGTACATGATGCTTGCTGTGAGTGTCAGCATCATCTTCTGGTTCACCTGAGTGGTAAAAGTTGATTTAGTTTCAAATGGCAATGGTTGTGCTATTTATTACATGAAACTAATAGAAATGCTCGACTACAATCGTGTTTTTAGTTGCATCAACGAGCACCTAAGTCCGTTAAAAGAATTGCTAACATATCTTTCTTGATATGACAACGACAACAAAAGATCCAGTGTAATCCCATAAGTGGAGTTTGGGGAGGGTAGAGTAGATGCAGACCTTACCAATACCTTGACAAGGTAGAGAGATTGTTTTCTATAGATCCTCGGCTCAAAGAGGAGATGAAAATGCTAGCTGTGAATAAGAAATACAGATGACAAATTTTATAGGTATATCTTTAACTAGATTAGAATAACCTACGTTTTACTCTGTGTGATCATCTCGTCTAAGAGCTTAAGTTGTCAGATAGAGCGTGCTTTTATTTACTTGATTATATTCTCAACACTAAGTATGTCAGACTTTTCATGGAATTCACATGAAGAGTTCTTCTGAATGCATCTGAGTTATCTCATTTTAAGTGGAACTGAAATCTATCAAATGATTATCTTCTGATGCCAATATGAAGCTAGTGTAAGTAATACTGCAAATACAAGGAAACTTTTAACCATAGGATGTTTATTAGGTGTCATATTCGACCTGCAAGCAAGCACAAGCGCGCAATTTTTTCAATCTGATCTCTTACCTCTATTATATCCTCTGGCAATAAAAAGATGGAGCAACCGATTTTCCGTGCTACACTGATTGTATAAGTTGCATTAAGCTTCTTATCCTCATCTGCAATGCATTCAGAGACATCAGTACTTCTTCAAAAAGCCAAATTTCAAAAGATAACTGTTCGGGACTTTCCTTAATGACATAATAATAAACAGACACCCAAACGTGACCTCAGCTGGTAAGTAAACACTCCAACTTTACATACCAGTTTTACCCCTGGTCACGAGGCTCCAATTGACGACCCTTGGCTCCACAGCGCTTAGAAGCTCGAGAAAGAATTTCCCACTAGATATATTTTTGTCCTAGCAAAACAAAATATATCAGGTGTCGTGCAATAGAAACTGATGGTGGCAGAGCTCAAAGTTTTGTCCATCACCTTAAAGCTTTCGATTTGAGATCTTTTCCCTGCACTCTTCACTTTACTGTTTGCCCAATTTAGTATGTCAGCATCTGTTATCTCCTTTCCAAGGGCATGAAACTTCAAGTTTTTCAACAGTTGGAGCATCGAAAACCTCATTAACTGCCACAAAAAAGCTGGGAGACAACAAAATGACTTTCACATTTCAAATCATGAAACTTTTGAGATACATTCTTACATGTTTATGGTGTAGATCATCGTCCTTACGAGAAAGAGAAAGTGTTAATTTTTGCATATATTGAACAGAAGTAAAGTTTTTATCAGATGCTCATTGTATGTTTACCAAAGCAACATCCATTTGATCAGGCTGAACGTGCTATCAAAAACAATACTGAACCAAATCAAAACCTGAATACATAACTAGCTCAAAAAAGTGATAAAGTTGCAATTTTGATGTATACCAGCACCCTCTTTGACCTGTTGTACAGATTGGAACTCAACATTCTGTGTTATCCGTAGGAACATGTGAAATGCGTAGGTAAATAGCTTCGATCAAGCATAAAACATGAACATTTCATTCAACAGCGTGATGAAAACGATCACATATATTTGCAACAAATATATGTGATCGTTTTCAGGTGTACAACAACAACCACAACATGCCGGGGTCTAGGGAGGTTACAGTGCATGCACAGACTTTAACCCTACCTCAGAAGTGGAGAGACCATTTCCAGTAGATCCTCGGCTCAAGAAAAAATAATCCAAAGCAGTCCAGAAAAAGAAGTAAAGGAAGTACAAGAAACAACGGATAATAACAAAAGGTGAGATTCAGATGGTATCATTATTACCTAGTATGAGCTTCTTGTTTCCTTGTACAATATCACTTCCAGCTACATTTACAAGGGAGAAATTCAGTTCTTTCCCAATGCTTATGACTTGGTTGCAATTCTCAACTTTCCTAAATGGCATCTTAATTGGAGGTTTTGTTGCTTGTTTCCAATTAACTAATCCTTGTGAAATTTTGTCTAATACCTCCAAAAGAACCCACCTGCATAATAGGAAGGACAAGTAGCATTTTTGTTGAGTCCAAAGGACATCAATCAAGAAGGCAAGAAGAAAAAACTCACCCGGTTCTCACGTCCTCAAATAAATTATTCACATAAGTATCAATTCCAAGACTGTTAATCCACAACCGAAAACATCTTTCCTCTCGAGAAGTTTGAGCATCATCCTCCATCATCACAGCAAAAGACAACTTGTTGGTATCTGCTGTCAATCCATTCCTATACCAGAGTAAAACTCATGTATAGTTCCACAAAGGAGAGGTCATATAATTCCATAATAAGTAATGATATCAAATTGCAAATTCGCGACAAAAGAGGTGAAACATGTAGTTGTGCATTAACCATCACAGAAAAATGAGCATCAGAGCTAGGAAAACAAGTACCTAAGATCACTATCTTCATATTCAGCAAATGAAACATAATACAAGATCTCTAAATCGAGAACTCTCGAGAAAAGGTGAACACAAGGAAACTAAATCTGTAATATATACTAAGCATGAATAACTTTTGAGTGTTGCTTGATTGATTGTTTCAATGTGCTGTACCTCATCTTTTTAGTTCTAATCAGTAACAAAAACAACATATCCAATGTAATCCTACAAGTGGGGTCTGGAGAGGATAAAGTGTACGCAAACTTTACCCCCACCTTGTAGAGATATATAGGTCGTTTCCGGTAGAACCTCAGCTTAAACAAAGCCTGCCAAACAGTTTGAAAAAGGGTATACACTATGGGATACACCGAGCAACTGAAGTAGCTCGACTGCTCGAGAGTAGTTAGGCTTGTTCGACTTTCAGCTTGAGGAGCCTTAGCCATATATCTTTGCAATGCAGTGGGATTATGAACATGATTCAAAATACTAAAATTGAAGTAGAGGATCAATGTACTCAAAAGAGTTACTCAAACAAAGAACAACTTCCAGGTTATAGGAAGAAATGAATAATCTAACCTGTGCTGAAATATTTGTGCAACGAATGCAAGATTTAGGTTTGCTGATCCCTCAACAATGTCCTTAGGAGTAACATATCTTTTGCAATCTAGTTTTTCTGCTTGCTCAAGAATCAAGTTTGCTCTTTCAATCGGATCTTCTGTATCTAATGTGTTGGTCGTACCATGTTCAGGCGCGAGAGTATTGAGCAAATGAGCATAGGCTTCTCCATCCTACAACCAAATATAGAGAGCAAAAACCAGATTATCAGAATAGATTTGGATCAGAAGCTCTGGAATTATTTTTGGAAGATGACAATTATAACGTTATGAATTCGTTCAAACATAACTTGACAACAACAGTCACAAATTTCTTACCTTCAAGTCACTTGAGAAATTTGTAACCTCCTTCTTGTAGCCTGCTTTTTTAAGATGGAAATTCATCCATTTTAGTAAAACCTTTTCTGGAGATAAACTCATAAGCTCCTCTACCTCCTGCAAATGTTACTTCTATTACGTAATCTAGCACCAACGTTAAAATGCACAAAACTTTTGACAGAAGAATCAAAGAAGTAAAAACACGAAAACTATTGCAAACCTTGCTATCTTCCACCAATTCCACAAGTTGTGGAGTTTTTCTCAGATTGAGATCAGCTAATAGTTGTATCTGATGTTCCACAAGAACAATAGTAGAAAAGAGTTGGTGAAATTCCAACGCGTCTAACAAGAACATGGACGAAGTATAATAGAAATAGTAAATACCTTGATGATTTGAGAAATCAATCCGACAACCAGATGAGGCTAAGAGAATAAGAAAAACAACAGAAACTTCAGCATCTTTCGCGTTGATAATAATATGTTACATAAGAAATATATGGACTTCACACATACTCTTGCTTCGATTAAATCCTGCGTGCCAATATTGACCACAGTACAACCAATGGCTTTTGCAGAATTGAGGCAAAGGGTGTGGTTCTCATTCCTTTCCCATGGATTAAGAACCTTTTTAGTATTGATAGCACGTTCATCTATTGTTCCGGGGACAGCAATATTTATGAGCTTACTGCAACATATGATTTAGTTAAATGAATGGGAAATTGATTAAGTAGAAAAAGTGAATGTCCAAGAATCTTTACACTTACCAAAGAAGAACACCATCCTTAATAAGATCAAAGAGTTGATTAGTAGAAGGATCTATCGGAAGATAATCCTTCAAAAATGGATCGTCTCTGAGAAAGCTGTTGATGTGAGCAACATATGAGCTCCTTTCAGAGTCACTAATGGTGTGACGGAGTGTGGTTGTGGTTGCCTTGAGGAAAGAGGAGGACGTTTTTGAATCACCTAATTTTGCTGTAGCTCGTGCTTGTAGATTTAGATATGCCTAACCAGCAAAACACAGACTTCTTTTCAATCTCTGACACGCGAAACTTACAAAATAAACACAACAAAGATAAAAACAAAGAAAAAAGAGAAGGATAACCAAGAAGAGATACAGAGGAGTGCATCTTAAGCTCGCGAATAGCCCCTATTTTGAAGATAGGTCGTTTAACTATGACCATGACTTTCGCCTAAGATCCATGTGTCAATCATTTCCACACAAAAATAAAGGACTCGCGATAATGATGCAAGGAAAATGAAAACCAATGTCTAGGCATACATATCAGAGTAACTTCACGAAACCTGAACTCTAACTAGCCATGACATTTTAAGTTTATCTACTCAACTCTTCTTCAAAGCCAAAATTGTTCATTCTTTCAAAGAACCAAACAATATTTGGAGCTCACCCGAAGGAACGATTCAAAATCAATTTCTTCACTCATGTCAGAAGATGACTCTCTCAATATTGCCTTAATATCATCCTCATTTAGTATATCTTGGCAGGCCTTAAGTTTGCACATCACAGGTGGTAGATCTCCCAAGGTGACCTTCCCAGATGGACTTCTTGCAGATAGGAACTGTAACAAATTAAATCAAGCATGTCAAAATGAGAAACAAACTTATATGCCAGTAGAAAACAGACATCAAATGCACCCTAAAGCTGTCGTGATAAGTCGAATACACACCAACTAAAGTTGTCTGAGATGAGCTTTAATAGAGCGACATGATCAGTGAAGATTCATGTAGCCAACCCTGACTCGCTTGTTAGTGAGGCATAATAATCTTCACATATTAATACTCTATGAACAAGCTACTTTCACTTACTCAAGTTTATAACAACAATTTTAGGTAGGCATAAATCCCATACCTAATCAAGGTCGACTATATGAATTATCTATATCCATTTCACACTATAGAGCTTGTTTTATGTTCTTACTCCATAGGCGGATCCAGAATTTAAGCTCTATGGATTCAATTTTTGATATTCTTACTATCGCATCCATTGTACTTCAAAAGTTACGAGTTCATACCTACTATATATATTTCTTGCAATTTTAACGCTCTTATTGAGAGGCAGATCCAGGATTTATGTTCTATGGATTCAATTTTTAAGATTCTTACATTGCATCCATTGTACTTCAAATATTACGAGGTCATTCATACCTATTATATTTCTTGAAATTTTTACATATAAATTTATATACCACATCGAAAGTACTAGGTTAATTAAACTCAACCCGCAACTAAATAGGTGCATCCATCCGCACTCTTACTAAATTATACTCCCTCCATTTCAGTTTGTTTGTATTACTAAAATGAATGATCCAAGTTTAAGACCACAAACATTTTGATACATTCGACGTATCTTTAGTTTAAAGCCAGAAAATTCAAGAGACTTCTTTACTTTCTTAAACTCCGTGCCAAGTCAAGATCAGACAAACAAACAGAAACGTTAACATACACTGGAATTGAGGCCACGCAGCTCGACTTGAGTGAATTGACTCTGAAGCCATTGATCAGAAACAACAACACCAACAAAACTAGACATGTTTTCCCTTCAAGTCGATTTTTCTGAGCACATAACTGAAATTTCATGAAAAAATACGTCAAATTCAAAAACAAAAACAGCAATCCAACAATGCAGATTGATATTATTTGATCATTCAATCACATAAATAAATTTAAAAGTATAATCTTTGATAAGTAAACAATTTTTTTTAAGAAATTACGAACCTTTACGTAAAAAAAAATCAAATGCTAGTAGGAAAAGATGAATGAAGAATCATTTTTACGTAGATCTCAGCGTGCACTTTTTTTGTTATTTTTTTCTTTTGCAGGGGAGTGGAGTATAGGAATTAATAATTATAAACAAGGTGAAATTAAAGAAAAGAATAAAGAAATAATTATAAAAATTCTTTTTTTTTATTAATTATCCAAGCAAGGGCGGAGCTATAATATTAAGTATCGATTCCAAAGAATTCAGTAATTTTTTGCTTGAGAACGAACTTTTGAGGATAACTCATCCTTTCAGGATCGCGACCCTTTGTCCTAGTACATGAGAGGCTCCAACTAAAAAACCTTATTAATATAATCTCCTAGACATTTTTTTATTATACTTAGAAGACTACCTTTCACCTCATATATATTTGAAATGCATTTCAACAAATTTTGGACATGTGATCATACCTTGGCACAAAGTAAATTTTATAGACCATTGTTAAGAGATAATATAGTTATAAAAGATATCATACGTTGCAACATCATTGTGGAAAAAGATTTTGCGATTTACTCACACTCATGGTTAAATCAAACCACATCGATTTACCATGACGATTAACAGCAGCAGAATCTGAGTACATAATCACCCCTACAAGAATGCAGGCACGGCTTCAAGCACCGTGAATGACAGAACACAGGAGAGATGTTTTAGGATAATTGAGACATCGAAGATAATGAAAATATAGACACAATTTTACAAGAATCTATCAAAGATGGCAAAGACAAGCCAACACAACACACTTCTTGAACCAAAATTCTCAAGACAACTATTAGAGTTTGGTGAGCAGAAAAGAGATGTATGTTATCCTTCCCCTATGTGTTCTTCTTGCTATCAGAATGTGACATGGCTTGGTCAACTGATTGCAATTGGCTACGAAGATTCTGATTCTCTTCCACCAATCGATCGTATTCAAGCAGCAATTTTTCAGATTGACTCTTGAGAGAGTCGGTATTTGCTCTCTGAGATTGCACCTCCTTTTCTTTTGCCTCGGATTCTGATTCCAGCTGTTTTACTTTGTTCCTCAAGGAGGAGATTTCATCCCTTAGTGTACTGGCCTCACCATTCTTGTTGTTATCCAATGCGCGATCCTGCTTCTTCACAGCCTCCATTGTCTTCCTTAGTAATCGAAGCTCCCTTATGTAATGGTGTAGCCTGTCAATCATCAGTCCGAGGAATAGAGAGAATCCTGCAAGAAATTAAAAGCATTTGGAACCATCATGCAGAAACTTGCTTCAAACGTATAACGACTTAACCATGGAATCTGAATTTTACCAACATCTTCTTAATCATGCATATAAATCAGATTCCAAGGCATGTGCCATCATTAGATTATATATTTGGGATAACATCACTTCTGGGAACCTTTTGAGGATCTATCTATCCAGAACTGGAAGAAGATACGTTTCCTATACTCCCTATGACTGGTGCTTGTGCACCTATTGTTCTACATAAATTTATGGCAAAGAGAGGGAACAATTTGCGGTTCGGCAGAAACCAGGAGGGCTAGGGTAGGATCAACAAGTGACACTTGCAACCTATAGGGTACTGGTGTTAGTTGCACTGGTGTACCATAATTTTTGTTAATTCTTAGTATACATTTACGGATTTGCACAAAGTATCCACACTCTTATTAGATCTGTTCGACATGGGTACACCAAGGCAGATGAAGGATCCGCGTGACAGAGCCCACAGTTGAAGTAACCACAAAATGTCATCACACAACAAATGTATTGCAGGGTGAAGTTAAATACTATTACCAAAGCACCATACACCCTGCATGTATGAACATATTAAAAAAAAAGTAAGATTTTTTTTCAGCATTCGAACTGGGGAGATTTATGTCATTGGTGGATAGACCAAAGATTGATCAATAGTGCAAGCTATACAGCTAAAATCAGTGAATACTACATCACTAGAAACTCCATCAATGGGACACACTACTCAGATAACAAGACTTCCACATATACAGTTCTTAACCAGACAATGAGACTTCCACATATACAGCTCTTGAACAGATCCCAACGAGAATGCCCCACAAGATCTTATCAGTATAGAAGAGTGGGTAACTTCAGTGGAGACCATATTTTCCTGGTATACTTCTTGTGTACGGGTGTTAACATGCCCTTAATAAATACCTTTTATCACTTCCTCAGGTCATCCAATAAAAACAGAAACAGATCCAATCGAGGAATTGGACAATGAATAAGATATGATTTGTGTTCCCAGGTAAAGCATCTGGCAACAAATATTAATGCCTCTTTGCGAACTTTGATGTGTCAGCACTACATCATGAACGATTTCCCAGCAAAAGCAACCAACCTTACAAGGGGCGTTAGTCTTCCAAATCTTTTTTCCAGGGCCTCAATTCCAAGTGGATTGATTGTCTGTCAATCCCCACTAGCTATCAGCTACGAAAGTCGTAGCAATTTGAGGGAAGGGCAATCCAAGACAATACATAACTTATTTTATCTGAACTTACAGCAACGCAGATCACATTAATTCTTCAATAGAATTATCAACACTCGGGAATGATTCTGATCCACCAAAGGATAATCTTCTCCCCATTCCCCTCTTAAGCCAGTGTTCATAAGATCATCTCCTTAAAGTCCACCATCTCCAAGCAAACAATCTCTAGGTTTAGTTTTAACTGAAGAGATCCACACTCCAGCAACTCCCCACATCCCCTTGACAAGTTTGACACAATATGATGTAAGTTGGAGATGCAGAACGCCAGAATCTCTCCAAGGAGAGGTCTTAGTACAAGAGAGTTGGAGCCAAAGAAAGCTAACTTAGACCTATGAATTCATGGAAGATAGTTTGGACTGATTCTTCGAACAATTTAACTTGTTACAGGCTCAAACTTTGAAGAAAAAACCAAGGAATGACTCATTTAGAGATTTCCCATCACATCCCCAGTGAATGTTATTACATCTAATATAAGCATTTCTAGTCGTCAGAAAGAGCAGCCTTACAATTCTAACATAACCAGCAAAGATATATTCACATCTGGAAATCTTTCTGAGCAGCAACTGAATTGAACAACTGAGAAGGGATGCAAACACATCACTGTGGATGTGTTCATCTGGCCAATTAAGAAACCTCCCAGAATATGTAAATTCCAATGTCTTAAAAATTTTCCTAATGGGCATAGAATCATAGCGCTGGTATAAATAGATAGATGTCCTTGCATTTAGCAAAAAGATTGGGATGAACTAAACTATTAAAGGTTGGTGCCAAGCATTAGCTTGAAGATAACTCTTTCTAGTGGCATTGGGAGATGCCGACTGCCCTTCTTTCGCTTCAACTTAGAAACTCACATCTAATATAAGCATTTCTAGTCGTCAGAAAGAGCAGCCTTACAATTCTAACATAACCAGCAAAGATATATTCACATCTGGAAATCTTTCTGAGCAGCAACTGAACTGAACAACTGAGAAGGGATGCAAACACATCACTGTGGATGTGTTCATCTGGCCAATTAAGAAACGATAACTTTTTCTTGTGGCATTGGGAGATGCCGACTGCCCTTCTTTCGCTTCAACTTAGAAACTTACCTGGATACTTGGATTACTTTGAAGTAGTATGATATTTTCTGAGTTTTCCCTCGGTACTTTTTCCTATGCTATAGTTGAGTCTAAGCATGAATCTTCATTACTTGCTGGCATCAATTTGGTGCTTAAATTAACTAATTAACTAAATCATAGCATCACTGATCACAACTTGCTCACTTCCCTCCTAATTCGTGTTCTCCACAGCCAAGAAACTACACAAGCAATACTACGACTATATTATAGATGGATAGTGAAACCACACACTATAACCTAATAACCTTCTCCTAATTAGTGTCCTCCATATCCGTGTCCTCCATGGACAAGAAACTATACGAGCAATAGCATAGACGGAAAATCAAACCAAACACTATTACCTATAACCTTCTCTCCTAATCCGTGTCCTCCGCAACCATGTCCCCGAAAAGTTGAAACTATATCATATCAAGTCAAATCACCTCTAGCCAATCCTCTTCCCCTCCTGAAACCACCCACAGCTCTCACACCCATACCATAAAGTAACCATCAATAAAAAAAAAACTCTTCAAACAACCCAGAAAAGGTTCAAAATTTAGTAAAAAGGAACATACCCATGAACCAATCAACCCCCCCAAAAGTTCAAAAACTGCAAAAACGAAACATACCCATAAGAGCAGCTTCAAGAATTTGATGAGCAAGAAGGATTTGATCAGTAGGATTAACAGAATCAGCAGGACGAGACTGCAATTCCTTGATAGAATAAACAGTATAAATCATAATCACAAGAACAGTAGCTGCTACAGATTTAACAATCAACGGTCCACTGCCTCTTTTAATACGATCAAGTGTCATAATTATCAGTTTCCTCAAAGGGGTTCTGAATAGAAACAACAAAATCAACCCCATCTCAGAGAACACCACCACGAACAAAAGTTGAACTTGAGCTAACATTTTGAATACACCACCAAATTAACTGCTTTTTTTCTTCTATGTGATTCAAATTCACCAAAAGGGGTCTTTCTTTACTGGATGAAGAGGATTCTTGTACCAAAAAAAATTAATTTTTGATTGAAAAAAGGGCGAGTAGTACAGTGTACAGGTGGTGTTGCTTCTGATTATACACTTGGGCTTACGCGTGAAGAAGACTTGTAATAGAAAAAGACTAGCGTCGGCAAGACCTATCCGGTTTTTTTTTTTTTTTTTTAATCTTTTTTAAAATCTAAAATTTGTAATTTAAAAATAATTTCATATTGAAAATTAGTTATTTTTTGTATGAATAAATGCATTATCAAGTTTAATTTCACCTATATTGAAATTTCATAGATATATCTCTGATTTCTTAATTTCACCGATATATATTATTATTTTTTAATTTATGTGATATGAAAAGTTCATTAGATTTTTAATATGATTTTTAGATATTTTTAGTCCCTCTTATTGTAATTTATAATTATTATTTTTATGTGACTTCATGTTAATGCAAATCTAATATATGTTATTTTTTTTTCAATATATGTGACTTGGAAAGTTTGTTAGGAATAGATTTTAATACTATGATTTTTAGATGTTTTAAATTGCTACTTGTTGTAATTTATAATACTTTTTATTTAATTTTTAATTAATATATATTAAACTTAAACTTGTCCGCATTTTTCACTTAGACATCTCAATTAAGACTAGTTCCTATTGAACGCTTAAATTATTCAAAATATGTACCTATTAATCATAAAATGCTGATCCGGGAAAAAACATAAACTGTGTGTAATTCACTTGCGTTGGAGTGACAAAGTGACAAATTAAAGAATGACATTTGGTGTTAAACAAGCTCCTAAGCATGGTGTGTGTAATTCACTTGCGTTGAATGATGTAATGTTCCTGGACAAGAAAACAAAATTTGTAAATTAATTAAATCTCTTTATGGTGTTAAACAAGCTCCTAAGCAATGACATGAAAATTTTGATCAAGTCTTAGTCAGATATGGTTTTTCTTCTATTGAAGTGGATAAATGTGTTTATACTAAAATAGTAGACAATGATTATGTGACAATATGTTTATATGTTGATGACATGCTTATATTTGGTACAAGTTTAAATATTGTGCAGCGTACCAAATTATTTTTGTCTACTAATTTTGATATGAAAGATCTGAGTGAAGTCAATATGATATTGGGAATTAAAGTTACAAGGTATGAAGATGGTATGTTATTGTCACAAGAACATTATGTGGGGAGACTTCTTAAAAAGTTTGAATGTTTTGATGTGACACCGATGACCACTCCTTATGATATTAACAAGGGGAATTTTCATAAATGGCAAACTTATAAAACATAATGGCCTAAAATAGCTAATGTTTATGAAATTACATTTTTTAACTTTGGTCATGGCAAATCCAATGTATAAAGCCGAATTTTGTGCTAGTGTATAAAACGAAAAAGTCAACAGTTTGTTCATTAAAGTGGAGACTTTTCAGCTATTATATATGGAAAACGGTTCCATAAATAAAGGAAGTAAAATACAAATATAATTCCTTTTCCTAATTGAACTCTTCTTCTAAAAATAAGATGGCATTCTAAATAAAAAATATTGTCCCAAAAAAAAATAGTCACACTAGTAAAGAAAATATATTTTTTATTTAGAATGTCATCTTATTTGTAGAAGAAGAGTTCAATTAGGAAAAGAAATTATATTTGTATTTTACTTCCTTTATTTATAGAACTGTTTGGGTATATTAGAGAGGGAGGGAAATTTTTAGGTTTTATATCTGGGGAGTTGTGGGATCCACAACTTTTATAGCAAAAAAAAGTTACGAAATTGTCATAAATGTAATAATATTAAAATGTAGTTAAGATATGGTATTTATAGTTATATGTTTGCCTAATTATGTAATATTTCCTACTAACAAACCCGGCCCAATATACCCAAGCCCACTAATGGAAACATATCCGGCCCAAACTACCAAAGCCCATCAATCGGCCCAAATTGCTTGCCTCCTCCAACATTAATGGGAGCTTAAATTGAAAAAGCACAAAACAAAAAAATTTGGAGGGAAAATTATTTCAAGGAAAAATAATGAGCAGAAGACGCCACCAAATCATCTGTTCCTCCTCCGACGACGAAGAAGACGGCGACGACGAACCTCAGCAGCTCGCCGGCGGTGATGAAGAAAATGAAAACCCTAACAATATCGAAATGGAAATTCTAGAATCTTCTACTAACTTCCAATCTGTAACCCTAAATTCCCCTAACCAAAACCCTACACCTAATCATGAACCAAACGTCGACGTTTCTGAAGTTGTACTAGCTGCCGATTGTGGTATTGGTCGGGTATTGGAAGGATTGGGGTTAAGATTGCGGAGGCAATGGTTAGAATCATGTGTTGGAGGACTTGAAGGATCAGTAGGAGGCTTTTCGGGATTGGATGATACGACGAAGGCGAAACTTTGTTTTGAGCAGTTTTTATACTCGGATATGAATTATTGTGGTGCAGGAATGCTTCCAAGGGATGTTCATAAGCTGCATTTGGTTGATCTTAAAGGGCCTTT
Source organism: Solanum rostratum (assembly GCA_029948455.1). Lineage (NCBI taxonomy): Eukaryota > Viridiplantae > Streptophyta > Magnoliopsida > Solanales > Solanaceae > Solanum > Solanum rostratum. The sequence continues at coordinate 580,597 of CM057046.1, read as the reverse complement.
TGTTCTTCAGGTATAGTAAAAGTATGAATATGTAGTTTTCTATAAAAAAGTTGAAGCTTTACCGGTTATGAGGTGCTCCCCGGCTAGTCCGGGGTAGGGGAGAGTGGAAGTAAGGAAAATTAGGAATATCCCTCATCTCATACGGCTTTCTTGATATGAAATCTAAAACTTTATGGGAAAAGGAAATGCAAAAATTACTCATATAAGACTTGAAGTGCCATGCTATTATTACTTACTCTTGAGGGCACTAGTGCTCAATATTCATATGGATGATTAGCTTATATTATTTTCTTGTTGATGAAAGTAGCTTATATTTTTGTAAACTTCTTAGAGCTTTTTGGGAAGGTATGTCAGGAATTGGGTTTGTTGAGAAAGAAGTTGGAAACAGGCATCAGTCAATTTTGGTATTAAAGAGCTTCTATGAAACATGCATCAGTCAGTTTTGGTATTAAAGAGCTTCTATTGTTTCTGTTTTTCTCCTTTCATCTATTAGAACAGAGTATAGTTTCTTATTTGTAAAATTTAAGTGCCAAATCAGAAAGTTGTGGAGTGATCAAGAAGACTTCATTACTTGCTGCTAGCAGTTAGCCAACAGAAAGGTTCCAAATTTATTAAGAAAGTGTTGATCTATCCCCCCCAAACAAAAAAGAAGTAAAAATCAATTGACTGGCTCATTCATGATCTTTGGTTTATGAAATCAAATTTCATTCGCTTAATTTCTTTGACAACATTTGCGTACTAAGTCCATTTTGGAAAGGTTTATAGTAGGACACTTCTTGCAGTTAACTTAGTGCACCGGACTTTCCCTTCTTTTGCATTTAACTTTAATGTACCAGAAACTTCCTTAAGTTTGGTTGACCTATACCTTTAATGTGACTCTGACTATTCCAGTGTTTAATCCCCTTCCCCTTCAAGGTAGATGAGATTGTGAATATCAGTTGTCCTCTTCGAGATAGGTATCAGAAAGCAGCTGCTGGAATAAAGAGGTGTCTGAAATTGTCCATGACTGATGGCATTCAGCGTGTCTTTGGAATGGAGTACAGGCCCATACAAGATCTCGACGTTCTGGCGCCTTCTGGACTGAAGGTATTTTTAGGGAGTATTAATTAGCAATTACCATGCTGTTTATTAGTTTATCAAGTAGCTTTAAAAGTCTTATTTACATTATGTGAATTGACAAGAATAGTATTTGTCATAAAACTTTTTCCATACTCATATAGATTGCTGCTGCATTTTGCAGGTTGCTATCTGTAATGTTCATGTTAGGCGTGGAATGCTGATGTTGGTCCCTGAAGTTATTGAAGTTTTGGGTGGGATGGTGGAAGAGTTAGAAGAAGCAAGAAAGCGGCTAGTTAATGAAATAAATAAGCCACCAAGGGGGAAAAGGTATGACTAAGCACCAGCCAACAAGAAAACATTTCCTGTCGGGTCTAACTACCAAATTCTGATATTGTTGGTAGAGGTCATAGATAAGTGTTGTGTTCACTTGAATGGCAGAGGTTGATGGTCACTGCTAGCGTTAGGGGATCCTAACTGACTGAATATTGGAATGTAATTAAATGGATGATGAGGATTCTTATAGTTAACCCAACTAACATGGATTAAGGTGCAGTAGTTGAGATTCTCTCGGGGGGGATTCTTAAGGGTCAAACAGATGCTTTGATGGTCCTAACTTAAAGGTTAAAGTTGAGAGCTGTTTATTCTAATCTTAGCAAAGTGGTACTTTGACCTTCCCCTTCCCATTTTGCTTTTTGACCTTCTAGTGAGGACTTAGTATCTGTTGCTCAGTTATAGGCTTTGGTTTTCAAAAATGAGTGGATAAGGCATCTTGTCAGGATTTATTAGTATTATGCTAGAAACAACCTCTTTGCTTTCGGTGATTTAGTTACTTCTCTATGCCCAATGCCAGAACAAGGTCTGGAGAGGTTCCTCCATTGACAAATAGAGCTACTAGTGCTGCTTGGCCACGAGAAGGTGTTACTGCTCCACAGCATGCTGATACTTCCTCAAGACAAAATATGCATTTTCAGGTTCAGGAGCAAGGTACTTAGTTACCCTAAAAAGTTTATTTGCATTTGCTCTAGGATATCCATATATGTACTGAATGTTCATTTGTTTTTTGTGTTGCTTTCAAAGTGAAGAATGATTTTCATGTGCTACTTTGGCTTATATGGTTAAGCTGGTCCTCTGACTTTTGGTCTGAGAGAGAAGCTGATATTTCGTCAGATTGCTTCCTTTTGATGGCTTCTCTCCCCGCCAGCTTGTTTTGGATTGTTTGAAGCTTTAGTTTGGTTTTTTTCCCTATAGTTTTGAGTGTTAATCAGCAGAACATTTATCCCTCAATGATATAGCTAAGGTAGTGCTACAAGATGAATGATTGGTATATATATTTAAATTGGAATAAGTTCTAGATAACCTCTTGCATCATCTTGTGGTGAACTGTGATGTCCCTAGTTTTGTCCCTTTTGACCACATGTTTATTAATGAAAGATTGGTAGCGGTCTACCTGTTTGACATAAGGAAAGGATCCCAGAAGAATGGATTCTATGGTTTTGCTAACGATGTTACTAGCTGTTTGCCGACCTTGGTTTTGTCATGTTCACAACTGAAGAACAATTTTGACATCAAAGCTTGTGACCAGAATATTTGCCACATTTGTCAAAAGGCAGCTTCTTTGGATTCCTTGAGCAAATTTACCAAATACCCTATTATATCCTCTTCGGTGCTATTCTTCTAGTGGTAAAGTAGGCGATTTCCTGAGCTGGACTATTCGTATTACCACTGCGGATATAGATGATTTGATACAGCGGACCTAGTTAATTTGGACAGAGTCATAGTTGATTGATTGATTTATATCAGTTTCACTTATCATGGACAAATTTCTATTGTTATTAATTAGGTTTTATTTGCTTAATTGATAAGCTTAACACACTAAGGCCATGCAATTTTGTTTCCTACATCCAAAAGGAAAAACAGAAAAGAATCAGGGTGCTGCTTGTATCTAGGCAAATCCTTTAGGTGATAGTTTACAAATTATCAAATATATTTGTATGTTTTTTTGGGGGAAGGGGGTGTATGTCTGAGGCGTCAGGGTCTGTAGGTGTCTCTGTAAATACACCTTGTGGTGAATGGATGCTGTAGGAGAAAACATGATATGACTTGATTCAGTAGATTAAATGTTTTCCTGTATAAGTTGCGGCAGGAACTGTGTTAGAGGGAAAAAAAAAAAAGAAAGAGAAGGTGTGTGCGAAATTATGCCGGACAAGGGGAGAGGGTGTCAACCTTTTCCTCTTCTCACTTCATGGGACATGTACTGTAATGACAGACTTATCTATCTTTTAAACTTTTGCTTTGGGGTGCAGGAACATCTGGCATTGCTACTTCTGCAACCGAAGAAATTCATCCTATTACCACTGGGCTACCATCTACTACGACAATCACCACTCCTGTTTATAGAAGACATGCTCAATCTGATTTTCCGTCTACTCAAGCTGTTTCTGTCCCATTCAATATGAAGGTTACTGGGCCTACCTTTTCATCTGCTGCAGCTAGTCATGTGGAGGATATCCATATGGCTGACATGACTACCGAAGACATTGATGTTCCAATTAGAAGGGAACAAAATGACCCTATCCTTTTGTCTTCTTCCTCCATGGAAGTGGATGAACTTCTGCCAGATGTTAGAAGTGGCCCTGCCACACCTGCCACACTTGCCAGTAGCAGGAGCCAAGGAAGTGCTCCTGTCTCTAGCGATAGTGTCCATGGTGAGGATGTAGCGCCAGATACATCGTCAACTGCAGCAATTGACGTTGAGGAAATTGATTTGGTTGATGAGTTCGACCATCCATTTATACTTTCTGGAGGGAAGGAAAACCCTTTCACTTACTTAGCTAGTCTGTCGGCTAAGCAGGCTGGTATGAATGGCAGTGCTTCCACTGTTACAGGAAAAATTAAGGTAATTTTTGCTTTCCATCATGATATCAACTTCACTGATGGTGCTATGTAGAAAATTCATTGTCCCTTCTATCTTACTCATTGTAATTGTGTCTTTTTTTCACTTGTCTGTAATTTGTACGAGTCAATTCGGGATACAGGCAAGCATAATGATCTCTATAAATTAATCTAATGAAAATAACAAGTTAAAAATTTCAACAGGAATCGATGGACAGTAAGAATCTTAAATCTTAACTGAATGTTATGGTAACAATTGGTATATGAAATCAATCACCCCTTAAGAACAATAAGATAGAACCTTAGATATAAGGATTAAAGGAGAAAGGAATTACCTACATCAAGAATCAAGTTTAAAAGTAATTCTGTAGTTCAATATGAACGAAGAGAATTTCAGCCTACCAAAGATGTTTAACTTATAATATGTCAAAAACTATTCTAAAATATACTAATGTTAATAACTATTGCATAAAGATGGGGAAGAGGAAGTTGCCCAAACTAAAGCTCTCCAATCAATAGACCAGTGTGATGCGCTGGGTCAATATCTCCAGGGCACCGAGTTGAGATCTCCATTCAACTTTAGTTTCCTGCTTCTGTACGACGTACGGGGTCAGACTCATATTTTCCAGCAATGTTCTCCTCGGCCGGCTTGCTCCATATATTCTTCAAGCCTCAAACATGATATATTCTTCAAGAATCCTCAAAATAGCTCTTTAAGCAATTTATTATGGGTTTTTAAGAATTAAGATCATGCATCTCCTTAATGTGCAATCCTTGAGCACTCTTGGTCTTGAAACAAGTTCCATACAATCCTCAAACCTCCAAATATGGTGTCTTTGCAAGACTCTTCAAAATAGCTCTTCAAGCACCTTCTAAACGTTGCTTGAAGATCATGCAGCTCCTTAATGTGCAATCCCTGGGTGCTCTTGGTCTTGAAATGGGTCCTTGGTCCCTTTGACATCTTGAGATCTTCCTCAATGTTGTATGTGTGATCCGGGATCGTATCACTGTCTATAACAGTTGCTTAAGTAGGAATAGATCTTTTCTTAAGCCAATGGCAATCTATCAAGAAAAACCCCATTACTGGCAGCCCTCTTCTTGGCAGTGTAGTTTTATACTTTTATGCATATTTGGTTCATTTGCTATAGTTGTGCCTTGTCTTGACTTTTGTGCATTTAGAGTTAGTATTAGCCATTGCGATTTAGACTGTTTTTATATTGTGTTTTGCCTTTCACATACAAACAGTATACTCTATTGCTTTTCATTTTTAGCGCAAAAAGTTGGGAATATGGAGTAGAATTATCTATCATGTTAATAAGAAACTGAGATCTGGCTTAAATCTGCAGTGCTTTCTTACTGGTGTGAAGGGCTTTCAGTATAAACAGAGTAGTAAATATGAGCTTCGGGTTTATGTTGATGATGGCAGTCTAATCTCTGAGATCCTTATAGATCATGCTGTAAGTTATTGAAGACTGGACCACTGGCCCCCTGACTGTCAGAATCTGATTATTTTTAACTCCTGTCTGCTTCAGCTTGTGCAGGAAAAAATAGGTTTTTCTCCTGCAGAGGTAAATGCTGCTCTTAGTTCTTCAGATAGCAAACAAGTCAGTGACATGAAGGAGACAATGAAATGTTTCCAGAAATTCTTGATTAACTTTGAGGTACTTCACTACTATCATGAAGGGAATTTTGTTGATGGAAAACTCCACGTGAAACTTCTAAGTTCATATTCGTTTGCTTTATAAAATTACACCGTTCGTTAAACGTTAATCGCCCAATTAAAAAGTGTTTTTGGATCAAGAAGTACAGTGCAACTACATCTCTCTGAGTGAAACATGTGTCTAGGGATAGATTTTAATGGCATGACAATGCATGTATTTGATCAATCAGCTGTGTCAATATTGATCTTTTTGTAAATATAATGTACAAGAATTTAAAAAGATAAAAAATACAAATGATTATTTCTATGATTAATAACTCGATTGTATTGGCGTGAAAGCTGTTACCTGCTGAAGGATTATGACCTCGTAAAATTAGTACTTGATGTTGCAAATATGCTCTTTGCATGAGAATGTCTTGGGCAATGTGTGTTGCAGGGTACAATGCTTGTGCATTTGAATGAAGAATCCCCAACTCCAGTTGCTACTGAAATGAACCAGGGGTGTCCTGCCTCTGATGCATGGTTGCTCCTCAAAAGACTAAAGCCCTCTACTTCTCCGCGACCACATCATCTTCATCACGTAGAAACCATCAATTTATCCCCTTGATATGCTGATACGCTATTGGACTCGTTCATTCTCTGGAGGACTTCAAAACCATGCAAGCAAGGTGAGTTACACGACATTGCTCAATTCAGAAAGTTGCATGAAACAACACCCTGAGAAGCAATGGTGTAAATTGCAGAAATAGTTCACTTTTGATTGAAACAATGAAATGACTTCTTTTCAGGGCAGAGCTAGCGTGTACAACGAGGTGGTTCATCCTAACCTCCTTCGTCCGAAAGTTACAATGTACATATAAGGTCAATTAGCTAGATTCAATTTGTTCTGTTAGTAGTCTTTTATCTCTTGACCATAGGTTTAAGAATTTGAATGACGATAAATTAGCTAGAAATTCTTTTCCATCATAGACTCGAAGTTTCTTCGATACGTTTACTTATCTCAAACAATGTAAATGTGAATTATGCCATGTTGTGACATATTTAACAATATATGTTACAAAAGTCTAATGATCACATAAATATTATAGTGTTTTTTTTTTCTTTCTTTTTATAAATTACGTGTGTAATTAAAATAAGTTCACATAAATTAAAACGAAATGAAATACTTTGCAAATTGAGGGAAGTGATGAAAAGCATGAATTTAGAAAGAGAAAAGAAAAAGTGTGGACAAAGAAACCCCTCAAAAAAAGAATAATTGAAGCATAGAGCTTACAAGTCGCTACGAAATAAAAGGTGAGTCCTATAAATATTTCTTGCCAACTATTCCTTTCTACACTCTCTCACTTCTCTCTTCATTCTCAAAACTCTTTCTCATTTCCACATTTCAATCTCTCTCTTACTTTCTCTCTCTAACTTCTTGAAAAAACTAACACAACAACAACAACAAAAAAGTGTTTTTAGAGCTTATTTTTCAATCCATATTGATCATTGAGGATATAGAAGAAACCCCCCATAAAAGCAATTGTAAGTTCCCTTCTTTTTATTAAAAAAAAAAAAAAGTTTGTATCTCGAAATTCGATAATGGTACCAAAGGCCAATCAAGGGATTATTTTGTAACGATGCATATTATTAGTTATTATGGATGTTTTATATTAACATGCAGACTTTGAAACACTTATTTGTAGGAATTTAAAAGGAAAATCTTGATGGCCCCAAATGGAGGAGTGAGTAAGAACAATGGGACATCAATATCCAGAAATCATAATGGAGGTGGCGTAGGGACAAGGCAGGTATTAAAAAAAGGTCCATGGACAACAACGGAAGACGCGATTTTAATGGAGTATGTGAAGAAACATGGAGAAGGGAACTGGAACGCAGTTCAGAGGAATTCAGGTTTAATGAGATGTGGGAAGAGCTGTAGGTTGAGATGGGCTAATCATTTGAGGCCTCATCTCAAAAAAGGTGCATTTTCTTTAGAGGAAGAAAGGCTTATTGTGGAACTTCATGCTAAACTTGGAAATAAATGGGCTCGTATGGCTGCTCAGGTTGTTATTTTTATTTCTTTTATAATTGGTTCTTTCGTCTTCTTTTGAACGCCATCTATATTTAACTTTGATATAAATGTCTATCAAATAGATCGCAATCATGATTCAAGATCTTGATTCTAACTCAGACTATATATGTGCGCACACATACATACAATCTTCTTTTTCTAACACAATTTGTGTCTTAACTCGGATTATTTTAAAAAGAAATTTTTACACAAATAACAACTTTTACCCCCAAAATTACACTTTAAAATTTATTTATCAAAATACCAAAAAATACACACTCTTTTTCATTTTTCAACACTATTATATCATACCACACACCACAATAATCACACTCAAAACACTCTCTCTCCTAAATTTGTAAATAAAGTTGGTATTTTATATGGTATTTTTCAATGATTCGGTAGGGGCATGTAATTTTTATCCAAAAACTTGGTATTTTTGAAAACTCCCCTTTTAAAAATGATTAACAAGTGAAATTCATTAATTCTAAATTTTGAATCTGTCATGAAACATTGATCCGGCCTATCTTTGGGGCCAAGTGTATGTTTGTTCTCTAGGGAGGCAATCATATGTTGAAAAGGACATTTATTTTGAAGTCTTAATGTTCTTTCGGGATGAGAATATCTTGGTAGAAAGTGTTCTACTCCTTCATCTTCATCGATTTATTCAGCGTAAAATTGAATATTATTCAAAATTTTTAAACGTAAAATTCTGAATTCATTAATTAGTTTATACTTATTAATGTCAAATTTACTGATGACTTTTGTTGGTTTTTATTCTATGACTACAGCTTCCTGGTAGAACAGACAACGAAATCAAGAATTATTGGAATACGAGGCTAAAGAGAAGACAAAGAGCTGGATTACCAATATACCCTCAAGACATACAACCACAAAATTACCAACAAGACCAAAATCAACAACATAGTACTAATACACCATTTGACAATCACCAAAATTCCAATTACAACAATAATTCCCCTCTTTCACTATTAGATATCTTCAATCCTTCAACTATGAAACCTAGTAGAAACATTATTCCACATCAATACCAATTCAACAATAATACTACCTCTTCATTTCTCACAAATACAAATAATATCAACAATCAAGTCAAGTTTTTTCGCGATCCACGCCTTAGCCTTTCTCTAACACTAGCATCATCGATGAAAAATTCACAACTTTCTTCAATGGTAGCGCCCGTGCCTAATAATTTTAGTCAAGGCTATTCTAGTTCAATGCCAATGCCACCACTTCAAAATACCTATCCAAATTTCACCAAACCCTTTTCCGCGATTTCCTCAAACCCTAATGGTTTGATTTTAGGTATATATGCATGTCTCAACCCTAAAAATTTGTTCATATTTTTTATTCTCTTCATTTTTTTGTACTTATATTTTCATCGACAGGTATGGGTACTGAGCATCGTTCAACACAACCGTCCATGCTTAAGACTACAACATCAAGTGATCATGCTGATAATTACGCGATTAATCATGGATTATCGCGAGGAAATAGCGGATTATTAGAGGATTTATTGGAGGAATCTCATGCTTTAACAAGAGGTGAAAAAATTGAGGAAAATTGTCCAATTGAAAATGAAGATAATAAAGGGAAATTAGTGTGGGAAGAATATGGATTAACAGAAGAAGCAGCAGATGCAATTTTAACTGAAGAATCAACATATAATTTTGCTCATAAACATTCTGAAGATTCAAGTTCACCAAATTCATCCTCAGGTAAATTCTCCATTTATTTTAATCGGATTTAACTTGTATACACGTAAACAAATATTAAAATTAAAATAGAATGGTAAAAGACGTTCCAAATTGATTTAGGTCAGACGTTCAAATTACAACTGTGACATTCCAGATTTTTTTTTTAAATCTCCTTATATAAATTTCTGACTCAGCCACTGTGACAATATCCTTCGATATTTCACATTTTTTAGTAGTGTAAATTGTCAAAATTAAGAATATTATTATAGAAACTTACCTATTGTCATAGCTAGGGTTATCTATATATTAACATTATAAAAATTATTTACATATTAGGTCATTTAAAATGTATTAAAGTTAACTCTATTTTATAAGAGTTTATTGTAAGTAAAACCTACTATATATAACGAACTAAGTAATTAGTGTTGAAGTAAAAATATTTATTATGGTATATATATAACTTATCTCCTAACAAAATAAAAAATTTAAAATTAGCTATGAACTTTATCGTTAGTCTGTCGATTAATCACTAGTAGCTAATATAATATTTTTGATCATTTATTACTAAATAGAATTAATAATGAATTTTATTATTTAGCTACATAATTTATCTATCTTGTAATTTATAAGTAGTGCAAAAAGATTGAATAATTTTTTTAAATTTTTTTTTAATATATATATAGGTATAACAACAAAGGAAGCTTCATTAGAAATGGGCAATCAAGTGGATGATGATATTATGAGATTTCTTGATAATTTTCCACTTGGTGTACCTATTCCTGATTGGTGTGATGATCAACAAAATACATCTAATGCCCAATCTTTTGAATGTGACCAAATTCAATTGTCCTCAAAATCAAGTTCATAAAGATTCGGAATCGCAGATTCAGAATTTGAAGTTTGTGAACTTCTAATATAGCATTCTGAAGTTCATATATAACAATCAGTCAAATAGTTATAGATGAGATCTGTGCAGGATACACACGTGAACTCGTGAGTTACAAGCTAGATCCGCCTCTCCGAGGATTAATCAAGAATAGGAAATTGGAGCATGTTGTTGGATTAACATGCTTTTTTTTTTTTTTGGATTGATTAGAAGTAGTAAATGCATTTATTTATTTCCATAAATTTACCATTAAGTAAATAGAAAAGGAAAAAAAAAAAGAGGAAGTAAATAGAAAAGATTTCAAGATTTTGTTGTTACTTTTTTTTGTTTGTTTACCTTAATTTTTAATATCATATGTACTGATTAATGATAATTGGCCATTCAATTGTCTTGATTTAATATCATATGTACTGTTCCAGTTATAAGATGTGTCTCAACTTTTATAATTGGATAACCTTTATGAAAGATTACGCGGATAACCAAATATGTATTAGTTAATTAGTTAATATAGTTATAGTTTGAATTAATTATATGGCTCGCAGCAAACATCTAGCTATAAATTATAATTATAGTTTGAGTTTTGTATAATTCACACGATTTATACAAACATTGCGCGAATCAAATTGTATAGCGAAATATACGAACACTGTGAATTGTATATCGAATTATACAAATAGTGTGCACGAATTGTATAGCGAAATATACAAACATCATACCAAAACTGTGAATAGTATAACGAATTATACATATGTATACAAATGTTGCTATAACTGTAGTTACGAAATGTAATTACCCAAACTATATCTATGAAGCAGATTAGGCTTTAAATGTCTGTCATTTATGAAATTTACTCATTTTTATACTATTAAATCATTTGTATGATAATAATCTATAATAATTACAACTAATAATAATATTAAGACAAATAAGCTTTTATAATAGGTTAAATTATATTTACCATACAAGAATATTATTATGCTATTAATTAGTGAATATAAATTTAAATCTTTTTATAAACATTAATCTAGACTTCGACAAAAAAGAGTTTGTAAATGACTATATTTGGGATAGTAAATTTGTTATGAACCTAGAGAGACTACATGATTCTCTTAGTAGTTAAGTTAATGATAAAAATTTATCGTGTATGGTGTTTATATCAAATCATATTAATTCATCGTAGTATTATTTAGATAGTGATTTAGTAAAGATTAATCATCATTATTCGATTTTGACTTACATAAAATCATATAATAGATCGTTATGACTCGAATTTTCAAAAAGTGTCTCAATAATATCATAGTAGCCTTGAATATGCATATGCAGATATTGAAAAGAAAATACAGGTAATTTTGTTTGTTAGTTAATTACCAAAAATTGATGTGGTAATTCAATATCTATCGTATCATATCATCCCTTATTACTAGCATTTTCGAAATTGAGTATTATTTAAGATGATCTTGAGATTGTCACTAGAAAAACATTTATGTTGACCAGATTCCATAATAAATAAATATGTCATTATAAAATACTTTCACAAATTATTGTTTACGTGGCTATGAGGATCGTCACAAAATTAAAAGGTCGTTGTGTAAAATATTTTTTGCTTCATTTAAAGTGTTGAGTTTATGTAGTATTTTTTTATCGGACAATATTTCATAGGCAAGTTTTCATTTCATCCATGTTATTCTAATGTGATGTGTGACATCATTAGTGATGTCCCACTACTCAAGAGGATGAATCCAAGATATATAGTTAAAACTTTCTCTCTTGGAAAAAGGTTGAGTGACAAACCTCACTTCCCTGCCCGCTTCATCCAATGCAACAAAGAATTCACACTCCAAGTATTTTATTTTGGTACTGCTTAATTTGAACTCTTTGAACTTCAAAGTTTGTCTCCAGACCTCCAATCTATCATTAATTTTGTCTTGTGTTTCATCAATCAATACTATGTCATCCGCATGTAACATATACTATGGAACCTCCCTCTAAATAGATCGTGTTAACTCATCTATCACCAAGGCAAATAGAAAAGAGATCAACACATATCTATGATATATATAGCCCCATCTCAACAGAAAATGCTCCGAGTCTCCTCCAATTATCTTAATCCAAGTCTTGACTCCACCATACATGTCTCTTACCATCTTAAAATACACCATGGAGACACCTTTAGCCTCTAGATACCTCTAGAGAACATCTCTCGAAACTTTGTCATAAGCCTTCTTAAGATCAATGAATACTGTATGAAGGTCCCTCTTTCTTTCCTTACATTTCTCCACCACTCTCATCACAAAATGGATTCTTCCATAGTCGATCTCTGAAATGGATACTCCTCTTTTCACCCTCATTTCCACCACTCTCTCTCACACCTTCATATTGTGCTTAGGAATATGATACCCTTGTAATTGTTACAGTTTTAAATATCACCCTTATTCTTGTACAATGAAATTATTGTACTTCATCTTCATTCATCGATCATTTTAGTTATCTTAAAAATAACATCAAACAATCTAGTCAATCATGCCATATATGCTTTGTCAGTGCTTCTTAATATTACATAAATCAAAGACTGAAAAAATACTAATAATAATAATTTTTGAATTATATCCAGCTTTATCCGAAATCTCGCTTAAATGCAGAGTGATGTTATCTTTACTAAATTTGGAATATTTTATAAATTCTTTTTAAAAAATAATATTTTATGATGTCATAAGCAGACTTTTTGTTTTTTCTTTTTCGAATTATTAGTAATACTTTGTAAGTACTAGGTAATAAAATGTCTCTATTATTAGAATTCCCTAAAAATAAAAGTTCATGCACACCATATACTCCCCAATCATCATGCACTTTTTATTTGTTCTTTTATATATATATATATATATTATGCACTAATGTAGAATTTGCTAAAAGGCCATTAGTAATTATTTTCATGATTTGAATTCGTGGCACATAAATCATGTAAAAATTACTATTTAATAATTTCATATGTAAAAAATTCAAAAATATCGCTTAGTTTTTGTTGTGTGATTCTTAAAATGCTCTGTGATGCCGCAGGGATCAGACCAAGGCTATTGGAATTCTTCTTCGTGTCACTACAGACGTTTCCGTAAATTAAAGGTTTTCAAATTTCATGGACTAACACATATGAAAAGAGTTCATGGAATTGAGGGTTGGGGTGGAGGAGGATTACAAAAGTAGGTACTTCGACAGAACAACGGAGCAATCTTTATCCAAATAATATTATTCTATTTATATATTATATGTTGAATTATCTCGACTTATTTCATGTTATTTTACTTCTTTAATACTTAACTCCCAAGTTGATGACCTAATGTCATGCATGTTTTGCATTTTTTATCTTTGTACTTTATATTGAAAAACTTTAATTATATTTATTTGACGTTAGAATATGCTTTTTATACGCCATATATTTGGTCACATAATTAATGCCCATATGGCCATAGGATAGACAATATATATCTAACTATCATTTAGGAATAGTCTAGCTCATTTTTCTGAAATAACTAAAATATTTTATTCAAAATACTTATAATTTAGAAAATTAAAATAAAATTAATTTTTTTTCTATTTTTAGTATTAGTTCAAAAAGGAATAGTATTAAATTTAAATCAAAGATAACTAAGGATAATATATATACTTTTAATTAAGTATTCTCTTTTAAATATGTAAAAGACAAATATATATGACAAATAAAATAGATCAAGAATAGTTACGAGGTAACGAAGAAATATGAAAGTTGAAAGTTGAAACTCTCTTCCTATTTCCTTTCAAACCAAGCTAATGGGAGTGAGACTGGATTCAGCTAACCTATTATGTAACGGTTGTTATGTCAATCACAATTATTGAGTAGTAAGATGGTAAATAGAAGATTTATTACGTCGGCGGAAATCTTTCTTTTTATAAGTTCTCATACAAGATTCTTGAATATAACTTCATCAATAAATGAAAGTTGTAAGCATTGCGAGGTTTAAAACAATCTCGTACTAAAAGAAACGACTTTAATTTCACTTTTCACAAGAGGAATTATAATATTAAAGAAAAAGTTACGAATATATGTTATTAAGTTAACTAGTTTATTAACATGGTTGAATTATACGCAATATATCAATGTATATATTGTGTATAGATATTTATATTATATGTATGTATGTGTGAGCGCGCACATATATATATATATATATATATATATATATATATATATATATATATATATATATATATATATATATATATATATATATATCATTAAAATTTATAAATTGCTTTCTAGACAAAAAAAAATGGAAATCATAATTTCAAATAAGAAATTATTGCCTTTTTTCTAAGTATTTCAAACCACATACAAAATGAACTAAATAAGATAAAATTTAAAAATATAAAATAATTTTGATAATAAGCTTGAGTTAAGTGGCATAAAAGGTATAAAAGTCTCTTTGAGAATTTTATATATCAAAGGTTTTATTATCAATTTCCTTTATTTACACCAATTTTTCTCCAACATGGAATTTGCTTAATTTGTAATTCATGCACTTATGTCTTCCACAACATTGCCATATTTCAAGCCATAGAATTCTCTGGCTTAGTCTTCATTCACCTTGTGTGTTGCGTTTAATTCAGTTCATTTAAAAAAAATTAAGTTGATATATGATATGCGATTCTTAATAAAAGCATATCAAAATATTTTTTAAAAAAAATTTACACTTATATCATATGTTGTATTGAGCCGTAATAACAATAATAACATAGTTGTATTAGGTACTTAAATAGTTAAATGACAAGAATAAATAAAGAAATAAATACTTAGTAAGAATGGATCGATTTGAGTTAAAACTTGCTTTTTAGCTTATTTTGGCGTAACCTAAATAATTTTACCTCGTCTATTTACTAACTCAACTCATTTTAAGCCCGTTAAAAAAGAAAAGGTAATAGGTGTACACTTAATTAATCTCTTTAGGGTGAAGTTTTATACTTAGAGATATGTTACAATAATATTATTTCAAAATAATTTTTTCTTCCAATAATTTTTGTAGTTTCTGTAAACTATATTTGACAGACACTATTTGTAATTTCACTTGATAAATATGCGGAAACTTGTGAATTCATAAAGAAATTTGTCATATACATACAAATTGCCAGTGAACAGCGCGAGCTGGTTAGATGCGTGGGAGAAAAAACCTCGCAATTCAACCTTTTTGACCATCACTGCGAACAATTGGGTAATGTTGTCGATAATAATTTGAGGAAACGTTTCGTACAAGTAGAGGTGACGAAAATTAATCCATAAAAACACAACTCATCCACTCCCTCCGAATTTGGACTAGTTATCGACTACTCCTTTATTAGCTCAGTCTATTAAAAATCTGGTCGATATAATCCAAATTGATTAACGAAAAATCTTATCAATTTTTTTTCAAATGGTTCTAATGGGCGTACTAAAAGAATTACTATAAAGGGATATAAAATAATTAAAACTTAGTAAGAGTTGAACGAGCTGATTTATGACCTGCTTTTAGTTGAACTTTTAGGCCGGTCAATAATTTACACATTTATTAATTTATCTCATTTCAATCTGTTCAAATTCAGCTCGATCCGCTTATTTGACGTATATAAATCTTAAGAGAAAAGAAAGGCTTTCTTTTTTCTTTTTCATTTGAATTAGCAGCCTTTAAGATCAGACCTTACTTCACCCAAATGCCTGCAAAAATAATGTGTGATATATATGGCTTTTGCTAAATTTAGAAAAACTATGACATAAAGTTTATATTATGAAGCAATATACATAAGGAAACTTTGCTTTTGGATATTTCTTAATTAATTATTCTTTTGAGAAAAAAAAAAGTGGATCCAACTTGCTCTAATGGACCAAATTAGCTGCATGGATATTCATGTGATTTTATTTATTTATTTATTTTGCAATTTTTTTTGGTCATATTAAAGTAAAATAAACGTTACTCATTATAGCGCTGGTTAAATCAAAATAATTGAAGCAAAGCTTAGTCACACCTGATATTTTGAGTCAATTTCTATATTCTCTAGATTTATAGAGATGACGTAATTCGAATTCATGTAAAGTACATGAAATTATACAATAAGCCTCAAAGAGAGGCTTATTATATCGAGATAGAGTTCATACCGAATTGAGTTTGTTTAATAAAACGTTGTTATAAATTATTTGGAAGGAAATATGATTTTTTTTAAATAAATAATAAAATGTGATTGCTCGATCAAGTATAGAAGCAAAATCTAGGGTTATGCCTTGTAAATTCTTGTGGTTGAATGCCATGCCCTGGGAGGGTACTCTAGACATAATCGGCACCTACAGACTATTGCTAGTCCCCAAGTGAACCACGTGGCCTTATCACATTCATTCAATCAATAACTCAAGACAATCAGTAGAAGACAAAGGAGAGTAATTGACACATCTCGTCTAGTCTCAAAATAATGTTATAAATAAAAGGCTAGTAGAAAGAAACTAGCTCAACAGTCTTAACATCAACCTTCGACTCTAGTCTATGAAGCCTCTATCGCTATCATATGGTGTCAATGACAGACCCATGGCTACCTCAAAATAAAGTAAAGCTAACTCAAAAGTCTAACTCTAGTAAGTAAGATGAAATAAATGTAATGAATCCTCCGAAGTAAGGGCGGCTCATCAACGATGCGACTGTTGACGATCTCTAATCCCTGTATCTGCATCATGAAATGATGCAGCACCGAGTGGCGTTAGTACGTGGAATGTACGGTGTGTAAAATAGTTGAATGTAATAGAAATAGGTAGAACAATATTGAAATAACATCAATTCAGAATAATAACCAAATCAGAATGTCACACGTCTATCTAAAGAAAGAGTAAAGAGTAGACAAGTGACCCATCAACCAATCAACCATCATCAATCAAATCAGAATCAACTCAATGGAACTTAACTCAACTCATCTCATCTCATCTCATCTGGTCTCGATTCAGAGTACACAATGTGGAAACTTTCTGGGAGATTACTTAAGAGCCAGTGATTTTACAACATCCGGCCGGTGTTGCCATGGCCGTTTGGTACTCGCCAAGTAGAGAACGAATCGAAACCATAATGGATAATTCAAAATGGAGACGGCAATCTACAAGTCCTCTATTGTTTCAGGGACTTCTATCCAGAGGGAACCTCAATATAATGTGGTGGTTCTAATCCTCTCCTACGCTTGGCTACGTAGTTAATGAGTGCGAGTTGGTATTACTCTTACCTATTTCGGTGCTCGATACTCCTCCCAAGACTCAATGCTCATAAATCAATCCATCTCAATCAGTCTCGTGGAGGCACTCATTATTCAATCAGTCTCATAGAGACTCTCATCATCTCATCAATCAATATCTCAATCATCATTAGGGAACAATCGAATAAACAAGCCATTAGAGATCATTTATGGATACTCACAGGACTATCAAGTTCTATCAACTCATCATCATTCTCACATCAGGGTCCCAATTGACATTCTCAAATCAAGGCTCTAGACTCAATCCCTAGATTCATTCATGCATGCTTTCAAAAGTTAACATGTAGGGTTAAACAATTTCTCATGAAAAATATTTAATTCAAGAAAACAAGTTTATGATGATCATCAACATAAGAAAATACATGTAGTATATGCAAAATTTCAAGGAAACCATAAAAAATTATGTATATAGACTCATTAGACTCTCAACTCTTCTATGACCATCTATGAGGCACATGAAAGAATAATCTCATGTTTTTAGTTTAACCTTACGTACCTGGTATGAAGGTTTGTTGGTCAATCCTCCAAGAATTCTCCCTTGAACTCTCCAATCTTACGTTCCTCTTTTCTTCTCTCAAGCCCTAGTCCTTTCAAGAACTTAAAAAGGACTTAGGATTGGGTATAAAAAGGATTTTATACCCAAAACGACCTATTTTGATCGTATTTTGAGTTTAGGAGGGATTGAAAAATGTCTAGAATGCCTCTCACGAAATTTAGAAAAATTTTCACTTCGGAATACTCAGTCCGTGACGCGGACTAGGCGCGCACTAGTGTATTTTTTCCGAAAAATTTCTGAACGAGTTTTTTCAATCCCGTCGAAATTTTTTTTAAAAAAAGGTCAGATCCGCGACAAGGGCGCGACGCGCCTCTGTCACACACCGACACTGCTTTTCGGACCGAAAAATTATCTTTTGATCTGGTTGCTCTAAAAATTCACCGAGATCACTTTCCAACTGAATTTTTCATGTTGATCGCATATTCGGTCTCGGATTTGCCACCTGGGCATGAGAAGACGTGTTATGCGCACATCTATCTTCTAGGGGTATTTCGATAATTTTATCATTTATGGATATGGATATTTATCATTTATCCTTGTATGATCATGATTAACATAACTATAAATCTGTAATGATGTTTCTAGAATTGAGTTGTGTGTAGGTGTCTTTTTTTAAAAAAAAATAAAAAATTTAGAACAGAAATTTTGAAGTGAGAAAATCAATAGATATTTCAAATGACTATTAATCATTTGCCTTTGAATGATGAGCATAATTACAAATCTGTTATTAATCGTCCATGAATTGACTTTTCTATATAATATAAATATATATAATTTTGGGGGGTAGACACTATATCATTCACACCACTATACTTCTGATCCTTTTTTTAACCACACATATCTAAGCCACGTTAAGGACTGAATTTAGATTGTGATAACAAAAGTATATATGTTCTTTACACTTTTATACCATATAGTTCCTTTTTTGTATTATTGCCTCATTTTCATTGCATCCATACGGTAGACATTGAAATTTTGTAAGACTCTACAAAATTAGTCTTATTTCAGTCAGAGTTTCTTAAAAGCTACTCTACCCTAAACCCTAATTCATGTTTATATAAAGGGTATTATATTCCCTTGAAAAGATATCTCAAGTACCCCATAGAGATCAAAATATGACGACTTAAGGAGGTCAAAACCATCTTACATTCGAGAAATACGCCACTAACGGCCCTCCAATCATGGAGAAATCTTAGGAGAGAAGAATCAAGGATAACAGATTTGTACCCACATTGTTTATGAATAAAATTATGTTTCTTCATATTTTATTTGTGATTGTAATTTATTTTCTATCACTTTTAAAATTTGTTGAAAACACATACTTATTTTACTATTTTCAAAGTGATTGATACACCATTATACTCTGAATATACAAACACTCACAAGAAGGAACTTATATTAGTAGACAATAAAAGGCCCAACATTATGGATGAGGTTTAAGAAGCCCAAATGTGGCCCAATATCAGAAAACCCGATTTCCTGAATTGATTTTCAAGCCTATTTAAAATTAGGATTTATAAGTCGGGCCCTAATAAGCCCTTAGCCCTTGAGGCCTAATGAGGATCAATTCGTAGATCAAAAATATTTATTTAATTTAAATTAAAATAACTAAAATTGAAAGGCAATTGTTCTTTAATTAACATTTTTTAAACTTTTCCTTACTTATTTGTTTATTTAAAAAGATTATTAATTTTTTTTCTTTAATATGTATTGCTAGAATTATTGAATCAATATCATTGTTTGCCACATTTAATTTGAAAATCTTCTCATTTTCTCATGTTATATATTTCAGATATGAAATTATAATTGAAAACAGTACTAATTATATGTATAATGTATGTTATGACTGTAATTATTATGCATATTTACATAAATTTCTTAGACATGTTAAAAAACTTAATATTCACAAAATTTTAAGTTTGAAAAAAAAGAAAGAAGAGCTAACTGGTTAGAACTCGCCCCCTTCTAAAGCAGGGTGGGGTTAACCACTTCCAAGTCCTTTCAAATGAGGGACCGATCCGACTTAATCCATCAAATTTCTTGGTCCACAAAAATACAGTTAGACTGACCCGTTTTAACAACTCTAGTTAGTTCCTATTAGAGTATAGACTAGGTTCAATAATATATTAAGGGACTTTTACCAAGTGGGCCGCTCGGCCCAAAATTCTATTAGTCGATTAACCATAGAATAAGTGACTAGTATACATTTATTATACACAAATTCTCATTTTCCATAAATATATTTTTATTCAATTCTTATATATTTTTCTCACAAATTTTATAATCTTCACAACTCATTTTCTTTTGGTTTTCTTCATGCTTCCTCCTCTTCATGACAAGAAGAAGTGTGAATTCAATGAATATATACTTATTATATATTGAATATTAAATATATTTAAATTATATTTTTCATACAATAATTATATATGATACATTCTATTTTCCCTCCACCACTTCTACATATAAAGTGTATATGTATGTGTGTGTAAATATACACAGTATACTATATTTATATTTATCTATCTATCTATCTCTATATATATAAAAATTCTATATATCACTTAAAAATTGAAACATTGTTAATCTAATTTAGTTAAGAATTATGGATGAATTATAAGAAAATCAATTAGCTAGGAGCTTTTTAGAATCACCTAGTTTAGCACTTTCAATAAATTCCATAATTAATTTTATATTTTTCAGTTGTGCCTGGTTTTTTTTTTTTTTAGAATTTTACATAAATACGAGATGTTTTGTGTATCAGATTATCTTGAAAAAAGAAAGAAAATGTTGATTTGAACTCATTTTCTTTCAAAATATTGGGGTTACTATTGTAAGTTTGTTTTCATAATTAGTTAATATGTCAATTGCTCAAAATTTCATTTCAATTAAATATCATTATGAAAAAGTACATTCTCAATTTCTTTAAGAAATAAAAATTACTCCATAGTTATTTTCAATGTGAGAATTTTCAACAACAACAATAATATATCCAGTGAAATCCCACAAGCGCGGTATGGAGAGGGTGAAATGTACGCAGACTTTACCATTACATCATAGAGATAGAGAGGTTATTTTCGGAAGACCCTCGTCAGAAAAATATCAAGCCCCAAAAGCAGAAGAAACTAGATATGAAACAAAGAGAAAAGGAATAGGAGAAAAAAATCGACTAAAATGAAAAGCAAATAATAATATAAAAATACAAGAGAAGTAACAAATATAAGCTGGAAAAAAACAACACAAGATAAAAGACACGACTAGTCCTACTATCCTACTGAAAAACCAGGCCAGACATCAACCTACCCCTGCTAGCCTTTTAGCCTGCTATCCTAATACGCGACCTCCACTCCGTTCTATCTAAGTTCATGTTCTCTGCGAGAATTTTCAAGTCTCTTTAAAAGACTTTTAATGTGGTTCACATATTAGCTCAATGGAGTTGAAATAGTGATTTAACCATTGATTATTATTGCTATTAAATCAATGGAGTTAAAATGGTACATTTGATTTACTCTAACAACTCAAGATTATGATTATGTATTAATCTCTTTAATTGTTTATATAATCTCTTAGCAACCATCCACTAAAAAGTGTAATTATTTACATGAAAAATAAGAAGATTAAATTTTATAACATGTTAAAATATATTAATAATATAAAAAGAATTATTTTTATTTATTTATATAAATATATATTTTCTTAAAATAACCTTTTGAAATAAAAGGTGATTTAATTAATGCAAGGATTGAACAGTACCAAACATCCTCTGCCCAACTCCATGCCCATATTTAATGCAAAAACTTATATCCTTCTCTTCTCTCAATTTTTCAAAATTAATTTTTAAAAAAAAATTTCTCAAATTATTTATTTCTCCATATTAGTTGTTATAATTTATATTTTTAGAATTAAATTATATAAATATTGACTAACATTTTAAAATATATTTTTTTATCATATTAATATGAAAAAAATTGCAATCAATAATACTTTTCATATATTTTTTAAATATCCAAAATTTTATTTTAAAATATCAAATTTATCTTTGAAAATTAATCTAATTGACTTTCGAAAAGCGTAGGCCTATTCCATCTTAGCATCCATCCGCAACAACGTCTATACAAAGAATCGCATACGCGACATGACAACTAAAATGAGACAGACAGAGTATCATGTTAAATATTTAAGTTAGAATTTATATTTTCTTCATTTTAGTCGTAGTAGTAATTAATCTTGAAGACTAAACATTTTAATTATGGTGAGATAATGCATAAGATAGAGTAAATATTAAATAAAAAAAACATAAGAAATAAAAAAAACATGTAACAAAAAATCACGACTGATAATTTGAGACGAGACTATTTTCTTCACCCTTCTTTAATATTTCCAACTCCTTTTCTTGTTGAGTAGTTGGCTAATTTAATGCTACTCCTTTAATGCACCAAACAATATTGTCATCTTCTACATGTTATTTTCCCTATTTTTAAGATTATTCTTTACCTCAAAAAATACCCAATTGTCTATTTTTCAATCTCTATCACTCATCAAAAATCCCATAATTTTCTTAGATTGTTTTTTTTCCTTTTCTCATCTAGTTTATTTTGCTTTAGTATACATATGATGGAAAAGGGGAAAAAAAAAATAAAGTCAAAGTCAAAATTAAGGGTGGATATTCAAATTTTTCAGATGAATACACGAGATATTGGTGCGGTTCAATGAGAAAGCAGTATTTAGAGAAAATTTTGAGTCTACTTTTTGATTGAGCCGCGCCAATATCCCGTGTAGATAAATCTTTTGTTCTCCATCAACATCAAGTAGTGAAGAAGTACAAATTTGTTGCCTTTAAAGTAAAAGAAAAAAAAAATTAGTGGTAAAATATTAATTATTCTTTTTGCTTGAATAATTTATTATTTTTTTTCAATTAATTGTGTGTTCTTAATGTCTGTTTGAAAATGTTGTAGAGTTAATAATGATTTCTATGTTGAGTGATAAATGATTTTATGTTGGTTCTTGTTCTACTTGTACTATTCCTTATGAATAGGTTGAAGGTTGACCAATTTTTTTTTCATAGTACAATCATTTTTCTTCTTTCGAAAAAATGATAGTGTTTATATCTAGTATTTTTTGTTTTGGGATGATATTTTTGAGATGAAGGTCTTTCGAAAACAATTTATCTATCTCAATGAGGTAGTGGTAAGGTTTGCGTACATTTTACCTTCCTCAGACTCACTTGTAGGATTTCATTGGATATGTTATTGTTGTTTTAAAAAATGGTGGTGTTTGAGATAGCTTGGACGCATCTGAAATAATACATTATGTATCATTACTTAATCAGAGGTGTTAATGATTCGATTTGATTAATTTATAAAAAATTATATTATAACAATTTTTTGTGATTATTTTGTATAGCTAAAATTGAATTTTTCGAACTACCACAATTATCTCATTTTTTTCTTTGATATCGATATGATTCGATTAATTTTTGACTGTAAGAGTTACAAGTAAAAAGGAAAAAAAATACTCTTAAGACATCTTTGTTTGTTTAAAGTTGTGATGAATCAAGAAAATATGAAAAAGTGAAGATTTTGTGTTGGTTATTGTTCTACTTGTACTATTAAGGTTGATCAATTTTTTTTAAAGATAGATTTCTTTATTTTTCAAGTAATAATAGTTTAGATTAACTTGTTCGCACTTTAATTATTTCGTTAAATATATATTTATTACCTTTCACAAACGCATATATTGTATAACTCTGATCATTAGAATTTAGGCACATAAAAATAAATCATAAATCATTCTTCACAAATATACTCACTGAAACTCTGAGTGTGAGATCGTTAAAGAGCTACCACCCTCCTCTCTTTTTTTGGGTTAAACTAGTCAATATCTCCAAAGAAAAAGAGAGGGATTTAGGGTGTATTCGAGTGATACAGAGGAAAATATTTATTTTTTCGACTGTTTTATGTTTGATTGATCAAATTTTTTTATTTAGAGGCTAATTTGTCTATTCAACATTCCATATTTGTATTTAACTACCAATTTAGTAATCATTCTTTTGCTTGACACATAGGTAACATGTTGCTTTTTTATAAAGGAATAGACATGATTTAAACATTGCCATTAAACATTAGTTGAGATGTCCATTAATACTAGCAAAATTGTTGAAAAATAATTCAAAGTTGCAAGAAGTCAAAATTATTTAGGATTTGATTTTATTTAATTCATAGATAAATAAAATTTGTAGTCAAAAGTTATAGAGACAATATGTCCTAAGATGAATACTAATATCAACCACACAATACAAGTGGGATTAACGATCTAAAAAATAAGACAGATTATCTGCTATTACAAAGTTAAGTTTCAGTGATAGTATAAGCATAAAATTCTTTATACTGTCAGTAATAACAAGTTGAATTCCCAAACAATTCATTCCACTTGATTATTGGAGTGATATACAATAATATGAGTTTATTTGTTACAAAAATGGAGTAGGTTTCTCCATAGCCATCTATTATTAATCTATGTCTCTCTCGCTCCGCGTCTCTCTCGTGTATTACATATGCAGAGGAAGACTTTAGAGCGCCTTCTGCAGGTTCAACTCAACCTATTGCTTTTCAGCTCGAACTATGTATATACAGGTAAAAGGGATAAAATGTATATATATAATACAACTACACTTATTTTGCATCCATGTACTCTAGATTCTGAATTCGTCTCTGACCATATGTATAATATGTACTCTCGAGCAAAACAATTGGCATTTTGACATGTTGATTGATCTGTTCTGCTTTGTTAAGAATGTGATCTTCAAAATGCAGCTTTCCACAGTGCATTCTCTCCCTCGCCACAATGGCGATGGACCTCCTTCATCCTGTCCACGGACCTGCATATCCCACTGCAGGTCCAATCGAACGATGCAACACAAACGTTGCCTGCCTGTGCCTTCCATTCACAATCTGCATCAGTAAGTAGTTTCATTCATCGTATCGAATTGGTAACACAAAGATCAAAACTAACTAGATTTCTCACAATGTCTTGCTAGAGTTAACTAGTGTGATCAGCCATCAACTCACAGGCGCGTATAGTCACTGAACTTTACCAACTATAACAGTACGTTCAATGACTACAAAAATATAGTAATTCATATAATCACTTAGCGCGAAATGTGTTAAAGAAATCCAATAAGTAACCAATAATACTGTTGCACAAAAAAAAAAGTGTGCCTTACCAGGAGGGGTTCCACAGCACAATCTGCGATCATCGATATGCTGCACATCGAGTCCAATAAACCAAGATCCCAGTGACACATCTTCATTTGTATACTTATGAAGTACATGCCTTCAAATATCAAGAAGATTATAGATAAGTGGGGGCAAAAAAGGGTATTTTTATCATAAATGGAGAAAAAGGTCAAAACGCGTCTGAACTATCACTTTTTCGCGAGTTTCACAACTCAATTATCAGTTGTTCCCTTTTGCTACCCAAACTATCACCATCTATAATTTAAGACACACACATCAACAATCAGTTGTTCCCTTTTCCCACGTGAACAATAGTGATGGTTCAGGTAGGAAAAGGGAACAGTTGATAGCTGAGGTGTGTTTAGTTCAAGTAGGAAAAAGGAATAATAGATAGTTGAGGTATGAAACTTGCGAAAAAGCATATTTGAAATGTGTTTTTGACCATTAACTCGTAGAAATATTAAGAAAAGATACTTAACTGGTTTGCTGATATGTAAGTTGCTAAGTCTTTCGAAATGGCATATATTTGTCCAGTAGCATGACGAAAGTACTTGTCTCCGAATTTCCAATATTCTGGTTCATGATATCTTACACCCCTGCCATTGATAACAATAAAATGTTTCAAAAAAATGAGACTTTAAGATTCTATTTTGCAGAAAATATGAATGTCCTTACTTCCTAGAGAGGACAGGACCAGATTTCATGCACCCGATATATATACGTGGTGTTTTACGATGCCTTGCTAATGTTTCCCCAAGTGTAGCTGCAACAGCAATAAACAAAGCAAGCTTGAATTTGCTGTAACAAGTCTTAAAATCTCTATATAGCATTGATTGGTGATGGTTTTGGCTAAGTGCTAAGTATGTCGTGGCAGAGAAATTACGAAAAATTTTGGTTACCTATATTGACATGAACATCATCATCAACCTTAATGTAATATTCTGCATCCCACATGTCAACAGCAGTGGCAAAATAAGTCTTCGTCTTGGCGGACAATGCAAGATAACCCTCGATATGATCCTGTTTACAAGACAGTAGAGCAATGTATCGTCTTTTTAACGTGTGAATACATTGTACAACTTGCGATTCACAAGGGTAAAGTGAATGATTAAAGGAAATGTGAGACAAAAGTATTACCAGGCGCAAGAAATCACCGTGCTTTTTGTCCTCAGCTTCAATAGCTTTGTCTAATATGCCCCCTAATGTGGCACTGCAGAACAAGTTTATAACTTTCTAGTCAGCACGTTAAACGTGTATATTGTCTATCAATCGAATACAAGAGTGCAAACAAGAGTTAAAGCAGATAAAAGAGGCTAGCATTTTGAGTAATGGTATAGGGACAGAATGAGCTTCACACAAAGAGCTTAAAATCCTAACAAAGAGGTGTCCATTCAAAAGCTATGTTGCTCGGATCCTCCAAGAATATCATTACATTCATGTCGGAAACTCAGAAATGCCATTCAGAAGCTATTATAATGCAAACAGAATTTTACTTAAGTTATTTTAATATCCTAACTACATTATATGAAAACAAGAAATTCTTCCCACTAAAATATGTTTCTTGCGAGTTTCCTACCTGAACTATTAGGATCTATGGTGATATTTAGACCATTAACTCGAAAACTAAACTACCACTATGAAGAAAAGGTCTACTTAACTGAACAGAAGAAAAATGCTCAAATACATATGATTTGTGCAATTTAGAATAATATTTAGCAGAAGCAAAATCCCTCACCTATGACCAATGACGAAACGAATGATTATTCCTTTCTCTTCTTCCAGCTTCCTTCTTTTTTCACCTGTTTCACCATGTTAAAATCTATAATGTCAACACTCAGACAAAGCAAATGCCAGCACGAGACGAGTTAAGGCACAGGCGCGGTCATTAAACCTTGTGGCATCCATGTAGCGCGAACTGAATCCCTTCTTTTTCTACTACTAAACGCAGTGTTTATTCCTACCACCATAAAATACTTCCTTTTTCGTTGTGATTCATCCTTTTCGATCTCTTCTGATACCGGAGCCCCACTGAGAATCGACTCATGTGCTGCCTTTGCTGAAGCCAACTCCATCTCCAAATTTGAAATTGTTTTATCTAATGTCCTGTATAAGATATGTAGTTATTCATCAGCATCCACACTATCTTTATCATATCTGATGCAAAGTTTCTCTTACAATTTATTAAAATAAATACTTTCTCCGTTTCGATTTATTTGTCAAGTTTTGCCTAGGCACAGAGTTTAAGAAAGTAAACAAGACTTTTGAATCTTATAGTTTTAAAATAAAGATATGTGGATGTGCAAACAAAATTTAATACTACTCTCCAAAATTTATATAGATTTTTGAGGGAATGAATAGCCTCACCCAACTGTTTGGAACTTTGTGGATTGTTAAAAAGTTAATTAGGGATAAAGGAAGATGAATTCTCAAGGCATGGAGGAAAGGATTTAGATTGATGTTATTGATTACAATTTACGAGTTTATGTAAGTTTTATATTACTGTTTTGAATGCTAATTGATATGGGTTCACGCAAAGCGCGTGCCGAGAGACTAGTAAATAGAAAAGAAAGGAAAAGAGGATAGATCAAAACTCACTGAATAACATGATTTGTCTCAGAAACTTCTCCAAAAGTATCTTTAGATACAAATTTTATATCTTTCTTCTGCAATTAAACAGAAAAGATCAAAGTTAAGATGTTAGAAAATGAGCTTCAAGTTGGAGTATTTTTCCTATTACCTAAAAATAAATATACTTACAAATTTTGTAAAGCAACCTTCTGAAACTAATTTCAATCTTTCAGCTTCAACTGTAGTTGTTCTTGTAATTCCTCCTTTTGTATCAGAAATTATCCACATTCTGCAATAATAAATGCTTACAATATTGTTAAATTATCATTTCTCAACAATAATACACTCATATGGAGTCTAGGGAGGATAGAACGCATGTAGACCTTCCACCTATCTTGTGCAGGTAGAGAAACTATTACCGTAAGGCTATCAGCTCAAGTAACACATATCAAAGCAGATGAAGAAAAAGAAAAAAACAGAAGTAATAAAGATATCGGAGATCTACAATGGTCAAGTTTTCTTTGAAATCAATTTTCATGTTATGTTCTATTATAATGTTTCTTTCTGATAGTATTTCGGTATAGCAGCCAAAAGATATCCAAACAATTATACTATCGCTATAAATCGGTTTGAATGTATTCCTCAAAACACACCAAAAAAGAATTGATCTTTCAGTCATTCCAAGTTGCAGCAGCCAGAAATGAGTTAAAATATGTAGTTAACTGCAATAAGTGCAAGAACATGGGAATTAGGCAAAATCCAAAAGTATCACTAAATCATAAAAATGTAAAAATAACAAAAGTTCAAAAGGTAGTTCAGTCTGAATCAAATAGTAAAATCCAATTGATCAGTACCTAAAGTGTAAAATATCAAACAAAATTCTTGAAAACACAGAAAAGTTTCTAATACCCAATCAAGAAAAGTGAAATATCACTATAAAAATTCAATCTTTCTTAAGAAAAAATGAATAAATTTACCTGCTTGTGAAGAACATTCCAGCACAAAAACTTCCAAGACAGAGAAAAAAACTCCATTTTTGAGAAACTACACTTCTTGAAGGTCTTTCTGTTGCTCCTCTGTTCTTGAAATACATATCAATGACACCCTTAATCAGACGTCTCGATTTTAAGCCCAAATATAAAAAAATAATCCTCCTAGAAAGCCCCTTCCTCTTTAAATAGGCTTCCTATTGTGAATCAAAATTAGAGCTCCAATACGAGTACCAGACGCGCACAAACCAAGAAAGCTATAATTTTTACAAGCAAAAAGTGAATTCTAGGAACAAACTTTGAGGAAGATTCAGTTTACAGGAAGAAGCTATTAGCCTATAATTACATGGGGTTCTTTGGAACAGAAGTGAAGACAATGAACAGCACAACTACATGTACCAAATTTACCAAACTGTCCTTTTCAAGATTGAGGACCTTTCTCCTATAATTAAAATGGGGTTCATGAATCATGAGCAAAATTTACCAGTTCTTTTTTTGCTACAGTGGCTTACATAAATGCCCTTCTTCTTGAATAGTGAATATTGTCAAGTGTCTCCCACACTGGTGGGGTGGGGGTGGGAGTGGGGAGGGGGTGGGGTAGGGGGTTGTTCTGTCTTTTGAGACGAATTTGGGCAATACTTTTGTTGTAAGCTAATTTTTAAGGTTAAATTAAGCTCAAAATTTATGTCTTTACATCGTATTAGAGTAGGCTTATCCCAATTCTTGTGTTCCTCTGATGTCATTCTTGATCTATGCATTAGGCTTCTGGCTTTGGACGCGAAGGGGGTGTTAAGTTCTAAGTCTTCCACATTGGTAAGGATGTGTTGTTTGGTCTTGTTATATGGACTTGGTCAATATTTTTCTTATAAATCAGCTTTTGAGGTTGAGTTACCCAAACCTATATTTATATTTAAAATTCACGTAATATGTATGAAAAAAATATTGTAGTCTAGAACTCATAAATAAAAATTTTGACTCTGCATGAATGAATATATGCTTGACAGTTTGCATTTAAGTGATTGGGGAATAAAAAAAGAGAAAAGTTGAAGGGAATCTATAGAATCTTGACAAGTGTAATGATATTATAAGCTTTTTTGTTTTCTGCTAGAAAGGAAATTTCATCTGCAGTGGCTGTGTTTGGTATTTTTATGCTATAGTACCGTGCATGTCAAATTCGTCAAAAGTAATTTATTTTTGCAGAATTTAACATGAGTGCGATATTAAAAATGAAGAGTCCACGCAACTTAGTTTTTATGTTTAGCTAAACTTATATTATCTCCGTGTTAATAAATCACAGACTCAAATTGTGAAAACAGTCACTAGTATTTATTAAACTCTCTTTGAACGTGAATATTTTATATACACCAAATCAACTTCGATAAGGAGTACTGTAACATCCTTTCTTTTTTAGTCCCGTCCCAAAAAAAATATCACTACTCTAACTGATTTTCTTTTTATCAGCTATACAAATGTCTAAGAATTGTTTTATGTCACAAATATTTAAAGTCTTTTTTTTCTTAAACAACGTGCAAAATCAGATAGTATCACATAAAATAAGGCGGAGGGATTATAAAACCACATACAACAACCTATTGATTTGATGGAACCATTAACTAAAGCAACAAGTAATAAGGTTTCTATCATTAGACACATATATAGCATATTTCTTAATAACTAGTTTCTAGAAACATGTTTTGCACATTTGACACTTATTCTTCAAATTTTCAGAAGAATGTTGATATTACACACATTAACTCATACACATCACATAGTAGAATTTAAATAAAACACGAACCGGTCATTAGTAAATAAAGATGTACTATATTATTAATATACAACGTTATCAGAGAATAAATTGAGAGAAAAAATTAACCTGGGAAGTTGCCGAATGAAGTGCCCCAAGTAGGAAAACAATCATTTTTACGGAGAGAAAATAGTTCAATAGAAATCTGATCCAGATCTTATGTAGTGATTAGATAATTACATAGAATTTATTTGGGAATGTTAAAAGACGGTAAAAGTAACTCACTATTAAGGAAGATAAAAAGAAACAAAACTGATTTGTGCTTCTAAATACAAAATTTATGATAATTTGTAGTTGAAAATCATTTTTTTTTAATGTCAATTGAATAAATAGGACTTAATTAATTTTTACTATTTATTTAAATAATTAATTAAGTATAAGGGTAATTCAACTTTTGGGTTGGGATCTTTCTACTTTTAGTTATATATGATGATATGATGATTAAAGAATTATAATAGGCCATTTATATTCATTGATTTTGAGATATTTGGATGCAAACAAAAATTGAATTGAGCAAAGGATTGAACAATAAGGTGAAAATGTACATTTAATTAATGATAATTAAGTGTTGAATATTTTTATATAAGTATATATTATGCATCAATTGATTTGATATAAATAACAGATGTGAAAAAGTTTTTACCCTTCTTTGATTACAAGAATTTAGTTATCTATTTTTACCATTTTGTTGTACATACTATTGTTGTAATTTTATTATTTAATTATTTTTTGAAAAGGAAAATATTGATATTTGATTTTATCTTTTGATATATGCAATCAACACCAATGGTAAAGTGGTAAAATTTATTTATTCTTAATCAAATATCTTAGATTTTTATATACAAATTAAGTCCTTTCTAGTAAAGAGCATTAAACTTTTTACAACGTGAATTCGAATTAATAACTAATTATTTTGGATCCATCAAATATTTTTTTTAAAAAAACTTTTTGATATAATTTACAAAATAATTATTATTCCCTTTGGTCAATTTTAGTAATCACAATTTCTTTTTTAAGAGACACACAATATGAATTTGCACTAATATCGGCACTGCTTTGCTATGCGTCATAGATGATGCTATCGTAGAAAATACAAGACGATGATGGTGCAAAGACATACCGTGCTTTTAACCCAACTCAAGCCGAAGAAACCTATTCAATGTTAATCGCTAACCACTTTTGACAAGATGCATTTTTTCATATTTTACAATATATAGTATTTTTCATATTGTTTTTAAATATCTAATTTTTTTTATTTTAGTATATCGAATTAATATAATCGAATTTAACTTAAAATTTTAGTCAAATTGACATTTGAAAAGTGCAACATAATAAGTAAAAAGGAACAGAAGGAGTAAAATAAAGGTAAATCAACGTTGAAATAATTAAAGCAGCTTAATGCACTAAACTCTCGCTATACATAAAAATTAATTAACTTATATTTAATGTCATTATAGTTGTTTTCTCTCCTCCTAATAGTTGCATCAATTTATAAACATTGAAGAGAATTGACTCTTAATAAACAAATTTACCAATAGACTAGTTCTATTTGTTTGCAAATGTATAAAGACAACATTTACTTGTAGACCATATTATATAATTTACATGTTGAGCTTAAAATAAAAATGAAAAAAAAAGAACAAGTTTTTGTTATTAATTATCAAAAAGTGGAACAATTAATTTACTATTGTGGAACTTGTCACTTCTCCACCATGGAATGAGAATATTAATTTGAGAGACCTTATGTTTTTTTTTTTATTTTAGGACTTGTTTGGGAAGTCGTTTATTATTGGGTTTGAGTATAGTATAAAGTTTGATACTCCTCTTGTTTCACAGTAATTGCCCCTATTGACTTGATATATACGCCTGTTAAGAATACTTTAATTAGAGACATATTTTAATAAATTAATTTTATTAATGAGACTTTGAAACTCCGATAGTGTCCGTATCATTACGTCTTTCGTCCAGGTCGAAACTTATCTGACAAGGAATTTTGCTATCTTAGGACGATATAGTTACCGCCGCCGTTCACCGAGGCTTCGGTTGCCGATATAGTTACAGCCGCCGTTCACCGAGGCAAACTTCCTTGACCTTCTGCTACTGGGCAGAGACTTGTGTTTTTGGTAAACAATCATCCGAGCCTGATCACTACGACCCCCTTTGTATCTGATAACGAGTACTTAATATACAACAACATACACAGTGAAATCTCACAAGTGGAGCTTAGAAAAAAAAGAGGAATGCAACACGAGAACTTCCTAAGGGATCACCTATTCTAGCACTACTCTCGACCAAGCACGCTTAACTTCGAAATTCTGATGGGATCTGATACGTTAGTGCTAGTATGATCGCATCCCAATGAGTACTTAATATAGTTATTTAAATAAGATTTTATTTTTTGGAAAAAAAAATCATATTGACGATGTAATTACACTTGTACAAATACAATTACTATACTTGTAATTACACAACCTAATAATTAAAATGTAGTTTCCAAACAAGGCATAAATCATCTATTGCACTATGAGGTGAATAAAAGAGTACGTGTAGTTTAATAAGTGTGCACTTTTTGAAACTTTTCCTTTTCCATTTTAGAATTTTCAGTTCTTTGGGAAAAGAAACTAACCTTTAGAATTAATGGGGGACCAATCATCTGGTTAGTGCAAGGAGATAATTCAACAATATTAGTGTGGTCCAATCTCAAGTTCAAAGTGGTCACCAGGAATCATGTGATAGATCCTGCTGATTCAACAGGGAAAATAATATATTTGATACGTAAGCAAAAAATATTATTCTAAAAATATTTGTATATAATCTAGATAAAATATCTGTACATCGCGCAATGAGCCCCTGCGCTTGTTTGTGTGCAAATTAAGAAATGGACTCTCTTGTTAAAATCTCTTTCACTGATCCAAAATTTCCTGTAAATTAAAGGAAGTACGACAAACTTTCCTTTTCACATCCTCTTGTAGAACTCATCTGAAGATTGAAAACTGAAACCCCACATAAACTGAGTTCTTCCATAAGAAAAAATGCAATCTGCCAAGGGAGGTGAAAGTGAAAAATTTATCAGGCCTGGTAAACCAAGGAATACAGCGGAAAGGTGAACGAAAGAACAAAACGACGACATAGTCCTACAAGTCGGGTCTAAGGAGGGTAGAGTTCACGCAGACCTTACCCCTACCTTGGCAAGTAGAGAGGTTGTTCCGATAGACCCTCGGCTCAAAGAAGCAAAAACACAACATTTATGAAGATGTAAGCAGTAACAACATGCCTGTAAATTCAGAGACTACAGCAACAACAGTTGAGACTTGTGATCTATGCCATTAAAGATGAAAGTTCCAGACATGGGAATGAATTGTCTAGTGATTAGCTGCATGATAGAACTTAGATTACTGCTCAGATCAAACATCCGTGTATCCAGTAAATATAAGTTTCGAATAAAAAGCACGATCCGAGATAAAAAATGGAGGAGACACAAACCTTGATCACTTCTTGGGATGCGACTCCTCCAACAAAGGCAGCTACCACGTGAAGCTCCGAAGCACCATATCGACACATCTCATTAATAAGGTCCTCTGATACTGCGGAGCCATTGCAACCAAGGTCATTGAGTAGGCCAACAGCTGTAGTTTTCAACCGGGATATATCCTCATCCATCTCACTACCAAGAAATTCTTAAGGTCAGCATAAATTAACTTTTCCTTTAAAAATGGATTGTATGGACAAGAAAGCATCAGTCCTTACCCATCAAATTGTCCAGGAAATTTGTTATAGTTTGCAGCAAACCGGTCAGCTGCTCGAAGAAGAATATAAAGACCCGCAGCAGTACTGCCATAAAAAGGGAGTATACAAAAGCTCCCTAATGAAAAACTATTTATGCAAAATAACTAATGTTTGAAAGATCAACAACCAACATATGACTTTCGATGTAAAAATATTAACAGGTCAGAAAAAAACAAACTTTTGAGCACCCATTCAGAGTACAGAATATCTGATGTCTTTAAGAATGTCAAACTAAATGAACAAGTCAAAACTCTACTTAAGCTTCATTTTTTTATTGTTAAAAGTATTGTATTAATCTCAGCAACAAGTTTTTATCTGCGGATTCCTTTATTACCCCCACCCCCTTCTACATTCACATGCCAAAGATGATCCACTAATGAAAAGAGAACTGAGAGACACATCAGACAGCAACTGCTAAACACAAAAATCGAGTTTAACACCATCCCAACAGATAAATTGCTTCAAAGGGTGACTGTTTATTGTTATGTCCACTCAGCATTAAATACTACAATTCTAGCCAGTGTTTCTTTGCTTCCACATCCAATTCTCACCTTCATCATGAAAAGCAATTCAAACAAGCTTGGACAATATTGTGTTCCTAATTTTTCAAACATTTGATACCCAAAGACCAACAAAAGATTACTGTCAAATATCTTTTGGCTGAAAAACAGATGGCAGTAGGGCCGCTCCTGTCAAACCTTCTGAATGACTAAATGGCTGCAATTACAGGTCTATCATAAGAAATATTAAAGTGCTTCTGTTTTGTTGTCTCTTATACCAGTTAGGCATCTATTTACATTTTCCTCTGTACAAGATGCCATTGCAAATATTCAGTAATGGCACACAGATGCACCATCAGCATAATTACTATCTGAAAGAGCTAGAAAATACAACAATCTTCAAAAGAAATAAGCAGTGTAAAGGAACCACAAAAATTAGAACAAAGTAAATTTCCAGAAGCAACTCCATCCTAATGCTTGCTCAATAAAACATAGCTATCTAATCAAAAGACTTAGGTAGTATTTATCAGCAACTTCTCATTCTCAAAGCTATTTATTATTCCAACCATGCTGCCACTAACGCTTTGATTAGCATCACTAGGTTAATCCAAATTACTTTTTATTTACCTTTAGGCTCCACTTCTCTTGTTCAACAAAAGGTGAGCATTTCTTGAAAAGTTGTTAGTTTTCAATCAAACTCTGGTTAGCAAATAACATAGAGGCATCTGGACTAAATAGAGCCTTCATCAAGTCCAGCACGCAGACACCTTGAATAGAGAGATCCTTCATTAAAAGAACTTGAAATACTCCAACTTCAACAGAAAATGTCTTAATGACCTATATTATGTCTTCAGAATCTATTTGTCAAAATTTTGGAAGTTCATATGTGACTTCGCTAGAAGCCCTTGGGAAAAGGATTTACAAAAAGAAAATCCACCATGAAATGGCGAGGGGCTTTAGCTAGGATAAACTTACTTTTCAGGAAGTACTTTAAGAGTGTTGGCTTCCTGCAAAGTCCTGTTATTTGGTATCACAAAACAATCAAAGTATCATAAAAGGATCATGTCGGTTCGAAGAGCTTAGATTATCCCAAAAAGCCCTTCCTACTTCAATTTATATCACAGATGATGTTCCCTACTCAGGCCATTTGACCACGCCAATCCATATTCCTATGGTAACCAATTACATACCCATAATCCTCATCTGTCAGATACTTCTGTAACTCTGGTTGAACAGGAGAGTTGAACTCATCCTCAATGAGCCGATATCTGCAAACCTGACATAATGGAAAGATAAAATTTCAATGATAGGAAAATAAACATCCAGCCAGAAATAATGATGTTAAATGGAGTTTGCTGACAACTAATGGTGGAAATTGTTGTCATCGCAAGAAAAGATACACCATCATGTCAGCAGTCTCTACAAAATTTGGTTCCAACAGTCATGATACTGATTATTATCATAAAGCATCACTATCTTAGTATCTTACCACTATAACATAACAACAAATTCAACCACCAAATTCATGCATGCAGAAGGAGGAGATTTTAAGATTCTTTCCCCCATAGCATAGCTGAGCACACTTTCTGAAGCATATAATTTTTTAGACCATTGAGGATTTTCAAACAACTGCATGAATCAAATAGGGGAGCAAGACCAGGAAATATGTGCTTCCAAGTTCCAAGCTAGCATCCTTCTTCCTGACAGGATCCCCAACCCCCTTGCAGCCGTAGTGAAGGACTTAAAAAAAGGCATGTGCTAAGCAAGAAACCTGTTTAATATTTTAGGGCCTTCTCTGGATGGCTCCTTAAAATGAACCCAATTTTTAACCACTTGCAGAAAGGGGGTTGGGGACAAGAAGAGCTTTGAGAAAAGAGACAAACAGACAGGATCACAAGCTCATACCACAAAAATAGGAAGCTTAAAAACAGAGAAGTCCCTCTCATCAGGGTCAAACAGATTTATACTCCATCAGTTTCAATTTACGTGTCTTCCGTTTCAAAAAGAATTCCATCTTTCAATGTCTAGTAAGTTTTAACTCCAATATTCCCATTTTACCCTTAATGCATCTCCCTTATAGCAATGGGTGGCATCTTTAACACCAAAAAGTTCAAAGGGTGTTTTGGTATGTTATACACACATTTAGTTTAAGACCGTAAGATTAATCTTGTTACATCATTAAACTGTATGTCCAAAAAAGACACATAAACTGAAACCGAGAAAGTATATGGTTTATATAGCAAGAAATATGATGTGCTCCAGATTGTCAAATAGGAAGTAGATTCAAGTAGCATAAAGAAGTAATTCTTGA
This sequence comes from Solanum rostratum, assembly GCA_029948455.1. NCBI lineage: Eukaryota > Viridiplantae > Streptophyta > Magnoliopsida > Solanales > Solanaceae > Solanum > Solanum rostratum. Next base: position 543,299 of record CM057046.1, on the reverse strand, counting down.
TGGATGACCTTTCAAACTAAAGGAACAGAAAATATGAAATGCCCTTACAGCAAGTTTCCTTGCATTTCTACAAAAGCTCTTTATATTCGCCTTGGAGATGCTGGCTGGATCCCTGCTGATTTTCTTGAGTAAATTCTTGACCTTTTGCTCCATAACAAGAAAATCAGCCTCGGCCTTTGCTTGGTAGGCCTTTTGCAGGTTTACGTACAATCTGCAATAGAATCAACAGTCCAAGCATCAATAAACTAACTCCCATAAAACTTAATAAAAATTTAATGCATTGAGAAGAAACTTAAACCACTAACTCAGTTGATGATGTCATATCTGGTATCGACCCTTCAAGCGGCGTCTCCCCATCACCTTCGCTAGCTATGAACTCCTAGAGTGCAAGAAAATATATCAATTTAGGAAATTTACGCAAGTTGTTTGATAAGGACTACTAAGGAAAATGCACTTGCTGAAAAGGAAAAAGAAAGAAAGTTTGAACCAAGATGAAGAGAGACACGATGCTAGTTTTATGTGGATACTAATAGAATAATGCATATACAAGATTAGCATATAAAACAATTACAAGAATGAAATGCCCATAAGAAAGAATATTTTTCACGGAATCTCAAATTAGTTCCCAAATTAAACTACACTAGTCTAATACATCTAATAACTCAAATTTTCTTCTGCAAATGCAGAATAGCAACAAAGACATAGAGCTCTGAAGGATCATCACACTATAGAGGATAAAGCCAGAGCCTTAGGCCTTATAGATTATTGCCACATTACTCAGATGAAGAACTTAGCAAGGGGTCTTCCCTCCATCCTCTGCCTGCCCCCTCGTCTTTTAAAAGGAAAATACACACAAGCAAGATTTAAAGGAAGAAACCAAACACGTACAAGCAACCTCACCAAGAGAAGAATGCAATAATTCCAGAAAAAGTTTTCCAACTTCTTTCCTGTGTATGTATGCTTTTTCTAAGAAAATGCTAGATACCTTCAGGGCTGCTACCATCACCCAAAAATCAGATGAATTGGAATCAACTTCTGTACAGCTGTCATCAATAATCTTCTGTAAGTTTGGACCTAGTGTACGAAAGAGAAAAGTCAATTACACATTTCTAATCTCATTGTCTGGTTCCAAATTAAGATTCCAACTAAATAAATTGAAACCAATATAATATCAAGTTTCCAGAAAGAATTCTTTACTCCATGAGTATTCTTTTTGTTTGATGAACTAAGATCTACAGTCTCTATGATACCTTTATAAGTTTAGAAAAGAAAGCATTTAACCCAACTCTAGAACCACTTATTCTCTAGGATATTTATCAATTCAACGATTTTTAACACAGATTTACCCTCTTGCATTGAAGCAATTTAACCCATCAATTCAAAAATACAAAAGACCAAGACTAAAATGTTTGTCAAGGCATATAAAATTGTAACTGCATGTCACCCTAATTAGTCCTCTAGTTAGCAATAAAAGAAACAAGATGATAATACATAAAACCACTATAAATTCATAAACCATCTCCATGCAGCCAAATTTAAGCACATCCTGTATATTGGTGTTTAGCAATGTCCTCTCTAATTTATTTATTTTCTGATCATAGAAGAGCCTCCTGAAGTAGAAAGACAGAAGGTTTATTATCAAATTAACATCGTAACTGATTATGTTAAATGCCACATCGACAATACACCAAAAGCATGTTTCTCAAAAAATTGAAGATGTCCCTACCTGAACAATCTTGAGAACTATTGGCAATCATTCTGGTAAACTAAAGAAAAGAGAACCAGAAATAGACAACAAATATTTTGGAACAAAACAAAGTAAAAGATCTATTCAAATATCGAGAAAGAGACCAGATTTCAAATGAAGTGCTGCCAAATATCACATGCAACTCTAGATTACACACACAATTAGGTGAATATATTCATTCAATAGCCAATGATAAATTTCCCAATTATTCAAGGAGGGGTACCAAAAGATGAAAGATGTGAAGCAGCTTCCCCAGAAATTGGGAGTTTTTGACATATAAGAACAAAAATTCATCATCTACTAAAATTTCAAAATCTGATTATTAGGCAACCCTCAACTTGATGTTGCACGCATTTCAATGTAGCTTCCTACAGATTATAGAGATTTCACAGAAGAAAATATTCAAATTAATCTTCTTTTACAATGAAACTTATGAGATCTCGGGGAAGCTGTATTTGTGCAAATAACATCAGGTTGAAGGTTTCCTAAAGCAATATTTGAAAACATAAACCAGTTATGGATGTTAAAATAGATGGACTGATGAGAGTTCTTGTTCTTAATGCAGGTGCAATGACAGTCAAACAAAACTACTTCAGAGATTAGCACTCTGCAAAAAAAAAAAAAGAGGATTTGAACCGTTAAGAATCCATCCTAAAGACTCGACAATAAATAAGAAGTCACCACTAATATTATTAACAAGATGGAAAAAACTAGAGTGAGTTTCTCATACACCACACAATTCACAGATATACTTACCAATCCCTCGTGGAGAAAAGACCTTGTATGATGCTTCCATGGCTTCCTTATAGTTTTCTTCATCCATTGTGATCATCTTGGATTTAATCAAATCCTATGACATTTAATAAATTGACCAAATCCTTAGATGGACCAAAATGGAACGATTAAGGATGAAACTTAAGAAGGATTTGACAAATATATTTTTCAACCTTGAATTGCTTTTTCTCTTCTCTGGTAGAAGGAAGCTTTCCACCATGAGTATTTGCCCATTCCTCTGCCATCTTAACAAGGATAATAATATATGGTGTGTGTTTATGTACTACAGCATCAGCTGTGTTTAAATCAATTGTCTTTGCAAACCTGTGGTCATAAGTATGAAAATCAGCCTCTTTCTTTATCTTTTTCCTCCCTTTAATGAGGATAATGTATTTGTTAAAAAGGACAAATGGTGAACGCTCTAAGGCCAGTACGGATCACAGTAGAAACATGCTCACATCAGTGAAATCCCAATCCCCCACCAAAAAAGAAATATCTAAAATGCATCACAGGTATGAGTAATGGCTTTATGCCAGGGGACGCTTTAAAAAAAATATATATCAAAACCCATAAATAACCTACCAAGTTTGCAAACTTTGTGTTACTGTTACTTATATGCATCACACTGCTAGCAGAGATGGTTCACAAATCTTACAATTTCTAACACTACCAAAACATTAATCCTCAGCAGCACATATGCATATGAGGAAATGAGAAGCCTCCTGAAAAATACAGAACAAGTTATACAACTCTCTTAGCAAACAAAGAAGGCATAAGCAAATGCATCTGATTATTTCTCATCTTACACAAACCCCCCATTGCTTTGAAACTTCAAAGGTCACCCGAACATCAGTAAGCTGTTAATGGTACTTGAACCATGACTAGATAACTAAATTCTACAACTTTTCAGGAGCCTTTTATTCAAATAAAAGAAGCCCGATAAGAAAGATATTGAGAGAAAGTGAAAGATAATCTAGAAGAATGAAACTTTAGAAAAGGGAAAAACTTGATTGATCTCAAATTTTAATAAGCAGACATTCCAAAAGGGAGTCAAAGTTGAACTGCTCACAGAATCCAAATGTAGAACAAAGTCATTCATTTCTCCAAAGATAACAACATTGCAATCATTCTATGGGACGACATTCTGCAAAACAAATGCTCCACCTAAGAGCCACAGCAATTTTCCTATCCATTTGGGGAAAGCAACTGCACCTAATTCCCACTAATAGAAATGTTCCCTACACCAGAGACCACCTTCAAACCTCCTACTAAGAGGAGTCACATCATCCCAAAAGACAATCAACCAACTTTTGCTCAGGAGTTGTCATGTAATATTTTGTTAGCAACTCCCTAGGGGATCTTAAGCATAGAGCAAAAGGAAAGGTAAAGCAAAAACACGAGTTTATTTATATGTACCAAATACACAAGCAGCAATGTTATTTCAAATTGTAACTGATCTGGATAGACTCTCAGGGCACTTCTAGATGTAGTTAAATGTCAGCTTAAATAGAGGATTCCACCGCAGGAATAAGCGTCATAATCTACCACAACCCTTCTGATATAATCATGTCCTTCAGACAGGATCACAACTCAAAAAGATGTAAAGAACAGTTGAGACATAAAGGAAGCATATTTTATGCTCTGGGCAAGAATATGGTGGGAGCATCTGCAATTTGGAAGTAAGGGCGGATGTTACAGTCCATACTCCCTGGCAGATGCTCCATCTTCCTCAAAATCATCCTAATTGAACATAAGTCAAAAGGTTGTTTGTTACCCATCAAAAAGGGAAAAAAAAGCCACAAGGGTGTTTGTGTTATAAATAAGAGATATTGTTAAAGTGAACAGATTAGCATCCATTGTAGAACTATAACATATCAAAATACAGATGAAAGCACAAAGAAATAGACGACCTCCGAAGTTCTGGCCATGGGTCATTAAGCCGTAAATCATCTAGGAAATGGTCAGGTTTTGATTCAATTACTGTATGTTCCTGTAGATAGAAGAGAAACAAAAATGATTAAATGATATTACATTTGGTAAGGGAACTATCAAACAAACCCACCGTAACTTCTTTGCTCATTCATTGTTTCACTCTATTTCTATGGCTTCATGGTTTTCTTTTTCTATAACAGTAGTTCCTTGTATTACAGTGAAATAGATCCTCACCAGATCCATGTCAATGGTAGCCAATGGTATGGACCCACAGTTCTCTATCAATACGGGGTTTCACTATTACATCCATCCTGAAATAGCAACTAAGCAGCATTGAGATTACCTTGACACTGATCCTGACAAGTCCCATGAGGCCATATGATCGTGCAAATATTAACATAATATTTGCCTCCCGACAGATTCTATCCAATTTCACCATGGAACCTTCAACCAACTGATATAGAACAGCAGAGGCATAAGACAAAATTGACAGAAATTCCATTGCACTACTATCTGTTGATGGACAATTAGCCATGTTAGGCATTTAAATAATAAGTTGAGCTAGATGGCAAAGGGAACAGATTGTTCTTTTATTTGAACCTTTTTGTATTTACTATTTATTTTATTATTCATTGGGTGGGGCATGAGGGTGGGGTGGGGGTGGGGGATCTCCTCTTGCTTCCCCAATTATAGAGTGGATAATCTGCTGCTCGTAATTATGCAGATACCAAAACTAATTGTTTGCGCTTACAAATCAACACGGCCCTACCTCCTTTGAGAAGGAGACAAAAGACAAATATCATTTGGTCAGCATAATTTTTCGTGTATTGATAGACATAATACAGAGACACTTAAAAATATACATACTACACAGTAGATAAGAAGTGTTTTGAACTGATTGCAGCTCGTAAACTGCAAGTCGGGAGGCATAGAGACTCTTGAAATTTGACATGCTTCATATAGATAAAAGTTTCTGGAAGTCCTCCAGTCATAAAAATTAAGGCAGAATACACAAATAGTCAAGCATGAGACTGTAACTGAAGTTCTCTCAAAATAAACATGGAAAAAATGATAGAGTTGGGCGCATGTATACTAATTAGATTTATGAGGGAATATATCTGTTGGACAATGCAATATTGGAGACTAAGTTCTCTAAAATTCGTTTGAATGCATGAAAAAATAACGCAAGAAGATAGGGATACTGTACGACTTCTTTCTTATGGAATAGAAGACAAGACCTTAAAGAACACTAACACAAATGATATTTGCCTGATGGGTGACAATATTTGAGTTAACAATTTCATGTAGTAGAATTAGCAAGAAATGTGGCATAATGTAAAGCCAACATGTCAAGAGCTTTGTTTTACCATATGCAGGTAGGCAGGGGTTTTATGATAACAAAAATTAAGTTAAGAAAAGTGGGAATGCAGAATCATGCCAAGATCAAATTGTCTTTATGAGGAGTACGAGATAATTTGTGTCTACAGACCTGTGTAGCTATGACCAAGGTAAACTGAGAAAAGAATGATGGATTAGTCTCAATTAGTTTCTCCGGCTGTTCTTCTATGAACTTGGCTTTAACAGCATCATTTAACTCTTGAAGAAATGCACACACACACTCTGCCTTTGACTGTCCAACACTTGATTCATCAACTACCACAAATACAGGAGAAAAATAAGAATATGGAAAAGTCGAGGCTTTTTTACAACTGTAGATGCATATGCACAAAAGCATGCATAACATACCCATAAAATTATTTCCAAGATCACCCACTTCAACCTTAGAACCATCAACAACAGTGATGCTTCCAACCCCACCAAGAACAAGATTTTTCAAAGTTTCAGAACCAGTTGGACCACAGTTAAGTAAGCAGATACTGGCTTTCTCTAGTGCAGCTTGTCCTTTCTCACCCCATATCCTGCAAAAAAAAGCATCAGTATTATCTCTAACCCAACCTAGAAATTTAATTGTTAAACATGTCAATGCAGAGGAATGGTGAATTTCAAGTTGGAATCTGCAAACATCCATGAATACCCATAATAGTCAACTTTTTTTTTAGGCCATATGATATAAAACTTACTCTGTCTCTGCCTGTGTATAACTATTATCTGAAAGTTGTGAACATTAAAGTCACATATGAGCTTGAAATTCATAATGTGATCAATTTAACTTGTCAAAAAGTAAAGCCTGTGGCAAAGGTATCAATGTTGCATGATATATCTCTTCCAGCATTCCATGAGATAGCATTGCAAGAAAATTTACAATGGTCGTCTAGAACCAAGAATCATCATCTTTTGTAATACTAGACTAACTCAAGATTAGGATAGGAATGATCATCCCTGATCCATTCCTGATTGGACTTTTCTTATATGAAAAGAGGCACATAAAAGCAACACACACATATCTGGAAACACACAAGGAAGAGCTATTTGATGGCTACACACAACTGAAATTTCAAATAGAAATGAATTAATATTTTCCAAAATTTACAGGTCATTCAACTTCGGCTAAATGAGAACCAAATATCAGGGTCACCAAAGTCAACCGCAGTACCTCATTAATCACCTATGAGACAAAATTTTCCAAAATGAGATTTCCATCAAAGCTTAATCAGATAACATTTTTACACCTCTAACCAAGAAAGAGTGCCTTCCTCAGAAAATCTTTTCTTCCAACAAGAAAGTTTATTTGTATCCAAATGTATGAACAAGAAGCTCGCTCTCTAAGGCTCTTTCCAAAGGGAAGCAATCGAATGGAGCCTACATTAGCCATTGTTTAGCACTAGAAAACAAAGCAACTTGATGGGGAAAAGTTACATCTGTTGATTCATGTGAACCTCCTAATATAAAAGTTTAAACTAGTAGAAAAACTACACTTATATTTATTTATTTTAAATCTGCAACATTTCCTAATATAACTAGATCCAATTCTTTTTCTTGGCCAAGTATGTAAAGATATTTGTCGATAAAAGGTAGTGATACTTGAATCCAAGATTTCTCTCTCCTCTAATATCATGCAAAATCATGTAGAAGTTAGGTGTGCTTGATGTAGAGGAAAACATTTTCCAGAAAATATATCTCAATTTTCCATGTTGGTTGGTCAAATAATATTAGAAAACATTTTCTCTAGGAAATTCCTTAAAATTGGAGAAAAATGACTTCCCTTATACAAAATAGAAAAGACAAACTTCATAAGTGGCATTCTTTGTTCATGGTCTACTCCTCATTCACCCAATGACCCCAACCCCAGGGGCAGATCTAGGTGGTGTCTGGGGAGTCGTCAAAAAATTACACTATATATATAAGGTCAAATTCTAATTTAACAAGATTATATATTAAAATGAGCCCCCCTAAAAACAAGTGAAAAGCTTAGCTCAACTGGTAAGGGGGTTCAGAAAATTCTCCTACATCGTGGGTTCAAATCCCATGCGCAACAACTCTTCCCCACCCCCACCCCCACCCCCTTTTTTATAACAAGGGAAACCCGTAGCCACTACTCCTCTTATGCAATAGCTCGCAAACCACATAGGAGAGGTAACCCGCACTAGGCAAGCCCGGTGCGACGAGCTCGACCCATAAGGCAAACCCCTTGCTTTCGCTGGCAAAGGATTTCGAACTTGAGACCTCCAACATGGAAATCTCAAGCCCAAACCACTAGGCCACCCCAAAGGGTTTTCCACCCTTTTTAATTCTTTGGAAAATGGAAAGTCCCATAGTAAAGACTTAATTGAGCTCAAATTTTGGGCTTGAATCTTCTTTTCCTTTTTCGTTATTCTTCACTATAATGCCATTTGTTTTATCTAATTGTCTTTATTTAAATTTATTAGACACATTCTTTTTGTTTTTACTTTTCTTATATCTATTATTCATTTTATTTTAATGTAACTCTTTTTTCATGTACTAACTTGAATACTCTTTAAAAAGTGACGATTTATATTAAACTTGAAATTGAGATAGAAATATAATTTTCTTTAAAAATAAGGTAAATTATATGTAATTAATTGAAGAAACTTAAAAATTGTCAATATCCTTTTAACAATATCAATTTAATAGAATTCATGAAACTTCTTTTCTATTTTTTCAATTCTATTTTTGAGAGATGAAAATTAAACTTATTTGATTTATTTCTCATTTGTCGTTTTTATAATGATGACTGGTATAGTAAATTGAATTACATGAATTTAAGAAATCGACGATGTCATTTATTTATTTTCTGAATATGCATTATTATATTAGTAACTCTATTCTTGCACACTTTTAGGGAATCCTAATGATTTTCATAATAACATATTATTGAATGCACACTAATTTAAAAAAATACAAAACAAAGTAAAACATTACAAAATAAAATAATAGAAAGCATAAGAAATTTTAAGAATGTTCAATGGAGCAAGGTAAAAGTAGGAAGAAATGCTTAAAAGCGGTATGATAAGGTAAGTTAAATTTAACGGGTTAAGATAAACATTTTTCTTCCCCATCTCGTTTCCTTTTTCATCCTTTAATTTTCACGTGTTTAGGAATTAACTTATGTAATACAGCCAAACCACTAAAAAAAAAATTATTAACGTATATTTATTCTCGGTATCTTTGATTAGTTTGGTGTTTACTTTTATGAACCAATGAAATACTTGTGGTTGCTTGTAAAAAGAACACGCAGAGGGGGCTACAACGTTCACCACATACACTAGCATTACAATCTGAGCCTCTTCTTTATACTTTGAACCTTCTAAACAAAAATGCCAGCTCCGCCTCTGGCAACTCCACACTCCTTGACAATCCCATCCCCCGCCACCCCTGTTTCCCACCTCATCTCACTTTGCTAGATTACATATAAATCCTTTTGAGGTAAAAAATTTGTTTGCTCACTTACCAATCACTAGAATATAAGTTTTAAAAAAACATTTTTCGTCATACAAACACGCCCTTAGCCTTTGTATCATCTTCCTTAAATACCCATATCAGCACATTAAAGTATCAACCTTGCCTTTTCCACTATCAATCCATCTCAATGCCCTTTCCCCTTAAATACCATACTTGTTCACCACTTAAAACTTGGAAAAAAAAACAAACGTTTTCCCCATTAAACACAAATCACACACTATTAAAATTAAATGCGCCTAAATACACCCAACCTCAACTAGCTTGGGACTGACTAGCATTCAACTGATACTTAATTTCGCACTACCGTAACATATCACATAAAAGAGAGACACACTTTTCTCGTTTCTACAATAAATCTTGAATTTAATCCAAAAACCATATAAAAGCTGCACGTTCAGTGATAGGGACTAGTAGTAATGGAGTTCGTAACAAGAAAAGAAAGCAGAATTCACCTGAGTTGACGATCGTATTTGACTTTAGCTTCCGCCATTGTTGTGTATAATGAGAAAAATTCAGCTTCTTCTATACGCTAAAAAGGAGAGTGAATTATAGACTGAAGAAGAAAAAAGAAATTTCAAATTGACAAAATGGGAAATTGGAATTTCTTTCACATTGTTATGGGCCGGGTCAGTTTAATTTGGGCCTCATGGGCCTTGAACAGGTCTGGACATCAAATGACACTAGTTTGGTAGGGAGAAAAGGGGAAGGGGGTAAATAGTAGAAGTATACGTCGGTCAATTCAGTTTGATTTTATGTCTGATTAATTTGGTTTATTAATTTTTTATTTATGATAAGATAAATTGATAATTAAATTAATAAAGTACTTATTATTGATTTTGGATGCTATATCGTTTGAAGTTTTATTTAACTGATAAGATATGGTCGTATAATCGTATATGCATGAATCATGATATTCATAAAATAAAAATAGCACAACAAGAATAAAAGTGCAGTATAAATTAATACATTGATCACTTTTGTTTAAGATATGATTATTCGAATTTCTTCATAAAGCTCATATAATAAATTTTGTTTAAATGATCATATTTCTTTTAGATGTTAAAATATTTTATGAAAAGGAAGTTATAAAACAATTTATATTTGAAGTTAAATTTTTATTGTTTTAATTATTGGAGAGGTTATGAACTGTAAATATGATGTTCAATTTATGTTTTATTTCGTATTATAATTTGTTGATATATATATAATTTAATTCGACACACTTATTTTATAAAGTTTATTCGAATAAAATAGAAATCTAATTTTAATTGTTTAAAATTGATGGTTACTTTTTCATTTTGGATATCTATTCTATTTAGATTAATAATTAATAGTAGCAACCAAATATAAATAAATTGTCAAAGAATTTAATGGGTCCGTTATCAAAATGAAAAGGACTTCTTATGTCACAATTTAGATAAGATTTCATATTTCGCGTCAAATCAAACGTCACATTATATATTCAATAAAATTCAATAATAATAATAATAACAATTAAAAAAGATAATATTTAACTATCTATTAACTTGCTATACTGATTTTGAATCTCCATATCCTCCAATTAATAGAGATGGATAAAATGGTGGCACACAAAAATTAAACGATAATGGCCCATACAATAGTGGTCCATCGATAAGCTTTGAAGCACCATAACAAGTGTTGTTGCACGTTCACTACAAGTGAAACACCTTAATATGCCGGTAGCCAATTTTGAGCGTGTCAACTTAGTTATCCTTATCAACTCATATGTCAAACTTTCCAACTTAATAAAGAAGAGAGACACAAATATTCTTCCTAAATTATATATGCATATTTCTTGTTTAATCATTTTTTCTTAATATATAAAGTTCTCTAATTTACTAAAAAGGATAGACATAAAAATATCCTTCCTAAATTTCATGTGCAAGTACACATACACGTGTTCTGTTTAATCACCTCTCCTTGATACATCAAACTTCCCAACTCAACGAAGAAGAGCAATGAAATATATCATCTCTACACTGCATATGCATGCACATAGGTCCTGTTTAATCACCTCTCTCTAATACATCAAACTTTCCAACTCAATGAAAAGGATAGACGTAAATGTCCTTCTTAAACTGCATATGCATGTATTTATGTTCTGTTTGATCACCTCTCTCCATTACATCAAACTTTCCAACTCAACGAAGAAGAGCGATGAAATATATCATTCCTAAATTGCATATGCATACACGTATGTCCTATTTAATCACCTCTCTCTGATACATCAAGCTTTCCAACTCAATGAAGAAGACTTCTTAAACTATATATGCATGTACACATATTATGTTTAATCACCTCTTCCTAATACTTTTCCGATATGCATCCTCCCCCACAACCCCCACCCACCCACACTAATCTTAATAAAGAACATAGGAGTAATTAAGTATACCTTAATTAACAAAAATCTTAAATCAATTACTAGTATCATTTTATAATTTTTTTTTAAAAAAATTGGACATCATAAAATTCTAGAAAGTTCTTAAAAATTTGTCAACAGCTTGTTTGGATATTCATTCTGTGAGAATTAGAATCTAAAAATCCCAGTATATTCATCTCATCTTCCTCATCTTCAATCTCTTCCATTTTTGTTACACCCAAAATTCTCTCTTTTTCTTCTTCAAGAATTCAACTCCACACGCCCCCTTAGCCGCCAACCCACCCCACACCCCACCCCCCAAAATACCCATTTGCCCCACCCACCTACCCAGCTCGTCACTGTGTGTATATATATACATAGTGATAATAGAGTAATGTACGTTTCTTCTTCTGTTCATATCAAGCCAAAAAAGTTCTCTTCTTTTTCAATATCTAGGACTCTTTCTTCACCCTCTGGTGCTTATTGCCCCAGTGGGTCTTACTCTTTGAGGTTCTCTTCCAATTTCCGATCGCTGCGGCGGAGATATAGTGGTCTTGATTGGAAATATCCGATCAGTCTTACAGCTCGGATCAGAACTGCCGCCGCTACTCCTGTTCTCAATAGTTATCATCGAAAACAATCTACCATGGGTGGGTATTTCCGTCATTTCACTTAACAGTCCCCCATTTTTCATTGGATTTGTAAAAGACAAACAAACAAACTTTCATTGGGTTTGCTGTAAACAATACATTTTTGTTTAATTTCAGATTCATGATGAATCTTTATAATAATGTTGTTTGTGATTTGTGGAGCGCTGGGGAAAAGTTTTTATTGAATTTTCTGCAAAAAGATTTAGTCTTTTGTAAAAAAAATGAAAATAATTTCATTGGGTTGTTGTGATTTGTGAATATTAAGTCTTTTGATGTTTGGGTTTATACAATGGATCCTCTGATTTGTGTTGCTTTGGATTCTTCAAAAATGTTAATGTGTGTGTTTCGGATTGGAGAATCTGACACGAGTGCAGCATCAAAAGTGGAGAGTTGGTGTAACTTAGCTTGTGTTGATATTGTTTTTAACGATGTAGAATATTATGGTATAAAAATCTAGAATTTGTAGATGGAATCATGGATCCACCTAAAGCTAGAAATAAATAAAGTCTTTTGGCTTTTATTAAAGTAGAAAAAAAGTGGACCAGGTAATTTCTTCTTTATTTTAAGTACTTTTCAGTGAGACTAATTTAGGTGGACAATTGAATGATAGATGTTGAAGTTGACCCAAGATATTTATTCTTTAGACATTTGTATTTTTTGTTTGGGTATTTCTTTAAATGTTTAATATTGTTTTTGATAACTGTCAAGAGCTACTGTCACTGGATGGCTTGTTAGATACTTGATTCCCAAAGAAAATCAAGAATCTGATACTGTTTTTTAATGAATTCAGCTTCAGAAAACCCATTTAAGGGAATCCTCACCAGTCTTCCCAAGCCTGGAGGTGGTGAATTCGGGAAGTACTATAGCCTACCTGCTCTGAATGATCCTCGAATTGGTAATTTCATCACACATTTGATATTTGTTATATATAACAAACTATGTTCTTTTCATTTCATTTGTGATGTGAATAAATGACATGATCGAGTGCTTGAATTTGTTGATCTGTATTTTGTCACCTGTTATATTTCATTTGATGACTTGAGATCCATATTTCTCATTCGAGAATTATGGTTAATTCATTCCACATATTGTTGTGTAAGCTTGATATTAGACCCCTTCCAAGTCCTCTTATTTTGGGGAATCTTAGTAGCTTAGTTGGTTGGCTACCAAAACTTTCACCTTGTTGGTGAGGGCTGGATTCCCACCATGTAATCCCATCCCCCCTACCCGGCTACTCCTATGCTTAATTTTAAAAATGTCCTTTTTTTCCCCATCTCTTATTTCCCTTTTCAGGTTAACTACTTTTGAATTTTGCATTGTTGAACTGCTTGACATCAGAGTCTTGTTTCCTCTCAGTAAGTTTTTATTTCCAGTTTACTGACGTCTCCTTGGTTTCGTTATTGTAACAGACAAGTTGCCATATTCTATTAGAATTCTTCTTGAATCAGCAATCCGTAATTGTGACAACTTTCAAGTCAAAAAGGAAGATGTCGAGAAGATCATTGACTGGGAAAATACTTCGCCGAAGCTTGCGGAGATACCCTTTAAGCCAGCTCGAGTCCTGCTGCAAGTATGTCTTGTCTCCAAACTAAAAAGAAAAGAAATGCAACTGGAGATGTAACAGCTTTCATCTTAACTGTTTTTGGCAGGATTTTACTGGTGTACCAGCTGTTGTGGATCTTGCTTGCATGCGCGATGCCATGAACAAGCTTGGCAGTGATGCTGACAAGATTAATCCATTGGTATTCATTTCTTTTAAGTTTAGCTGATGTTGACGAAGTTCTTTTATCAGTGTAGTTGACTACCTTTTATGGTAAATATTGAAACAACTAAGGTGGTGTTTCTTTCAAACCTTTGAAGAGGATTTTCAACCAATATTTTATTCATACTTTGCAAGAACTGTTTTTGGACCAAACACCAAGAAAGAGAAGTTAGTTTTCTTGGTGTTTGTTTAGAAAAGAGTTTCTGCAAAAATTTCGAACTTTTTCCAGAAGTTGTTCAATATTTTAAAGCAACAACACTTAGGGCAGTCCATGGATTTAATAATTTGGATATTTATTATTGAAATGCTTCGTATTTTGTTCGTAGTGCTTATGTATGATGGACTTAATTATCATAAGTTTGAGGTCATGGGTATCTACTTATAGAAAAAATTGAGATCTTTTTGACAGTTCTTCCATTGGTTTTCTGTATCGTGAAGATTCATCATCAGCTATTCTATTGATCTTTGAATAAGATTGTTTGATTTCATAGTTGTCCTCATAGTAATGTGTCTTATTTTTGTTTGTTGGGTATATTTGCAGGTGCCAGTAGATCTAGTAATTGACCATTCCGTTCAAGTCGATGTAGCAAGGTCAGAAAATGCAGTCCAAGCTAATATGGAACTTGAATTCCAAAGGAACAAGGAGAGGTTCGCCTTTCTTAAGTGGGGTTCTAATGCTTTCCGCAACATGCTTGTTGTTCCACCAGGTTCTGGCATTGTGCATCAGGTATTGTACCTTAAAATTGGAAGGGCCCAGTTGTACTGCTGTGCATATTGAATCTAATATATGTGCTGCACTGTAGCTCTTTTCAAGTTTCTTTTCTTTATGTTGTCTTATCTTTCTTCTGTAGAGGCAATGCATTAATATTCCTGGTTTTACTAACTCTATTTACCCCTCTGAAGCAAGAAACAATATGAAACTCCGGAACTGATTAGCTTGTTGGCACCACAATTTTATTAGGTGAATCTTGAATACCTTGGAAGAGTTGTCTTTAATAGGGAAGGTTTGCTCTATCCTGATAGTGTTGTTGGAACTGATTCCCACACCACTATGATCGATGGGCTTGGAGTTGCTGGCTGGGGTGTTGGAGGCATTGAAGCAGAAGCTACAATGCTTGGTCAGGTATGAAACCATGAATGCCATGAGGGATTGTGTATCATCCTGACATTTGGAATAGTCTTCTGTGCTTTTCTCGTTGTGTGCTTAGTTAGTAAAGGCTTCCCTTATGCCCTATTAACAGATTTCATATTAGTTCTTTCAATTAAAATTTTTTCAATGTACTTGTTGATCCAAATCTAACTCCTTTTGTTTTGGTCCCTGCTGAAATTTGTACGTTCCTCAATTTGAATTTTATCCTTCACGATACACACAAAAGAACTGGAATTTGACATTTCATCTTTCTTTGTAAGTGTTGTAAGTGAGTTCGCTTGAAATTTTACATGGAATTGGACATAGTTAGCTCCATTCATATAGTTCAATTCATCTAAACATGATAATTCTGCATTTTCATCTCTCTTTGAAATGGTGTTAAGTGAGTGCACTTGGAATTTTACATGCATGTAAATTCTCAATTTCTTTTTTACATGGATGTATACAGCTCTCTTCCTAAAGTTTTCATTAAGCTGGACTGGAGTCTGCTGTGTTCCCCTTGACTCTAAGAGAAAAGAAATTCCCTGTGGCGAAACTCCTTGTAGCTTTACCATGCTTAATTGCTCTTTTAAATTTGTTATACAATATCTGGAAGTCCAGTTGTGTCCAACTAATTTACAGTAACTATACTAAATCATCTGATATGTGTGCTGAAATTTCAATGGCTTTCTTTCCAATATTACTTTCTGGATTCTTACAGCCTATGAGCATGGTGTTGCCTGGAGTTGTTGGGTTCAAGTTATCTGGGAAATTGCGCAATGGTGTAACTGCGACTGACTTGGTCTTGACAGTCACTCAGATGCTGAGGAAGCATGGTGTTGTTGGAAAGTTTGTTGAGTTCTATGGTAAATACAGGGAAACTGGACAAATTAGTTACGAATAATTTCAAATAGGTAAATGGGTTCACCAGAGAAAGACTTGACTGTTTGTTTATCTTTTTTCAGGTGATGGAATGGCTGCACTGTCATTGGCTGACAGGGCCACCATTGCAAACATGTCTCCTGAATATGGTGCTACAATGGGTTTCTTCCCTGTAGATCATGTTACTTTGCAGTATCTGAAATTAACAGGGAGAAGTGACGAAACAGTAAGTATTTAGACACGTGTAAGCATTACACATGAGGCTAAGATGTAAATTGCTTTTGTATTTACTAACTCCTAAAATTGTAGGTGGCAATGATCGAAGCGTATCTGCGTGCAAATAATATGTTTGTCGACTATAATGAGGTTGGTCTTCCTTGCTACCCTCAGCTGTGAGTGTCTTTTATTTAAGTACAACGATCGCTAGAAGAGATAAATGAAAGATTTTGGCTTGATATCATTATCCTTTTTTCCAATTATCCGAGAGAAAATCAATGGATCTGTAAGGTTGTGTCCTTTTTTTTTCCTTACAATATTCTAAATCATACTCCTGATTGCAGCCTCAACATGAGAAAGTGTACTCTTCTTGCTTGTATCTAGACCTTGCTGACGTTGAGCCATGTGTGTCAGGGCCAAAAAGGTATGTTTCATGTCTATGGTAAACAATCTATTGAATGTGAGGAATATTGTAACGAGTTTCTGATTTATATGTTTATTTTCCTTGATAGACCTCATGACCGTGTGCCTTTGAAAGAAATGAAGTCTGATTGGCACTCTTGCCTTGATAACAAGGTCGGATTTAAGGTGAGCAAGTACTCTTTTTCTACTTTATATTATTGAATCTCCTCATGATATATGAACATGCAACTCAAACTAATATGAGACTACTGAATTACTGAGGTCAACGTTTGATTTCCGGAAATGCTATTTTAACTGGCCCTTTTCACTGTAGGGATTTGCTGTGCCAAAAGATGCGCAGGAAAAAGTGGTGAAATTTTCTTTCCACGGACAAGATGCAGAGCTCAAGCATGGAAGTGTTGTTATTGCTGCAATCACAAGTTGCACTAATACATCAAATCCCAGTGTTATGCTAGGAGCAGCCCTTGTTGCGAAAAAGGCTTGCGACCTGGGTCTTCATGTCAGTTCTGGTCTATCTACTTGTTTTTCTTCAATGGTTGATTGGTCTTTTGTTAATGTCATCCTGTTGAAATCCAGGTTAAGCCATGGGTTAAAACAAGTCTTGCTCCTGGCTCCGGTGTAGTTACAAAATATTTACTCCAGAGGTATTCTTTTTAGTTTCTCAGAGGGAGTTTCTACTTATCCCATCCTTTTTTGTGCTCCACTGTATGTGAAATTTGTGGTATTTGCTGTGAAACAGTGGGCTGCAGAAGTATTTAAATCAGCAAGGTTTCCACATTGTTGGATATGGCTGCACAACTTGTATTGGGAATTCTGGGGATTTGGATGAATCAGTTTCTTCTGCTATATCAGAAAATGGTAACTCCTTATGATCGTTTATATTTAGCATTGTCTAGTCTGTCATTTAGGTGATTATTTGACTTACTCTTGTATGCGTAGATATTGTTGCTGCTGCCGTACTCTCAGGAAATCGAAACTTTGAGGGGCGTGTTCATCCTTTGACGAGAGCAAACTACCTTGCTTCACCTCCTTTAGTGGTTGCCTATGCTCTCGCTGGCACTGTAAGTAAATGAACCAAGTCATATATTATTTATCCTGGGAATTGCTTCTGCCATATATTATATGCTTTATAGCGGAAACAAGATAGTCAAGATACTTCTAATGAGCAAATAAGATGAAAATCTGTGATAATCAGAAATGTCGGCTCAGAGTGGGTGTTTATTTCATTGTGAAGCATGTTACAATATGTCACACCCCTATTTCGAATGGGTTGGAACGTAAAATGGTTGTGTTTCTGATTTTGAAAATGTTAAGCTTCCAAATTTGAGAAATATGTATTTGCAACAATAAGAGTTGTAATTAATGAAAAATCTATTTGATCTTTTAAAAAAATATTTATTTAGCATAAATTATCTCGAAAATTGATAAAACATGTAATAGATATTTATATGTATTTTTTTAGAAAATAATATTATGGAACAATTTGCCAAATGAAATGGCAAAATTTGTTGAAAATATTTTGGTACTTTTACTATAGTTTTTTTGTTATTTTTATCATTATTATTATTTACGTAAGCATATATAATCAACTAAATATGGAGAGCCAAAATTGATTGTCAACACAATAAATATAGGAATATTTTTTTCACTATAAGATGTCTATAGAAATGTTTAACTGCTCAAAAGCAAAGTTGAACTTGTGTTAAGTGCAACTACTCAAGTAACCAGGTTGGTTCCAAATAGGAATAGCTAAAGCCTTGAAGGTGAACAATTTTGGCATTTACTCATTAGGACCCTCTTTTGGCATGTTGTATCAAATAATTGATCTCGGCTACTGTCCCTATCATGAGCATCCGTCATAAGTTGGACAATCGATAGTTTAGTCCGACAAAGCTTGGGCCATGCCACTGACTTCCTACACAAATCTGTCAAAAAAGGAGATGTAAAATATGGACTCCATATTCAAGAATAATTGTTTACACACATGATTTCATTGTGGATCTAAGAAGATTATGACAAAACACACTTGTGTATCATATGCTGTCATCACGTACAACCTATGCTGCTGAGACACTAACTGAAAGCTATAAATGATTTGCAGGTTGATATAGACTTTGAGAAAGAGCCAATTGGAGTGGGGAAGGATGGCAAGAATGTCTTTTTCAGGGATATTTGGCCATCAACTGAGGAAATTGCTGAGGTATCTAGTTTGTTAACCTTGTGCTCGTACAACTGATGAAAAAACGAGTAAACTGAAAAGGAGGTCTTTCGTTGTTAGGTTGTCCAATCAAGTGTATTGCCTGACATGTTCAAGAGTACGTATGAAGCTATTACAAAGGGCAATAATATGTGGAATCAATTATCAGTACCAGCTACCACGCTCTACTCGTGGGATCCTACTTCCACGTACATTCATGAGCCACCATATTTCAAGGATATGACCATGGATCCCCCAGGGCCCCATGGAGTGAAGGATGCTTACTGTTTGCTGAACTTTGGTGATAGTATTACCACAGATCACATTTCACCCGCTGGAAGCATCCACAAAGATAGCCCTGCTGCTAAGTACCTTAATGAGCGAGGGGTTGATCGCAGGGACTTCAACTCATATGGTAGCCGTCGTGGTAATGATGAAATTATGGCTAGGGGTACTTTTGCCAACATCCGAATTGTTAACAAGCTGTTAAATGGAGAAGTTGGCCCAAAGACAATTCACATTCCCACTGGAGAGAAACTCTCTGTGTTTGATGTTGCAATGGTACTTTACTCTTTCCTTTTGGTTACATTTCTATTGTGCCATTCCTTTCCAGATTCTGTTGACACAGATATTCTCCATGATGCATTTCAAAATTGGCAACAGTATAGTTGTTACTTCAGAGATTTGCTATGATATGTTAACATTTCTTAATACATGAAACTTTTAGAAATACAAGTCTGCTGGGCAAGACACAATAATCTTGGCTGGAGCCGAATATGGAAGTGGAAGCTCCCGAGATTGGGCTGCTAAGGGCCCCATGTTGTTGGTGGGTTTTTCAGCACTTCTGCTTGAATTTGTATCGATTTCTTTCTGTTCCTATCCTATAGGAATTTCTAATCAAGAAAACTGTTTGATAGGGAGTCAAAGCTGTAATTGCTAAAAGCTTCGAGAGGATCCACCGTAGCAACTTGGTAGGAATGGGAATTATACCTCTATGTTTCAAGGCTGGTGAGGATGCAGACTCACTTGGATTGACAGGTCATGAGCGATATACCATTGATCTCCCAGAGAAAATTAGCGAGATCCGCCCAGGTCAAGATGTTACTGTACGAACAGACTCTGGAAAATCTTTCACATGCATAGTGCGCTTCGACACTGAGGTATATGACTTTCACATGCGTATTGCACTGAAGTAGTAGTACGTAATATATCCTTCCACCATCTATTAGGTCATGTTTAACATTGTATTGGCTCTTTGATTTCCTTCTACAGGTGGAGTTGGCTTATTTCAACCATGGCGGTATCCTCCCATACGTCATTCGACAGTTGAGTCTGCAATGAAACACAACATTGGTTTTTTACTAGCAACGTTTATCGGATAACTGCATTGTTGTGGAAAGAGGAGAAAGGATTATAAATCTTTTAACGCCATTGTTGGGCAAGGTTATTTTTTTCCTCAGTAAGCAAAGTGAAGCCAATCTTTTGGCAATGAGTTTGCAGTATATTATCTTTGTGGGAATAAAATCTTTGTTGGTGAGTCTGGATACTGTAGAACTTGCTTTATGTCAAATTAGTATTTTGGTTGCTTTTGATTGATATTTCTTTTTCTTGTTTGTGTTTTCCGAGGATTTATCGAAAACAACCTCATTACCTCTCGAGGTAGTGTTAGGTGTGCCTACGCTTTCATCTTCTCCAAACTCTACTTATGGGATTATACTGGGTATGATGTTGCTGTATGGCTACATTTTTTGTCCATAAAGAACTCATCATTTATCGCTATTTTTTTACTGAAAATAGTTATAAAATATATATAAATATTATTGACACTTGAAATAACAAAACTATAATTGAAGTGTATGAATTTAAAACTAAAGATTATAGTTAAAGTAGGTCTCTTAATTAAAAAAAAATAAAATACACTAATTATATTAAAATAGAAAAAAATAATTATTTTATTTTTTAATATGAAGAGATCTATTGAGATATTCATAATTAAAACATTTTTCGTCCTTGATCCTTCCCTGACCAGGAGCGCTCCCACACTTTGCAGGGGTTGACTTTTTACTCAAAATTAGTATATTTTATACACAATATTGTCAATATTCAAAACAATAAAGTTCTAACCAAAGGATATGAATTTAAAACTAAAAGTCATAGCTAAAACAAGATCCGATAATTTTAATAAAATTATATAATTAATTAATTTAAAATAAAAAATATTTTTAATTTTTTTTTATAAAAACACCTTTGATGAAGCAAACACGTCAACAAAGACATGCCTGTCTGGCCCTCAACTCTCTCTTAAATAATAAATAAAAAATAAAATATACTTAAGAATCAAAAAGGCAACAATTTAATAACTTTGTCTTTATAACAACTGTCATACTATAAAATAAAAGAGATAAAGTATCAAAAACACATCTAAACTATCATTTTTTTTAGTTTCATACATAAATTATTGATGGTATGAATTTCATACCTAAACTATCACTTATTAGTTTGAGAAACACGGTGTGTGTAATACACTCTCTCTTTTATTAGAGAAAATCTTGCCACATGGCATGTCACGCTGACAAAAATTAAATAAAATATTAATATTAGTTAAAAGTAAAAGATTAAAATATAAATATTCTTCTAAAAAATATTATTTTTTTAAAAATAAAATTTAAAATATTTTTCTCACCTACTCTATCGCCCCCACCCCGCGTACCGCATACCCACCCCCAACAATCCCTGCTCTTTTATTTTTTTGAATTTCTTTTATAAAATATTTTTACAAAATTCAAACTTCAGCTCCTACTCCACTCTTATCTAAAAAAATTGATTTTTTTAAAAAATAAATAAACTTCTATCCCACTTGCATCTAATCCTCCGCTCCTAATTTATTTTTATCTTTTTTTTATAGATATGTACACATATTTTTAGAAAAATATTTTTTTCTACTTGTTCATCGAATATAATAGAAATAATAAATTTATTTAAAAAACTCTTGCGACAAATAAAAAATAATTTCTAAAAAATAATAAAAAAATAAAAAAGCGGAGGATTAAGTGGATAGCGTAGAATTATTTTTTCCAAAAAAGTTAAAATAATATCTAGATTATTATTTTAAGAGTGAGATAAAATAAGAATTTTTTTAAAAACCTTACAGTTTTTGTTATGGGAGGGGGGGGGGGGGGGGGAGATACGGTGAGAGGAAGTGGTGTGGGGTGGGGTAGGGTAAGAAAAATATTTTATATTTTATTTTATAATATTTTTTAAAAATAATAATACTATAATATTTAATTTTAACAAATAGGATAATTTATTTATTTTTTGTCCATATAAAGTATGAAGTGACATTTTTAAAAAAAATAAAAGAGAAAGCGTAGCACATACACCATGGTGAGTGCGGAATAAAAGATAAATATGTATTTCTTAAATTAATAAGTGATAGTTTATATTTAAAATTCACACTTTTAATAATTTAAATATGAAACTAAAAAAAATAGTTCAAATATATTTCTGAACACTTTATTACAAAATAAAATTAAATGTTTCTAATGTCGTTTGTGGGATCTTCTGTCGTATAATGTCATTAATGCAAGCCTGCCACACCAAAAGGATAATTATTACTTTTTTGTGGTAATGTATTTCATGTACAATATGATTTGAGTTAATATCTACCTATCTAATAAAATAATATTTAGTTATTTGAATGTACTTTTTTTTTTTTAAAGAAGCATGAAATATAATTTGTATGAGGTCATTTTATTAAATGAACAAATTTAGGGTAAAATTTTAAAAAGAAAAATATAGTGAAAATAAAAAAATGTGAAAGTGAAAATATGATTTGGGGTTATTGAAAACATGACTTGAGATATGAAGGTGCGGAGAGCTCATATTAGGGTAAAACCTTAGTTGGTCGTGTAGTATTGATTTACTTAGGGCGGTTGGTGTTTAGCGTTGGTGTTTTTGATACTAACAACAACAACAAGTGAGGTCTGGGAAGGGTAGAATGTACGCATACTTTACCACTACCTTATAGAAGTAGAGAGGTTGTTTCCTGGGAACCCTCATCTCAACAACCCATAGGAGGAATAAACTAGATATGACAGAAATGAAAGGAAAAGAAAAGACTAGGAAGCACATAATATTATGTAAATACGATAAATTTAACACACCTAATACAGATAAAGACAACCTAACCCTGCTAACCTATTAGCCTTCTACTCTAATTCGCGACTTCCACTCCTTCCTATCTAAGGTCATGTCCTCGATGAGATCAAGTCTCACCATGTCCTGTCTAATCACCTCTTCCCTAGTACTTTTTCGGTCTACCTCTACTTCTCCTAGTGCTTCCGAAGTCCAACCTCTCGCACCTCCTTACAGGAGCATTGGTACCTCTTCTCTGCACATGTTCAAACCATCGTAGTCTCGCTTCCCTCATCTTATCAGCCACTGGGGCCACCTCTAGCTTCTCCCGAATGGTCTCATTCCTAATCTTATCCCTCCTTGTGTGTCCACACATCCATCGCAGATCCTCATCTCTGCAACTTGCATCTTCTGGTCATGTGCATTTTTTATTGGCCAACACTCCACCCCATACAACAAAGATGGTCTAACCACCATCCTGTAAAACTTACCTTTGAGTTTGGGTGGTATCTTCTTGTCACACAATACTCCAGAGGCAAGCCTCCATTTAGACCAAGCTGCCACGATACGATGTGTGACATCATCGTCGATATCGCTATTACCCTGGATGATGGACCCCAGGTACCTAAAGTTTTCCCTCTTGGGGATCGGTTGAGTGGCAAACCTCACATCATGTCTGCTTCATCCCTCGCACCACTGAATTTGCACTCCAAGTATTCTATTTTGGTCCTGCTCAGTTTGAATCCTTTGGACTCCAACGTGTGTCTCCACGCCTCTAATCTATCATTAACTCGAGTTCGAGTCTCATCTATCAATACTATGTCATCTGCAAAAAGCATACACCATGGAAGCTCCTCCTGGATAGATCGCGTCAGCTCATCCATCACTACGATAAACAGGAAAGGGCTCAACATAGATCCTTGATGGAGTCCCATCTCAACAGGAAAATAATCAGAGTTTCCTCCCACCGTTCTCACTCGAGTTTTGGCTCTGTTGTACATGTCCTTAATCGCCCTGATATATGCCATTGGGACACCTTTTGCCTCTAGGCACCTCCATAGGACATCCCTTGACACTTTGTCATAGGCCTTCTCAAGATCAATGAACACCATATGAAGGTCCTTCTTTCTTTCCCTATATTTCTCCATTAATCTCTGAACAAGGTGAATAGCTTCAGTAGTCGACCGCCTCGGCATAAATCCAAATTGATTCTCCGAAATAGACACTACCCTTCTCACCCTCATCTCCACCACTCTCTCCCAGACCTTCATAGTGTGACTTAACAACTTAATACCCCTGTAATTATTACAGTTTTGAATATCCCCTTTGTTCTTGTACAATGGAACCATTGTACTCCTCCTCCGTTCATCAGACATCTTGACAGTCTTCATAATAGCATTGAATAGTCTAGTCAACCACTCTATGCCATCCTTGACCATGTTCTTCCAAAAATCTACCGGAATCTCATCGGGTCCGACCGCCCTCCCTCTCTTCATCTTACTGATAGCCCTTCTAACCTCCTTAACTCTGAACCGCCTACAATAACCAAAATCACGACAACTTTTGGAGTGGGTCAACTCCCCCAACTCAATGATTCTATCTCCTTTTCCATTTAAGAGTTTATGAAAGTGGTTTTGATACTATCGTTATTTATTATTATTATTATTAATCTCTTCTAATATGTTGTTTATTGTATTTTGGTTATCGGGCTATGTTATTTATTATTTTTGCTCTCCTTTGGCACTGTTTCGTTGTTACATGCTATATCTTTTTCGTTGTCACCTTCTTCTTTGCATTTGAATTTGTTATACTTGAGCGGAAAGTCTGCACAAATAACTTTTCTACCTCCTTGAAATAATAATAAGATTTGTATATATTCTATTTCTTCAAATCCTACTTGTAAATTTTCACCGAATATATTATTAACGTTGCAACATTTTGAAATTATATTGAGACTTAATTGAAAGTTTGGTAAAAGTTCACTAAAAGTTCACATCAACTATTTTTGATGATTACTAAATGGGAAAGTATTTGTGGCTCTTAACTAAACTTAGAATGAATGATATGTCTGGCAATAAAACTTGTTTTATATTTTACTGTGATAAGTCTATAATAACTCTTCTAGTCTTTTTTTTTTTAAAATAATATGAGAAATTTGCAATCGCTATTCTTTGGGTTCACACAAAGTAAATCTCCTGCTTTTGTGTAATAGCGGAGCACATCATCTAGGAGAAGTAGCTTGCACTAAGCAAGTCCGATGCGATGAGCTCGACTTACAAGACAAAACCCTTTGCTTTAACTGATAAAAAATTTCAAATTTGAGACCTCCGACATAAAAATTTCTAAGTCTAAATTATTGGTTCACCCCAAAGGGTTCCTTTGGTCCTTGTTTAGAGAATTGCTAACCAAATTACAATGACACTTCAAATTAGGAAATTAATTTTAAATTAAAATATGTACTATTGAAAAGTGTTAAAGATGCTCCTAACATATTGGGTATAGTTTATATATGTTCTTTTTAAAATTGATCGACTCATAAAAAGCTTTTGTCATCGTTTTTTTATTTAAATATGTCTCTCGCATTAAATTTGTCTATTAAAATAAAATTTTAATTAATTTTTTTCAAGAATGTGCCAGGTTAACAGAGTCCATATTATAATAATATAAAACGGAAGAAATAAGACTTTTCAATCTTATGATTTTAAAGTAAAGATATGTGGAGCATATCAAAATATCTTTTTTTTGATAGTGAATATTATACACAAAAAGTAGAAATTACGAAATTGCAAAAAAAAAAATGTTCTTTTTAAAACATGTCTTTTAAAAAATAAGACTCACAACTTGAAACGAAAGAAATATATTATATAAATTAGAATTAAATAATTAAAATAAATATGAAGAATATAATAACGTAAAACATGAATGAGACATAAGCCTTTCATGATCGTTTTTTACGAAAAATTTAAAACGTCCCTTTTTTTTTTTTTTTTTTCGATTTTGATATCTACGTCATGATCAATTAAATTTAAATTCGTGGTAAAAAATTTCATATGAGAGGAAAATTTATCTCTCACCTAAACAAATTTTAAACATAACCGACTTTTTCCATTTCAGTTTGTACGACATAATTCATTTTTCGAAAGTTAGAATTCTTTTTCCTTTTTAATATTTTGCTCATGAATTTAAGAAAAATAAATCTTTAAGTTTTTCAAAACTAATTTATATATTTAGAAATTAAGTCACAAAAATTAATAATTTTAAAATATTTTAAGAAATATATAAATAAATCACAATAATATTTATTTAATATTTAACTTTCGAAATTCAAACTATATATTTTGACAGAAAAATATTATTAAAATACTGACTTAAATAGGTAAAGATGGCTATGTCACCTTCATTATTATTTTTATACTATTTTTAATTTTTATGATACAAAAAGTTCCATTAATAAATCATAAAGAAAAAGAGCAATTGAGTTAGGACACCAAGTTTGAATTTGTTTATGCAGCCAAATTGAAAACTTCGACCATCTTTATGAAAAAGTAAAATTTAATAGTTAAAATTTACGTCTCATTTTACGTGATATTTTTTTATTTGATATAATATTAAAAAAAAAAAAATTTAAAATTTATGGTCTAAAATTATTCTTAGATATTTGCATGATTGAGAATTATTTCATTAAGGGTAAATTTTTTTTTTTTAAAAAAATTGTTTCCAATTAGAATAAGGTGACATTCTTTTTGATACAGACCAAAAACGAAAGGGTATCGCATAAAATAAAACAGTGGGAGTATGAATTTCTATAGCAAGGTGGAGTTAACTTTAATAATTAAATTTATTAATACAACAACAACATACCCAGCAAAATCCCACAAGTGGCATCTGGGGAGGGTAAAATGTACGCAGACCTTACCACTACCTCTCAGAAGTAGAGAGACTGATTCCTTGGAACCTTCATCTCAACAACTCATAAGCAGAATAAACTAGATATGACAATAAAGAAAGGAAAGAAAAGGGATAAGAACGGGATAGAGATAGGGATAGAAAGAGCGATTACTAAATGAAATACTTAAATTTAAATAATTTTTTTTAAATACATATGTAAAATTTTGAACTCAAAATTGTATTTTTTCGCAAAATATAATAGGTTAATAAAATAACAACAATTACAAGTGGGTCTAGAAAAGAAGATAAAATGCACCCAGACATTACGGCTACCTCAGAGATAGAGAGACTGTTTTCGAAAATAAAATATAATAGGTTAATAAATATAAAAATTTAAGTTAATCCAATTAATATAATTTAAGCACATTATAATTTTAATTTTTCTTAAAAAAAAATCACCATGCACTGTGATAAAAAATTATATTATATAATATTACTTTTTATATTTTAAATTTCTTGGCGAAAAATCTGTCTCCCGACGCCGACGGGACCGCATCACTGTCGTGTATGCCAAAATAATTTGAATCGCATAAGCGATGACGTTTAGTTATTTTCCTTCTGTGTGTATATATACTGATAGATTCTTCTAAACTTTCTCTTCATTCTTCAGTCACCGGAATCCATGGCGTCATCAGAAAACGACATTTACCGGCCATTTCTACAGAACAACGGAACATCAATATCACCTCAATTATCCGAAACGCATAGTTTCGAGTCAAGCAACGAGCTCGAAGCTGTGCTATTGGACACTGAAATACCTCTGTGGAGCAAACTCCGGGTAGCGACATGGATCGAAATGAAGCTCCTCTTCCACCTCGCTGCTCCGGCGGTTATGGTTTACATGATCAATTACATCATGTCTATGTCGACGCAGATATTCTCCGGTCACTTGGGTAATCTCGAGCTTGCTGCTGCTTCACTTGGAAATACTGGGATTCAAGTTTTTGCTTATGGTCTTATGGTAATGGTTTTCATTAATGAAGATAACATGTTTGATATATTGTCTCACTGCATAAATTTGCGGATTCATGATTCAGTTTCTGAATTCACAATCACCTATTCATATAATATAATTTATTACTCCAGTTTCTTAATTGAAATATAAGATCTGTGCAAAAGTTACTCGATTCGAACAAATTTAGTAACAATTTGAGTTATATTTTAAATATGGGTGAAATATAAGTCTGTTCATTCCAATTTATATGATATTTTTGGAATTTCGAGATTCAAATAAGTATTTTGAATTGTCAATAATACTTTTTACCTTGTTTCCATTCAAATATATAAATTTGAAGATTTCATGCCAAATTTATGGTCAGCTAAACTATTTAAGTTTCAAATTGGAACAATAGACGAAAGAACTACTATTTTGTGATTGGGAGTAGGGGAAGAGATTACATGATGGGAGAGTTGAGCGTTGTACAGTGAACTAATTAAGCTACTAAGATTCTTGTGATTTCTGTTCATTGATGTTTTTTTTCGTTTGTAAATGGCAGTTGGGCATGGGAAGTGCAGTGGAAACACTATGTGGTCAAGCATTTGGAGCAAAAAAATACGATATGCTCGGTGTTTATCTTCAAAGATCGACAATTCTGTTAACTCTAACAGGAATTTTACTCACTATAATATACATTTTTTGCAAGCCAATTCTGTTATTCCTTGGCCAAGCTGAGAGAATAGCCTCAGCAGCATCCATATTTGTGTACGGTTTAATCCCTCAGATATTTGCGTACGCGGTTAATTTTCCAATCCAGAAATTCCTTCAAGCTCAGAGCATTGTTGCGCCAAGCGCATACATCTCTGCCGCGACATTGGTGTTGCATTTGGTGCTTAGTTGGGTGGTGATATATAAGATCGGACTTGGATTGCTTGGAGCGTCACTACTGTTGAGTTTGTCGTGGTGGATCATTGTTATTGGGCAATTTGTGTACATTGTGAAGAGTGACAAGTGTAAACAGACATGGAGAGGTTTCAGTTCCCAGGCATTTTCCGGCTTGCCGAAGTTTTTCAAGTTATCGGCGGCGTCCGCGGTGATGCTGTGCTTGGAGACTTGGTACTTTCAGATTGTGGTGTTGCTTGCTGGTTTGCTTGAAAATCCTGAATTGGCTTTGGATGCTCTGTCTATTTGGTAAGCACAAATTTTAAGTAATTACTTTTCGGCTTATGAATTGTTAAGACGAGGGTTCCCAAAAAATAACCTCTCTACTTCTATGAGGTAGTGGTAAGGTCTGCGTATATTCTACCTCCCTAGACCCTACTTGTGAGATTTCACTGGATATGTTGTTGTTATTGTTACTTTTCGGCTTTTATATTTTTTAAATACAAAGTTAAAATATGAACAGTTTGTGTTTGATCAATATATCTAAATTATATTTTTGAGCACCAATTAAAGTTTGTCTAAAACTTTTAAAAAGTGTTTCCGGATATAATTTACTTAAAAAAAAATTTCTTTACTCTGGAACATTTAAAAAAAAATAGATTTGGCTTAATATCTACTATTTAAAGACGGTTATTTTTGACCTCCGCAAAGCTTAACCAAACAAATTATTTATTTGCGAAAGAAATAAATTTGTAAGTAAATAAGAGATATTTACAATGTATCAAAATGATTTTTAACTTTTGTAATTTCATTTTGCATATTAAGTTAAAAATAATGTCACTATCTTGTTGGCCACAAAGTAAGAATCTGATCGTTAATTTCTCTGATTGCACTTATCCTCTTTTTCGTCTCTTTCTTTCTTCTTAACGTGTCATTTTTTCCCTCTTTATCTGACGTAGAAAATATTAGATAATTAAATTATTTGAAAAGTAATTTTGTTTAAGAGATAATTTTAAATATATATTATAAATTAATTAATTTATATTAAATATAGTAATATATTTAGATAAAAAATAGTCAAAAATCATAAAAAATATTCAATGCCTTCACAATAGCTTGTTAAAAGTCATAGAAAATGTTTAGATTACTTATACATGAACTATACATTGAATATACATGATGTACTATTCATAAACTGAATAGAGCTTAACTATACATTGGACATACATGCCTATACAACGAATAGTCATTTTTAGTCATTACTTTGGCTGAATGATTATCCCTTTGTTTAATTTGGTAGTCCAAAACAAATGATGAGTACATGTTAAGTGAAAATACCCCCTCGTCTAACAACACTTGTCCACTATTGACTTTGCACACTTCTTAAGAAATTATAAGTAGAAAAGTAATTTTACTATATCACTCTTTGAATATATTAAATATAATAAAGAAATGATTATAATTAACGATAATGGTAAATTATGAACTAAATGTAAAATATGACTTTGATTTCATAAACTAAATAAATTTATTTTTAGTATAGTGAACAAGTAAAGATGGACGGAAGAAATAATGTATTCTTACAACATGGATTTATAAGAATTAATATCTGAGGAAAGAGACTTTGTTCATCATTTCTTCAACCAAACAACAATGGAGAAAACTTTTTTTAAATGTTTGCACGGAAAAAAGCTTTTACACCTACTGCTTTGAGTTTGTGCCCACGCAAAAGTTATTACACATGTTTTTTAATTATTGCGTAACGGATAAGGAAAAAATAAATAAATATTAAATTTTTAATTATTTCACACTCTATTATTTTTACTTAATAAAGCTGCATACAATAGATCATAATGATTGAGTCCTTCTTCAAATTCTACGCATAGCTTTAGTATATCAAGCTGCCCTTTTAAACATCAATGTCAATGAAAGAAAGTATCAAATAAAGTTGATCATAATCGAACAATTTAGTAGGATTAGATTATAGTGGTTTCAAGGTTAATTATTATTGTTTTTCCTTTCAAAGCAAACATTCCGGAATAAGATGCCATGATTTGTGGATGCAAACTTTTGATTAGAAGAAATGATTAATTATTTAGAGGTAGCAAGAGTACGACTTTAAAGGATGGTTCTTTTGTTACTAGTTATAACAGTCCGTGCTAGTACGGATTCAATATATATTTTTTTGTCTTGATTTATGTGACATTGTTGGATTTTTTTTATATATTTAATTTTTTTAAGTTATTAATTATTGAGACTTAGAGTATATTTTATGTTATTTTAAAAGAATACTACGTTACATGTTTTGTTTAAATTTATGTTGCACATATAAAATTTTGAGAGTTAATCAAAATTTTATGTTGATAGTTGTAATTGATAGTACGTTTTATATAAATTTTAAATAATGTATGTTACTCTCTATGTACCAGTTTATGTGGCACTGATAAAATTTCAAGAACCATTTATTTTTTATATATCTTTTAATTTTTAAATTGGTAATTATTGTGATAGTACTTTTTTTTAATATACATAAATTTGGTTTACTTATATTATGTTTTTTTTAAAAGTACTTCCTTTTTGACACAAATATAATCATTGAAAGATATTTAAATAGTTATTTAATTTTATTTGTCCAATTTAAAGAGAAATTAATTTATCATTTTAGGTTAGTATAATTAAATCATAGTGGAAGCAGCAGGAAAAACAATTTCTCAGGAGTAATATTGTAAAATCATAGTTGAAGTAGCTGAAGAAATAATTAGTAAAAATGATATAATAAAATTAAGCAGCTGAATCAGATGCGTCAAGCAAAAAAGACAGCTGAAGCAGGCACGTGCACCGTTAGTTCGTTGTCTGCTTATTGATGCTTATACATAGTAATAGATTTAGAGGTAATTAAGTTTAATTATTTGTGTCTTACAAATTTCAATTGCTGACCATTTTGCCCTTCCCTTTGTGTTTGGCGGGAATAACTCAAGCATGACAATTTCTGGTTGGGTGTTCATGATATCGGTTGGATTCAATGCAGCAGCAAGGTCAGTTATCATTTTATCCTTACTTTTTCTCGTTTTGTTTGTTTTCTCTTTTTGAAATAAACGTTTGAGATATAGATAGTCTTTTTTCGTTTCTGCAAATGAATCGCGTTTCATAGATATTGTTCTTTGGTAATTCTGGCTATACTATCTTTTTATCATATAATGGAAGTGCAATGGCACTAAAAGTTTGTGCTGTATTTGTTCCAATATCTTCCAAGCTTCTTTGTGCATACTGCAATTTTATGTTCACCAAGTTTGTAAGCAAATTCCTTAAAACTTTCGAGTTTTTATAGAAATGGTTATGCAAATTGCAAACCTAGAATATAGTTGGTTATAAGGATAATTATGGATTGAAACGGAGTTTCTTTTCTGACTTTCTTAAATGCGACATGCTGATGAACAGTGTGAGAGTGAGCAATGAACTAGGAGCAAGGCATCCAAAATCAGCTGCTTTTTCTGTTGTCGTGGTTACGTCATGGTCTTTCATTCTCTCATTGATTGCTGCAATCATTGTTCTTGCATTGCGTCATCTCATCAGTTATGCCTTCACCGAAGGTGAAGTCGTGGCTGAAGCTGTCTCAGATCTTTGTCCATTGCTTGCTTTTTCTCTCGTACTCAACGGAATTCAGCCTGTTTTGTCAGGTAAGAGTTTTATTAAACATCCTCGGTTTAAAATTTGAAACCTTATTTCACACTATGCTGTGGGAAACACACTTTATGACTTGCTTTTGCCATGAAGAATTTTTCTTATAGACCTTAGGTACGATATTGAATTTGAATCAGATTTAGGATCGATGTTTATTGAGTTTGAAGTTGAGAACTAGAGATGAAATGCTTACCCGAACTGGAGGCGACAAATTTCTTGCATATATAGTGGAATAAGTGTAAAACATGTCATAACAGAATCAACGCGTGACCTGAAATTAGAAGAATTATGGTTTCAGTGCAAGATTTAGATCTTTGGCCCTTGAGTTCCACAATAAATGTCCTTCATATACTAATATAGTATTATTGTATTACTATATATTGTCGAACACTGTCAAATGGACGATATCTGACCAAGGTCTAAAGGGAACAGAATCAATTGATCGTTCTTTGGATAAATCAAATAACAAGTGACCTTCAAAAACTTCAAAAAAATTGAAGAGATGAAGGAAAAACGAAGCACAAGAAGAGGAAAAAGATCTCGTAAACGAAATAGAGCAAATATCTTTGGTTAGGGAATTGATGAAATTGGGAATGGTGGTACTACTACACAAGTACAGCCATATAAGTGCTTTGGTGTAATTAGGTCTGAGTACGAAGAACACGCTTTAGGATACTTTCTTGGAGTCTCAAATTCATATCACCTGGTGACAATATGATTGAGAAACACTTGCTTTGGGATTTGTTTCTCAGATGGTCACTCAACTAATAATTATTATCTTAGGAAGTCACATTTCTCCATTAGAAAAAGTGACTTTGTGAGATAATAACTGTTAATTAAGTGATCATCAGAGAAATCAACTCCTTGCTTTGATAGCTTATCTGATGAAATTCATGTACATAAATCTTAAAGGTGTGGCCGTTGGCTGTGGATGGCAAACCTTCGTGGCTTATGTCAATATAGGCTGCTATTACATTGTTGGAGTTCCATTGGGTGCTCTTCTTGGCTTTTACTTCAAACTTGGCGCTAAGGTAATTCCACCATTCTCCATTAACGTTCTTCACAACCAAATTTCTAGTCCCAGTCTATCATTATATAAAAAAATAACGTCGTTGTTCTGATGCATACAGGGTATATGGTCAGGAATGCTGGGAGGTACAGTGATGCAAACAATCATTTTAATATGGATCACCGCTCGAACTGATTGGAATAAAGAGGTAAAACACTTTAGTTTTTCCAGTGCTTGTAATCATCTTGTTAGAAGTAGACCGTGTTTTTCCAAAACACTAATTGGTTACAGAACTCCTTAGGTTTATTGCAAACTCATCTTGTCACCTATCTGTTATGGATCATTTCTTGGAAAAGGTTGGTATTACTAGGAAATTAAGTTCAAATGTAAATTAGTCAACAACAACATACCCATTGTAATCTCCTAGGTAGAGTCTGAGAAGGGTAGAGTATGCGCAAACTCCTAACTCGTGGAGGTAGAAAAGTTGTTTTCAAAAGACCCTCGGCTCAAACTAAATTGCGTGAACTCTTCACTTTTGATGTTGCACCTGTGTCGGATTCTCAAAAAATACACTACTTTTGGAGAATCCGACACACAACTTTTGACATTTTTGAAAAGTCAAGCAACATAGGGTTCAAATAACGCATATCAAAGCAGTTTAATAAAGAAAAATAGAAAAGTTCGAATGTAAGTTTTTCATAGGGAGGATATCCTTAATATGTCAGACCAATCCTGGAAAGGATCTCTGCATGTTACTAGTTATTATCAAATATAAGACAACGAATTAAATAAAACTGGCTCTAATTGCCGAATCAACACTAGGCAGTATAGGAGTGCTTTTCCTGGTCGGCGTTCCCCATACCAGAACTGAAAGGACATACAATCCCCCAAAGGATTATCAGGTATTCCTTCATGTCGGGACGAGGGTAAGAAGAAGATAAGGACAACTTTCTTTCTTCCATTCCACTCTTGCTCCAGCCCAATAGGATAATAGAGCTAGCACTTGCTATGAGGGCTTTTGACTATAGGCGTTGGAGTTAAAAGAATGTCTTTTAGAGTACAAAAATACGGGGAGAGCATCATTTCCTTGAGCTAAACATGAATTGGGACAGATCTAGAGCAGGTTCAATGGTTCAACTAAACTCGTTGTTTTTGGCTTAATTCATAAGGGAGTCGTGCAAAAGAGACAAAAAACTATACTTGTGTGTGTAGATTATACTCATTCTGAATCTATTGATCATTAATTCTACATCCACCTCCTATGCAGGTGGAATCAGCTCAGAATAGGTTGCATAATTGGGGGGATGACAAGAAAGAAGCACTTCTAGAGGAATAGATGAATTTTTGATGAACAAAAAGGAGATGCATTCCAAGGGATTTTCCAATCTTCTCTCAAAAATGGGGTTTCCACAAAGCTAACAATGCAGGAATAATACCAATCTTTGAATGAAGTTGATATATAATTTGTAATCAAGGTCCAAGAGGTATTAGAAGACATAATGAACCTAGAGGACTCAAGCTAGTGAGGAAGTTTGAAGCTCAATGACATTCTGTCTATGACGAGATCCAATTAATAGTCTAAAGATGCCACAATGTCGAAATCATGATTGAACATTTCACTTGTTTGTAAATCTGATTACGAAATAAAGTTATGTTATTACTATTGGTGTAACTTTTGATATGATGATACAAGAAGCAAGGTTGTGAGTTTCCTAGGAAAACATGGTTACTTAGCCAACATTGACAATTACTATTTTCATGCCATAATTAATCTAATCAAAATCAAATCAACAACCTATTAATTGGACAAAATAACAAGATTACAATTATTATTTTTATGCCATAATTAATCTCATCAAAGTCAAATAGTAACATATTACACCCAAGAAATTGTAAGTATACAATTATTTTTGCCATGCCATTAAGTGGATCAACAATCATTATAAACATCAAATTGCAAGAATACATTTTCCTTTCCTTTTTTTCATGCCATAATTAGTCTTATCAAAATTATTACAACCTATTACACCAAAAAATAGCAAGAATACAATCACCTTTTTCATAACATAATTAGTTTTATATTTTCTATCAACAACTTATCACAAACATGAAATTGCAATAATTCACAAGTTCACAACATAAAATGAAGTTAATTGTATGGCAAAGTGTATGTGTAAAGAACATGTTGAGAAAAAACCTCTCATCGTTAATAATTGAAATTCAAAGTACATGTCTGAAGTTTGAAGTGTGAAATTTCCTACTCGAGGACATATGTTCTAAAAAATTTGAATTGGAAAGGGAGTCTTAGAGTAACTGATAGAGTTGTTGCCATGTGACCAAAAGTCGAGGGTTCAAATCTTGGAAACAGTCTCTGGCAGAAATGCAAGGTAAGGCTGCGTATAATAGACCCTTGTGATCAGGCCCTTCCCTGGACTCTGCACACAACGAAAACTTTAGTGCATTGAACTTGCCCTTTTTTTTAAGTATTTCAATTCGAATTTCAGGACATAATATTCAATAATTTTTTGAAGCAAATGACATTTGATAATTGCTTGATACCTAAGAACACAAGGAAGCTAAGAAAAGATGAACCTTCTTTATTCAAAAAATAAATAAATTATAATTCACCATGAAACATGTACATGTGTGCACCCACATGGGGCATTATTAGCTCATGCAAGATTATATTCCATATTATAATAATTATAATTATTTTACCATAAGGTATGAAAAAGAAGCATTTAAAAAAAATAATTGGTACAGAAAGAGAATAGTCTTTTTTGTTATTGAATAATTTTTTTTTTTTTAAGTATTTGGCCAAACACATCTAATTTTAATTATTTGAGATGTGCATTTTTTATCCATTTACTAATGAATATTTACAAATTTTCAGATTTATTTATCATCCAAATGTTTAATTACCCAACTATTATGTTAGAATTGCACTGTAAATCATATTTGGGGATAATATACTTCTAAAACTAGTTTAATCATAATTAACATGTATATTTCCTACCTAAAGAGATATATCACAACAATTGAAATTCAAAATTCATTAATAATTGAGGAACCAAAGGTACTCATTTTATTTTATTTTACTTGAATCGTATACAAAAAATAGATATTCTTATTTATCTGTCTTTTTTAAGCAAATCAAGAGAAAATTTACTATTTTTTTAATCCATTCATCCAACCGGAGGCATGGATAACGAGATCACCTTTACAACCTTCTTCCTTCTGTACCTATGTTGGAACAAGGCAAGGCGTTTGCTTGAGTTGCTTCTCTGCCCCTTAGCCTGATACTCATGACGTACTTCAGAACCTCCACCGCGCCGAGGGAGGGGACCAAACAAATTATCCTTATTATTAAATAATTACATAAATTTAAATTTTTTTGAAACATAATTAATAAATTAATTTAGTAAAATGGTCCATTAATAAATACTTTTTTTAAAAAGAAAAAAAAATCAAATAAACATGAGCCAAGTAATATAAACTTGACGAAGTAGTACTATCTTTCCTAAATATTAAAAATATATTTTTGAATAGTGACCCTCACATGCTATATATACTTTTAAATATGGAAATTATTAGATGGGGATGCTAACTTCTTATTATTAAATTTTATTAATGTCAAATTGCCTAAAAATTCCCAAACCAAACGAATATCCTCCAATAATTTTAATCAATTAAATCAGTTTAATGTCCCCTAATTAGGTTTAGTGGGACCTAGAAAATCATTAAACACGCTCTTAATTCATAAACACGTATTATTGTGGGTTCAAATAATTCATTTTTTTAAATTATTGTTTTTTGAAAGAAGATATTATTAGTACTTCCTATGATTTAAAAAATAATTAGGAGCTAGGTTGGAGTAGGAAAATTAAAACTTCTGATTTTAAGAAAAGATTAACGTAGCAAAAAAAAAATTACAATTTTTTTATAATAAATTTATATATATATATATATATATATATATATATATGCCTCTTAATTTGAATTTTAATTATTGTGACTTATATTATTTCTTATGTAGTTTTCAAATCAAATTCGTTTTTGAAAATTTCATGTATGAATACATGATCAACATGAAAAAGTGTAACCCTTGAAATTCAATTATGCAATTTAATTGGGATAAAGAGAATAATAATATCATATAAAATGAAATCAAGCATAGAATAATCAAGGTCTCTACCCATATGACGTAGCAGTTCTAATAACCATTCTATATAACTTATCTTTAGGTCTGAGTGACACATTCTTATCATATACGATATCGAATATGAACCCCATTTCATCCATTCTGTCGAATATGACATGTGACCTTATCGTCAATCTCTCCATTTTCTTGGATGTTTAAAAAATATTTTAAAGTGTAAAATTCATTTTAATGTGTTTTATTTATCATCTAACATATAATTTCACATCAAAGTTTGACTAATTCAAATTTACATTACATAAATATATATTTTATAGCCAAAACTTTTCCATACCCAAAACTCGAAATTAACTTAAATGTTTTTCAATACATTTTGGATATGAGAATTTTCCACCTAGGTAGGTCTCCTCATTAGGTCTTTTGGGCCCTCAATCAACACGCTCTCAAGTCTCAATTGGAAACACGTTTTATTGTGGGGTCCAAATATTTTAAACTTTTTAAATATCTCGTTAAAAAAAATTAATTTATTTGAGTCTCTAAATAGCATCGATAATATCACATCAAGTGAAACAGAGAATATGATGCTTACAGAACCATAAAAATTCAATATATGATTCTAAAAAATACACTCAGATCTTTTTATAGTAGTCATCTTTCATAACAGTTATAGTATAACAGTTGAATTGCTTTGGAATCGATTTTCATGTTACATTGTGTTATAAGTATTTTATAATAATATTTTGCTATCGCAATTAAATAATTTCGATGGTACTACGAAGATTTTTAATTAGGTTGATTGATATTTTTATACTTTGAAACTTATTAATTCTTTGTTTTCTTGAAAAAAAAATAGAGTTTTTATTTATTAACTACAACAACAACATATCCAGTGGAATCCACAAATGGAGTCTGAGAAGGGTAAAAATATACGCAGACCTTACCACTACCTCGTAGAAGTAGAGAGACTGTTTCCTCGGAACCCTCGTCTCAACAACCCAGACCTTATCACTACTTCATAAAAGTAGAGAAATTGTTTCCGGAGAACCCTCGTCTCAACAACCCAGTTTCTATTTATTAACTAATTATTATAATAAATAATGAGTAATGAGTGGGGCTCCTCTTTTCCATTTAGATACCTTACATGGTTGCATGATTATTGGCTAACTTGGCTACACGTGAAATTCAATCTTTCTTCATACATTTGTCGGTACTAATTATTGGATTAATTTTATTTTTCATTTTATTTATAACAAGGAAACCCACTATTATTATCTTTCTACTCTATGTGAGATAAATCTCGATTCAGTATAATATTTTGCAAGTTACATTAAAGCCGCACTAAACATATTTCAAGTCGTGAACTTGATTAAAGAAATATCTTTCTTTTTAATGATGAAGGAGCTCGAGATTGTTATTTTTTAGGTGTACACGAGATAAATTTTGT
Organism: Solanum rostratum; assembly: GCA_029948455.1. Taxonomy (NCBI): domain Eukaryota; kingdom Viridiplantae; phylum Streptophyta; class Magnoliopsida; order Solanales; family Solanaceae; genus Solanum; species Solanum rostratum. The sequence goes on along the minus strand of CM057046.1, from coordinate 504,132 downwards.
TTCAGTATAATATCCAACAAACTATATTCAAACCGCACTAAACATGTCCCGTGTGACAAACTTGACCCAAAAATTAGAACAACAACGGTTATCTTTCGAATGCACATGAGAAAATCTCGCTTGTATTTTGCCATCTGAACGGAAGTCACACTAAGCCTAACTCATGCAATGAGCTTGACCGATAAAACATTTTTATTTTTATGATAAGAAAACTACGGCTGTTATCTTTCGACTGCCTATGAGATAAATCTCACTACAGTATAATATTTCACAAACTATACTGAAATTATATTAAATTTGTCGTCTCATGCAACGAGCTTGATCGAAATTCGTTTATTTAAAAAAAAAAAACCAAAACTGAAAAATTTAACTTTTAATCTCACCGACCAATAGACAAACATATTTGAAACTAATTATTATTATTATTATTTTAAAAGCATAATTTAGTCTCTTTTTTTTAACCTATTAAAACGGTCAACGGTCCCTCATTATACGGCAATAGTTACAAACCTAATTAGCCGTTAACCACATATATTAAATAGAAAAAAAAGAAGAAGAAATGAATGGTAAAAATGCAAATTTAATTAAATTCCACACAAACAAACAAACACTAAGAAGAAATAAAATAAATAAATAAATAAGTAAATAAAGTAATTATGATTAATAATTCTGCAAAAAAGAGACTTGTTCTTTTTTCTTTTAAGGCCAAAAGAAGAAGCTAAGGCACTTACAAGCATTAGCTCCCTCTTGAGGCCTTTTTTTTTTCCTTTTTCAATATTTCCTCTCTTAAATCACACAAAAAAAAAGAAAGAAAAATGACTAAATGTTTGCTTCTTTGTTATAGAAGAATGGTTCATATGAATATGAAAAGGAAATTCATATGCAAATTTACAATTTTACAAAAATATTTGAATTCATTTTGGAATAAAATTCTTGCTTGTTGGTTAGGTAAGTCTATTAATTATAGACAATTGTCATATAAACAATCTTTTCCGACCACCACCACCATCACCGGGATGCCGTCTCCGCCGTCCGATGGAGGGTTTTCGGGGAATTTGGCATCCACATGTTGTTGTGATCATTCTAAGGATTCATCTGAGGATGTTGTTGCTTTGAAGATTAGTCTTTTGGGTGATAATCAAATTGGAAAGACAAGTTTCTTGGTAAGTTAATAACCTTTTCTTTTCCGCTCTTTTATATATTTTTATTCAGGTATCAGAGTCAAATTCATCTCTATTCTTTGATATATTCGATGTTGAGCCACTATGTTGTGTTTTTCATGCTCTAAATGTTTGATTTGGACGTGTGGAGTTAGAGTTAGATTCATCTTTATTCTTTGATGTATTCGATGTTGAACCTCTATGCTGTTCTAGATGTCCGATTTGGACGTGTGGGGTTAGAATCAGATTCATCTTCGTTCTTTGATGTATCCGATGTTGAACCTCTATTTTGTGCTTTTTCGCCCTTTAAATGTTAGGTTTAGGCATGTGGGGGTGTAAAGACGGAGCCAAAATTTAGATTTCATTGATGAGTTCAATTTTATAATATGATTTTAGAGAATTTTCATTTCATAAACTATTTTTTGTGGTTGAATTAAGTTCAAGATTCATTTTTTATCATAAAAAAAAAGAAGAAGAAATTTTCGATGAAATTGATTGAAAATTTACTAGAAACAAATCAAATTTCGATGAATTTCTGATCAGACATCCGTAATTTTTTTCCATCTTTTTTTATTAGTGTTATTAAAAATATTGGATTATTCCTCCATTTCTAATTTATGGTATTTGTAGTTTTCAATCATGATTTCTGACTTTTTTTTTACTTCTTTTTTAATTGAAGACAAAATATGTAGGAAAAGAGAAAGTAGATGAAGAATTGTCAACCAAAGGATTAAATCAAATGGACAAAACTTTGTGTGTGAGAGGGACAAGAATCTCATATAGCATGTGGGAAGTTAAAGGTATAAATATCCATTTTATTTTTATTTTTATTTTATTTTATATAAAACAGATAAAATGGTATCAAGAAAATATCAACTTAGATCTAAAACTATGACAACATGATAAAAAAAAAAATTCGAAAGAATTTTTGAGTCTATAGGTCACTGATTCGAGCTGTATAACTAGTCGCTAATACTTATTTTCATCACACTTTTTGGGATGCAGTCCTTTATATAATTCTATTAATGCGGAATGCTTTGTACATCAGACTGACTATTTTAATTTTCGAATGATTGCAGGTGATGTATCTGGCCCAACTCAAATTCCAATGGCTTGTAAGGACTCTGTAGCAATGTTTTTCATGTTTGATCTCACAAGTAGATGTACACTTAGTAGGTATGAGATTTGTTTCCCTCCAAGGAATTATGTTTAACGTTTAATTTATATTCACTGACGATATAATAAAAAAAATTATATTATTAATGTGATTTAATATGTTTTTTTTTTCATACAGTGTTCTTAGTTGGCATCAACAAGCACGTCAGTGGAATCAGACAGCAATTCCAGTAATGATAGGGACAAAGTTTGATGATTTTGTGAAATTGCCATTGGATCTTCAATGGACAATTGCAAGTCAGGTATATATATACATCATTCTCATTTTTTCTTTTTATTATTTAGGGATCTTAGCGTACGATCTGAATTGTTTTCCTCTTGATTTTGACTTTTAGCGCTTACAAAATCTATATTAGTAATTTCTTTGGGCCGGGTTGACAAGATTACTATACTTTGAGCTAATAACATAGTAATTAGAAACTAGAGGTAAAGGTGTCATCAGACGTTCAACAGGTAGTCTCACAATCGGGCACGCATCGGTTGTTTTTATCTGTCGCCTTCTTCGACTGCCTTGACACCTTAATATCAAGGAAACCCCCCCCCCCCCCCCCCCCCCCCAATTTCAATTACAAGTATTGCTTGAGAACTTCCTTATATATTCAATATTTTCATCATAATATTTTTCTCTTGCGGTTCATTTAAATATGTTCTAAAACACTATTTTCTTGAGTTAGTGGTCGATCAGAAGCACCCTCTCTATCCCATAAAAGTAATGGTAAAGTCAATGTATATCTTTAACACATTGACTGAGCCAGATTTCTATCTAAGGAGGGTCACAATTTAAAGAAGTAAAATCACGTAGAAACCAATAGATATTGATATGTTATATATACCTTCATAAAAAAAAAAAAAAACTTTTACCTAGCTAAATAATGTAATTTTCTGATAAAAGGGTGTCAACTGACACCTCTCAAGTGAATATGACTCTGCCACTGTTTTAACGTCTCCAGATGTCACATGTGAAACTACATTGAATATGTTATTGTTATTATATCGGTTTAATGCTTTTGATAGTGATACTTATTGTGTTATAATGTGTGATATTGAACAGGCAAGAGCATATGCAAAGGCACTAAATGCACCATTATTCTTCTCAAGTGCAACCTACAACATTAATGTGAATAAAATCTTCAAGTTTATAACAGCTAAGCTCTTCAATTTACCATGGTCATTGGAGAGAAATCTCACAATTGGTGAACCAATTATTGATTTTTAGGTTTTCTCTTATTTTTCTGTAATTAAAAAAAGAAAAAAAGAAGAAGAAGAATTTGCCTTTTTAATTTTTATTAATTGTAGATAGAGATATGAGAGAATCGAAAAAGAGTCAGAGAGAAAAAAATGAGGATTCACATAACCAACCGATCACTGGGAAAGTCTTTGAAACCAGTGAAAATTCGGGTTGTCTTCATATGACATTTTTATGCATTGGAGAAAATATTTTCATTTTCTTTGTCTCGTTTTATTTTGAAATTTAATAATGGTGTTGTATTTTGTTCGTTTTTACAAGCTATATAGTTAATTAGCAATATCTAGGAGTTTCTACCTAGCGATCAATGAAGTGAGATGAAAAGCATTGAAGATTTAAGTTCGGATCTCAACGATGTATTAAAGCAAGAAAAACGCTAGTTGATTTATTCACATGTTTACGCCTTTGTCATAGTTACTTGATGTATGTGTTGGTTCGGAGACAAGAAGGTAAGCAAGTAGTAAATGGAATAGTTTGAATCAATAGTCAATACTATTTCTAATGAGGACAGTTGATAATTGAATCCATTTTTTATCATTATTTTTATACAAAAAGAAGACGTAGCTCCAAATTATTCGGTGAAAAAAGGCATATGCCAAATGTTAAAACCACTCCTTAAGCTGCTAATACACCTAGTAAAGAGATTCAATCTTGAATGTAGCTTTACACAAATTCTAGTATATAAGTGGAGAATGGTGGAGAGACGGTCCATCATCCCGAGTTTCTAACGCTTTGATAGGTCTAAAGAATTGACTTCAAATGAATTTCTCGATCATAGAAAAAGTAAAGTGTCAGAAATTAACAAAGTTTTTTTTCTCTGAAGTGGAAATATTCCAGAGTTGAGCACAAATTAGCAAATACCTACATGCATGACTTCATGTTGCAATCTAGATTGATTTTTATTTTGCTATTTCATAATATGTAAAATTTAATTCGAATCAAAACAAGAATATGTAGGGCTAAGTGTTTTTCCTTTTTCAACCAAAACATTTGATCCGAGCATCCATCGTAAACAACCTCCTTGTGAAGGATAAGATTGCGTATACGCTATTCTTTCTAGATTGCACTCATGAAATTATACTGAATAATATTGTCGTTTCTCCAAGTTACATGTCACAAACGGAGGAGATTCAAAGAAACACTAACCAGGAGGATTCTATGTTTAATATGAGTGTTTTGGAACCTAAAATGTTACAAATAAATCAATTTGAGGGCAAACTAGATTCATCCCAAGTACACGAATTTACCTTGTTCATGTATTAGGAAATCAAAATACTAAGATGCTTTTGATCAAGAATTAGGGAATAGGAAACAACTTAGAGTTAAATCATGATACATGTGTTGGGTTCCTTCTTTAATTGGAGAGATTCTAGAAAAGTGCACCATTCACTAAGGCGGTGAAGTAGTATAAATAGAGGTAGAAGTTTTCCTTCCTAACTATCCACCGTCCAAGAGCAAACCTAGCAATCCAAGTGAAGTAAGAATACACCTGAGAGCTAGAGGTAGGACATCCACAAGCCAAAGTGAGGATATTTGTTGGTGAAAGTGTAAAGCTTAAGAAGTCTTAGTCCTTATGCTTGTAATCCATCTTAGAGTAAGATATCTTTTGTAAACATATTCTTGTAATCCTACTATTATTTTGTATAGTGTTGGAGAATTATTAACTCTTTGTACTCTTATTACTGTCGTAATTCCTAAAGTGTCTATCTTAACTTCATAAGCAGGAAAAGATCGAACTTTTTCAACAAGATGTACTAGAATATGTACACATACCAAGAATTTCTATATATACCTAGGTATGATAAGTCAAAATATAAGTTAATTTGGTGAAAGAATTTATTCCCCACTTTTTTGTCAAAGAGGATTTGACTAAGTAAGCAAGTAGAGAAAAGTAAAGAAGAATAATTTCCTTTATTTGTCTTTAAGAAAGAATTTGGGTGATTTAGAGTGATTCTTTATTCTTAATTTTCCAAACAATAGATAGTTCCAATGAAAAAAAAATGTATATTTGAGCTACTTAGGAAAATATAACATCAGATTAATCCTTTTCACATAATAAAAAAAAAAAAATTTTACATTTTTCTCAATAAATAAACAAACCCGCAAAATATTCATCTCATGAAAAGCTTAAAAAGAAAATGAAATCACATAGAGTTTTAACATATTTTTATACCATAACATTGCAAAAAGCAGATAAAACAATCTGCCAATTGCTACAAAGTTTTGAAACACTACAAACTCACAAAGACATAAAGAAAGTAAACCCTATTTTCTATATAGTTTTTCTTTTCATTTCTCTCTTTGGAATATTGCCACAAGAAGTCATTTCACGAACCTCTTTTACCTAAAACTAAAAAAAAAAAAACTCTTTTTTTTGTAGTAAAAGGATGAAAGGTGCGCTCTTGACTTCCTCTTTATTCCTTTATTCTTCTCTCCTGAAAAAAAAAAACATATATAACACTTTAGGATATTTTATTGATATATATATATATATACTGATCGCGTAATTATCTTTTTCATAGGTAAAATTATTGTCATAAAAGAACTTAGACTAGAGGAAATTAAGAAGGTACTTACAAGTTCATGGCTCAGGTAACAGAGCACCCTTGATCCTATCAACGGTGCAAGCAATCAAATTATTGACAGTAGTGATAGATGCCAACGAAATCTTAGCAGTTGGAACATAATCAACCAGAATCTGAAACGCGACGGTCAGGAGAGATCCACCAGGACCATTGTTATAAGCTCCTCTGCCATTTATGACCCCTGGTGGACCATCGGGGAGGATGGCGAAACCAGAGGGAAGAAGAGGTACGAAATCAGGTTCACCGCCATTCAACACAGTGTTCATTGCATTGACATCAGCTGGTGCATAGATCACATAGGATCCTGTTGGATCAGTGATGCTCTCTTGGAGGATTAGCATGTTGCTCTGGGTGGCATTCTCACTCTGCAATAGAGTCAGAAGCGCGCATTCAGGATTTAACGATCTCAAAATTGAATTTACCATTAAATATTTAGTAAAACACATATAGGAGTTTTTTCAAAAATAGCTTCTCTACCTCCACATCTTTTAATAATCACAGAATTTCAAACGACTTTCGATTAAATCAACTTTTTAATGAAGGAAGGAATAAAGGATAAGAGAGGACTTACATTAACTCTTAGTAAAGAAGTACAGTTGCCTGTGTCAATGCCATTAACAATATGAGCAATTTCTTGAACCATACCTCCATTGGACAGAATGTCCCACTGTAAAAAATAATTACATATTTAGAAATTACATAAAAACTTAGAAAAATCAACGTATCGTCTAAATAATGCAGTTTATTATGTAAAGGTAACTTCTAAATTTGGGAGTCAAGTCAATGTATATAACTTAAACTCTTTTTTTTACTCTCTCTCGTTATTACCTCGTTTCGTGTGTTCTCATCACGGAGGAAATCAAACACGATTTTCGGAGAAACTGGTAGCCAGAAAGAAGTAGCAGCACTTAGTATAATGCCAGATGGTCTTCCAGGATCATTAACACTTTTCCTAGTCATAATTCTAACCATTTCATCAGTGCCATTTCCTGCTGATAAGGTTGTCCAATTATTACCAGCAGTAGCACTCACTCCAGAGGTAAAACTATTAACCATCCTCTCTGCTAGTTTCAACATACTGCTTCTGCTTTCTTGAGTTGACAACACTGCATCACCAACAACAAATAAGTAACGTGCCGTCTATCTCAATTTGTGTGACATAGTTTGAATCGACGTAGTAGTAAATGAGTCTAAAAGCTTCTTGTTAAAGGTGAAACATGTAATTCTTTTTGTGTGTGTGTCACGTAAATTGAAACAGAGTTAGTTACGTACCTATGTTGGAAAAGTCATTGGTTGGAAGAGGTGTAGCCATAACACTTACAAGACGTTGACATTGTCTATCAAGTGTAGCAAGCCAACGTTTTGCACCAAATGCAAGACCAGAACTCACAAAAGGCTTGTAAATGTGGTGAAGTCCACTATCATCAACTTCCACATGTTCAACCCATGTCACCTAAAAAAGAAAATAAAATGAAATAAAATATGTTAATTAATAACCACTTTTCACCTAGTCGATTTTCTGAAGTTTCGAATTTCACATATGAAACTCCCAAAGTAAGACTGTAAAGTGATGAGTAAACGTTATTTACCTTAGAGTAGCCATTTGGCATCTCTTCAATGATGCATCCAGAGGGCCTTTTTCGATATCTAGTAGGTGGGCCAGCGCGTAAATGGTCCAATGAGACGTCGACAATTGCCCATGTTCCATCAACTCTTTGTTTGCAATACCTAGCAAAGTAGCATTCTCTAGTTGGAACTTGTGGAGATGCCACTTGAGTTTCTGCTAATATCTGTAAAATAAACATGAAATATTTTTAAATTTTATATACATATATATATACTGATCGTGTAAAGAATTTTTTACGATGATTAATGACACAGTATTTATTACCACTTGTATAGCTCCATTGGAGTGTCCTGCTACTCCATTTGATAGCACATCAATAGTTGAAGCCCTTGAGACAATGCCAGAGAACATACTAGACCAATGCTTCTGGAGATCACAAGAGAAACACACACACAAAAAAGGTAAATATTAAGTCGAAAACAACTTCTATATCCCACATAGACGATTTAATTACTAAAGGAAAAAAGGCAATTTTATCTGAAACATCAACAAGCACACGCGGCAAAATGATCTCCTAAGACAAGCTACAATTTAAATATAAGTAAATAATCCTATATAAAGTTCTCTTGCTCAGGGTCTATCCAAAACATACTATCGACCCTGCAAATTAAAAGTAGGGGTAAGATATGCATACACGACACTCATCATCATCCTCCAGACGTTACTTGTGGAATATACTTAATATGTTTTTGTGTTAATTTTTCATCTAAACCTAAACCTAAACTTTTACTCTACTTAATTGTGAGTTATGTCATGGGCTCGACCGCAAGGGTCTATTGTGCGCAATCTTTCCTTACATTTCTGCCAGGGGTTGTTTCCAAAGCTTGAACAATTTCTGGCAGAAACGCAATAAGGAAAGGCTACTATACATATACAATTAGTAATATTTACACTCAATATTTATAACATAAATCTATCAATTATTAATTAAACATTAAAAAAAAAGACCTTACCACATCCATGAGGATCTCCACAAGTGTTCCATGGTTCATTATAACAACAGTAGTTTCCCTTGAAGCCTCAGTGCTAAATCCAATAGGTCTAGGTCCAATTCCCCTTGGAAAGCTCCTAAAATATTCCTCAACATTCAACAAACTTGTTCCATTGTCCATGCTAGGGAGCCAAAGTGGTTCTTGCAAATGTGCCATTTGAACAAATTCCTCCATAGAAGCTAGACAAAGTTCAATGATAAATGGCTTTTCAATTTCACTAATTGGTCCATGAATTATTGGAACAGCCTCAAAGCCAACATCTCCATTGTTATATCCCTCTCCATTGACGCGTTGTGGCGTCGAGTATTGAGGAAGATCAACTCCAATAAAATCAGCATTGGGGAGGTTTGGAAGTAAAGGTTTTCCAACATATTTCCCAGCAGTAGATGAGATGCGCTCGATCTATAATATATACATAAAAAAAGTAAAACTTTATAATATGATAACCAAATTCAATTTATTATTATGTATGTATATTGATATAATAAAAGAATTTTATACTATTGATGTATTTAAACTTGTTACTAATGTCATTTTAGATGACTTGATATTATAAAACGTATTCGTTCTATCAGTATATAAAAATTAAACTTATATTTTTATTTATACATTGCCATGTCATCTTATAGGCAAGTATAGTTGACTATATGTCCATCTTAGATGATCCAAATGTCCTCATATATTTATGTTTTAAAAAAATTCAAAATATTAAAGAAATTTTACATATAAAACAAAAAAAGATGAAAATATAAATAGAAAAATAATTTTATAATATATTTTAGGAAATAAATTTTGTAAGATATAAAAGATAGTAGTGATAAAATCATACAAGATTTAATCAAACCAAGAATGCATTATAAGCTGTAAAATCATAAGTTGGGATTGACGAACAGAGACGTTGTGTCAATAGTTTTAAAAAATTGACTGAATCGACCGAACCATTGACACTTTTATGGTTGAATTTGAGATTTTTTTTAACATTTATCAGACACATAACTAATTAATATTTTTTTTAGTATTACCTCTTCTTTGAGTCTTGCATTTTCCAACCTTAATTGGCGTTCATCATAGGACATTTCACCATTCATATTGACACGTTGGCCACCACAAGAAGGGCATAATGCATTGCCTAAAGCTTCTTTGTATCTTAGCAATTCTGCCTTCATCTTCTCATTTTCCACACGTAGATGTGTGTTTTCATGCCTCTCATGTTGATTCTACACATCAAAAAAAAAAAAAAAACAAGAATTAATTTCAAATAGTATATATAGGGGCGGAGTTAGGGTATCGTAAGAGATTCACGTCAAAAAATTTCTTAGAAGTGGAGTTTGCTACTATCATAGATAAGAGTGACAGAATTGATAGAGCAAAATCTAATTCCCTAGCTAGGTTTGAATGGAAAGAAGAACTGCAGCTCGATTTGAGACGAAATCTTAGAATAGCTCTAGGGCATCGTATTCAGGGGATACACACTCAGCTCGCTTAGGATTCTGTCTTAAATCAGTTGGTAACTTTCTGAGCTTTAGTGCTCATATATATATATATATATATATATATATATGTAGATCAAATTGTTATTTTTATATATCTATAATAGATGTTGTATCTCCTTAATATCACCTCTAACTCTATCACCGTTAATGTGTGTGTGTGTTTGACATGTATACTATCTGAAAAAAAGTAAATAATAAATCTGATTGACTATTATGTTAAAATCCCAAAAGGTGAGAAAATTACTTACTTAAAATGAAATTATTTTCAAAAAATAAACGAGTCATTTTTTTTCTTCTGAGACAGACTAAAAAAAAAGAAGTATCATCATGATAAATATCACAAAGTAAATATATGAGACTACGCATCCAAATGTAGTTTACCTTCATTTGAGTTCTCTTGTTTTGGAACCAAAACTTGACTTGCAAAGGCTCCAACCCTAATGCAACACTTAAATCCTTCCTTTGCTTGTCATCTGGATGCGGACATTCCTTGAAGAATCTAAACACACACACAAGGAGAGATTCAAGTCGTGAATCTTGTTATATTGTCAGTGTATATAATAATTCTTAATTCTCGTAGATTCAGACTTACGCTTCTAGTTCTTGAATTTGATGTTGAGTATGGCGATGATAGCGCTTTCTCTTCCTATTGGCATTGACATCTTCTTCCTGTTCATCTTGTTGATTAGCATCTTCGAATTCTTGAACCATTTCAGTTTCAGATGTGTTGGATACATTGTCCATTGAATTAGGTTGAGTATCCACCATGTTACTGGACTGTAATAACACAAATTAAATTTTAAAAAAATTAAACTAAAAATCTTGAAAATGTTTTATGTTTTTATTTTTGTTAAAAGAAAGTGAAGAAATAATACTAGAAATATAAATAAATTTTTACAAGAATACATGGGAAAGGGACATGTGTCTTTTTCTTTGACAAAAAAAATTTATTTAATTAGTTTGACTTGATATAAAAAAAAACAACAATGAAAATGTTTGGAATTTAGTCAACTATTTATTGACCGATACATATAAAATAAAATAAAACAAGTCCTTTTGACATAGTTTTCAAGTTTCGAGAAGAATTTTTCACTCAAAATGTAAAAATTATTTATATAGTTGAATGTTATTTTGTTTGTGTCTATCTGTATTTGTCCAATATATTATAAATTAACTATTTAATATTAATAGTTAAAAATTAAGAGATAATAATTTGTCATTTTGTGTTTATTTTATCCTTTTTATTGAATACTATTCATTTTCAAAAAATATTTTAGATAACGTATAATTAATAAGGATAATATAACAAAATTATTTATTTCATTATTTTTTAAGACATATACTAATCAAACATAGACAAAATAAAACTAGACGAAGGGAGTAGTTTTTCAAAACATTAAAAAGGGGCAACATTATTTTTTGCGATCATAGACACTTCTTTTATTTTAATCTGTATGAATTTAAGAGGAAAAAAAATTGACTAATCGATATTAAACATGTCATGACATTCATTTTAAGAAATGTAATTTATACTTTTGATATATATCAATAAATTAAATTAAGAAAAACACTTTTTTACCTGACCAAGCGGAAATCCAGTATCATTTCCGTCATTTTCAACCAATGACGGCATCTTTCTTGCCGGATGGGAACTTCTAGCCGGCATTTTCCACTCTCCAAACCCTGAAACGATAAATTAATTAAGAAAGTCAACGAAAAAGTCGTTACAAAAAAATGTCAGTTTTTTGGTAAAAATGTTAAATCAATTATAATTCGAACGAGAAGCGACTGTTCCACGAACACTGTGAACATGAAATACTTTGTAAAATGTGCCAAAGAACAAAAGATGACAAAATTTGAGAATGAGAATATAGGATTTTAATAAAAATTTTAAAAAAAGAAAAAAAAGTGTAAGGTAGATTTGACTAAACTTTTATTGCCATTAAAATGAATGTAGATGTCTCTATAAGAGAATCTCCAAAGGAAGAAAAAAAGACAGTTCGATGCAAATATTAAAAAAAAAAAAGATCTAAAAATTAACTCCTAGGAAAATTTTGAGCAATTCAACAAAGTCTTTACTCATGTCATTCCTCTTTTTTAATCCCAATTATTTTTTTGGTACACATATAGGTAGGGATTTTTGTCAAATTCTGTATCGTTTAGTTGTTTCATGATTTTAAAAAATTGATATATACATACACAGATCATCGACCTACCGTAAATTCCTAAGTGAAACATAAAAATTATAATGAGATCGATCGATGATACAAGTAGCCATATGAGTAAGTGTGTGTATATAGCATGTGTGGCAATTAATTAAAAAAACAAGCACGATGACTCAAAAAGTCGATTTAAATGCATCTATAACAACAATAACTATACTTCAGTCTCAAATAATTGGGGTTGGTTGATTGAATGCATCTAAAAGGAGAAAAAATTGAAAGAAATGACTTTGTTGGTTCTATATACCTACTCTAGTGAAGTGAATTGAAGCTCTTCCTTTCTAATTGAACCTTAACAAAGAAGAGCTTTTGAGATGTTGTGTGTGGAGAGTGAAATAGAGAGGGGTCTTATTTATAGTGGACAAGTCAATATTTGGACATGAACAAACTTTGACCATATATTTAAATGGACAAATTGAAGATGAAAATATTTGTGTTTTTCCCTCATGTGGAGAAAAAAGGGGAATTTTGAGAATTGGAGGAGAAAACTATTTGAAGAAGAAAAAAAAAATTGAGGAAAAGGGGAGTAATTGCAAGGTGAAGTAGAGATGGTGAAGTTGCATTAAATGTAGTGGGGGTATTATTGTAATTGTCACAACCCTTGAGGGGTGGTGGTGGGGGGTGGGGGGTTCAAGAAAAAGTAAGGAGAGTGTGTACGTATATCTGAGTTGACGCGCTGAGGCGTAATAAGAATTTGAAGTTTATTAGATTCAGAATTTGAGTCAACATTTTACGTTACTTGATTTTGAATTAATAATTTGTATATTTTCAAATGAATTTTTAAAAATAGGTAAAGAAAAAAAAATGGATCATAGATAAGGAGTTTGATCAAACATGCAAGGTTTGACTAATATGAAAAATATAGCTAAAAAACTTGTGGGAGTTAGAAATTTTTAATTGGAGTGCTAAATATGTTGTTAAATAATTTTAAAAAATTATTTTTATTTACAAATAAATTAGAAATAAATTATTAAAATATTAATTCTTCTTAATTATGAATAATTTATTGACAAATCAACTAAGAATTTCATAGTTAATTTCTATTTTTGGTGTACCTATTTACCTTTCACTCTATTTTCATGAATTGTGAAAACAAGAATATACATGTTTATGTCTATGGGTGGATGTTGTTTAGTAGTCGATTCCATATTTTTAAATTTTAAATTTTTTATATTTAAAAGTAAATAATTGCAAATATATTGGCCATATATTGCAATTCATAGAGATAATTGGTCAAGCTTTATGATTTGAAAGAGCCTAAAAAACCATGTGAAACTCAATTTTTGTAATCCATGCATCCAATTAAAATAATCGAGTGAAGTAATGAAAGACGTTGACTATGCACGTGCACAGAAAACGCGTAAAAGAGCTTGTAAAAATGCATGAAATTCAATTTTGTAATCTTTGCATTCAGTTCAAACTAATCAGGTGTAGTGAAAGAGATTGACTATGCACGTGTAACTTGATTGACTATGCACGTGTAAAAGAAATTGACTACGCACGAGCGAAGTAGTCAAAGAGTTTGACTATCCACGTGCGAATCATCTAAAAGATCCTAAACAAGAGCTGAAATATAATTATTGTAATCCGTGCATTTAGTTCAAACTAATCATATGAAGTAGTTAAAGAAATTAAGTGTGCACGTGTAACTCGATTGATTATGCACTTGTATATGAGACTAACTATGTAAGGTACGTAGTAAAAGAAATTGACCATACATGTATAAATCGTGTGAAGGATCTTGAACAAGTATGTGAAATTAATTTTTGTAATGCATACATTCAATTCAAATTGATCGAGTGAAGTAGTGAAAGCGATTAAATATGCATGTGTAATTCGATTGACTATGCACTTGTAAAAAAGATTTACCACATATTTATGGGTAGATTAGTGAATGAGATTGACTATGCATGTGTGAAAGAATAAACAAGCTCATGAAATTCAACTTCTATAATATGTGCATGTAGTTCAAACTAATAAGGTGAAGCGAAAAAGATCAAGTATGCACATATATTTTGATTGATTATGCACGTATAACTCAATTGACGATACACACATAAAAGAAATTGACTATGTATGAGTAAAGTAGTGAAAGTAATTGACTATGCAAGTGTAAATAGTGTAAAAGAGCCTAAATAAATGTGTGAATGTAACAGTCGCACACCTTTAAAAGTGTCACTAGTAGACAAGGTCTGCGCTGCTTACTTGTATACTCAGCATCTCTCTTGTGTTTGTTCAATGTGAACTTTTTATATTAAGAAGGGTTCTCACATACACCCCATGTATGGGACTCAACGTCTTTGTTGAGGTTTGTCCCACTGCATGTGATTTGCCTAGACTCAGCAATGAGATTTGCCATGTCTTACCAGGATTTTCCTAAACTAAGTTGAATTCTGACCCACATTGACAAGGCTTACACAGGAGTGGTTCTAATACCATCTGTAACAGCCCAGCCCAGTCCGTTAGTGATATACCCGCTTTGGACCTAGGCCGGCCTAACTTTAAAGCACGTCACTAATAGGTAAGGTCTTCTTACTTATATATCTAACATCTCTTATGCGTTTTACCGATTTAGGATTTATTATCTTAGAAATGATTGTTATGGTGAAATTCAATTTTGTAATCCATGCATTCAATGTAAACTAATTAGGTGAAGTAATGAAAGATATTGAATTCAAGCTAATTGAGTGATGCACGTACTAAAAGAGATTATCATGTATAACTCAATTTTTCTAATTGCACATACGATCCAAACTAATCAAATAACCTACATAGTAAAGGAAATTAAGTATGATGTTAAATTAGTCATTTAAATATTCATCAATCGCGCTTGCATCAAAATAATTGGAGCAGCTGAAGAAATAATTAATAGAAACGACATAGCAAAATCAAGCAGATGAAGTAGACATGTTAATTGACAGTTGTTTTTAAGAAAAAAATATAGGGGTAATATTGTAAATTCATAACTGCAGTAGCTGAGAAATAATTAATAGAAATACAATAACAACAACATACCTGGTGGGACCCCACAAGTGGGGTCTGGGGATGGTAGAATATACGCAGACCTTACCACTACCTCATAAAAGTAGAGTGTTGTTTCCTTGGAACCCTCGTCTCTACAACCCAAAAGCAGAATAAACTAGATATGATCAAAAGGAAAGGAAAAGAAAGGAATAAAATTAAAAGAGCGACTACTAATGATAACACAGATACAGACAAATTTAACACATATAATACGGATAAATATAACACATGATATACGAACTCGACAAAACTTATTGCCCTACAATACCCCACGGTTAGACATCAACCTAACCCTGCTAACCTATTAACCTTCTACTATAAGTCGCGACCTCCACTCCTTCCTATTTAAAGTCATGTCCTCGGTGAGATCAAGTTTCACCATCTGAAGTAGATATGTCAATTGATAGCTATCTACTTAAACAAGCATGTCGACTATGACGTACCTACTTCAAGACGCTTCTATATAGTAGTAAAATAATATGGCTAAGAATTTGATATTTATAGACATTAGACAGTATTTATTTATTTTTTTAATTATAGAAACTGCACTATAAAGAAAGTCATTAATGCAACTCATATGAAAACTTATGATTATTACTTCTTTAATTTCTCCAGAAGTTCATTGAATATATTAAGATGTTTAGCATTTTGATAAAGAGCATCTATAATTAAATTAGAAGTTTTAATTACAATAAATAATAACTACCTTTCGTCTCAAATTTATCATGATTTCTAATAATTCTTTTCTCGCAAATTAATTATGCAATTTAGAATTTCACTATAAAACTACCTTATTTTTTTCTTATTTTATTGTAAAATATTTAATGAAAAGAGATTAATTATTAAGACATAAATGAGGTAATAATAGCTAAAAATCCTCATAATCAATGAAAAATACGACGGATAATTTAAGACATACTACACACCTTATTAAAAAAATTATTTTACTAGCATCAATTATAAATAATATTTACCAGCATCAATTACAGGTAAAATATTTTACTAGCATTAATTATAGATAATATTTACTAGCATCAATTATAGATAATATTTACTAGCATCTATTCACATTGACGTGTCTCCTGGAAATAACATGCAGAAAATAATTTACCCATTTTAAAATAAGTAAAGTTTCAGATAATTAAAAATATATCTTTGTTTCTTCTAATTTTACCCTTATTTTGAAAAATGAATATTTATGTGATAAAAAAATTATACTCCATATTAAATAAGTAAATATTATTTAATTATGTGAGTCAGCAAAAGCGTTTTTTTCCTTTCAGAGAGTGACTAATTAGTTTTTTTAAAATTTGTGTTCAGACTAAAAACATCACTTATTATGTAACGGAAAGAGTAATACTTAACATTAATTATATATTTATTTCCCAAAATCATTTTTCAAAAATCTAAAAATTAAACATCAATTATCATATTATCGTGGTTAAATATTCATATATCAATTACTACTCCCTCCGTCTCATTTTATGTGACATTTTTTAATTGACGATATTTAAGAAAAAAAAGACTTTTAAAATTTCTGGTCCAAAATTATTTTTAGATATTTGTGTGGCTGAGAATAATTTCATTAAAGGTAAAACCTAGAATTTTAAAATTAAATTGTTTCCAATTAGAGTAAAGTGATATTTTTTTGGGGCGGAAAGGAAAGCGTGCCACATAAAATGAAATTATTTCTCAAATTACATGTAACGTATAGATCAAACAAAACGGTTTCACTTTTCTAAGTCAGATTAACTAAACTTCAAACTTAAATTGAAGTAGCTAAATTAATATTCAAAAAGTAAAATTTAGATAGTTGAAAACTACACAAAAAAATATTATAAGTTGCATGGTAAAAAAATCTTAAAATATTGGTCAAAATTCATGTAGTTTTCCCTCGATAAGTCATGAAATAATGACAAGTAAAAATAAACGGAGAGGGAGCACTTAGCTATTGATTTATCAAAATTGTCCCTATGCAATTAGAGTTTTTTTTTTTTTTAATCCAAAAAATTGTCAAAAAGTCAAATTAGTTATTTTGTTGTTGTTGGTTAAAAGTTAAAAGTTAAAACTTAAAACTTAAAAGTCATTAGTCAAAGTTAATCAAGTGTCTTTGCATGCAATGTTCAACCTCGAAATATGTGCAAATATAATTCCAAAACCCCCAACCATCTCCAAACTCCATTTTTAAAATGTAACTTAAAGCATTAATTTTTTTCTTTGGCTTTAAATCTTAGAGATAAGTTTGCAAAGAAAATGGTTAGAAAAAAGACAGAAAAAATTAGTTGTGAGTTGATGACTTCTTAACAAAATTATTTGACTATTGACTCAATTTATTAATTAAATTAGATAATTTTTGGTTGAGAAATTGTTTTTTAGCATGAGGTCACTATGGCATCACCATGACATAATTTTTTCTTTGAAGAAACAAGAAAAATATTTTTCGCAAAAATAATTACTTAGTTTTTGATATTCGATAAGTAAATAAAAATATATATACATATTATTTTCAAATATTTATATATAATATATGCAAAGATGATTGAGAGGACAGAGATAATTTATGTGTTATGTCATTCATAAAACTTTATTTTTCATACTTCAATCACTAAATTTATTATTTTTCTAAAGATATTATTCAAAAAAAAATCAATCAATTAAATAAGAAGAAATTATTATCAAAAATATTATAATTAGCCAAATATAAAATAAAATAAATTATATCTCGTAATTTCTCTTCTAAATTAATTTTAAATAAATAAATTACAAGATCTAATAGGACTTTAAATAAGTTACTAGATAGAAATTAAATATCCTTCACTTGGTCACAAATACTTTAGGGAAAAGGGTAAAAAATACACTTAATTCTTTTGAAAATGAGTTTGGGTTAATAGGTATGATTGTAAATGAAATTGGGTCTAATTACATATGGACTAAATAAGAATAATGCCACATATTTAATTTTAAAAAAAATCATCTATGCCACATCAAATTATGTTAAAAGGAGGGGTAATTTTAGGCTTGGATTTAACACTAAGGGCATTTTTTATTCGGATGGAAGGGTATTTTTAAGCTATTTGTAATTTGTTAAGGACATTTTTTTTTACCATTTTCCCCAATACTTTATTGTCCAACGGTTTAGATATTTGGCTTTTACCCAAGAAACTCAGGTTCAATTTTGGGTAACAATTTTTTTTTTACTAAGTTATCCTTATTCAACAAAAATAGATTAACTATTTCTTTCTTAAACACCATGCGTTCTACTTTGATACTCACTTTATTTCTTTTTAGTCGTCATGATTTTCTTTTTGAAAATCAAACGAGATAAACCTTTTTAAAAAAATATAATTTTTAGCACTTCTTATATAATTTTTTGAATATCTAAATTTTTATTTTAAAATATTAGATTATTTAATCTAATTTTGCTTTGAGATCTAGTCAAATTGACTCTTGAAAAGCTTAACATGACAATTTAAAAGTGTTGAATTTATAACTTCACAAGACTAATGTAAAGTAATATGTTTTTCAAGTTTTTTTTTTTTATGAAAATATTTTCTTGAAAGAATTAGTAAATTTTTCACCTATTCTGTAACATTTGGAAAGTTTAGAAAATATTAATCAACATGAAATTTTAATTATGGAACTTTTTTTTTAAAAAAATAATGTGGCCACATGCCTTTTTATTAAAAGCAATCTATGCAATCAAAAAGGGAAAACAAAATCTTATTTAGAAAGCGATAGAAATAATAATTCTAATTTATCAATCGAAAATGGCTAATATAATTTCAAACAGTACGGAATTTCAATTATGGAACTATTTTTTTTTATAAAAAAAGAAGCTTGTTTGATCATAAGGATAATAGTTCTTTTTAGATCAAATGTGGTCGGATTAGAGATTACCTGCTATTGGAAATGGTATAGTCAGAAGGAGACAAGCTAGTCGTCCGGTAGCACATGAGCGCATCTGTTGTGGGTACAGAGATGACGAGGGGTGCTAATCCATCCACCCAACCCAATAGATTAGGGGTAGGCCGATCATATGTTCAAATCTGCAAGCCCTCCTCAATTCTTTTGTGTTTATTCTTGTGATCGTACTTCCTAAGCGAGATACTTAACACGCGAATCGCACTGCACAAATTGTTGCACGCATCACCTTGTATCTATCACTTACAACTAGGATTACTAGGATATCTAATCTCAATCCCTTCCCTAGCTTTTGTTTCTCAGTTTCAGTAACAGTTTATTAGATTGCTTTCATTGTGTGAGTGTGAATCGATAGTGTGAAACTAGCTCTGATGTGATGACTTTTTTACTTTTTCTTTTTTTATAAAGGATATAAAAGAGTTGATCATGGTCGAGGTAAATGAATTTAAAAATTTATACTCGTATTGTATGGCAACGTGTCATTGTATTAAAAGCAATTTACGTTATCAAAATGGAAAATAAAATCCTACTTAAAAAGCGAGAGAAATAAGAATCTTAATTTAGCAATTAAAAAAATGGTGATCCAATTTTTGAGAAAGAGATAGACATACAAACTTTAGTCTTACAAGTAAAAATGATTATTCAACTTCTGTCATGTCCCGAGTCTACACCTTAGACGTGGTCGACACTTGAAAATCACTTCTTGCCCCAAGTGAATCACTTGACCCTGCTACTTTACTCAGCCAAAGACTTAAGTAATAAAGGATAGGTAGAATTAAGCACACCTACTATATCAAAGTCTCAAATCATAATAAGTAAACTACTTGAGAAGTTAACAATCTGAAAGAGATACTGAGAAGTTAACAATCTGATTTGAGAAGTTAACAATCTGAAAGAGATACTGAGAAGTTAACTGTCACGCCCCAAAAGGGTACCCCTGGCGTGGCTGGCACTTAGAGACTATTACTAGCCCCCAAGCGAACCACTAGGCCTCATCACATTCGTTCAATCACATTCTAATAGCGGAAGACATCATTGATAAAAATTACTTGATGAAAACAATGACAAAATAATAATTCAAGGCCAAAGGCCAAACAATCTATCCATCAGCTAAGTAAGATTAGTGTGAAAGAAACTAATCAATAATAACATCTAATCACGACTCAACAGTCTAGTTTATGAAGCCTTTATTCATTGACAAGGTGGTGCCAATAACAGACTCATGGCTACCTCAAAATAGAACAAAATAAGTCTAAACTCAAATCTAGAAAAGAACATGATATTCTCCGAAAGTAGGAAAAGACTCACCAATCAGCTGAAAGCAATAGGTCTCCAACGGGGAGCCTGTTGATAACGCTAGTACCTGTCTCTGCATCATGAAAAGATGCAAGTCCAAATGGATGTCATTATGTGAAATGTACAAATATGTAAAATGGAAGAAATAAACATGTAAATGAAGAATAACAGCATTTCAATTAGCTCAACTTAAGAAGTAAGAAACTCAATCAGCAGGTCAAAAGTCTGAAGTAAAAATGCAATTTAGACAATGACCACTCATCTACCATCTATGTCCAATCCAATCAGAGTACTATCAAGGCCTATTTGGGAGGTTCTCTAACTGACAACCATCACCTATGAGCCGGTGATGATACAACGAAGCAATATTGTTGCCAAATTCATCCAATACCTTGCCAGGGTATGAGATATCCCATTACTGGATCCAAAATCATTAACATCAAGTCCTTTTTTTGGGACAATAGGAAACATCCAATTTTTACGAATCCTCTCCTACGCCTACTACATACTTATTGAGTTCGAGTTGGAATTACTCTTACTCAATTTTGTGCTCAATACTCCTCCTAAGACTCAATATGCTCATACGACATCAACCCTATGGTTAACTCATTCATCTAGTCTCATTGGACATTTGTCAACTCAATTCATCACATCAACTATCAACTCTCTGGTTACATCCTTTTAAAGTTCAGCTCTTGACTCATAAAGATTTTATCATGTATCATTCTAACTCATAGCATTCAGTAAGCAAAAGTAGAGTTAAAGCATTTAGGGACTCCATAGACTCTCTAGGCTCAAATTATACTCACGCATACCCATTTAAGTGAAATATGTAAAAATAACAAAAATTCATGCTAGGGTTCATGTAGTAATGCAAAATCATCTATTTCAAGTATTTAATTCATAAAAACAGTAATTTATGCAAAATTATATAGAAATACATTAGAACTTAAGAAAAATCTTCGAGAAACATTCATGGAAGACTCAATTCACACATAACTCCATCAATTCAGGTTATGGGGTACATGGAAGAATATAATTCATGTTTTGGTTAGCCTTACATACCTAGAAGTTTTGAATCTTGAAACAGCTTAGGGGAATTCACAAGATTATCTTCAAACCCTAGTCTTTCTCTCCCCTGAAACTTTGCTCTAAGTTGGAGAGGGTGTTTTTAGCGTAAAAAGGTTAAACTGACTTGTTTAGAGATTTATTTAGGTGTAAAAATGTCAGGTTTTGGCTTTGAAAGGTTGGGAAAAAGACCAAAATAACCTTTCTTAAAAAGCCGTTAAAGTTATTCACGGGCCCATCTACGGCCTGTAGAAACTTCCACGGCCGGTAGGGACCCTTCAGTAAACTTTTGGGCAAATTTCGAGGTCACTGGAACAATTCCACGAGTTGGTCCGTTAAATCTGAGAGCAAAAAATAGATTTTCAGGAATTTTTTTCACGAGTTAGCAGATGGGTCGTACTTTAAACCACGACCCCTAATAGATTTCGTAGCTACACTCTACATCTAGTAGTCTCCAGTAAAACAACCATAATTTTTAACTCTGAACGCTAAATGAGGTGAAAACAGTTGCGTTGAAAAACGAATTTAAAGACCTTTCATTTGGTAGGTCATGGGCCACCTAATTATTTGTGTGCTAAGAGTTATGATCATTTAAAATTGACCTCTTATATAATCTAACACTAGAAACTCAATTTATAAGAAAGTTTTGAACTCGGCTAAGTACTAAAGGTCTCTTATGACCTGAATTCACTTCCCATATGTAAGAATAAGTCTTAAAACATAGGTGCATGTAAGAAAAGAGCTATGGGAGTGTCACATTAACAATTTGAGAAGTTAAGTAATAAAGGATAGGTCATAACTTTTTACACGGAACTCCAAATGAGGTGAAATTGGTGGCGTTGGAAAGCTAATTCAAAGAACTTTCATTTGGTAGGTCATATGCCACCTAATTCCTTGTGTGCTAAAAGTCAGACCCATTTAAAGTTGACTTTTGTATAATCTAATGCGAGATGGGAAAAGTTTGAACTCGACTAAGTATTAAAGGTCTCTTATCACTCTAATACACTTCTAATATTCTTCCCACCTATAAGAATGAGGCTTAAAATAAGGTACATGTAAGGCATCACTAAATTCAAACTTATGTATTTACGATAAAAAATTTGGATCCTAAAAATGGAGTTGTGGGGTGTTACACTTTTGTGTCAATCAAAGTGACAATGAACTTTATATCTAATGCGTAGATGATCCATTTTTTGCTATGTAATTTGATTTAGGTATTTTCGTTGTAGTTAAAAAGTCTAATATGTAGATGACCCCTATATAATTTAATTTAGGTACCTTCATTGTCTTTTTTTTTTTTTCGAAAGGGATGAAATGAGGTGTGAGGAAAAGACAAATACTGTAAAATTTTAGTTATGGAACTATTTTTAAAAATAATAAAAATAATAATGTTGTCACATGCTATTTTATACGTAGCAATTTGCGTTATCAAGTATTTTGGCCATCATAGTGATGATGAACTTGAATGTAATTGAAGATCGAGCATGTAATTTGTAGATGGCTTATTTTTGTCATGTAATTTGAAATTATATGAAAAATGTTATAATTTTTTTTTTTTTTGAAATAACAAACAAACACTTAAGTTTCTTCGTGATAAATTTTAAATACATGCATCACGCAATTTAATAAGGATTTTAGTCGTATTAATTCCTTTTAAATCAATTAAAAAGAATAGATATATTTTTATACTTGATAATAATTTAACTTTAGATTTTTTACTTTAAATAAAATAATTTATATCAGCATAACTTTATATATGACTCGATATAGACCATAAAATTTGAAAATACTTTTTCAACATAGAATTTTATACTCAATATCAAATATAAATTAATATAAATACATTATCTGTAGAAAAAGGGTCACACATCCGTTATCGTCCAGCGGTTAGGATATCTGGCTTTCACCCAGGAGACCCGGGTTCGATTCCCGGTAACGGAATTTTTTTCCCTTTTTTTTTTTTTTTCAATTTCTCATAAAAAATAATTTGGCATAAAAAAAAAAAATCAATAGAAATTATTACCTCCTTTCACATGAAGTCACTATGAGAAGTAGAGGTAGACCGAAGAAGTATTGGGGACTGGGGAGAGATGATTAGACAGGATATGACGAGATAGGAAGAAGTGGAGGTCGCAAATTAGAGTAGAAGGTTAATAGGTTAGCAGGGTTAGGCTGATGTCTAGCCGTAGGGTATTGTAGGGCAGTAGGTTTTGTCGAGTCCATGTATTATATGGTGTCTTTATCTGTATCATATGTGCTAAATTTATTGTATTTACATATTATCATGTGTTTTTCATTAGTAGTCGTTCTTCCTATGTATTTCTTTTCCTTTCCGTTTCGTCATATCTAGTATTTTGCTTATGGGTTGTTGAGACGAGGGTTCCCAGGAAACAATCTCTCTACTTCTATGAGGTAGCGGTAAAGTCTGCATACATTCTACCCTCCCCAGACCCCACTTGTGGAATTCCACTAGGTATGTTGTTGTACACGACAATAAAAAAGGAATAACAATAATTTCTTTTAACAAAATTATGAATCCTTAGCTTAAAAGGCATATTTTTCGTCATATTAAAAATGAAGCTACAAATTTATTTTTCATCGTATTAAAAAGGGAAAAGGGTAAAAAAATATCCTTAAACTACATGAAAGGAACAAAAATACCCTTGGTTTATATTTTGATTCAAAAATGCCCTTACCTTTAATACTTTGATCCAAAAATGCCTTATTGTTACCAAATGGTCAGAAATGCCCTTCTTCAAATAAATTTAAATATATTGTGTTCCTAATAAAAATATTATTTTTAAAGAATCCTTTTCTTGTTTTTTTTTTAAATCACCTTTTAATAATGTGAGAAAATAATTTTTTTCGTTAATCTCATTTTATCAATTAAAATAGAACACCGAACCCCTATAACAAATAATATATGTCATAAATATAAGATTATAGTAAATCCAACATTAATTTTTATTTAGATAACGATAAAAATAGTAATTATAATAAGGAAAAAAAATTAAACTCTTAATGTTTTTCCTTGAATTGAAGCAAGATAAATATTTGCAAATTAAAAAAAAATTATTAGAAAAATAATGTGTTCAAAATAAAATAAATAATATGAGAAAGGGCATTTTTTATCAATTAAATAACAACAAGGGCATTTTCGAACCAAAATATTGATAATAAAGATATTTTTATTCTTTTCATATAGTTTAAAAGTATTTTTAACCAAAAAGGTTGTTTGCTTTATATTAATGTGTCTCTGAAATGCCTTCCAAATTGTGGACACAACAAAATTAATGTGTGTTCAGCTTTAGCATTACAATATCCTGGTCCCCAGATATATTTTTTTCGTCTCAAATTATTTATCGTAATTTTTTAAAATAATTTTTAGCTATATATTATTATAGAAGTTTGAGATAAATTTTAATATTTTTTAAAATTGTACATCTAATAGTAATTATTTTTGAAAAGTATAAGTAACTTAATTATGACATGTAAATAGCATAAATATATTTAATGAAGAGTGAATTAATTCTAATTAGTTATCCATCCATTCACTTTTAATTTTTCAGATCGGATTTTGTACACTTCTTAAGAATAATGATTGATCTGTGTATTTTATCATATATTCATATTAATTGATATTTAATCTTAGGTCCTGAGAAATTATTGGAAGAATAAATGAATAGGTAATTATTACTAAAAATAAGACATTAAAAAATATTTTTTTTTCTTTTGATATGTTGAAAATAGATGAATTATATTTTAATTTGGACCTATTTGCTTAGACCCAAATCATCTTGGGCTTTCCAGAATTGTATTTTAGTAGTTGGGCTTTATGTGGGCCTTGATGAAACTTTCTAGAGAGTATAGCTTTACATTCTTAAGGACCCTTATTTAAAGCATAACTAAATAACCATTTTAGGGTAACAACTTCTGCCCATGTGTTGTTGAGACGAGGGTTCCCAGAAAACAGTCTCTTTACTTTTATGAGGTAGTGGTAAGGTCTGCGTACATTCTACCTTCCCCAAACTCCACTTGTGGGATTCCATAGGGTATGTTGTTGTTGTTGTTGTTGTTGTAGGGTAACAACTCTCACGTTCAAAAGTTGAAAGTCGCAGAAATAAGGATTTTATAATGAATGTATAAATATATTAGGAGATATAAGATTAAAAATGAGAAATGTTCAGGATAAGATGGCAGTGGCTTTGGTTGAAGATAAAATGCGGGAAGCGAAATTGCTGCGATTCAAATATGCGAAGAGATATTTTCGGATGCCCTGGTGCAGAGGTATGAGAGGCGGACTATGGATAATTTCAGTAGAGATAGAAGTACAACAAAGAAGTATTGAGGATATGTGATTAAACCGAATATGATACAATTTTAACTTATCATGGATATAACCTGAGATAGGAGATTGCAGAGGACAAAATTAGGATAGTGGGTTAGTAGGTAGTAGCGTGTTATCTCGTTATCCATCCATACTATTAGTTGTATTATTGCTCCTATAGTTTCTTGTCCTTCGAATTCAATTATTATTTATTAATTCTTGTCTTTGACTATTTTACTATTTTGTTGTAGTTACTCATCTGTTGCCATCTATTGTTTTTATTAATATTTACTTTTTTTGTACTTTAGTTATTTTTTTTTTCCGAACTTCTTTGAACTAATGAATTTATTGAAAACAACCGCTCTGCGATTGTTATATCGGTAAAATCTGCATAGTTTCAATCCAATATAAAATATGCATAGTTCAAAATGACATTTTAAATTTTGTCAAATTAACTAAATTTTAAATAATTTTTTAAAAAATTGAATATATTTCAAATGGAAATACTAAAAAGGCCTACCTAGTGCCATTTCTATTGACCTAAAATATTTATTTTTTTAAAATTCTCATGAATATGACAAACGTTTTGTTAATTAATTCTTTTTTGCAAAATAGTTTATTCTCTTAGTTAATTTGCAAATTTATTTGTATTTTTTTCTATTTTTTTTAGATTGAGTTGGATAGTGATGTTAAATCAGTTCTTATTTATTTAATTTAACTTAATTTTTTTCATTCTAGAATAATAAGAAGAATAAGTATAGGTCTGATAAATGGCTGAAGTCACAATATGAAAAATTCTTTCATTTGCTATTTAAATACTATATGGTATATTTTTTATAATAATATTTTGTTATAATAATTAAAAAATACCAAAACAAATAATGATTCTATGAGATTATTTATCTTTTTTATTAATAAAATATATAATAAACAAATAAACATTTTTCTTGTTTATACAAAAGGATGCATTGTTGGCAAATATATAGTTTTTCCCCAATTATAAATTCAGAAAATATTGGCGTGATTCATGTAGATTTTCCCAAGTAAACAAATGTTTTTCCCTAAATAATTATTAATTAATTAAAATAATAAACAAAGAGTCACAAGTGCCATAACATCCCTCTATGTGTTGAGACAAGTGTGTGGCTGAAGAAAAAAGATTTGTCTTCATTAATTGCTTCTTCGATTCTAATTTATGCGATGTAATTTGATATTAATTTTTAAAAATATTTTTTATTTAAAAAAAATTAAAATCTTGAAGATATATAATGTTTGACTAGCTAACTTTCTTTAAAAGTTTTTTTATAATTTCAAATATGTCATAATATTTATATTTGTCATTAAAAAAAAATCATTACTGATAAAGTAGTTTTTTTAAAAATTAAATCGTTTTTAAATATATGTTATTCTATTCAAATCAAACTAATAAAAGAAGAATTTAAGTTATATATCTAATCAATAGAGGTGTTACATGAGCAAAGCAAATTTAGCTAAATAAGAGTGTGAATCAAAATGAACTGAGTTAATAAATATATTTTTTCACAAATAATTTCTATTTAATTTCTAGATGATCTTTAATTTTTATTCCTTCAAATTTGTGGTCTTTATAAAAAAAAAATCCCAAATGTTCACTCAATGAAAATTTATGTGCCAAAGTAACTTAATTATAACCTAAATCAGCTAGACATAATTACTTTCTCAGAGAAAAGAGAAGATTTGTTTTAAGCCATAAGTTTTATAATATACGATTTGTAAATAAGATTTTAAAGAATTTTTGTCTTAGGATATTATTTTTTCCATTAAATTTATAATTTGACATAATTTGTGCTACTGAACTTATGCCTCGACGCATGGACAGAGCTAAATTCACTCAAGAATGGTCAGATGAACATCCTTCGTCCGAAAACTTTTTCAAATATATAGGTTGAATATAGATACTTTGATATATATCAATTCGATACAAAAATCACTCACCCATGTTCTAAAAGTATAAAGACTCTGACGAAAATATTGACTCCGCCACTGTCTCGACGGAGATTTGTGAGAAACATATAAAATAATGCAAATAGTAGCACTTTATTCTACAAGGTCAACCAAATATCTCTATCTTCCTTGAAAAGTTCCTTTCCATTTTTGCACGTTATCTCTTTTTTTTTTGTTCTTCCTTTTTTTTTTTTTTTGTTGAGTTGAATGAAAAAAATTGATTTTAACTTCCTCAACCTGCCCCACACACCAAGATTCCATGTCCCCCCTTTTCTTTTCCATCATATTTTCCTCAATATATATATATGTGATAATAATATCCCCTCAAACAATATAATATCAACTCAATTTCACAAAAAAACATATTCCAATAAACTCCCTCAAAAAAAAGAAATCAAGAATGAACCAAAGTGAAAATAAATCATCACAACAAGAAGAGAGTGGATGGACAACTTATTTGGAGGATTTTTCATTAATGAATAACAACAACCAAAGGGAAAATTATTATGATGATGAAGATAATTTTGGCCCTAATTATTCTTTAACATCTTATGCTTCTTCTAATATTGTTCCATGGAAGAATATTAATTGTTGTAATACAAATTACAATCAATTAGTTGTGAATGATGATGATGATGAATGCTCTTCCAAGAAGTTGAGTTTGAAAAAATTACCAAGAAACAAGAAAATCAATGATCCTGATTTGGAAGACACTGCTAGTTCACCTGTCAATAGTCCTAAGGTACCTTTTTTAAAAAAAGAAAAATTGATATTCTGGTATCTGCAGTTAAGTTATATGACTATTTCATCTGAAAGTTTGATTAAATTGATATTCTGGTATCTATGATCGAATATGACTATTTTATCTGAAAGTTTGATCAAATTGATATTTTGATATCTGCAATCGAATTATATGACTATCTCATCTGAAAGTTTGATCAAACGATCAAGAAATCATATTTTTTATAATCATTTCAATTATATTATGTGTTCGATCAACATGTTATGAGGCTGATTTGTTTTGGGGGTGGAGGTGGGGGTAAGGTGGATAACGATGAAATTTTTAAATTGAACCTCTTGCTTGATACAATTGATACCATATCAAGTTTTCAAGAAACTGCTCGAGTTCTAGCAAAAGCGGTACAAATATATTTTTCCCAAGGATTGAAATTTAAAAAAAAAAAGTTTTTATATTATTTCGCACTATATAATTTTTTGTTGAAAGGCTCAAAAGTCAAATCCGAATCTAGAGGGTTATGAAAGCTATAATTGTAAACCACGATTGAATTTATGAAAGCATTGGTTTATACATTCGAGACTCGTGAAGATAATATATGTATATGGCAGACATAAACGTTTACTAATCACTTTTTGATGTTATTATTAATTTGTGTTCAACATCAAGTTGTATTGATGTTTTGTGTGATTATGAATAGGTAAGCAATTTTAAGAAGATGGAGATCAATTACAGAAGAACAGAAAATAGCACTAGAAATGCTATGGTAATGTACTCTATTACTTTTTGTTCTTCAATTTTTCTAATTTTTTTTAGGGGTTCTTTATAGTTTTTTTTTTTTTCTGACTATCAATTTAAGATGGATAAAAAATGAATCGAGTGACAAATAATATATGTTTTTTTTTATAATATTTTCATAATTCTTGGTTATTGATCATGTTGTAGGGAAATGAAGGTAGCTCAAGACAATTTGAAGAAATGCAAAAAGTAGAAAGAGGCAATATATCTATAGACAAAAATGGCTATACAAATTTGAAGAAAAAAGGACTTTGTCTTGTGCCTTTATCTATGTTAGTCAACTATTATGGTTGATATGTATGTTGGATTATTCAAAAATAATGTTTAAATAGAAAATTTGAAACGGATGTAACATACGATTAAAGTGAAGAATTCACACAATTAAGCGTTTCATTATTATATATCCATGTGAAAATTTCATCCCGAAAAGGAAAAAGAAGAAGGAAAAAAATTGCAGAATAAATTTTTACTCAGTACATACAGTATTTAATATATATATCTGCTTTGGGGATGCAACTAATTCAAATTTATGTAAAAATTGACGATATACTTTAGTTTTAGGAAAAATACTTTAGCTTTTGACTGACGAATATGATTTTCTCATATTTCCCAATATGTTTGTAAAACTTTTATTTATTTCGGTTCAATTTATTTGTCATTTTTTTCTATACTTTCGAAAAATTAACTAAGAGAATAATTGACTAAACATATTCTTGTATGATTTTGAAATAGTCCATATGATCATGACCATGATGTGACATAAGTAACAACAAATTAACTAGACTATAATATTTTAACTAATCTAAACATAATGTCCAATATATTCTTCCAAAATATCAAATAAAATCACTTATATTAAATGCAGATCTGAGTATAATATATAGACTATCTACAATGGATTTAATAAAATATATTAGCAAATTAATTAAGTGTTACAATCCAAATTCGTAAGCCATGAAAGGCACCTCTCTAATACTCCCATTTTTATGAAAAAAGACTTATTTTTGCCAAAAAATTAAAATAAAAGTAAAGTGTATAGAATAATAATGTTACGCTCATAAAAAAATCAAAGTCAACAATAAAGGTATCCGTGGAGAGTCTCTACACACACACACATATATACCATGAACAGATATTCATGACAAGTATTATTCGTTTGATCCAATAAAACTCTATAGATTTGTCTCTTGATCTATGTCATCATCAAGCTCAAACCACAAATGCTATACGTACCCTTCTTGTTTGAAGTTTAACACTTCTATATGATCATTGGCACAGTGTCATGATACGTGTGGGTAGTTATTTAACTCGACAAATTTCATATATTTGTTTCGTGATCTATATCATCATTGAGTTCAAACCATGTGAACTTGTACCTTGCTTATATACGTATCTCACTTTCCCTATGAAAATTACTTAAGGTGTCATATGCACCCTTCTATGGATCATCGATGTATGATTGTCAACCTAGAAGCTTGTCAACCCTTGTTGTAGATTCATTCTCATCTACCGTCACCGTCATAGTGTGGGAGTCCGGCTCCATTATCATACTTGTCACAACACATGCTCATGGTATGTGTTAGTGTTTGTTTTGGCCCAATAAGTATCACAAATTTGTCCTTTAAGCTATGTCCTCATCATCATCGAATCTAAAATTGCTTGTGCGGTCATGTGTGAACTTGTGCTTTGTCTTAATGTAGCAAATTAGCAATTATTTTTTCTATTACTTTTCCATTGTGAGATTTGTCTAATGTATCATATTTATCTCATAATATTTGAAAGCTTACTAACCTATATTCCTATAATACCTTTTAATCCCTTTCGTGGATTCATCCTTATCAATCTGCCCTCCGTCAAGAACGTCTCATCACGTTAAAAAGAATCAGAAATATGAAATATGTTGGTTAACTTTTTTTTTTTGGGGGGGGGGGGGGGGGTCAAAGTCATTAGTAATATTGACTAAACATAGTAATTAATTAACTTAATCAATGAGGTCGGAGAAAAAGTAAATTATTCAAAACCATCTAATTGTGATGGAACTTTAAGCACATGATAACTAAGGTTTTAATTATTCCATTAAATATCCTTGGATAAGCCTTAATAGTAGGTCTCAAGTTGATTTCAAGCATCATTATTGAAGGAAAAGGTTACACTTTTTGATCAGTGAGTTAAAAATAATTATATTTGTTAGTTAAATATATATTAAAATATATATTATTTTATATTAAACGATATAAATTTTTTACATATCATGTATTAATATATATTTATTGATTATTATTTAGTGAACAATGATTTAAATCAATCGTAGAAGTTGTAGATAATGATAATCTAAAAGTAGTAGATGGACACTAGTGCATGACACATTAAAAATAGACAAAACTTGATAGTTGTGGAATCATATCCACCAGTTGAATTTTTTCAAAGTTGATAGAAAATTAGTGGCATCAAATTAAAGCCATTAAGAAGATGTTTATCCCTTGAAGTAATTATCAACTTTAAGTTGGTGAGAAAATCACAATTAATTAGTCAATCAAATTGTTAACAACCAAGAATTTGGAACATGGGTTGCTGATAACATGTCGGTTCAGTATTAGTTGGTAAAATTTGACAAATGATGAATTACTCTAAGCCGAGTTCGAAGCACGTATTGTCTGTTTTGAACTAATATACTTATGCATTTGTCTCTTAGGCGATCTCATTATTGAGTTTTCAATAACATGTGGATCATGTAAATTGAATTTCATTCATTTCTCTTTCATTTTGATGCGAGATTGGTCTAAGATATCAGATGTATTTCATATTATGAGAAGTTCACCAACCCAGGAGCCTTCTGATCTTGTTTGGCCCCCTCTCGTCAATTCGCTTTTCAATGAAGTGTCACATGCATACACTTGTTATTGTAGATTCAATCTTAACAAATATTTGGGCCTTTATTATATATTTGTATTGATGAAGTATCGACTCTGATATCATATTTGTCATGACTCAAATATATGACACTTGTCATCCACTTTGGCCTTATAGGCCTCAAAGATTTGTCCCTTGGCTTCATCATCATCAAGCTCAAAGGCGTGTTGTCTTATAAATCTCTTCATTTTCTTCTTCCATTTTGACGCATGTGAAATTGACTCAAGGTGTTAGTGAACCTTATCTTCAGAAGCTTGTCAACCTAGCTAGAAGCCCGATAGTTACATTCTGCTACCTCATCATTGAGCTCAAAAGTGTGTGTATCATGTGAATTTGAGCTTATATCTTATGAATCTTTTTTACTTCTCTCCCCCATTACGACGCAATCTTCATCTAAAATATTATATATATGTAATTATTTATCTTTAAAAGCTTGTTAGCATAACTAAAAACCTACCAGTTCTACTTCACTATCATCAATTCGTCCTCTATTAGGGGCATCACATGTCCAATGGCCGGCTCCATTGAAAGGAGGGAGTTAAATAAAAAGCCTCATGATGATGTAATTTTACTGAGGTGTCTTGTAAGATGAAAGTCTGTTTCATATTGTTATTTTGAAAATATTCTTTATAGAATTAAGTATTTGAGGTTTTTTCTTTTTTTTGTATTTTTTTGGTATTCCATTGGTGAGTGGTAATTTTTCATCAAAAATACATATTTATAGATTAATAATAATATATTAACAAATTTGACTTATAATAAAAATACACAAGTACTGACTTATAATCATGTTCAACTTGTCACTTTTCATGTACCCATTCACTAGATTTAGCCACTAATACCTAGTTTAAAGCAAATTAATTAACTAATTATATTTTTTCATAATGTATATCCGTGATCTTAAGAAATGTTAAAAGGTTTTCAAATTGTATTTTCATGTCCAAAATTAATTTTCATTTTCATTTTCAATTCAACTTTAAATTTTTTATTACATTTTTCTTCAAATCTTAATCAATTCATGATCAAACACATACGAAAATTTCTGAAAATCTTTTTGATATAAAATAAAGTTAATAAGGATGATCACTTCTTTAAGTGTGTTGTGATTTTGAATAATCTCATTATTTTCATATCTTTCCATAAGAAATAAAAAATTCAAAAATAAACTTTAAACTAATTAAACTTAAGAAGGAGCATAAAATCTTGTAGAATCTCGTGTCCATATTTTTGACGCCTAAACAAAGTCTCTCTCACAACATATCCAGTGAAATTCCATAAGTAGAGATCTGGGGAGAATAAAATATATTTACCAATACCTCATTAAGATAGAGACACTACTTTCGAAATGCCCTCAACTCAATATATCATTCACAAAAATAGAAGATACAAGGCATGAAAAAAGGGAATACACACACATATGCATGCTAGATGATGAGGCGGCATGCCACGTGACATTTACCTCCACGAAATATTTATTATGTTATTTATATTTTATATCTCTTTTATTTAATATCATAAATTTTTTTAAAAAAAAATTATTTATCAAATTTCGCATCAGGTCAAAATTAGTTAATTCATCTGCTGCCAGTAATTATGTTAATCATTGGATTAATAATTATGTTAATCAGTGGTCCTTCACAATCATATGATTGTTTTAATTATTAAGCAAAATTCCTTATATTGCAAGGCAAGAATATTCCCCTAGGTATCCATGATTTTCAACTACACTAGTCAATATATTGTTTTGTTTTTCCTCTCCCCCCCCCCCCCCCCCCAACCCAACCCAACCAAAAACCCCGAATAAAAATTAACGATGGATAAATTTTATAAAAGAATAGTAAAATTTACAATATTTTAGCAACGAATTAGCTATAAAGTTTTGACTAAATTATAATTTATTTTTTATGTGTAATATTCTTATATGATTTGAGATACTCTTTACTTCTTTAAATTAATTTTGAAGTTGAGTTTCTAATATCATAGATTCATAGCCAAGCCTATCAAATATTTATTTTATCGAATATTGAGCTCTCATATTATCTTGTTTTGGTTGTCGTGCTTGGGCATGGGGGGGGGGGGGGGGGGGGGGGGGGTTGTAACTGGCAGTGTTGGTAGTCTCACATCGATGAACAATATAACAATTTGTCTTCTTATATTATTTTGGCTCTCATCTCTCAAAGGCGGATTTAAAATTTAAATTTTATGGATTTAACCTCTAAGATTCTTAAAATTAAACTCATTAAATCTTTAAAATTATGGGTCATGTCTATTTTTGTTGTACTTATTGTAAATCGTGACATGTAAATTTATCCTATATTTTGTATAAAAACCCAATGTCGGTATGTTAACCACCTTCAAAACCTCTTGAACTAGCTTTTATAATTGAATTAATTAGTCCAAAGTTTATGGTGTTTCATACATGGTATGAAGTTATATTATTTTCATCGAAAATATTTTACGATGATACTTTTTTTAAAAAAAAAAAAAAGAGAGAGAGAGAAATAACATTTGCCCCCATGCAGGATCGAACTACAGACCTTCAGTTTACAAGACTGACGCTCTACCACTGAGCTATAGGGGCTCTTGTTAAATTCATTATATCTTTATTCATTTTTTCAAATAAATTACTTAGAAGATAGTTTGTTAACTTACCTTTATTTACTACCTTTTTTTTGTTATTTTTAGTTGTCAAATATATTAAAAATATTTGTTTTAGAATAGTTATCAATTTAAATAATCAATAGGATATTAATTATTTTTTTTCAACTTTATCTTTAGCATTAATTATTTTATTAATAAAAGGCATGTAAATAGATAAAGGATTAAACAAGTAATTAGGAACACATTACTCAAACTACACTTCTAATAAATTTTTACTTAAAGGTTGTGTATAATCTTATCATGACAATTAAAAAGAAACGAAAGGAGTAGATGTTTCTTGAAAATTGAGCATGATGAAGAAAAAATAGTTTCAATGCGAAGATATAGTTAAAAAAAAATATACTACTTTTATCTTGAATTTTTAAGATGATATTTGTTGCTATTGAAAAAAAATTAATTTGAAATATCATGATGAAATTCCAAAATTTAAATAGTTGTATCATTAAATATTAATCATTCTTGTGTCAACATTGGTTTGTATTAAATTTGCTTTTTGCCACAAGGACCGTCTCCACATCCATATATCAAACTTCAGCCTTGAAGCAACTAGCTTGTAAATAGAGGCGGCAAAATCAACTTATTTTTTTTTTATAAGTAATTGATTCAAATTTAAATGGATTGAATTGTGATTTATGTGTTAACTTAATCTGAAGGGTTGAATTTAAAATGATCTATCAAATCGTTGGGTTGAGAAGATTGAAATAGTGGAATCAGATAAGTCGGTTTGGACTATAACTTGATGGTTAGCTTAATCTAATAGGTTGAATTCAAAGACTCGCTGGGGAGCAGTTTTTTCATCCACTCACGTTTGGGACTCAGTGTTTTCACACGCTTTAGTTTTAGGGTGGCGTTTTTGTGTATCAAGTTTGATTTTTTATGCCAACTTTCTTCATTGAACAAGTTTCATTACATCAAGTTGCAAACTTTCAGATTCTATAGTGTTGAGACATGATCCCAAACTTATGTGTATCATGCTCAAATTTCAATCGATTGTCAAGTTAATTAAAACACAACTTTTGTTATTTTTTAATCGAAAATAAGGTATCAAGAGTCTCATTTGCAATTGTCGAAGGTATTATACGTACATACCGTCAAACTAAATACAAGTTATTATACGTAGCATAACTTGTATTTAATACATATCACTAAATACGTATCACTAAGTATCACTAAATTTTAAAAAGGCAAAAAATCTCATTCAATCACCAATCTCACGATTCAAGCAATTAAAATGTTATTCAAACTCTTTCATTTGATCCTATCTGATTCGCTTCAAAATAGTGTAACCATATAGGTCGAGATGCAACCCAAACCTAAAAATAGTAAATAGAGGGAATTTTAGTAATTGGGCCATAACAATTTTCTTGATCAATCTAGGCCGACAAACAAATTTTGGAGAAAATTTCACAAATAGCCACGATTTAGAAAAGTAGCCTAAAGGTGGAAATCATAAACTTTTTGCCCTATTTGTTTCGAAATTGAAAATAGTCATTTAGAGTTTCAAAATTTATAGTCGTAGAGTTTCGCTTATGAAATTAACACTTAAACGAAGTTATTTTTCAAATACAAGAGCATACAGACATTATTTCTATCAAATTTAAAAGTTGATTGAACAATGACTGACGATTTATTAATTTTCTTTGGTTTGAAAAGCTCAAATTTGATTCGGCCTGCTCATTTTACCTATAAATATGTTAACTAACACTGCTGAATTTTATCGGCTGCAATGTCTAATTTATTCAACTTTTAGCTTTTTTTTAAACAAAAAAAAAACACATTTTTAGGGTGTAACTTTAGGAGTATAATAGTTTCCTAATCTTTTTGTGTGTATGTCAAACACCATAGTACTAATATAATTTTTTTTCCTCTTAATTTATGTGATATTTTTCATCTATCGAGAATCATTTTCATTAAGTTTTGATGACAGAATTGTTGGAGGAAGCTTAATGAATCTTCACCATATATTTCAAAATCCGCAAACAACATTTAAAGAACATTTAAATGATAAAAATCAAAATTCTAAAACACATATCAATAATTAGATTATTTTAAACATTTTTGAGAAACCACAGATAGATTTCTAAATTGAACTACTATATCAATTGAATATTTCAAAACTAAAACTTAGATATTCTTAAATTATATGGAAATAAATTATTTTGATTAATAGGTAATTTTTTATATGATTTTTTTTTTCAGCTTCTACTTAAAAGTGAAAATACATATTAATGATCATATATTTTTCATCAAGAAAAAAAGGTCAAACACCTAATACATTCTCTCAAATAATTCTGTTAGTAAAAATTACGTGAATAAGTACACATATAATAGTTAATTAGCTAACATAGTTATAGTTTAAATTAATTATAACTCGCGGCAAATATCTAGCTGTAAATATAGTTTGACTCTTGTATAATTCGTGAGATTTATACAAATGTTGTGCGCGAATCAAATTATGTAGCGAAATATATAAACAATGTGAATTGTATAGCGAATTATACAAATATTATATACGAATTGTATAGCAAAATATACAAACGCTATATAAAAATTACAAATTATATAAATATATATAAATATTGTGCAAATTATAGAAACGCTCCTATAAAATTTAGGTTTGTATGTCCAAGTCAATGAGTGCCGCCCTAATCTTTTATGTTAAAAAAATACAAACCTCTTTTTTTTTAAAAATTAAAAAATGGAGTATTAATTATTCACAATCAAATACTAATAAAAATTTATGTAGGACAACAACACACGTCGTACATTTGTTTCTGTGAACATCATAGAATATATTAAGATACTCCTTGCTATTATTTTTGTCTCAATTTATATTAACACGTTATTTTTTTAATTCGTCTCAAATAAAATATTATTTTTTAAAATAAGAATTTAAATTTCTATTTATACTGAATTATATATGATCACATAAAATTATTTTAGATTATAAATTTTAAATTTTTTTTTATATTAATTAGTCAAATAATGTTATGTGTATATTAAGACGGAGAAAGTAGTATTTTGGCATTATCTCAAAATCGAGTCATGTCAAATTGTCAATAATACAGTACGTCCACCGTCCATAGGTTAATTAATAATTATATACAAAATATAATACTATGTTGACTAGCTAATTTAAAATTATATATCAAGCCCTATAAATAATTATTGCATGACCTATATTCTTTTACATAGTTTTGAGGAGATGGCAATTACATCTAAAATGGCTATAGTTCTTATTGTACTAGTGGCGGTGTGCCTCCTCTCCGATCCGGCGATGGGGCGGCGTGGCCGAGGTGGGGGAGGAGGTGGTGTTGATTCTGGGAGCAACAACCTTTCGTCTTTTGATTATGGGTTCTTATGTCTTTTCATATCTTGTTTATCATATGTCGTCTTTCTCTACTCGCCTTATTGAAGGAAGACAATCAAGAATGCATGTGAGGGACATGTTGGACTTGAACTATGGTAGCCATTGCTTCTTCACTTTGAGAATTTGTTTCTTTGTCGCTTGCGATCTGGGAGGCTCGGTTCGGAAATATGATTATGTAAAATTATGTATTATTTTTTTGTGTGTTTGATTCTATTGAAATAAGTTAATTTATTTTAACTTTTCTTGATTTTCTTTTGATTATAATATACTTTGGTCATGTTGACAAGTTTTATTTTATTAGTTGATACAAGGCACCAAGTGACAAGTTCTATTAGGTATATGAGTGTAAGGGTGTCAGACGGACGGGTTAAGTTGAATTTGAGAACGTTAAAATAGGTTGAAATGGAAATTGGGTTGGGTTA
This sequence comes from Solanum rostratum, assembly GCA_029948455.1. NCBI lineage: Eukaryota > Viridiplantae > Streptophyta > Magnoliopsida > Solanales > Solanaceae > Solanum > Solanum rostratum. The sequence continues at coordinate 465,115 of CM057046.1, read as the reverse complement.
TGACCCGTCCAAATTTACTTTGGGCTCCAACGGGTTGGGCTCAAATGGGCTAAAAATCGGGTTGGGTCATGACCCGTCCAATTTGACCCGCTCAATCTCAATAATTTTAACATATTTTTTTATAACCACAAGTTGAATTTCACCTCAAGAAAATAAAAATAAAAAGTTACAAATAGAAAGATAAATCATAGAAAATATAAAATAGATAGATAACATACATTACATCAATGCAAATAAAGAGCCTTAGAACGGGTTAAAATTGGAGATTAAATTCAATTGAAGATTTTTTCAAAATGGGTTAGGGCTTGAATGGGCTGAGATTGAACCCAATTCAAATTATTTTGAATCCAACCCATCAAAGTTTGGACGAATTTATCGAATTACTTATATTTAGGCTCATTTTAACACCCACCAAATATATCCATTTCTTCAAATTTAATTAAGTACTATATATTATTTTCCATGTTTCATTGTTGGGTTGATTTAAATGTTTTAAGTATATTAGTTGGGTTGAGTTTGGAGGGGTAAAGGAAGAAATAAAAAATCCTATTTTCGAATTGTTTTTTATTAGTTCAGTCTGTTAATAAAAAAGATATATATACACTATTTGTTAGACGAGAAACATATATATACATCATTTGTTAAACAACAACAATATATATGCACCATTCTTTTAACGAGGGATATATTTATTCTAAATCACAAAAGTTGAGAAACATATTTATTCTTTTTCTCTTTTTAATAATCCAATTTTCACATTCTAAAAGGGTGCTAATTATTTAAATAATTAGGAAGAAGTGATAATAATTCCTTGGGAAATATGAAATTAAATATTTTCTTTTTTGTAGCTCCATATATTTTTCTAGCAAGAAAAAAATATTTTTTGGCTGGTGGAGTGTCTTGAATTCCAATATTTCTCAATTTAATGACCACCTAATTAAGCACCATTAATCCATTATTGATTAAAAATGGTACTTAAATAGAATAAATTTTTTGGAAAAAGTTAAAAAGAGTAAAGTAATAAAAAGTGTCATTTTTATTTATGATTTTTCGAGGACGTGTAAAGAAGAAAGTGAGACATAATATAGGACAAAGGGAGTAATATTTAAATTACATCACACCGAGGGTTAGATCAAGCTGATATAATTTTATATTCAATTTAGCGGAGTTAAGTGATTTAATGTACTAAAAATTATTCCGATTTTCGCTACTTTTTATGAGAAAATGATACTAATTGAAAAATAAAATTTATCACGACTCTCGAGTTTCACCAAAGCACTCTAATTTTGTATTAACAATCGTGTGGTCTCATTACGGAAAATTAAAATTATAGTTAAAAAATGAAGTCGAAAAATCGAATGCGCACTCCTAATTAACAATTCGAAAAGTGGCTATTTGCTAATTTCTTCCAAAAATGGCTAACTTGAAAAAACATCTAAATAGACTGGACTTTGTAGAAGTCAGGCCCAAATTTTAGTTGCTCAGAGTTGAGCCCAAAGCTTTTGAATTACAGGCCCATATGTCCAAGATCCTGAAAAAGGGGTTATGTTCACAAATGCCTTCATAAAAGGTGGTCTTGATATTTTGTGTCATGTCCTGGGAGGATACCCTTGGTGTCGTAGGCACTCAGAAATTATTGCTAGTTCCTGAGCAAACTATTTGGCCTCATCGTCACCTCATACTCAACACCGGAAGAAAATATTCAAAGAAAAGATTGTAAAGTAAGTAAACCAAGTCTTTAATAAAAAGGGAATTTTCAATAAACAAGAGTTGGAAAAGAAACAATACACAACATCCTCTACTCAATGTCTATGAAACCTCTACCTCTAACATCTAGATGGTACCATGACAGGCCATGGCTACCCAACTCAAAGAAAATAAAATACTCAAAGCTAAAGGGATATAAGTGGTATCCTCTGAATGTAGGGGAGGACTCACCGATCAACTGTAGGAAGATAAGGTCCTCAATGAAGCGCCTGTTGATGACCCCTAATACCTATTTCTGCATCATAAAACGATACAGTCCAAATGGCGTCAGTACATAGAATATTCTGCTATGTAAAATGGTTAAAAAGGAATAGATATAATAAAAAAATATCCAAATCAAGGAACTCAACTCAGCAATCAACTCAACTCAAGAGGCTCAACTCAATAAAACATGCAAGTTTAAGAATAAAGTCATGCTTTGAAAATAAACTCAATAGTATGCAATTCACGCCAAATCGTTCAAAATGTTATAATAAATAATACTCCTTAAAAGATACTCTATATGCAACTTAATCAAATCAGTTATGCAAAATTTGGGAGTTTTTCTAACCGACATACATCCCACCACTCTTTTTGATGGTGCACAACGAACACAACGTCGTTGCTAGCCCGTCTATTACTTGCCAAGGTAAGGACGTCAACATCAACATCATGAATCATGATCCATCATCCCCGTCCATCTTTTTGGGGCAGGAGTTGCCAAAACGTGTTGTACAACTATCCTACGCTGGCAACGTAGTTATGGGGTTTGAGTCACTTGTACTCTACCCAACTTGATATTCAATATTACTCCCAAAACATCCTCTTTAAAACTCATCTCAAACATCATCATCATCATCATTATCATCATCTTCCATCAATAAATATATTTTAAAAATTTATTTACGTCATCATCAAATATTTACTCAAAATGTCATTTAAACTCAATGCGCAATTTCATCAAGACTCATCAAAATGTCAAGTGCTTACTTTTAAAAACATACGCTTCAAAAATCTTTACATATTATCAAAACTCTTTCTCAAATCAGTATTTATGCTCAAAACTCGTATTCATGCAGACTCAGTAAAATAGGCTCAAAAATCATCCTTGCGCAATGTACAAAAATGACCATCAAATCCAATTCGAAAATGCATAAGAAAAGGAATAAAGTATAATCATCATTTAGGGTTCATGTGAATGAAAACATGAACATGCATCCAAATCAAATACTCAACTCAACATCATTATCAATATATTTTTTATGTACAAGGAACTCAATAGAACAATATATAACTCCAGGATTCAATTTAGGAAACTCAATCGAACTCAATTTCAAAGTTTTAACATGTAGGACGTGTGGATGAACTCAATCCAACGCTACGAGTAGCCTTACATACCTGGAAGATTTGAATTTCAAATTAGCTTGGAAGAACTCGTACGATTCTCTCAAAACTCTAGTTTTCTCCTCTTTTTCGCTCAAAGTCTCCTCTTAGTTTTAGCGTAAAAGACTTTAGAATAGGTCTAGAAACCCTTTTTAGACCAAAAATAACCTATTTTGATCGTGTTTTAAGTTTAGGAGGGGTTGAAAAAAGTCTGAAATACCCCTCACGAAAAACTGAAAAGTTTCACCTTCGGCGTACCAAGTCTGCAATGCGGACTTGGTCATTTAAAGGTATTTTTCGCTAAAAATTGTCCGGTCGAGTTTTCTAATCCGTGGAAAATATAGGGACCAAGTTGAAGTGTAAGTCTGCAGCAGGTCCTCGTCGCACAACTGTCGCGCACTTATTCTGGCAATCGTTTTCGCATCGAAAAATTATGTTTTGATCTGGTTGCTCTAAAAATTAACCAAGACTATTTTCCCACACAATTTTTTCATGTTGTTCGCATTTCTGGCCTCGAATTTGTCATCGAAGTTTAGGAAGACGCGTTATGTGCACGTCTCTCATCTAGGAATATTTTAGTAATTTTACAGGGCATTACATTTTGCCCCTCATAAGAAATGTCTTACAAAAATGTTCCCCATTAGAGGTGTAGTTTGATTCAACTTAAAATGAAAAAAGGGCGTTTTTGTAAGAGTTTTCTTATGGAGGGCGAATGTAATGACCCGCTAGGTTATTCTGAGAAATTAGCTAGTCCTAGTAAATTTCTAAAAGATGTATCTCGAAAAATCTAAATGGGCATTTTGGACTATTCAATAACTAAAACTATTTAATTTATGGGTAAGTTTGAATAATTAATAAGTGGTGGACTAAATATTAATTTGTTTAAAATTTTATACCACTTGATGCTTATATTTTAAAATAAATTACAAAACTTTTAGAACCTAAACTAGTCTTGAAAAAGAAAAAGAAAAGAGAAGGGGGAAGAAACGTAAAGCGGCGGCATCAGAAAAGCGGCGGCATCAGGTAATATTACGTGAAATTAATACTTAAAATCCAAAGTGGTTCTTAGGTGTGGGTAGGAAATAGCTTTGGTGTAACTAAAAAGAATTTAATATAGGGGCAATTGTTTTCTTTATGGGTGTAGAAAAGAACAAATGGCAGAATTGATAAGGGATCATCATGGGTTCATAATTTGGTTAGATGTTAGTATAGAAACTATCAATTGATTGCTTTTCTAATATGATATTATAATAAAATAAATTCTTTACAAATTATTTGTTAACTGTTGTTTACGTGGAAGTTGAAAAAAAATATTATTAAGGTCCAAGAATTTTGCCACCTAAATTTGTCGTACAATTTATTTATTTAATTAATGAGAAGACAACATATATTAAATGAAAGAATGTGTCAAATAATTTTAAAAAGAAATTAAATAATTTGTAGTAGTATGTATAGAAGTTAGTAGTATATATGTAGATGCTTTCCAGCATCTTCACGTGCTGGCAGTGTTTTTGGTTCTTCGTTATTACGCACTCAATACCATATGGTGCGTCTTCGAATGTGTATATATAGATACATATATGTATATATTTTCGTATTAATAATGGAGAATTGAAACTTAATATTATGCTTGAAATTTTGGGAAGTGATTATAGAATTGGTTAGTTTTTGAATCTAGGCTAGATATATAGTAATGTGGGTCTTGTTAGTTTTAAAATCTTATTGTGATAAATTATTTGTTTAGATCGTGGTGCTACGAATTCTAATCGAAAAGGGAAGGCTCAAGTGTTAGAGTGATCGTGATTGACTAAGGCAAGTGAATTTCTTAACCCTTGTTAAGCATATAGAATCTTGTGCTTCCTATGTGAGGTGTTGATAGTGATTTTGAAATATGAATTTGGTGTTGATGTTATTTTAAAACTATGTTGTTGTGAAATGTGCATTATATTAAAATTCGGTCATCTCCTCATCATAGTTTAAACCTGTCTATTGCATTGATTTTGTGGCAAATGTTATGTGAACTGAGAAAGAATAAGGATTAAAAAGGATGTACCATTCGAGGAACGTGTCGCACGCCGCGACGGATACTATGAATCGAGGGACGTGTCGCACGCCGCGACAGATACTATATATGATTCGAGGGTCGTGTCGCACGCCGCGACGGATGCACGGACTAAGAGTCCCCCATGGGTCCCAGACTGAGAGACAGCGGGTGTGTATCACTAGGTCAGACATGCATCATTCTACTTGACATTGCATTGCATTGCATTACACCTTCTTATCATTTATGAGCTTGTGGGTGCCTTTTTGTGAAAACTGGTGATAGGTGAACCGATTCCTGTGTTGGTGATCTATGATTATTGGTGTGGTTACTGAGCTACATGTTATATATATTATGAACTATTATGTTGGACCGATGTTTATGTGTGTTGTAGTTGTAGAGGTTCTGGCGTGGAGTTAGGAGTACTTGTATTCTGTATTGCTAAATTTTGCGTTTGGTAGTTCACTTGTTGGGTACCGTGTGTTTGGTACTCACCCCTTGCTACTACAATTTTATTTTTGTAGGTTACGAGCCCAGATCTTCGTGATACCTTCTATTATTCCTTGTCTGAGGCTTCCTGTGGAGATTGTGCGAGGTAGCTGTTTGTCACCCCAGCTGACTCCCGCTCCTATTTATGATTTTTTTCTACTTTAGGGACAATGTCATTTGAGACTTATGCTTTTCTTCCAAATCTATTGTAACACATTAGAGGCTTGTGCACGTGACAACCAGGTTTTGGGAATTTTTTTAATTAAGTTGATGTTTTATCTGCAATTAAACCTTTTATCTTATCATCTTCTCGCACTTTACTATGCTAATTGTGTTGCTAGGCTGACTTGTCTTGATGGGTTAAGACGACTGCCATCACGCCCATTTTCGGGTCGTGACAGCGAAAGATCATGACCACTACATTTGGTGGGCATTCTATGTAATTTTCTGCAGAAAAAGTCGTTAAAATGGGCTCTTTTACTCAACATTCAATACGGGGGAAAATATACAAAATTGACCTAATTATAAAATTATTCATAAAAATGGACCCAACCCAAACTATTTACCTGATTACCCCATTTTTTCTTTTTTCTAATTTATTTCGCGCATCACTTTAGCATCACTACTTTGTGATACTCCGTTGGTACATAATACCATAGTGGTATCATATAAATCTAACCTTAATCCTCCGTGATACTCCGTCAGTATATTAATAGTCTATCATTATTATATAGGATTGGACTCTTTTTTTTAAGAAATAATTAGTACTTCGTTGGTATATGATACCATAGCGGTATCATATAGGACTAAGTTTAATCCAATGTGATACTCCGTTAGTTTATTGATATCTTATCAGTATCATGTAGAATTAATCTCTTTTTTAAAGAAATAAATAAGAAATAATTAAGAGAGAATTATTAAAATCACAATCTTATTTATCAAAGTCACAATCTTATTTATCAAAGTCTAAACTCTGGTGGTATCTATATACTCTGATAGTATCAAATAATTTCTTCCTCTTTGATACATCAGAGTATGTTATAATTGATGGTATCACTGCTCTTCCTTCTTGATACCATCAAAGTATATATATATTCTCATCTTATCAAATGCATGAAAGTAGCTAAAAACATGAGGTTTGAAAGTAAAGAGATAGCTGCTTGTAAAATAGTTTTACTTTTTGAGTTACAAGTGTTATTTTTTTAAAAAATATATAAATATAATTAGTGATAGCGCATTATAATCCTCGGCTCAAGTAGCATATATTAAAGCAATATGTAACGAAAATACAAAAATAAAGAAGACAGAGAAAATATAATAGGAGAAAAACAGTGATATTAGCAAAATAAATACAATTACACAAAAATAAATAAATAAATAAATAAATAAAATATCATTCCATTGGGTAAATTATTACTAAAAAAAATTCTCTCTAAGCAAATCAGAACTAGGATGTGTCTAATCAGTATAAATTCTAATCTGAATCATTAAATACAAAGTCAACCATTCATAAATATTACAATTTATTTTTTTTCATTGCCTAAAAAGCAATATTCTTGCAAATGTTACAAAGAATAATATAAAAAATTGCTAATAATAGCTTGGGTGATATAATACCTCCCATCTATATTATTTTTTTTTTTAAGATTTTGCACATCCATTGGGGGAAGGACATTTCATAGTTAATAATATAAAAGTATTTGTTTAAACATAGCTTAAACTCTCCATCAAATACTTCACTTAAAAAAAACTCAACTAATTCCAGGATAGATGTAACAGATTCGACTGAACTCAATAGTTTTTGTTTAGAAATATTATATTTATATTAAGAAATTTATTAAACACGTATAAATATTAAATTTAGAATCCAAATATTAGCAGCATTTGAAGTTGTCATTCTAAAATTCAGAATCCATAAAACTATATTATTCAATCAGACTTTACACAAATATAAATGGATATATATACGTGTCGTGGTCGATCCTTCAAAAGTAATGCATTTTTGGAAAATCTAGCTAACACGAGTACAACGATATTGTTGAGGAGTCGTAACCATAAAGTTGAAAGGGGTTATCAAGATTAATTAACTTGAAAAAAGTATCACTTTTTGGCATGTTATTGAAGGTCAACCCTATGACTTGATTTATATCACTTGCAAATTCTTCAAGCCAGCTCTCTGGCATGTAAAATGCAAATTAAAGATCATTCTATATTTGATTATTATAAATACTCAAGCTTTTTACACCTTTTTGCATTGTGACAAAAAGTATACTAAAAGCATTCAAATTTTTCTTGATTTTTACCCCCCCCCCCCCCCCATACTTCAAACAAATATATACAAAATGGCTTTGCCAAGACATTTTGTAGTGTTCATTCTTCAATTGGTTTTTGTCCCTCTTGCATTTGACCTTTGTAATGCACAAGGTTTAAAACATGGATTCTATAGAAAAACATGTCCAAATGTTGAGGAAATTGTGAGAGAAACAACTGCTAAATACATATCAAAGGCACCAACTCTAGCTGCTCCTTTGCTTAGGCTGCAGTTCCATGATTGTGTTGTTAGGGTATGCTTTATTTTCTATTATCATTATCGTCGTTGTTGTTGTTGTTATGTTATCATGTTGTTAATGTTGCTATTGTTTTTGTCATTATGAATTAAGAAACATGGTATGTGAATATTTATGTAGCTGACCTGACTTGTTAGTGAATATGACATATGTAGTTAAAGGTTGATCAGACTGTCATCTACAAATTCAGGTGAACCTAATAATTCTCATCTTGAATTTGTAGATATATCAAAAATCCTGACCTAAGTATTATTATATATTAATTTGAGATTGTCATAGTCTTGTCAGAATCAATAAACTTTAGATTCAGAATCTGATTCTCGACATAATTGTCTTTGTTGTACTATAATGATCCAATTGATTTGACTTTTAAATTTTTTTTACATATATTTAGTAGCCCTAATTGGAAAATATTTGTCTAAATTACCCTTTTGCTTATAGGGATGTGATGGTTCTATACTACTAAACTCAACCAAGGATAACCAAGCAGAGAGAGATGCCGAACCAAACCAAACTTTAAGAGGATTTCAAGTGATAAATGGTGTAAAATCTGCACTAGAAGACGAGTGTCCTGGTGTGGTTTCTTGTGCTGATATTCTAGCCTTAGTAGCTCGGGATGTTGTTTCTATGGTAAGATTAATCCATGTTATCATTATTTGGAGTAAAAAGTTACTAAAAGTTATGATAAAATGGTAGATGTTGTTTCTTTCTTAATCATAGGATTTGAATTCAAGTCATCGAATGAAATCCTTATATTGAAAGCTTTTTTATCTTTAGAATGAATTTTTTTCATGTATATCTGATTTAGTTGAACTCCAAAACGAATATTGTATAACTAGACAGAAACAAAATGAAAAATAGAAGCCAACCTTAACATACTCGCTCCATAGTTATAAATTAATTATACATGAATTATATACATATTATATATCCATCGACTATTTTTAGCTTAATCGGTAAATGAAACGACTATTTAAATTAATTCTTTTTTATTATACAGATAAAAGGTCCACATTGGAAAGTTCCCTTGGGAAGAAGAGATGGAAGAGTATCTAGTATGGATGAAGCCTTGAAACTTTTACCTCCTCCTTCTGCAAACATCTCTTCACTTAAACAACTATTTGCCTCTCTTGGTTTGAATGCAAAAGACCTTGTGGTTCTATCAGGTATCACTATTAGAAATAAAGATATTTTTCATCGCGAATCAATGAGAAATTTATGTTTAAAATATACTTTTTCAATCGAAAAATCACATAGTGAGAAACAAATTCTCACTGAAATACTAAAAAGTTTTCTAATAAAGGCTTTCATAAAATTCTCGTAGAATCGAGAATGAAGTTTTCATTCGGTACATGTCAAATCATGAATTAGTAATTGCTTTCAATTTTCAAAAAAAAAAAAAACCAATTGTGTCGAACTTTCTATTTTTGGAATAGTTACGGAGTCTTCCTGAATAGGATCAAACCTTATTCTATGGAATTTTTTTATGTAAAAACACAAATATTTTTTTCTCATAAGTTATTCAATATAATATCTAGGAAAATAGCCGTCGAATATTTTTTTAGTAGGAAAATATAATGGAAAATAATAACTTTTTGGTAGTGTATACTAAATGTAATTTTAATTAAATACATCGGTAAGGCTCTCTTCCTCGGACACTGTGCATAATGAAAGCTTTAGTGCATCAGATTTGCCCTTTAAATACATCGATAATTAATAATGAATGTTAACAAGTTATTTGTTTTTATATTACTAACATGTTGTAAGATATATTTTTCAAGCTCCATATTCCTCTTATTATGAACTATTGCATATATATATCTTCTAGATAACATCATAATAATATTAAAAAAGAATTATTGATACTATCAGGATATATCGATATTATAAAGATTTTTACATTATCAGTATAATTTAACATGTGATCGTTGATTCGTTATCATTTTCACTAGGTTACTAACAAATTCTTATTATAAATATCAAATTTTTTTATTTATTTTTATAAGTAATTTGATTTGTATAAATACTTTTTTCTATTGGCAGGAGGACATACCATTGGGACATCTCATTGTTTTTCCTTCACATACAGAATGTACAATTTCACAGGCAAAGGTGATGTTGATCCCACAATGGACCCAAATTACATAGCCCATTTGAAACAAAGATGTAGCCCAACAGATGTGACAACAATTGTAGAAATGGATCCCGGAAGTTTCAGGACATTCGACGAAAAATATTTCACACTTGTGGCTAAAAGAAGAGGGCTTTTTCAATCTGATGCTGCACTTCTTGATGATATTCAGACTAAATTTTATGTTAAATATCAAGCACTTACACAAGATGGTTCAACTTTTTTTAGAGATTTTGGTAAATCCATGGTGAAAATGGGAAAGATTGGGGTTTTAACTGGCCAAGATGGTGAAATTAGAAAACATTGTAATTTTGTTAATTAATTAATGAGACGAGGGTTTCTCGGAAGCAGTCTCTCTATCTCTATAAGGTAGTGATAAGGTCTGCATACATTTGTGTGCTACTTATATGTGTTTTGTAATAATCTTCATGTATATGTAATTCTTGTGAGTTACACTGTGTGACTTTTTTGAAATGTTATAATATATGGATGTATCATCATAATGAGATTCATAACTTGAAATGTATGGCTTTATCAATTCGTGCTACGATCTCCGGTTAGTATACAATAAAATATACTCTTGAAGTGTCATTTTATGTTGCGCACAATTAGAATTTTGAAAGTCTATCGTGTTTTGATTTGAGTAGAATTTCTTTACTATGCGTTTTTTAAATTGTTAATTATTGTGATTTACAGTATTTTTATGTAGTTTTCAAATATATAAATTTTATCTTCAGAAAAGTTAAAGTTTTCATATCCAAATTCATGGTCAAAGTTTAAAAATTTGAATCTCAATCATTAATTAATATCTAAATAATTAAAATTTAGGATTTCATTCGATGCAAATGATAGACATTGAAATTTCACCGGATTTAAAAGAAGATTCCACAAAATGAGTCCTATCGATCTTCAAACTCTAAGGTTCGTTAATATTTCTTGAAAGTTACTCTACCATAAACCCTAACTCACGCCTATATAAAGAGACACATATTTCCTATAAGAGACTAGATCAAGAGTTGCCTTTCTCAAAACCTTCCGAACGATCAAATATATTGCAAGGAGATCTAAATCATCTATCGTTCACATTCATACTCACAATCTTAATAATTAATTAAATTATTTTATGATTGCAGATTATTATTTTCTATATCTGAAAAAAATATATTGCAAACACAAACAAATAAAATCTTAATATTCTCATATTAAAGTACTCAAAGCAGTTTACTTGTTTTTTTCCATGTGTGAATTAAATAGTGATAAGCAGAAGAGACTGTCCAACAGCAAGTTGGTTTTTGTACATCAATCAAAATACACACACATACTTCATTTAATTTACGTGACACAATTAAAATTTTAAGTATCAATTAAATTTATAATATTTTAAATTATTAATTGTACTTTTTGAATATATAAATTTATTTTTAAAAAATAATTAAAAATTATATATATAAATTTACTGTTAAAATTTAAAAATTTGAATTTCGAAATTGGAGTAGGGTAGAAGGTCAACTCTACAAACTTGATATTTAATTGGCTGAATATTAATGTTTATGCAACATGCATGCTACAAATTTCTTTCTTTTATATATATATATAAATATAAATAAATATATATATATATATATATATTTGTTTAGAAAAATGACCTTTTAAATTTATATTACTATTAAGTTCATCAAAATAATATATATTTGTCACTATTCCAAAGTTTTTTTATAGTGCCGACACACATATATAAAAGTGATAAAATTTGTCTATAAAACATACATGTCCAACTCAATAAATTTGGATGGGTTAACAACATATTATTTATTAATTAATTCAATTCATTTTTAATTTATAACCCAAAGTGATCAATAAAAAAATTGATATGTTATTTAATTATAAAAAGAAAAACATGTTTTTCAAGGTAATTAAATAAAATGTAAAAGATAAATAAAACTTAGTGATAATTGGGAGAATCGAACTATATATTATCTTATGTTTAGTCCATTTTGATCAACGATATAACATTAGTATGCATTACTTAAAAAAATCAGAATTATTGACAGATAAAATTTTATAGCTAAACAATAAAATTGATCGTTAATCTTAGTATCAGACTAGTGATGGCTTATTAAAAAATGATGTTAACTATGAGGAATTTAGTGATGAAATTCATAACTAACTATAGGTTATTATGTTTTTATAGTGTAAAAAGAAGTGCTTCGAATCATTGCTATTTGACTCGAACCTGTTTTAAAAAAGTCAAGGTATTTTGAATTGTTTAAAGAAATTAGGGGCGGAGCGATGATAATAACTATAATGAGAAGTAATTTTGACTTTAATTTTAACTTAATTTATGTTTAAAATCACTTAGTATGTAAAAGTTACCAATCCAAAACCTTATAAGCAAAACAAATCATCATTAAAAATTCATAAATTTAATATATTAACAATGCCTTTAATTAGCATCAAATTGATTTAAAAAACCACCACATCTATTTCATAGGAAAGCTTAATCCTCTTTTTTTATGTTAAGGGTTGTTTGGCAGTCTTTTTTTCATATATTAACAATTATATTAAAAATTGTTTTCCATGGGATGTGATAATTAACTGCCAACCATTAGACTCAATTTTAATTTAGGGTTTGCATCATAATATTTTTAATTTTTTCATATTTAATTGATCAAAATGATTCATTTTCTCTAAAAAAATTAAGTCTTTTAAAATGAGGAGAATAATTTTTCTAACGAAGCAGGGCAAATAGATTCAGAAATAAAACGTTTTAAGTTTATTGGGTTCTTCTCATCTACCTAATGGCCCAACCTCCATGCACGCCTTGACCATCCTACCTATTGTCAACCCTGAACCTCTACTCTCAGTTCATAATTAAGCTAGGTTATATATAAATATTTTTGTTTCGCTATAACAAAAGAGATATTTGGTGGCAATAGATTTTTTTTTGGATGTTATTGCAAAAATATTTAGTGACACTTGAGTTTACATCATTCCATTCAGAATCACTAAAGCCTTTGGTAATATTTTTATAAAATGTTGGTTATAAGTGCTCATATTTATTATGGCCGTTAAATATATTATAACAATTACATTACTACCGCAAAATTCTTTATTTATTGTAATATTTACTTACCAAACATTAAAAAATAAATAAAAAACTCATTTAATTTTTTAAAAAAAAAAGTATTTTCCTTGCTTATGGGTTTTTGAGATGAGAGTTCCCAGGAAACAGTCTCTCTACTTCTATGAGGTAGTGAAAAGGTCTGTATACTTTCTACCTTCCCCAGACTCCATTTGTGGAATTCCACTGGGTATGTTGATGTTGTTTGTCGTTTAAAAAGTATTTTCCTTCCTATCAAACACACCCTTAAACTAATACCAGCTTACATAATCAAAGAAGTGATATGTCACCAAATATCCTTCCAATTTAAAAGGACATGCATTTGTGCCCTTAATCATTACTTCAAACAAACAAGTTAAGAAGTTCTTACTTGATTAATTTCTTCATCTTTTTGCCAATTTTTTTTTGTTTTTAAATGGCAATTCTAAAATTTCTTTCCATTTTCATAATTTATTTTGCAATTGTATTGGGATTTGTTAATTCACAAGGCCTTGAAATAGGATACTACAAGAAAACATGTCCAAATGTTGAAAAAATTGTGAAAAAAGCTGTTTTTGACTTTGTTTCTCTTGATCCTACACTGGCTGCTCCATTGTTGAGAATGCACTTCCATGATTGTTTTGTTAGGGTAAGCAAAATTATTTACTATAATCGTTATAAGTTATTTCTGAATTAATTATCGCGAAATTAGTTATTCCAGGACTGTTGTCTCATCCACAATGTGAGATAAAAATAACAGTACTATCTCAGAATAACTAATTCTGCGAGATAAGTTATCCCATGATTTTATTCCAACTATATAGGAATAGACTCGTCCTATAATTAATTTCGAGATTAGATATTCCTTATCCCTCGTTCCAACAAGCCCTTAGTGTAGTGTATCAATCAATGCTATTAAGTATAGTTGATGGCAATTCATTACCTTTTAAGTGAATAAATTGTGTGGGAAAAAATTATATCGCCAAAGCATAGAATTTAAACTCCTACTCTTTTAATTTTAGTACACCGATAGTGTACTAAAAGATTTTCGTTGTCAAGTTGTGACCAACCCCTTTATAAAATTCGAGATTTGTAATTTTGATTTACCTTTTATAATAAGTAAAAGTGATCAGAGACAACAATAATCACATCTCGATCATAAACAAATTGGAGTCAATTATATATTAGTCACATTTATTAAAAGTTCTCTATATTTTCTACGAGCGTAAAAGTGTTGTGATAGTATAAAAAATTTCTTTTAAGTATGTATACAATTATGAATTATTTCCCTTAAATTAATTTCTATATATTTTTGTTGTAGGGATGTGATGGCTCAGTGTTACTTAATTCTACTAAAAGTAATCAAGCTGAGAAAGATGCAATTGCAAACCTAAGTTTAAGAGGATTCCAAGTAATTGATGCTGCTAAATCTGCATTAGAAAAACAATGCCCCGGCATTGTGTCTTGTGCTGATATTTTAGCTTTAGTAGCTCGTGATGCTGTTTCACTGGTAAATAATTATTTTTTAATTTTAATTAATTTATTTTGTTTTAATTTGACTTGACACAAGTTTTAAGAAATTAAGGAAGACTTAAAAATCTTGTAATTTTAAATTTAAAATATGTAAAATGAACTAAATCTTGTTTAATCTCGTGATTTTAAATATGTCACGTTAAAAAAATAGACTTTTTTTTTTAAAACAGACTAAAAACAAAAGACAAATAAATTGAAATGGTGGGAGTACTAATTTTATAATTCCCTCTACTTTACTTTGTTTGGAATAATTGTTATTGAAGTGTCAAAAGAGGTTTTTTTGATAATTTTTCTTAAATATTATTGAGTTGTTAACTATTTTAACTTATAGCGTTTTTATGTTATTATGAAAAATGAAAATTTCCCTTTATATAAAAGGCGAGCATACTTTTGCAATTCTATTTTCACCGAGCACAAAAGTATAAAAATAATTATAGGTCGATTTAAGAAAAATTCTACTTGATCAGCCTTTCGTTAGGAGACATTTATCTTATCCCCCCTAAAAAGAGGTTCATTATGATAGTGGCCTAAGGGAAACTGAAATGCATAGAGGATCATCCTTTGGTTATCGCATGCTACTCCTAAATTGAAAATTTCATATAAAAAATCAAATATTTTGACCCTCGTACTCTGAATCATGTCAAATAAAGTTTGACGAATGAAATTGTGTATATTCAGTCCCATTTATTAGAAATTTTAATAAATTTTCTGCACAAATATTTTTTTTTTAACATGTTAATTATGGTTTTTTTTTTCAGATTAATGGACCAACATGGCAAGTACAATTGGGAAGAAGAGATGGGAGGGTTTCAATTCTCTCAGAAGCCACAAACAATTTGCCAACTCCTTTTGACAATTTCACTACTCTAAAAACAAGATTTGGTGCATTAGGCCTAAGTGTAAAAGACCTTGTTGTTTTATCAGGTAATATTTATAATTTCACTTTGAACTATCATCAACAAATTCTAATTTTGATCGTCGTGATATCGAGTAACTTAAAAAATATAATCAGTTCAATGCTAAGAATCTTAACAGATTGAACTCATATCTAAGTATAACATATCTTATATGAAGTGACAAAAAACGAAAATACACTTTTAATAAATCGAAGGTTACATATGCTTAATCAGTAGTCACGTATAACAAGAATCGACAAATTAGAATTTACTAACCCTATATTCTTTACTTTATTTTTTTGTTCTTTATTTATTTACATATCATATGTAGGTGGGCATACAATTGGTGTATCACATTGCTTTTCGTTTGGTAGCCGTTTATACAATTTTACGGGTAAAGGTGATACGGACCCAAACATGGACCAAAAGTATATAGCCCAATTGAAGACCAAATGTAAGCCCAATGATTTGACCACCACAGTTGAGATGGATCCCGGAAGTTTCAAGACATTTGACACCGATTATTACACTATGGTTAGCAAAAGAAGAGGCCTTTTTGTATCTGATGCAACACTTCTTACAAATACTCAAACAAAAGCTTATGTTTTGGCACAACTAAGTTCAAAGGGATCAACATTTTTTGACGATTTTGGGGTGTCAATGGTGAATATGGGAAAAATTGGAATTCTTACCGGGAAATCAGGCGAAATTAGAAAAAAATGTGCTTTTATAAACTAAGAGGCTTGAAAGATTTTAGTCATTTTCGTATCAATTTTTCTTTTTCTTTTTCTTTGAAAAAAGTATCTTGTGGTGGTAAATGTACCTTTTTTGTATTCTAGTTAAGTTTGTAATTTAAGTTAAGCATGTAACACATAAAAATAATGATTTGAATATTTAAAATGCATGATTTAATTTGTTCTTTTGTTTACTTCATTTATTTAAAAATTGAGGGGAATTAGCTTCCATGCACACCACAATAAATATTCATACTCATTTGTAATTTATCTGTTATTTGCCATAAACTTATTGACTCTTAAATACTTCTAACTAATTTTTAGAAATAAAAAAATAATTCAGTGCATTAAGTTTTCACAACTTAAATTTTGATCTCGTAATAATATAACAATAACATTATCAGTTACGTTATCGCTATAGTTATCCTATAGAATCTTATATTTATAAAATAAATTTGCTGATCAAATCTTCCCTCATATTATAAAAGAAAAAAATAGTGAAATAATGGTGGTCAAATAGGACCAACTCCTGCAATAATTAACAAAAATACTGATTTAAAAAGGTGATTTGCTTAATTTTTTATAAGATAAAATAATGCACCTTTGAAGAAGACCATATGTTATGTCCCCAAGTACCCATTTTTTTATATTCATATTAAAACTCAAATAATTCAAATTGGTATATTTTGGAATGCATTTCTAGGACTTTGCTCATATTATAGGATTTTTTTCGTTCACACAGCTTAAATATGAAACTTCTGATGATTAAATAGAAAAATCTCAATTATTCCATCACAACTCATGTTGATTACTGATCAGCACCATGATTCCTCGATTTATAGAATCCATTTCTAGGACTTTGCTCATAGTATAGGATTTTTTCCGTTCACACAGCTTAAACATAAAACTTCTGATGATTAAAATAGAAAAATCTCAATTATTCCATCACAACTCATATTGATTACTGAGCAGCACCATGATTCCTTGTTTATAGAACCCACTTCTAGGACTTTGCTCGTACTATAGGATTTCTTTCGTTCACACAGCCTAAACATAAAACTTCTAATGATTAAAATAGAAAAATTTCAATCATTCCACCACAACTCATGCTGATTACTGAGTAGCACCATGATTCCTTGTTTATAGAACTCATTTCTAGGACTTTGCTCATACTATAGGATTTCTTTCGTTCACACAGCTTAAACATGAAACTTCTGATGATTAAATAGAAAAATCTCAATCATTCCACCACAACTCACGTTGAGTACTGAGTAGCACCATGATTCTTCGTTTATAGAACCCATTTCTAGGACTTTGCTCGTACTATAGGATTTCTTTCGTTCACACAGCTTAAACATAAAACTTCTGATGATTAAAATAGAAAAATCTCAATCATTCTACCACAACTCAGGTTGATTACTGAGCAGCATCATGATTCCTCGTTTATTGTGCTTACCAATTTATTAAGAGGACAACTACTTGGTCTCCAAGAAAAGTTGTCAATATAATATGCTGTCAACATTGAACCAACATTTGTGTTTCATATCCTTCAATTGCCATTTTTTGGGGATACTAAAGAGTTCAATCATTTCACGGCATCCCTTTTGGTACAACTAAAGTGATATATTTGTCCTCGTTCTTCCTAAAGGTTCAGGAATTCAAACTCGAAATCTCTACTAATTAAAAGCATAAAGATTTCAATCATTTCACCGATCAAGAATCCAATAAACCATATGGCAACCTCCAAGACACAACAAAACTATGACAAACAGAGTAAACTAAAAGCCTTTGATGACACAAAAGCAGGGGTCAAAGGACTTATTGATGCTGGAATCACTAAAGTACCTCAAATATTCATCCATCCAGAAGCCTTAGAAAAAGAGAAACCCTCAAATCCCCCAAAAACACATCCAATTTTTCCATTAATAGACCTCCAAAACATCAAAATCAACAAGAAAGAAATAGTTAAACAAGTTCAAGAAGCATCAGAGACATGGGGCTTCTTCCAAGTAATCAATCATGGTATTCCATTGCAAATCCTAGATGAAATGTTGCAAGGGGCATGGCGTTTTCATGAGCAAGATACCGAAGTTAAAAAGCCATATTATAGTCGAGATGTTGCCAGGAAGGTGATGTACAATTCTAATTTTGAGCTGTTTAGTGATAAATCTCTTGCAGCAAATTGGAGAGACTCACTTTACTCTACCATGGCTCCTGATTCTGCTAAGCCTGAGGAATTGCCTCAGACATGCAGGTATTTTTCTTGTCTCGATGTTTTTTGGTTGCTATAGCGAGTTGGTATATTGTTATAGAGTTATAACATAACACGATACAAAAGTTGGTTCCCAAAAAAAACACACTAGATTGTTATAATAAAATAATTGTTATAGAGAGATCTGATTGTGTAGCCTAAAAACAGATTATACTGTTAGATAATTAAAGAGAATTAATATATGTGACAGGACTACAATAAGTGAGATTAAAGAGCCAATTTGACTAATTTTTAAAATAAAATGAATTAAATTAATTTAATATTTTAAAATATAAATTTAAATATTCAAAAGCTACAAAATATAAGTTGCCACTCTTCTCAATATCAATAATTCAAAGCTACTATCAACAAAAAAACCCTTAATTTTAATTGAATTTAAATTCTCTACACTAAAAAGTATAACTTTTTCCACACCATCAGATAAAATTAACCTACAACAAGAAGTTATTTTTCATAACAAACTTGATATAACAACTATATATATAATAGAATAATAACATGTTACAACCATTAGTGTCATTTACACTTTTAACGTACATAGTCAAATTTGTGTATAACAGGTTTTCTCTATAACAATATTTCACTATATTTAAGTCTTTTCTTTTTGGAATTGATTTTTATGTTATGCATATTATATGTTAGCGTCTCGTTATAGTGGCCAAATAGTATCCAAACAAAGTTTTTGATTACCTTCCTCGCGTATGAATAAGATCGAATCCATTCGATTTCTAAAAAGGATTACTAATCCTTAACTTTTCGAGGAATTCTTAATCAGTGGTTGTGAATGACTGATTTTTGCAATCTTTTCGACCTTAGTTTCGTAGGAGCAAGTCAGAAAGATTGAGAAATAGAACCATCTGATTTCATTCGTTCTCAATAGCCACGAGATGATCATCTTAGGGTGATCCTTTTGTCGACGGATGCTCTTATTACACTCGTAGTCTCAATGTTATTATAGAAAAGTTTGACAACATAACTTAAATTCATTTTATTTTTATCAACTTTTACATTGTTGCAGGGGAATTATAATTGAGTACTCAAATCAAATAATGAAATTGGGATAACATTGCTTGAATTATTATCAGAGGGTCTTAATCTCAAACCTAACCATCTCAAAGAATTGGGATGTGCTGAGGGGCTAGGCATTTTGTGCAATTATTACCCTTCATGCCCACAACCAGAACTTGCCATGGGTACAAGTAGACATGCTGATAATGACTTTTTCACAGTGCTTTTGCAAGATGATATTGGTGGACTTCAAGTTCTTCACAACAATCAATGGGTTGATGTTCCTCCTACTCATGGTGCTTTAGTCATAAATATTGGTGACATTCTTCAGGTAAAAGTCTCTTTTTTCCGGAATGATCTTTAAATGAATAGTCGGACAGAGTTACTGTTTACTTTTCTAGCCGATATACATATATAATACATTCATTGTACAAAATTATATGTATATTATACATAGGTTATGCATAAATTATACATTCAATGACTATTTTTAGTTTGATCAGTTAGGTGGACGGCTATTTAGGTTATTTTATCATAATTTTGGTCGATTTTCATTGAAGGGGAGAGTTGAAACAACGGTAAAGTAGTCTTTCATACGATAAAATCGATCATTGATGAATGTGTCAGGGCAGGCTGCTAACTATTTTTCATTTTATAATGCCCAGACACTTCAAATATTATCTGGTATATGTCAAGTCCTTCAAAAGTAATGAATTTGACATATATCCAATGTTACCGGGAATATGTCAAGTCCTTCAAAAGTAACGAACTTTTTAAGGATTTGACATGAGGTGGTAATCTTTTTGTAGAGTTCGAATGACATGGCTTTCGTTACACTCCTTTGAGATTGCACTCCTTTTATTAATCATAGATAAAACTAATAGAATTAATATAAATCTCCTTTTTAACGAGTTTTAACAAGTTATTATCAACTTATAAAGTTTCGTTCAACTTTTGATTTTTCAGCTTATATCAAATGACAAGTATAAAAGCATAGAACACAGAGTGTTGGCTAATAAAATTGGTCCAAGAATATCAGTAGCAAGTTTCTTCACCACAGGTGCAATGACATCTTCCAGAATTTATGGACCAATAGAGGAGTTATTGTCAAAAGACAATCCTCCAAAATATAGAGCAACAACAGTGAAGGCCTTCTTTGAATATTCTAGCAAGAAAGGACTTGATGGCAATTCTAATTTGTCTCACTACAAAATTTGAACTTACATGTGGAGTGGAAATAATGTTTTTAAATTTGTTTAAACCCCAAAAAAATGTTTTTGTGAGTTGATTATGATGTCCCATGTATTTTGTACTTTGTGTTTGGTATAAGGGATAAGGGATTTTGGGTCGAGCTCGTTGCGCCGGACTTGTATAGTTTGGGTTACCTTTGGTTTGCAAGTTGTTGCATAAAAGCGGAAGTTTACCCTGTACGCATTCAAAGGATAGCAACTGCGAGTCCCCTTTGTTATAAAAAAAAAAGAATAAGGGATAAGGATTACTATAAGTATGGAGCTACAAAGCAAAGTAGTTTTGCTGCTATTGTATTTTCTTTTGTATGATTTGCTGCCGATATAAAAATTCATTTGTATAATTTGATGCCTGTATACAAGTTTGGAACTGGCCCTTAGCAACTCAGATGAAACATTAGCAGCAAGCAGTAATTATATGAAATTTATAGCTACGATAAATAGTTAAGTAGTATATGTTTGCTTAATCATATAATTTAATCGATAAAAGATTTGTGATGTATTCCAACAAAATTAAGTTTCCCTTTAGTTTGTACAGGCACAATGTTTACGAATATCCCCTGCTTCCCCTGTAAGGACACCAATTTTTCCCATTTTAACCATGGATTCGCCAAAATCGTTGAAGAAAGTTGATCCATGAGGATTTAATTGAGACAACACATAATCTTTTGTTTGTTTATCTGTAAGAAGGGCTGCATCAGACTCGAACAATCCTCTTTTTTTGCTAACCAGAGCGTAACAATCAGTGTCAAAACTCTTGGAACTTTCAGGATCCATTTCAACTATTGTGGTCACATCTCCGGGCTTACATTTGATCTTCAATTGATTAATGTAGTTTTGGTTCATGTTTGGGTCCATGTCACCTTTCCCACTGAAATTGTACAAACGGCTTCCAAAGGAAAAACAATGTGACATCCCAATTGTGTGTCCTCCTACGTACGATTGTCAGAAGGGTGGTCAGCTGAACAACCTATAATATTACCGCTTCTTATGACGTAAATGAAAATTTACCTGATAGAACAACAAGGTCTTTGACATTTAGGCCCAATGCACCAAATGTTGTTTTGAGTGTAGTGAAATTATCAAAAGGAGTTGGAAGGTTTTTTGAGGCTTCTGAGAGAATTGAGACTCTTCCATCTCTTCTTCCTAAGGGGACTGACCATGTTGGTCCATTTAACACCAAATGGGCAAAGGTGTAGCTGTCACTGCGCCTTCCCTTTATTAAGAAACGTTCGTCTGTAACAGAGAAAAAAGTGGGAGTGCAGTCAAAAGGTAAGGCGCACTACCGCCTACGCCTTACCTTTTGTTTCATTTTTTTTTAAAACTTAACTCATTTGTGTTTCATAAATGTGAATAATTTAATAGGTCATATATTATATAATATAAACTAATTAGATTCCCTTAGTGAGTCTTTCATCAGCTACATTGCTAAAAATCCTAGCAAACAAAAAAATTATAATCCATATACTTTTTTCTCTAATACATCATATGGAACAACCCCCTAAATTGCTCAATGCAAAGGTTGATTAAAACAAAATTCTAGTTTTATAGCAATGTGTATTATGATGAATCAAATGTCCCACACCCATAAATGAATGGAAATTTTCGACTTCTTAATAATGTTTAGACAATTTTTTAGTTAACTTTTGGGGTATCCGTTAGACTTAAAACTTGATTTGATATATTATATATATATATATATATATATATGATGGAGTGATTGAAACCATTTAAAGCACGTATATATTACAAATGTTATAACTCTTTCTTTGTGGTGACAATTGAACCTTCCAACATGAGCTATAGAAGTATTCCATATTGGAATTGGATTAATAATTTTAGAATAATTAATTTTGAGATAACGTATTTTTCAATTAAACGAGTTCTTGGAATTTATCGATGGAGAGTGTTTACCACTTGAGCTGAACAACCTCCTATGTATACCAAATCAAACTTAATTACTAATAATATTAAATTTAAAATCAATTTGGTAAAGATATTGTTGATTTTTTTTTCTCTAAGTTTATTCATGTCAAAGGCATTAGGGGAATCTGCAACCCACTCCCTTATTGGTCTCCTGCAAACTAAAATGTTAATCATATAGTTTTTTATACACTCCTTTATTTTTTCAATACTTAATTAGGATAAGGTGATCACAATATTTGTAGATTCCAAATTTTCGTAATATGAGAATCTCACATCGGTTAAGTATATGAGTTGTACTTTTCTTATATTGTAAGAGCGTAGCCCGCTACTGATATTGTTCGCTTTGGGTCTCGGCTCTCATGGCTTTGGAATGCATCACTAGTAGGTAATGTCTATTTTCTTAATACCCAACATGTCTCCAGTGTTTTTCCGATGTGGGACTTCTCATCTTAAGATGGACTCAGCGTCCTCGCTAAGGTTTGTCCCATCGCATGGGATATGCCTAGACTTGAGATTTGCCCCGCCTCACTGGGATTTGCCTAAACTCAGTTGAACTCTGACCCACATCGAAAAAGTTGATACAAGAGTGGCTCTGATTCCATCTATAACAGCCTAGCCGCTAGAGATATTGTCCGCTTTGGGTCTAGGCCAGGGGCGGCTCAAGCATATTAGTGGCCTAAGGCGAAAATCGACTGTAAATAGAACTTACTTAGTATTTTTCTAAAAATATCTATAACCTATTATTACTAAAATAAAAATTGAGGCCTCTAAAATTTGGAGGCCTAAGGCGCTTGCCTTTTTTCTAATGCCGTCGAGCCACCCCTGGTCTAGGCCCTCATGGCTTTAAGACGTGTCACTAGTAGGTAAGGCCTATTTACTTATATACCCAGCATCTCTCTTGTGTATTGTCGATAAAAAACTTCTCATCTTAAGATGGGTTGTCACATATATGATTTCAATAATCCTCCTCGATCGAGCTATTTTTGGGTAATATAACATCTAGTATACATATTTTTTCAAAATGATAATCGAGGTAGATGGACATGTCCCTAACATTAGACCCCTATTTATATTACTCCAAATGTCTAGTTTTGAGCGCGTACGTTAATAGGATATAATACTACATGTATCGGTTATGTGTATATGAGATGTACGTATATTATTATAGCAGTCAGATCATACAGAAATACAACTCGTATGATCTTTAAAAGGTCTGATGCACAAAGCATCTCACATATAGCAGAGTTTAAAAAAGGATCATACTAAAAAGGTGTAAGGTAGAAATCTACTTTAATAAAAAATATTTAAGATTGCTTTCACCACTCAAACTTATAAACTATAGACTATAAATCATACGAAAATAATTTTACCTTTACTCTAAAGCTCCCCATCGATATGTAAAATAAGCTAACACTATTAAATCATATAGCTAGTTGTCTATTGCTCATACTCTATGTTACTCTACACTTAGATGTCTACTTTGAGTCATTCCACGAGTGCCCACTTTTTCGTAACTTAAACATATATTAGTCATGCGTGTTTTTAAATTACAAAATAAATTATAACTAAAAACAAGATAAAATTGACGGACATGATCAATCCAAAAATATCTCGATTCGATCCCAAATAACTATATATTTTTATGTATATTTCTGAAAAATCGACTCCCATAGTACCCCATACATAGAGTATTCTTGCATGGATTGAAATTGATATAGAAATTACAGAATCTTCTGTTAGAACAACTTAATTAACAAATCAACAACACCATGATATTTTATTAATTAAATCTCTTCCTTGTCTTTTTTCCTTTTTTGTTTTCTTCTTGTTTCTAATTTTCTGGTGAGTCCATGTTCAATATGTTGGGAATAATAATTGGGCTAATTAATTTATATTTATTTATTGATTTTAGCGATATTTTTTTTTATTTATTATCATCTATAGTAATATATAATAATATTATGATAAATTTGTACTTATATTAAAAGTATATTATGCATGCAGTATAAATATATTATGAGTGTTTAAAAATATATTGCATATGAATGCATTATACATCAATAAAATTCGTATTATATATATATATATATATATTATAGATAGTTCTCTGTAATATGTATTAAAATTGTATTATAAGTGTTCAACGACTACCGTATATATATATATGTAACAAGAGCAAACATTTTTTTTTAAAAAAATTCTTAGGTTAGAAGGTGCTAACTGCTAAATATTAAAATCAACTTTCCAGTAACAGCTCTATCATTTTAACAAATCAAAGTATTGACATATCATAATTTGCTTCCTATTTAAAGGGCATGCATTTGTGTCCTACAATCATCAATCACTTTCAAGATTTTAATTTCTTCACACAAAAAATAAAAAAAAAATATTAATGGCAACATTAAAATTTCTTTCTTTTCTCATTGTTCAACTTTTTTTAATTTTGGAAGTTGCTAATTGTGAAGGGGTGGAAATAGGATTTTACAAGAAAACATGTCCAAATGTTGAAAAAATTGTGAAAGAGACTACAAAGCATTACATTTCTATTGCTCCTACTTTGGCTGCCCCTTTGTTGAGAATGCATTTTCATGATTGTTTTGTTAGGGTAATTAACCAAGTGATTTAATGCCTTCATTTATTTATAACGTAGAATTGTTGAGCGTGCGAATAAAATATAAATATTATATCAGGTCTTTTAGGGAAAATAATACGGACTTGGTTCAAAACAGACAATATTATTACGTCATGTTGAATGTTTTTTCTTTTTTCTTTTGTTGTTGTAGGGATGTGATGGTTCAGTGCTACTTAATTCAACAAAAGGAAATCAAGCAGAGAAAGATGCAATTCCAAATCAAAGTCTAAGAGGTTTCCAAGTGATAGATGCTGCTAAATCTGCTCTAGAGAAAGAGTGCCCCGGCATTGTATCTTGCTCTGATATTTTAGCTTTAGCTGCTCGTGATGCTGTTTCACTGGTAACTGATTAATTACTCTATCTGTCTCAATTTATGTGACTCAAAAAGATATCGTATTTCCTTATAACAAGTAATAGACATTTATTAGCATTTTAATTGAATATTATATGTTGTTTCAGATAAATGGACCAACATGGTCAGTCCCCTTAGGAAGAAGAGATGGAAGAGTCTCAATTCTATCAGAAGCCTCAAAAAACCTACCAACTCCTTTTGATAATTTCACTACACTCAAAACAACATTTGGTGCATTGGGCCTTAATGTCAAAGACCTTGTTGTTCTATCAGGTAAATTTTCATTTACATCATAAGAAGCTGTAATATAATAGGTTGTTCAGCTGACCATCCTTTTGACAATCGTACGTAGGAGGACACACAATTGGGATGTCACATTGTTTTTCCTTTGGTAGCCGTTTGTACAATTTCAGTGGCAAAGGTGACATGGACCCAAACATGGACCAAAACTACATTAATCATTTGAAGATCAAATGTAAGCCTGGAGATGTGACCACAATAGTTGAAATGGATCCTGGAAGTTTCAAGAGTTTCGACACTGATTATTATGCTATGGTTAGCAAAAGAAGAGGATTGTTCGCGTCTGATGCAACCCTTCTTACAGATAAACAAACCAAAGATTACGTGTTGTCTCAATTAAATCCTCATGGATCAACTTTCTTCAACGATTTTGGCGAATCCATGGTTAAAATGGGAAAAATTGGTGTTCTTACAGGGGAAGCAGGGGAAATTCGAAAACACTGTGCTTTTAGAAACTAAAGGGAAACTAATTTTTGCAAGATTTTAATAATTTTTGAAGTATGTTGTGGTGAATAATTTGTTGTTTCTGTTCTTATTTATTAAGTTTGTGTTATGTTGGTGAAGTTTGATTCCATAATTGTAAATTTGTATGTCAGTTGGTTAAGTATTGAGCTAATAAAAATGTTGTTTTGCTACCTTTTAGTAGCGTGTAGCATTATTAGTATGTATTATTTCATCCTTAATCAAAGATCTCGAGTTTGAGTCTTGATATGAAGTGTTTTTAATGCTTGTATCCTTGATGTGGTACTTTTCAATGCGAATACAATTTCAATCATGCATCAGTATAAATTCAGGATATCGTGTGAGAAACATTGATGACCTCGGTGTGAGATTACTCGGACCAAGTATAAACATAGGCGATGTATTTGAGCTAGAGTCAGTTTTACAGAACGCCAACAAAAGTCAACATCACAAAAAAATAGTGAAAAAATCGATGAACAGAGTCGGTCCAAGAAATTCAGGAAAAATCAATCATGTTTGTTGATTCTATTTTTAAAAATTAATTGATTAAAAAAATTGACGGCATGCAAAAATGGGAAAAAATATTATGTTATTTTATTTTAAAGAAATTAACGCAGTCCTTTGATTTTTCATTTTTCTTTTTTACAAAAGAAAAAGATGGATAGAGTCGGATTTTAAAGTACAAAATTGCAATTGAAGACTATAAGTTAACATGCGAATGTATATATTTCATCAAAGAGCATGTGTGGTCGAGTGGTAGAACTTTTCAAAATCATAAAATTAAATACCTGAATTATTTGATTCGAAGCAACTACATTTTTTATGTATATATGTTTGGAAAACGACCTTGCCTATCGTTTTTCTAAAACCAACAAAAACTTATTTTCTTTATTCTTTAGTGTTGAACTTTCGAAAGTGCTACTAGAGAGGGAGAATGAATGATCGACTTCCTTTTATCTCATTATATTTTTAGTATCATATATTATGATAATCCAATTATTATATGTAAGAGTCAATATTTGTGATCTATTAACAGCAGTCACCTAATCGAAGAGACAATATTCCTTTTTACTTACAAGCCAAGGCTGTTTTATCAACCTTTTTTTCTACAAAACATGTTCATATATACCTACGACGAAAATATTATTAAAAAAAAATGTAAAACTTACGTTGTAAAATATATGTACATACATATAAATTGGACGATCTAACATGTTTTTAGTAATCTCAAAAGAGAGTAATTATATGCTGAAGGAAGGTGTTCTTTTTGTGGAGCTTTGGACTCTTCAACTTATCTGGAGTTGTTTGAGTCATACAATGTTGTTGGGATGTTGTATCCTGGAGAGGACAAGTCAAGAGATGTACTGCTGGATCGGTGTATATTATGCTGCAGTAGGCTTGAATCTCCTTAAAGAGAGCGAGATATCTGCACCTCAACCTGAATGATTTTTTATTCAATTTTGTCATTTTGTTTTCCAACTGTAATTTATTATATTTGTGGTATATTACACCAACAATTTTAAGGAGATGCAAGTCCACTGTGGCATAATCTACATTGATCCAGCAGTACATCTCTTGACTTGTTCCCTCTAGGATACAATAGCCCAACAACGTTGTATGACTCAAACAACTCCGGATTAGTTGAAGAGTCCAAAACTCCACAAAAAGAATACCTTCCTTCAACATATAATTACTCTCTTTTGTATAGTGAATATAGTTGAAGATTTATAATATTTTCTTTGTCTCAACTCACTCTTTCACTGTTGCACACTTCACCACACATTACAATATTTTATCAACACAAGTTAATATACAATAATTATCAGATCCAAAAGAATTAGATTTCGAGCTAAATAATTTTTTGTACATTTGATGAATTCTATGACAAACATACATAAAATTGAAACCTGTCCAATCTGAATTCGCATATCACAAGACTCATTTCTGAAAGTGATGCTCAAGTATGTTTATATATGCCTATGATGGAGATTATTTTTAAATCGAAAATGTATAACTTACGTTGCTTAATATATGTACATAAATATATGTTGGACGACCTAACATGTTCTTAATTAGCTAAAATTAAGGAAAGATTTAAGATAATATTTGGACAAGAGGTGAGACCTAGGAACTAATTACTTGTTTAATTCGAAATTTGAAAAAGGTGGAATGAGATATTAAACAATTCACTAAAATGTGAGGACTATGCTTTTGAACATGTAATAATAAATAACTTTCTTTGTTTTAATTTATTCGACTGATTTTTGAGTTAATATATAATTTAAGAAAGTACTAAAAAAAATTAAAATTTTGTGATCTTAAACGAAAGATATGTAGAATATATCAAATTATTTTTTAATCATATGATTTTAAACATGCCAAGTAAAAAGTTAAAATTGACGAGTTATAAAAAAGAAAAGAGATAATATTCTTTTTTATTAATCAAACTGACTAAAAGATATTAAACTAACTGAATATTTCTTTCAAATTATATCTATCCATAATAAAATAAACCTATAATCCAAATTTCAGCTAAAACGGATCCTTATTCGACCCCAAAATCAATATTTTATTCTAAGAACCCTAAAGTTATATTTTCTTGATTAAACATAAATTGTACATATTTTTACCCTAAAAAACCTATTCATAATCACATAAAAATTTAATTGAAAGAACGAGAACAATTACCTTAATATATTGGGATGAAAGTCACAATTTTTCTCTACTTTTTTCCTTTCATTTTCTTTTGTTTCCGTTTGGTTCTATTCTTTGCTTTCAGCAGCCCTAAAATTTACAAAATATATTTTTTATGAAATAAAAAGCTCGAATACTCAAAGCGATCTAATGAATCATTACAACGTGATTATGACAGATGATCTGACTTAGACAAGTACAATAATTGACAGATACATCAACTAATCACTTTTCTAATGCCACAAAAAAAAATTATAAACAAGATTAATAATATTAAAAATAGCACATGTTAGTTAGATCTTAGACTCAAAAGTAGCCTATAAATACAGAAACACAATACAAAACAAAAACAAGTGATCATTTTTGCAAATTAAGTAGCATTACAAAATGGCTACATTTTGCAATTTGGGTTTTTTAGTTTTGATTTTTGTAGGAATTTTAAGTTGTAGCCATGGCCAATTACAACTCAATTTCTATAGTAAAAGTTGTCCAAAAGCAGAGAAAATTATTCAAGAATATGTCCAAAAACACATTCCAAATGCTCCATCTCTTGCTGCTGCTTTACTCAGAATGCATTTTCATGATTGTTTTGTTAGGGTAAGTGTAAATATTTGGATTTAACACACAACAACATAATACATAGACGTGTCTTTTAAATAATTTGGCGTCAGTTGTCATCTGTGTTATCAACTGTCATTTGCTTCCACTCTAGTTATTTTGTTTCATATCTAGTATATTCTGCTTTTGGGGATGATATTTTTGAGATGAGGGTCTTTCGGAAACAGACTCTCTATCTCTATGAGGTAATGGTAAGGTCAGCATACATTTTACCCTCCCAAGACCCCACTTGCGGGGTTACTCTGGGTATGTTGTTGTTGTTCTTGTTGTTGTCATCTGTATAATATGCTTTTTAACTTTAGATGTGCACAGATAGACATGACTTAAATTTACATAAAGTTTGAACAAGTAGACACACGCGTCCTATAAGACGTCCTAAAAATCAGTTCGAGTGTATCTCATGTGAATTGTCATATAAGATGCATGTGTCTACTCGTTAAACTTAAATAAATTTAAGTGTATACTTATACACATCCAAAATTGAAAAACTGAAATATATATCAGCAATAAATTAACGTGAGTCACTAGTTAATTGCGTTAAATATGTTTTTTTACAGGCAATTACTAATAACAATTATATTTGAACACTTTTTGTAATGCCATTAAAGTTTATAACGACATTGAATTCAATAACAATTAACTAATGCCGATAAAGGCTTTAGTACTCTTTGTTAATGTGCATAGTTATTGCCGCTAAAAGTTGTTTTTGCTACTGTGTATATTATTGCATTTTTTGTTGGCATTTTTTCTTATTTTTTTCTTTTTTGTATTGGATTTTGGTCAGGGCTGTGATGCTTCAGTGCTATTGAATTCAACTTCAAGTACAGGAAATCAAACAGAAAATAGTAGAAGCTGAATGTCCTGGAATTGTCTCTTGCGTTGATATTGTTGCCTTAGCTGCTAGAGACTCTGTTGTTGTCACAGTAAGCAAAACAACTTTAATTGAACAAAGAAATTGTTCTCTCTGTTTTAATTTGTTTATCTGATTTTAACTTGACACAGAGATTAAGAAAGTAAAGAAGATTTTTGAATTTTGCAATCTTAAACTAAAGATACGTAGAATATAACAAAATGTCTTTTTAATCTTGTTGTGTAAAACACGTCATATGTGGAAAGCTAGACATGCTAAAAAGAAAAATAATACTCCCTTCGTCCCATTTTATATGACACTCTTTGACTTGGCTCAAGATAACTTCACGAGGAAGTGGTATCTCTTTAGGATCTACTCCAGCATTTAGAAATTGATTAATCGGTAAAGAGACATGTACTTGATGCCCCACCCAAGAGAGAGACCAATAAAAGAAAGATATCGAGAGAAAGTCTTAGATCTTAAAATGTGTTGCGAAAAGAGATCGAAGACAAAGATTTTCTGACACAATGTGCACACTAGATGGAAAAGACAGATAAAGGAACAACCAACAACCCACTGGAAGGGCATACCTCAAGGGGGGCACCAATCTCCGCATGATATTTAAGAAAAAACGAAGGACTTTTGAAACTTGTAGTCTGAAATGTTTCTTGGATATTTGTGCGGCTAAGAATCATTTCATTAAGGATAAAAGGAAAATCTTAAAGTTAAAACATATCTCCTCACATCAACGTGACATCCTTTTAAACAGACTAAAAAAAAAAAAAATACCATATAAAATAGGATAGAAGAAGTACAAATAAATTAAAATGAAGGAAATATTTATTTATTGAACCATTTTTTAAATTTCTTATTTACTTTTTTTATAATATAATAATATAATATACAGGAGGTCCATTTTGGAATGTGCCAACTGGTAGAAGAGATGGAAAAATATCAAATGCCTCAGAAGCTTTATCAGATATTCCAGCTCCAACTAGTAACTTTACTACACTACAATCATCTTTTGCAAAAAAAGGTCTTGATCTAAAAGACTTAGTTCTATTGTCTGGTAAGTCAAAATAAATATTTATTTTATGATCATTTTATAATATTAAAGTCACGAAATTATTTATTGTAACAATAAAATTATAGATATGTGTTTTTTGAGATTCAACTTTAGTCGTTATAACAATATTAAAGTCATCTTGATAAATAGGGTTTACTGGCTTTATATTGTTATAGTGAATTAAAATAAATTAATTTAAACGTTATGAAAAATAATTGTGTGACTTTTTATTGTTATAATGAATAAGATTTAATGATCATATCACGAGTTTCGGACCAGAGGTTCATCCAAATTACCTTTAACAGAAAATTATATTATTTGTACATACTTAAAATTAACTTTTATATATATTATATAATAGATGTTGGGACTCCTTTAGCTAGTTTGTTTGTTTAGTTTTTATACTTAAACCTCTTAATAAAAATTTTGAATGACCATACATGAAACTAATACATATTCATTAATTTCTAGTCCTTTTTGTAAAAACAAATTACAACTTATATTTTATTTTTTCAGGTGCTCACACCGTTGGAGTTTCTCATTGTCCATCATTTTCATCACGTCTATATAATTTCACCGGAACTTTTGGTACACAAGATCCATCTCTATACAGCGAATACGCTGCGAATCTTAAGGCCAAAAAATGCAAATCCCTCAGCGATAATACAACAATAGTTGAGATGGATCCAGGCAGTTTCAGGACATTCAATCTTAGTTACTACAAACTTTTGCTCAAAAGGAGAGGACTATTCCAATCAGATGCAGCCTTATTAACAAGTTCCACCACAAAATCATTTATTGATCAGCTAGTACAAGGTTCACTCAATGAATTTTATGTTGAATTTGCTAAAGCTATGGAGAAAATGGGGAAAATTGAAGTTAAGACTGGTTCTAATGGTGAAATTAGAAGACAATGTGCATTTGTGAATAGTTAATTACTTTCGTTTGGTTCAATTTTTGTATGATATTGTGGCTTGTTTTTGTGTCTATTTTGTGAATAATTTGAGGTACATGTATTTTATATTATACTATGTTCCATTGCATGTATTCCTTATTTGAGGTAAATGTATAATTATATTTTCCCAGCTGGTTACTTGTTTTGATAATCTATTTTGTGAAAATTTAAAGGAAGAAAAAAGATATGGCTAAAATCATTTGTTTTCTGGAAAAATTTATGGATATATAACAATTTGTGTTCAAGAAATCGAGGAAGGAATTTGGGAATGAAAGAAATGAGCTATTTATAATTGCAATACACGTATAAAATTGTTATGAAATAATTTAACACACAGGGCAAAAAATAAAGAGAGATTTTATTCTTTTTGGTTTGATTCCCCATAATAAATTGATTAAGCTTCTTATTTATGTAAGAAGAAAGTTGTTTTAAGACTTGTAATTTAAATTATTGATGAATAAGATGAGTTGCTTGTCGATTCAATGGTAAGCGAGTTGGCTAAGCAAAAGATCTCCCTAATAAGGAGGTCCTCGATGTTATATCACTTCGCATATGTCTCGATCGAGCTCGTCATCCGAAGCTTTTGTATAGTTCGCACTATTATATTGAAGCACAATTTCCCTAAAATGCACTCTTAGTCCTACCTGAAGAATAGCAGTTGCGGATCCCTTGTTATCAAAAGGAAAAAAATGCAGGTCCTAGAAAAATGTGCATACAAGAATGGAAGATGATGCCTTTGTAAAAGTTGAATGGGCCTTCCAAAATATGGTGCCTCCTGGAATTTGTACTTCCTGGAAAGTTTGTGGACCTTATTATGGAATGTGTATCTATTGTGAGCTACTGTCCTTTGATAAATGGGACCTTAACAACACGTTTTGTTGCTAAAAAAGGTCTGAGACAGACATACCTTTATGTAGTGATAATAATGGAGTATTTGAACAGATTACTCAAAACAGTTAAGAGACACAACCACTCATTCAAATACCCTCCCAGATGTGGAAAATTGGAAGTGGTCGATATAGGCTTTGCAGATGATTTGATAATGTGTTGTGGAGCTGACAGGCTTTCAACCCTACCAAGGATTTTCCCAGCTCGACCCAAGACCTCTAACTCAGGGAGGCTCATCCACCGCACCACATCCTTTGATGGTGTCCTTTAAATATTTTGGACTCCCATCTTCGAAAAAGATTGCAGTACAACAATGTACGCCATTATTTGGTAAAATAATCACAAGAATTAGATGCTGGTCCACCAAGTTCTTATCATACAGTGGTGGAGTATAACTTATAAAGGGTGCCCTCTCTGCAATGCAGACCTAGTTGGGGCAAATTTTTCTATTGCCTAAGAAGGTTATATAGTTGACAGGCTTCAAGGAAGACACTAGTAGCATGGGAGATTATGTAAAAACTTAGAAGTGCAAGGGGTCTGAACCTCATTGACTTTCAAGTGTGGAACAGGACTCAAAGCAAGCTTGTTGGCTTGTGAGGAAGATCTTTGATGCTAGAGTTTGATTAACCACAACACTCTTCTCAATGACCACCAGATCTAGGCACAAAAGAGAGGTTCACAGTATCAGAGTAGCATATTTGTTTTTCACTCCAGTTCCAAAAGGTGAACTGGAAGTGCTCGACTCGAGTCCAAGGATAGTACCAAACCACCAGTTCATCCTATGGTTAGCATCATGGGGAAGATTTAGCTGCTGTGGAAAGACTTGAGAGATGAGGCATACAGATGCCTCAAGACAGTTCAGTTGATATGCCAGTGCAAATGTGGAAGAGACTGTTGGAATGGTTGGGTATACAGACACAGGTTTTAACACAAGAAGCTAAGATACAATGGCTTTCGAGAAGGGTGAAGCAATGAAGAGCTGGAACACAGATTCTAGGATGGATGCTCAATGCTTGGCGAAAAGAAACACCAGGAGATTAGAAGGAGGACTGCAAGCATAGGACCAGAGAAATTATCCTCCAACTTCACACCAGGGGGCAAGAAAAGACCACATGGAGGAATATACTCCACTCCTAAGTTCAAACAGTTTTCCTAGTTAAATTTGGATAGGTCCTAGCGGTTTATTTCCATCAGAGAGTTGTAATGTAGTTGGGAATTAGCTGAGAGTCAAAGATAACTAATTGGTGTACAAATTTCCTTTAGGTTCAATAAAAGTTCACTTTTCGACCCCAAAAAAAAACAGTTCATCGACCTCAAATGTTGAAATTCACGACACATAGCTTTGATGATGTTCAAATTGAATGCCCAACTGACAGTTGGATCTAAAACCTCTGATGATTATTTCTTGCTTGAAATGTAAATGCCAGATATTATGGCCGCTCCTGCAACTGCAACTCCAAGGGTTGTCACAATCTTAGCGACAGAGATGAGAGGTTTGGCTGATGGTATTGATAGTAATTCCGTAACCTGTGGAAGCAAATAAGAACACAAGAAGCCCTCAAAAACTTACGGGTAAGAAGCTCAAACTGAGTCAGAGACTGTGTGGATAGGAAAAAATACATCAAGCTCTGTTTTCATATATTTCATGATGCACAACAGAGGATATCCAAGTCTTACTGAAGCTGTCACTAAGAAGAAATGTCTATTACCTCAATAGGTTGCTTCCAGTTCTTCTTGATCCCTGGAAGATGACCCTTACCAACAACTGCGACAACAGAGTTGTGCTCACGGGCAACTCTTAGCAACATTGATGACATAAACCTGCAATGAGGGAAAGGGAGGAAGATTTCTTCAGATTTGTTTTATGGTACAAGTAACTATTTTCAAGATTATCAGATGTCAAAGCCAAAATGCTGCTTCAAACACTCACGTTATGGTTTTTAAAAAATTTACAAGGCGGGAAGAATGATGTTACTACTAGTCTGCTTGATTAGACAAATGAAACAACTTGTGCCAAGCACTACCGTAAGACTGTTAAATCATTGGTAATTACCATACTATGGCTGAATTAGTCAAGGATGGATGATATTTAAGCTTAAGCTGGTATATCCTTTATTCTTCATTCCAACCAAACAATTACAAAATAGTTCATTAATGACTTTTTTCTTGGCACTACCTCCTTTATTTTAATGTTGGGTGAGGGTTAAAGTCCGTCACCGCCACAAGATATAGAAATTTCATTTCAAACTAAGTACGTACTATAGTAATACTGGCTTTATTTCTGGTAAAACTAGAAGCAAACAAAGGATTTGACAAGCAATAATGCTCTAGGAAGATTAGCAGTGAACAAAGGAAGTGACAAGCAGTGAAACGTGAAGCTTCCTCGAGAAAACACTCAATTAACCCTTCACCTAAAGCAGCACAACAGTGAGATAAAGCACCAGTCTCGTGATCTAGACCTGAGACATACATGAGTCCCTTTACTCCATATTATTTGAGATAGTACATGCGTGCAGACATTGAGCAACAGCCTATAATCTAACATTATATCAACCCAAACTAAGAATATCTAAAGACATAGAAGCAATTAATCAGAATATTCTCAATGTTTTGATCTGGAATGACTTGGGTCATACAAAAGCCATCTAATTCTAAAATCTTAAGTACAAGTGCCAATCTGACAGTATGTTCCTGGTTCTAGACTCAAAGCCAGTACACAATTATAATCACCTTAAATTCACAAAACAATACCATAAAACAAGCAGGCAGCAAACAAACTGGTATCACACCAACAGACCGTGCATGGGGCAGGGAGGAGGATTTTGTGTAAGTGGGGAGGGGGAGACATTGTATGCAAGTGAGAGGACTAACTGATCTCGCTCATGAACTAGGGTATCCATAAGTGTAGGGAACTGCTTGCTCATTTCTTGAATTACAAGAGTCAGCATATCAACATCATCCATTTCCTTCAACTGCCCACCAAAAATAGTTTGGCAAAAGCAACATAAGATATTCTTCTTCATAAATGAAATTACTTTAAGCGGAGGGGCAATCTCATAGAATCATATGTAACGAACCTACCATTTTGACGAGATCTTCAGGCTTCGGTAAAAAAACTGCTTGGAATAATAGAGAGTATACCAATTTTGTCTTGTGCCAAAGTGGCATTTTTGCCCACGTTCTTCGTAATGTCACCTGTTCATAATACAGAGTTAACAATTCATTATACTGAAAAACAAAAGAAAAACCAAAGATACCGAGCAGAGCAACAGTAAATATGCAAAACTGTTCCCTTTTTTTATGTTGAATCTGCTACCAAAGAAAGTGTAGTTGTAAGCTGATAAATCATGAAAGCACAAGAAACCCCATAAGTTTAGAGAGATCTACTCCATGAAAGTGGTGCATTAGAAAAAAGATAGGGAGGACCAGTGCAGCAGTATCTGGATTTGGTTTATTTTGCTGATTCATCTGTAGGGCTACACTAGGCATGCTGTTGTTGTTGTTTTCTGATTCATCTGGAATGAAATGGATTTCTAGAACATCAACACGTTTGCTCTCTAATAGTCCTAATCCAATAAGCAGAGTATAAGACAGATGATTAATGGTTTATGATTACTTGTTTTCTAGTAATTATCTCAGGAAAGAGAGAGAGAGAGACAGAGAGAGAGATGAGGAGAGAATGTTTCCTACTTTACCAACTCTGATATTCGGGACACAACAGAACAGCAATCTCTTTTGGCATGATCACAGCGGATGTGTGGTGATGTAAAAACATTATCCAGTTAAAGCAGGGACGCAGATGATCAATTTTGAGACACAGAAGAAAACAGACCAATTAATAACGGAATGAATGAAAATGTCTTACTTGCACAGGACGGTCACCAAGAATCACTTTCCCACCGTACTTCATAGCTTCTTCATATGCCACACGAAACTCTGCCCCAGGAAAAACCTCAAGCTTGCTAGCAACCTAAAACGCCATGTAGATTCAATGAGCGATCAGCATGGTCACAGCAGTAATGCTAAGGAGCAACGTAGTACTTCCGAACAGTTAAGACAACTTTTAAGATTATGGTCATGCCTTGGCAAGAAACCAGCTGTAGAGTATCCCAAATGGATTTTGATTTTTCTTCCACATCTCCACCATTTCTCCCATCGTTGGTACCTGGCCGTATCAGAATTGGGTATGTTACATATTAAACCTAAAGAGGAGAAAATGGTTCCACCAGAACACTTCCATAAAAAAAAATATTAAAACAAAATGCTACAAACACCAGCTAATGAAAACACTCAATTGAAAATAAATCAAGCAAGGACAGAATCTCAGAATATGCTTATCTCATTCTATAAAATAGAAGGAAAAAGTAGGTGCCATTAATATGTTGGCTCAGAAAATTAAAGACATTAATACCATGATGCCGAAAAACATATGCACAGAAGAGAGAGAGAGAGTGGGAATACAGTTTCTGGCATAACCTATGTCAAAAGGTCATTTCACTTTTCATCTATGTCCATGACCAAGTTGACTTAATAACATACACATCTGATACACCCTTGATTGAATCTGGATTTTCTCATACCCAGTCCACTGGAACACATTAATCTCTTGACGTCCTAAGTAATTTAATTTAAGACTTTCAATAAATGAATCGGAATTGCAAAAACTATGGCAAGAGAAAAATGGCAACTTAACATGTGTATACGAAATATTAAAGTGAGACAATCACAAATGACACCAGTTTGGCACAAACAGATGATGTCTACATATGTACGCAAGTGCTTCAAATTTGATGAATCCAAAGAAGTTAACAATAATGACAGGAAAATAAGGAGCATGCCTCCTTACTGCCGAAAGTTCCTCTTCTTTTGGGGGATTGGGGAGGGAGGTGACATCTAATGTAATTGTCTTTGTTATTAGGATACAAAACTCAAGCTAATATTCAAGTTGCATGCATGTTCACACCCGCATAAAGAGCATGAAGATATTGAAACTTTTCCTCTAAATTCAAAGACGATATGGACAAAGACATCTGCAATGCCATCCACAATAGAATATTAAGTAAAATAAGTAACCACAGTGCAAAAAACACCAGCCAAATAAAGTTCAAACGTGACCAAATGGAACCCAAAAGCCAATGCCGCAGAATTTGGTTCCAATTATCAAGCAATTATAAGAGAAAAAGCTGGAGATTCATCTAGCTTAAATGTCAATCTAATTAAACAAATTCCCAAAGTTCATACCCAAAAGAATGGCAAACCACTGTCATCCAATGAACTCAAGCGCCCATTATTAAAAACCTCAATTTGTTCAGGAAAACTAAAACTAGGCTAGGAAAACGATAACTTCCTCTCATATTCATAACTATGAATCTGAACAGCCATTATCAGCAACCTCATGTTTTTCCAAAGAAGAAAAATAAAACCAGATTAAAGGACCTACAACTCTCCATGTAAACTCCATGGGTCATCAGTGGAAAATAACGCCACATTTTGTCCTACCAAAACCATGGAAACGCTTCAAGGTACCTGATTTTAAATTAGCGGAGAAATTACAATTTTATCCCTATCGGCTATGACACATACCTCACTTTGTTGTTGCATGTTATTAGCTTTGACTATTGGTGTTTATCAAACAAAACCTTCTTTGGGTTCTTTTAATTATAAAATACGAGTAAAAGAAATATTTTCAAGTTAAAGTACACCTGTCCCCCCACACCCCTACCCGTCAACCCGCAGTCATACCATCTCCAGTCAGCCCTTCACCTCCCAAAGATGAGGTAAGGAAGAGAAGGAAGTGTTAGAACAAGAATGACAATAGTACAAGAAATACAAAATTAAACTTGTTTGGCTTAGAACTAAAACACGACTAAAAACATTCCAATGTTCAACTCAGGGTTAATAGTAAACTTGCTCAAAGTTCCTACTGTGTACCAATATCTGGCCTGGTACAATGCATGGCAAGTAAAAGAATAGTCAATAGTGTTCTGGACACGTTGCCGTATCATTTGATGTCTATTTTTCCTACATCTGCCAGAGTTACTAAAAGGATACACACCGAGAAGGAACTTCTTCTGGCAGGGAAATGAAGATAAGAAAAAAATACCACCAAGTCAAATGGGAGAAGCTACTAGTAGACAAGAAGCCAGCGGATTCAGAAGATGTTTTTGATGTTTTAGACTTTTAGTAAGGATAAATTGAACCTAACAAGAGGTAAGTTGTAATACTTTTGTAGGGGAACTACACTTCTTGGTGTAGTATACCTGTGGATATGTAGAATTAATGTTACCTTTCTGAAAAAAAATTTAATGCATGGCATACATAAGACTCCCAACAATTTGAGAACATGTCAATTGGTCAAAAACATCACCAAAGTTGCACACTAGTTTGATGCTACGATGAAATGGTGTAGGAGCAGGTTTATCATCAAAATGACCAAACCTCTTCAAAGGATAACTTGATTGAGAAAAGTCAAACCGTTAGCTAATCTTACAATTTTAACACAAAATCACATCAGCTTCTCCAAGATCTTTCATTTCAAATTGAGAAGCTAGAAAGGGCTTTGCTTCTTTGACTCTTTCAATATCAGTTCCAAAAATCAACCTATCATCTCCAGAGACACATATTATAACACTAGAATTTTCTTGAAATTTGTTAAATATACAAACATCACCACTATCGATAGAGCAGCCATTAAAAATCACAACCCTTCTAAGCTTCTCATTCCATTATTTTGGAGCTTGGTTTTAATCCAAAAAGAGATTCAAGAAGCTTACAAAATTTATTTTATTGGTTAGGAATGACAAATCTTTCTAGTTGTTTCATATATATTTCTTCATCAAGATCTCCATTCAGAGATGCAATATTCACATCCTTTGATGAATTACAAGTCCATGAGTTACTACTAAAGCAATCAAGAGCGCCGAATGGAAGCCATCCAAGCTACGGGCAAAAAATTATCAAAATAGCCAATATTTCTCATTCAAGTAAAACATTTTGGTACCAAGCGAGCTTTCTATTTTATCTAAAAAAGTAACATCGTATTTCAGCTTCTTCCTAAAAATCCATCTAAAACCACCAGGCTTACATCCAGGGGATAGATATGATAGAACTCATGTACTATTAGACACAATAAAATGCATTTCATCATCAATAGTTTCACGCCAAAAAGGAGCATCATATGAAGACATTGCTTCGGCATAACTTCCAAGATCCTTTTCAACTAAATCGACTTAAAAATCAAGTCTAAGGTCTCTTGATTTGGCAAATCTTGTACTATGGCTTGGTTGACTTTCTTCTAAGGGCTCAGTTGAGATATAGAAGAACTTGTATCTTGTTCCAAAGATTCTTTTTTCTTAGGAAATATATGCTCAAAAAGTTAGCATAATTCAATAATTATGTGAAGCTTAGGGTCTCAGGAGTTAAGTGTTCAATCATTTATAGGCCTCATTAGTTTGTAAATAACCAATAAACACACAATCTATTCTTCTATAGCCAATATTAGTCATATGTTAATTGGTAATCTAATATGAGCCAAACAACCCCATTTGTAAAATAATTTATATTTGACTTTCAATTTTTTCAAAGTTCATAAGGAGATGCATCATGTTTCTTGGAAGGAATTCGATTCAAAATATGACGAGTTGAAAATAAAAAGGCTTCAATCCATAAATTTTTAGTTAATCCATAAAGTATAGAGTTAACCATTTCTAAGAAAATTCTATTTTTTATTTCTGCTACGCCATTTTGTTGTGGTGTATAAGACATAGTCAATTGTTTCTCAGTGCTTTATTTTTCAAAAAGATCAGTAAAAATGATTTTAAATACTTTTTACCTTTGTTAAATCTAATTGATTTAAGCTTCAGACTTATTTTCAACTTCCGCTTTATATGTTTTTGTAAAATTAGGTTTTGGGCCTAACTCACACCCCAAAAGCTAGCTCAAACAGAGGGGGATTGCCCAAGCCTTACAAGGAGTCCACCCATCTCATTAACCACCAATGTGGGACTTTTGTCATTCTTCAACACCCCACCTCACACCCAGTGCTTAGCATCTGGTGCGTGGACAACTTTTAATTTTTCGCAGCCCAACATTGGGTGAGATTGGTCCTGCTCTGTACCATATAAAATTAGGTCTTGGGCCTAACTCACACCCCAAAAGCTAGCTCAAAGGGAGGAGGATTGCCAAGCCTTATAAAGAGTCCACCTATTAACCACCAATGTGAGACTTTCGTCATTCTTCAACAGTTTTGAAAGTCTCAAATGCCTTATCTTTTGTTTTTAATGGAAAGACATGCATATCTTGAGTAATTGTTAGTGAGAAAGTAATAAAATGTCTGTTTCCATGATGTGATAAACAAACCATCTTACACATATCGGTATGGATAATTTCCAAAAGTGTGAATATTCTTTCAACTATCTTCAAAGGCTTCTTTGTTATCTTGCGTTTACTACTTAGTAGTATGGTCTCTTCCACAATCTTTAATCAATTCATTATTCACCATATGTTGAATGGATCTAAAGTTTACATTTTTAAGATGTTCATGCAATAGATTTAGAGATGGGTCGAATCTTCCTTCTTGTGTAAGAATAGACTCGTCTCTTCCTTCTTGTGTAAGTGTATGCTCATGTGCTCTTTCCAAGACAGAGCAAGTTTTGAGACAATAGCACCTACATGAAAGTCTCCATCAAAAGCAATTCCAAGTATAGAAATTTTACAATAAGTTGAAATTCTTGTACTTGTTTAGTGATTGACTTGTCATCAACCATTCTGAACTCCATACAATTTGAAACAAGAAATTTCTTTGAACACATCTCTTCTGCCAAATAAATAGCTTAAAGAGTTCCCCAAATCTCCTTAGCAAATTTGCACTTAGTATAATATTGATCATAATATTTGTTGGACAATCCTCCAAAAAGATAATTCCTATGTAAATAATCGTCATCTTGCCCCTTGAAAATTTTGTTCTTTAATCAGAGTAGCCTCTCAGTTGCTACCTAAGAACCAAAAACTTCAAGACAAGGTCTCTCAAGAACATATGTTAACTTCAATCATTTTACAAAGAATTCATCTTTTCACGCCATCTATGAAAGTCTTTGCCGTCAAATAATTTAAAATTAGGATTAAGCAAAGATAGAACACTATTCAATATTGATGTAGAAGCCATATAAACAACTATTTTTAAATTGTTAGAACAAGAATGATAATAGAACAAGAAATACAAAATTATTCTTGTTTGGCTTCCGAGCACTTTAATACATTCCTATGAGATAGTAGGAGTCTCCCCTTTGGGCAAACGGAAGAATAAATAACAACTCTATATTGGGAATTCAATTAAGCCACAAAACAAGTAACATTCAAGAATATTGCCCTTTTATTCCTGAATCAGTATTTCTCCTTTTGATCAATGTCTCTTAAATGTTTTCAAGGGAAAGTTTTTTGAAGTGATTGCCTTCTCAATGAAAAGAAATACTATTTATTTTTTATAAAGAAAAAAAAAAGAAATACTATTTATATGATAAAAGCTCTTGAAAAAGAAGAGTTGTCATTAAATAATAGCTTTTGATAGGTTCATGAATTTTACAAATAAAACGTATCTACCAAGAATATAAAATTTAAAAAGTAAATAAGGAATGAAATTTCAATTCACATTCATTTCTTTTGGAAGACAAGAATTTCATTGGATGAACTGTTCCAAAATTAATTGAAACATTAATTCTAACAGGAAAGGGTTAGACATAACCTTCTATTATAAGGTTGCAGGAAAACACAAAAGAAGCAAGATGGATTCAGAAATCAAATCACAATCCTCAGTTAAAACATTGAAAGGATACATATGTACATCAATTCTGAAACTTGATCCTTTTTCCTTAAG
Source organism: Solanum rostratum (assembly GCA_029948455.1). Classification (NCBI taxonomy): domain Eukaryota; kingdom Viridiplantae; phylum Streptophyta; class Magnoliopsida; order Solanales; family Solanaceae; genus Solanum; species Solanum rostratum. The sequence continues at coordinate 421,354 of CM057046.1, read as the reverse complement.
GACTCTCTACTTCCTTTTTTTTAAAAACAATAGTTGCCAAAATGCTGGATATTCTCCTAAACGAATAAATTCTCTGTTTCCAATGTCTGCAAACTACATGAATTCTGGAAAGATAAAAAGAGAGCCTACCAATAGAAAGACTGACCTTTAAATTCTGAGGTGTAAGTACACCCACCCGACCTGAGCATAACTCCAAGAAGACAACCTATCATCAACAATCCAGTATGAATCAGACTGATGTTCAACATGTAAAATGGAGAGAAAATATAGCATACACCGCCGGCTGCTAGGTGCCAATAGATTGTTAGAAGTATGACCTCTGGCTTCAAGAAATTGACCACTGCTTCAACTTCTTGGCAGGATTCCTATAACCATGCATAGTCAAGTTCAGACAACTATACAACCTTTATAACTCAATCTGTATTACAACATCCAACTCAATAAAAGGTCAACATACGCCACATATAAAGCTTCAAACTTTATCAACCTAAGCAAGAGAAAGGAGAAAATAAGAAAGACAGGGTATGAAAATAAAGACAGTACATATTCCAACAAGCTTAGTTTGTATGAGGCATGGGAGCTTAACCACGTCTCCTACTGTTAACTTCTTAACTTCAAGCAGTATCAATCGTATTAGTGTATTTAAGCTGATGTAGAGCCAAATACAAGACTAAATAACATCTCATCAAACAACACTCGTGAGATACCTATTAATCCTACATTGTTAGAGCATCATGATCTACTAATTCCATCTCTACTTTGGGAAGCTGGATTATACCACAATTGAGTAATACTAGTCTTAAGAAGTGTTACGCATAAAAAAAGAAGTGTGAATACTTAAAAGCACCTGATCCTCCTCCTAAAATAATGCTAAGAGAATTACTCACTAATAGGGCAACATACAGGAAATGTGATTTCCATCATCTCCTTCAACTCAACAGAGAGAAAAATTATGTAAAAACTTCATTAATTGTACACTTCTTTTACCACCTCTGTTTGTGATAGTTATTTATGATTTCCAATAATATTATGAAGCACGAATATGAACTATCTCACTCAAATTTCTCCTTTGTAAGATTAATTCTAGTAAATCAGTAAATTTACCGCTGAAACGTGAGCAGTGCCAACAACATACACATCGCAAATGCCTCCATCAGTAGAAGAATCACAAGTTAGCATCATCACACTCCTCGACAATTCCTCCGGCAAATCCTTCCTTACATATTCTTCTCTTTCGCCTTCTACATTCGCTGAAACTACCTCTTCAACTCCTTCTTCCTCCACAACACTCTCTTCCGAGCCTTCCGAATTCAAATTAGCAGCTTCGCCATCAACATGAACAAAATCTTCCGAATTCAAATTTGAACTCATCTCCGCCGGGGTACGCCTCCGGATGACCGCCGACAAGGAGGAAGTTTTGGAATTCACGGCGACCGAGAACGAACTAGGGATTACGACGGAGTATTTAGCCGGGGGAGATTTGACCGGGAAATGGCGACGCTGCGGTGAGACGGTGGTTGAGTTGAACCGGTTCGACTCGGCCGAGTTGAGAAAGGTGAGTTGGCGAGTCGAGCGACGCAGCATAGAGGTTTTATGACGTAACAGTTTTTACTTTATTTCTCTTTTTATAAATTCCCTTGCTTTGGACATGGGAGATGATGACACGTGGCAAGAGGCTGTGACTTGGATGGATTGCTTTGTCATACCTTACTTTTGTGTTAAGTTTTGCAACTTATTTAATTTGATGAATTTTGGTAGTTTGACACGTGGGATGAGATAAAAAAATTATAATTTATATATTAATAATTAATAATAAGAAAATATAAAGGTGAATTAAAAGACGTACTAAAAAGAGATTATTAATTAAAATATAATATATCTTTTAAGTTATTTAAGATCTGATATTTGATGTGGATGTTAGGTAATGAAATATTGTTTTACTTTTCGAGGTTTTAGGCTTATTGATATCTATTTGTTAGTTATTTGATTTTAATTGTCGCATGATTTTGCTTTTCTTGTTCCTTTCTTATATGACTTGTACTGTATTTTTCTCGTAGTTGGTGTGATCTTTTTTCACTATAGTTTTACTTTTTATATTTGAATTTGATACGCTTGTGTTTGTACACGCTCCGTCTCCCTTAGCCCCGCTTGTGAATTTCATTGATTATGTTAATACTATCATCATTATTGTAGTGCATGTTTTAATCATCAATTTTAAGTTTTCATTTGACGAAGCGCATAAGAATAGTATTTACTATGTTGTATATGTATCTATGTTGGCATTAACAATATTTATATTAGTTAGGTTGAAATCAAATTTTATGCATTATTTGATTTTGTAGACCAGACATATATTGCATCATTTTTTAAAGGAATATTCGTTCACAAATTACTCCTTGCAAGTATAATGAAAAGGTCATGGAAAAGATTTGAGAGGTAATTGTGTTGCTAATCACGCTAATATATTAAAATATTTATATTACTGACATGATAAATTTTCATGTATTAACTATTCATACCGTATTATCAAATAGAATGCATAAAGTCAATACTTGCATTATTTTTTCTAGTGCACTCTATCAAACAATTCTTAAATAAAAGGCACAATATATAAATATGCTCTTTAATTTGACTTTAATAGACATCTATGCCATCTAATGCTGAGTCTGTACAAGTGAATACGTAATTTGTATAAAATTGAACAAATAGACACGCATATTCCATGCAACATAATACACGTAAGATATCAGACAATACATAATATTGACATGTCCAATGTGATTATTGATTTAGTTTTGTATCTACTTATTCATATCCAAAATTAAAGAATATAGTCGTACACATTCATGTGTTATGCTTAAATAAAATGAGGGAGCGTTTTAACCTCAAAATGGAGCTCCGATGCAAATATTAAAAAAATAGCGAAAAAATCAATAAAATTCTAAGGGATTGATAATTGGGAACAAACTACCCTATAACAGACACGTTATTGCAATTTCATAGTTGAAGTAGATGAGGAAATAATTAAATAATAATTAATAAAAATGACATAGTAAAATTAAGTAGACACTCTAATAGCCACCGTAAAATTAAACAGACATATTACAGTCATTATCTGCTTTACTCAGCTAAAGCAGACACGATGACTCTAAGCTACCGAAAGTAGTCGTCTATTATAAACAACAACAACAACATACCCCGTAGAATGCCACAAGTAGGGTCTAGGGAGGGTAGAATGAACGCAGACCTTACCACAACCTCATAGAGGTACAGAGGATGTTTTCTGGGAACTCTCGTCACAAAAACTCATAAGCAGAATAAGCTAGATAAAGAAAACAGGAAAGGAAGAGAAGGAGAAAGTGAACAGAAAGAGCGATTAATAACGAAAAACACATGATAACGAGTAAATACGAGACAATTAACATATATAAGGTAGATAAAGACAACACTCGACAACTCCTACTACCCTACTATACCCCACGGCCAGGCATTAACCTACTAACCTATTAGCCTGCTACTCTAATTCGCGACCTCCACTCCTTCCGATCTAAGGTCATGTCCTCGGCAAGATCAAGTTTCACCATATCTTGTCTGATCACTTCCCTCCAATACTTCTTCGGTCTACCTCTATCCCTACGTGTAACTCCTAAATCCAGCCTCTCGCACCTCCTAACATGAGCATCGGTACTCCTTCTCTGCACATGTCCAAATTATCGCAGTCTCGCTTCCTTCATCTTGTCAGTTACAAGGGCTACCTCTAACTTCTCCCAAATTGTTTTGACTCTTAATCTTATCACTCCTGGTGTGACCACACATCCATCTCAACATCCCCATCTCTGCGACATGTATCTTCTGAACATGTGCACTCTTTATTGGCCAACACTCCACCCCATACAACAAAGACGGTCTAACCACCATTCTATAAAACTTACCTTTGAGTTTAGGTGGTATCTTCTTGTCACACAACACTCCTGAGGCAAGCCTCCATTTAGTCCAAGCTGCCCCAATACGATGTGTGACATCATCGTCGATATCACCATTACTCTGGATGATAGACCCCAGATATCTAAAGTTTTCCCTCTTGGGGATAGTTTGAGTGGCCAGCTTCACATCAATCACTGTCTCCTCCCTCGCAACACTGAATTTGCACTCCATGTATTCTATTTTGGTCCTGCTTAGTTTGAATGCTTTGGACTCCAATGCGTGTATCCAAACCTCCAACTTATCATTAACTCTAGTTCGAGTCTCATCAATCAGTACTATGTCATCTGCAAACAAAATACACCATGAAACCTCCTCTTGGATAGATCGCGCCAGCTCATCTATCACCAAAGCAAACAGAAAAGGGCTCAACACAGATCCTTGATGAAGTCCTATCTCAACAAAAAGATATTCTTAGTCTCTTTCCACCATTCTTACCCGAGTTTTGGCTTTGTCGTATATCTCCTTTATCACCCTAATATATGCCATTGGGACATCTTTCATCTCTAAATACCTCCATAGGACATCCCTTTGGACTTGTCGTAGGCCTTCTTGAGATGAATGAACACCATATGAAGGTCCTTCTTTCTTATATTTCTCCACTAATCTCCGAACAAGGTGAACTGCTTCAATAGTTGACCACCCTGACATGAATAAAAACTGATTCTCTGGAATAAACACTACTTTTCTCACCCTCATCTCCACCAGTCTCTCCTAGGCCTTTAGGCTCAACAACTTGATACCCTTGTAATTATTACAATTTTGACTATCACCCTTGTTCTTGTACAATTGAACCATTGTACTCCTCCTCGATTCATCCGGCATCTTAGCAGTCTTTATAATAGCGTTGAACAATCTAGTCAGCCACTCTATGCCATCTCTGACCGTAATCTTCCAAAAATCTACCGGAAGCTCATCAGGTTTGATCGCCCTCCCTCTCTTCATCCTACTAATAGCCCTTCTAACCTCCTCAACTCTGAACCGCTTGCAATAACAAAAATCTCGATGACTTTTGGAGTGTGCCAACTTACCCAGCTCAATATCTCTATCTCCTTTTTTTGTTTAAGAGTTTATGAAAGTAAGTTTGCCACCTTAGTTTAATGGAAGTCTCATCCACCAACACCTCATCCTCCTCATCCTTGATGCACTTCACTTGGTCTAAGTCGCGAGCTTTCCTTTCTCTCTCTTTAGCATGCTTATATATTATCTTGTCCCCGCCTTTATCACTTAGCTCCTCATATAGGCGCTCAAACGCTGCTGTCTTAGCACTCGTCACCGCCATCTTTGCTTCTGACTTAGCCGTCTTATAGATCTCCTTAAGCCTTTGTTTTTCATCCTCATCCCTACACTCCAACCACTTCGTATCGGCCACCTTCTTAGCTTTCACTTTGCCTTGAACTTCGTCATTCCACTACCAATCTCCCTGACATCTACCAAAGGTCTCTCTCAAAACCCCTGGTACCTCGGCAACTACTTTTTTAATGCAACCAGCAGTAATGTCCCACGTATTATTCACATTTTCGCACTACTCCAAGCCTCTAAGTTTCTCAACTTTTCTTTCATCTCACGAGAAAAAGCAGGAGTCAGGCCTCCCCATCTAATCCTTGGTTTGGCGTAAACAACTTTTCCCTTTTTTTCTCTCTTAATCTCTAAATTCATCACTAGAAGACTATGTTGAGTGGAAATATTTTCACTCTGAATAACTTTGCAATTCTTACAAAGGCTTCTATCACCCTTCCGGAGAAGTAGGTAATCAATTTGAGTCTTAGCTACCGCACTTTGAAAGACAATCAAGTGATTTTCCATCTTTTGGAAACATGAGTTAGCAATAACTAACTCAAAGGCTTTGGCGAAATTCAAGGGAGACGTCCCGCCCTCATTCCTTTCCCCAAAACCAAAGCCTCCATGGACATCTTCAAACCCCCTAGTGGTAGCCCCAATATGCCCATTAAAGTCTCCCCCAATGAAGAGTTTTTCCGTCATTGTATGCCTCTCACCATCTCATCCAAATTTTCCCAAAAGAGCCTCTTGACTTCCTCGTCTAGGCCCACTTGAGGTGCATAGGCACTAACTACATTCACTACGTGCCTACCCACCACAAGTTTAATAGACATCATCCTATTGTTAAACCTCCGAACCTCCACCCCATATTCCCTAAGGTCCTTGTCTATTAGGATACCTACACCACTTCTATCCGTAGTTACACCCGAGTACCATAACTTGAACCCGTCTACGTCTCGAGCTTTAGTCCCTAGCCATCTAGTCTCCTCACGCTATATTGATTTGTCTCCTCTTAAGACACTTTACTAGCTCCATGGATTTTCGTGTAAGTGATCTTATATTCCACGATCCTACCCTTAATTTAGATAAGCCTGTGCCCTTCTTACCACCCCTACCTCTTACCCCCGACCCCAACCGACGACATGACCTTACTCCACCATCAGATCCGGACGCCACTAATTAAGAACTACTAACTCACTAAGCTACCAAGATCCAGAACAAACTCTCACGAATAATTAGCCAAACAATACAATAATATCGAAGTAGTCAAATATACGCTAGGAACCCAATTCAACTACACACAAACAAGTAATATACTAACAAATCTACAAATATAGCAAAAAAAACAAAACCAACAAATTTACAGATATTCAGCAAATCAAGAATCAATAAAAAATAAGAGATACAACAAAAAAACAAGAGTCAGCAAGCAAAATATCAGCTATATAGTTAGGAAATAATGCCAACAAAGGATAGAATTTGATCTCCCCCAATCTATACAAAATAAAGAATCTGACTGGTAGACAAACAACACAGAAACAACAAGCAAATAGAGAAATACAAGTAGAGAAATAGTGCATCTGACTGAAAAAAAATACAAATAGAGAAACATGAACCTGCCCGGGACAAAAAGTTTGAACAAGAAAGACTCTGATCAGAACAAGAAATACAAATTGATGAATAGTGGACTGGCCGGAACAAGAAATATAAATAGAGATTGAACAAGAAAGGAAGAGAAATAGAGGATATCACCTGAGCGGAAATGATTGAATGCGTTGTCGAAATCTGGAATTCTGAGTGCTGACCTGGAGATGATGTCGTCGGAAATGTCGATCTGGAAGAGTGATCGCTGGAAACTGTACGAGATCTGTTGATGGAGGTCGCCGTCTATTATATAAGAGAATATATATAAACATAAATATATATAAGAGAATTATAATTCATTTTTATTATGTAATATAATAATATAAATATAAATAATGACATAGATATCTCCGACCGAATTATTCATACATATCCATCCCGTTCGTAAACTGCTGTGTGACCCTCTCCGAAATTAGGGTTTTGTGAATTCTCGATTTTCCTCGGTCTTCATCGATCCTTTTGTATATTTCTCTGCGAAAATCGACAATGGTGGAAAGGAAGCTGTACAAAACGAAGCTATGCATGCTTTATCAGAGAGGTCGTTGTCATCGCCACACTTGCTCTTTCGCTCATGGCAATGCCGAGCTCCGTCGCTTCTCCGATTCCGGTGGCGGTGGTAATTTTTGTTAATTCTCCATCATTAATTGTTTAACACTTAAACATATACATGTATTCCCTTGGTTTTACTAATTCCAGGGTACCAGTTAACTCTGTTCAACAGGTAGGGGGAAATCACCTAGTTAATTTTGTTACTTGGCTATGTTTACTTAACACTTCCCATAAGAAAGTATTTATCGGGTTTTATTTTACTGAATCAACCCTTTGAAGATAAGGATATATTGAGGCTTGCTCAAGTGGTTGAACACCTCTGCCATGAACCAATAGAGTTGAGGATTTGAGTCACGTTGGAGGGAAAGACACTATTGATCTTCTCCTGGGTGGAGTAGAAAAAAGAATGAAAAAGAAAAAAGGTAGTATTGGAAAGATGATAAATTTATCTTGGAAAAATATATTTTTAGTAGAAGAGCCAAGTAAAATGTATTCGTAGGTTCCCAAATTAGTTGTCATGTTTTGCTTTTTGCTAAAGTGGATTAGATTTAATTCAGTATTTTAAAATTAAAATTTAGATATTCAAAATCTGTAGGAGTACTACACAAATTGCAATTCTTGTCATGTTAGTATGATGAAAAACTCTTATGTTGGTCAAAGTTCGCGTAGTGCGACTACAGAAACATGAAAACTAATTTGGGATAGAGGGAGTACCAAAGAGTTTGTACATTTCTTTCTTTATATTTTTTGATTATTCAGTGGTTAATTGAAAAATATTTGAGTTGAAGTTGAAAAATAAAAGGAATATTTGAATTTGGAAGTGAAGAAAAGGTTGGTGGAATTCCACTTTGAAAAGAAGTTCTTGATAGTAGAGACTTGCGTGTAAAGCCCAATATTTGACTTGAAATATACCTTCAAACTAGCATGCTAGTATTTTGCTTGAATATTGTAAACTAAATAACTAATAGTTGCAAATACTGAAGTCCAGCAATTGCAAATATTGAAATAGTATTTGTGTCGAAGCAGGTTATTAAATTTTTCACGCTTTCATTTTGCCTTACTAATTTGAACTTCAGTATTTGCAAATACTGGGACAGTATTCATGGGCGAAGCAGGCTCTTTTTTATCACATTTTTCATTTTGCCTTACGGAAGTGTTCTTCTATGACATCACATGATACATAGACAATAACACTACTTCATTTATTTTAAGTTTATTTAGCTCGAGTGTCAAAAGGTCTTACATACTTCAAACAAATTTGAGGTAAATTTAACATAATTGTGGTTTATACTTCATGCATAATCCTTCTTTTCCACTTTAGGTTATCTGTGATCAGTGAGAGTATTGTTGAAACTTTTAACAAGGCAAATATTTGATACTTTGGGAAGCTCCTGTATAGAAGTAATATACAGAAATGTACAGAGCCTACACAAAATATGGTTATCTGCAAATGACCACAATCTGCTCCATCAACAAGAACCTTATTGGTGGACCAAACTCCAAGAATAAGAGGATATTCCTTAAATGCAAAGTTATATTTTCTTTTACCAAGATACTGTCATTTTCTTTATCCCAATACTCTTCTCTCCCAAAACAAAAATCGCGTGATGCCTAAGGGACACATGTCATATCAATTGCCATACATCTTATCTTCTTTCTTCTAAAATTAACGCATTTTTCACTGAACTCGTTGTTGTCATTGCTCCCTGAACCAATTCAAGACAACCTTCTCAACAAGATATGATCCACATTTTTGCACCCTATCTGCTGATAAAATACCAACCTATATATGTAATCTTCCTCTTTGTCAAGTTCTCATCTGTCAAATAGTTTTCTCTTTCTGCCAATCAAGCAAAGCACATGTGTCTACTTTCTGGGTGCCTTAGTATCCAAATCAATGTATGCAGAAAGCCAAAATTTCCTCATATCAAAAATTGTGGTAGTATGACATTAATGGAAACACTTTATCTCTCCTCATCCCAATCCATTCCAGTGAGTGTTTTCCCTTGTGAAGCATTTCACTGCCCATGGAGTTCATCAATTTCCTAATAAATTCCTTCTAGATATCATGTCCTGCAGAACTCCTTGTTGTGTCCTCAGAATCTGTTGCACATTCTTCTTTCTGCTTGAGATTTTATGTAAGTTGCGCAGGAAATTTGGAATATGCTCTCTCAGCACCACTTGTTGCCCCCAAAACCAACTTTACTTCCAACACTTACCCTTTCAAGTCCTTGATGTAACGATGCCACTGTAAGCGTCCATACGTCCAAGATATTCCTCCATATCGCATATCCATAAGGTAGCCTGTTGTTTCTAGTCTACTATCCCCCTTTTCATTGATATTTTCTTTGCGATCACCTCCGCCTGCAAAGTATGTTCCTCAGTTGCTGCTCTCCATACTATTTCCTAGCAAAGCATTGTCAAAAACTGTAAAGCTTTTCACGCGAAACATAGCTTCTCTATTTCCTTTTGAGGTTGTTGCTTCCTCTAACTAATTGTTCCGACTTGCTCATTAATACAAGAGTAAAGAGTTGAAGTATCATCTCACATTTCACTTCATTTTTTGTTTGTGGTTCTCTTATACTTTAACGTTTTTTTATAGTAGTAGATTATAAAATTTCTTTAAGGAATGAAAGAGAAACAAGATAGTTTGTAAAAGTACATCAGATATAAGAAACATCTTCTAGAGAAACAAGATAGTAAAAGTACATCAGATATCAGGAATATTTTCTTACCTTTCTTTTCAGTTCCCATTTTGCTTGTAATCATTTCCAAATAATTTGGGACTAGAGAAAACTGAAAAGGTTAAAATTATTGAAAATGCATTAGTCACCAGGAGCAGACACCTATCATATCTTGATCATAAATTCTCATTGGATATATGTTGTATTTTTAACTTGTTCTGCTTTTTTGGGGGCAACTTTTTTTTTTTTTTAATTATTATGAAGCTCTTTTGGCACTTCCCTGCTATGTGTTTTGGTTAAAATTCAATTTAAGAGATCCAAGTGTTGTATCTATGTACTCAAATGGGTGATGTTACTGAGTTGAAGGGAGAAATTTGACACTTGAGGTTTTTCTATTCGACAGTGAATAAATGCCTATCAAACTGACAGGTTTTAGTATTTCTTATCAGAAAGGAATTTGCTGGTTGCTTTATATTTGTGCTGCTTATGGTATTTTTCTCAGCATCTTGGTTTATCATATTGCATCTTGAAGCAGCAGCACATGAGGGATCAGAATATGTTTCTCTGGACATAGTCTCTTCCATATATATTTACTCATCTGCCAGCTTGATGAACCATACAAATGCTGTGCCCTAGTAATTTCCTCACTCATATATTCCTCGAGACTACGGTGTTCCCTTCTCGTGACTTCTGTTTGAATGTATCTTCAAAGGGACCTGTTGGGTGGTCTTTGTCCAAGAAGGCCTGTTTATTATCCTATATATTCTCATGTGGCTGGGATAATCCATATCCTTTTGATACGGCCGCTAGCAGATATATGTGCCGTAGCAATTTTTTAACTGAGCAAGATGCAAGGGTGTCTACTACTTCTGTGGTTCTATGATATTTGAAGCTCTTCTGGGTAAAAGCTCAAAATACTGGTATTCTATAGCTATTCATTGTATGAGAGCAGTAGTTTCTATGGCTCCTTTTGGAACTCACAGGAAGGCAGTATAAATATTTACTGTTATGTTTCTCTTGTAGTTTGATGTATTGGTAAGATTAGCTCTATTATTTATTCTTGGTGATTTAGTTGGTCTGAATTTGATCAATATGTTTAATCAACGACTGGGTCCAGTTCAATAAAAAATATAGTCTTCCCATTGCAGAAAGGCGAGATTTTCGTGGTCGTGATTTGAGAGAGAAGCTTGACAGAGAGCATTCTCCAGTGGGCAGATACTCTGGTAGAGGGCATTCGCCGGTGGGCAGATACTCCGCTGGTAGAGGGCATTCTCCAGTGGGCAGATACTCCGCTGGTAGAGGGCATTCTCCAGTGGGCAGATACTCCTCTGATAGAGATGCAAGAGAGAGAGATGCATCCCGTGGTCAGAGCTTGTTTCGTTCACTTTCACTTTGCTGTTGTCGTAATCTTTAGACTCTTTAGTCCTCCTCATTTGAAGGGATGAGTTAAATGATTAAGAGTATGGAAATATACTTGCTGGAGGTTCTTAATTCTGTTGGGGGATCATGTGAATACGTGACTTGATGTAGCCATTGGTTCACATAGATTAGGAACTAATATTCTATTCCATTCATATAATTTCCTTCTGATTGTTTTTTTTTTTGGGCAGGGCGCAGTCCTACTGAGTCTGTTGAGAGGAGGTAAATTTGTCAATATCTTGTGTATACTTCGTTTTGGGACTTAGTGATACATAATATACATGTCTTTGTTGACAAATTACATACTCAGGCTTTAGATGGAAACCTTGAACCAACTTCAGGTCACTTAGAAATTAGCTGGGAGCTGATCGAGCTTGAATCCATTTCCTTAAGATTTATGTTAGATATGTAAACCTTTAGTGCTACTCAAAACGGAATTTCTTTAGTCGCCAGTTAGACAATTTTATCTTGTAATATATGCTATATTCCTTGGGGCTAATTGTTCCAATACAGTTAATGAGATCAATGTAAGAAGATTTAAGGTTTTCCTTATTTAAATTAGGAGAAATCTCTCAGCAGCTCCCTAAGGAAGAATATTTACAAGCAAAGAGGCTAATTGGCTCTTCCCTATTTCTTGAGATTTCTACACATGTTTAGAGTGTATCACTGGACAATTGGTATGCTTTTCATGATAAAGACAATTAGCTAACTTTCAGATGGTTAATCTAAATTCTTTCATCTTTCTTTTACCTTGACCTGATACTATGTCCATAATCATAATGTTTGACTAATGTCTGTCAAAAAAATCATAATGTTTGACTAATATCAAGAAAATGTTATATTGCAGTGAGAGAAAGCGTAGGATGAAGCATCATTCGGATGGTCAAAGTGACATATCTGGAAACTTGAACATGTCGGATGGGACAGGAGATCATGTGAAGGAGAAAAAACATTTATCTTCCAATTCCAAAGATGCCCTTCAGGTACAAGGAGCGGAGAACTTTGTCATCCTAGTTCCCAAATCGCGGAGTTCATCAGCCCTTCCTTTTGCCGCTCTGTCTTATATCCTCAATCCTCATTTTATATTTTATATATATTAGAGAGAGAGAGAGAGAATGAGGATGTATATGTATGTATTTGTATTTTATAATGTAGTGATTTCTGTCTATCCTTCAAGTTGCAGCTTAGGCAGTTGCAATCCGAAATCAATATGTTGGATGATGAAAAACGAGAACTGGAGGTTGGTTTTGTTTTTCTTGTAATTGGTTGTTTGCTGCTTAATCGACTTTCTTTTATTGGTCGCTTCTTGCATAATTTTGGAGATAGTCCTTCCACTGAATGCCTACTTTAATTATATTTCTAACCAAGTGCTTGCCAATTATGTCTTTGGTATTTTGTTATCATATGCATTTATATATATCCTTTTATTTGTTTATATACCAAATCTGATTGGAATATGAATACATGCGTCTAATGTGTACATGTGCGTATCGGTACATGCATAAATGTATTTTTCTTCCTTTTCATGTGTGTATCAGGTGTAGCAAAGATAATGAGAGGTCACTTAAGAATTCATTTATCGCTATTGGGCTATGCTGGTATTTCATGAAAAGTCAAATATTATACGAGAAGTAGGGCTCTGCAATCCGTGAGAAGTTCGATATGATTTTATGTTCCTGGGGAAATGAGTCCAATAGGCTACAGCTGTGTCTTGTTGTATAATCTTTTTTCCAATTAATCTCTCTTGCTTTCTCTGGTTACCATTCTGAACTTGTATGTCCATGTCCTGTTATGGGGTACTACTACATTTTGCATATATTTTTCACTTGTTTAAAGACTGAACCTATTAACGCTAGGTAGGGCACATTTTAGCTCTTATGTTGGGACGGGCAGTACTGATTTCAAATAGAGGGATTATTAGTAAAGTTGTTTGTTATTTCATATATTAGCCACTTTCTTTAATAGCCATGGCCGAAAACAGCCTCTCAATCTCTATGAGTAGTGGTAAGGTCTACGTATACTCTACCTTCCTTAGATCTCACTTGTAGGAATCCATTGAATATGTTGTTGTTGGTGTCTAGGCCAGCTTTGTGCGCATCTTGATTAATTCCACAGGGTAACTGCTCCCTTCCACTAACACTATCGGGTAATTTCGTTCAACAAGGCTTGAACATGTTTGAAGAAATCTCCTAGTGGTTTTGGCTTTGTGGGATGTGAACTGAGACCATGGTTTTCAACCCACTTCATAGATAACTAGGCTATGCTAAAAAGGAAAGAAAAGGTCATAAGCTGCCAAAGAACACATTGACGGTCTAGAATAACCCTTTTGGCTTTTGGATTGTTTTTCCTTCTTAAATTAGCTACTCTCTCACGTCGCCGCTGGTCCGTGATCGCAGCAATAGCGATGTTTCTGATCTAAGACGCTCAAACCTTTAATCTGTGCCAACTTATAGCAGTGGAATAGATGTTAATTACTAGAGAAGTTTTTCCTCTTCTATCTGTTTATTCATTTGCCATTAGCAGATGTAAAGGCTCTGATTAACGTTTACTTGCCTCCATTCCACTCTCTTCTTTCTTCAGCAGACTTTTCTATTTCCTTTTTCTGTGCCCTTCCTCTTTTATTTAACACTTTCTTTTGCTGCTTTCTCTAATATTTCAAGTTTATTTATCAATACTTCTGTTTTTTGGTTGGAATGGAAGATGTACCTTGAAGAGACAACTTGTCAGGCAGAGAGTCTAGCTTCAAAAGTTCAGGAACTAGAGACGGAACTTTTCAAGGAAAAGGAGGAGTGTAAGAGGTTGCTATTTCTTCTAACGCATTTCAAGTTCTTTTAATTTGATTCTGGATATACCTTTTCCGTACTCCCTGTCCATTCAATCCTGGCTTTTCTCCCAGGATTACTTTGAAGGCTAAGCAGTTCATTGAAGCATATAATAATCACTCACGGTTAGAAGCTGAACTGAAGAGGTATTTTAACAATCTTGCTCCTTCTATTGACTTCTTCCTCCACATCCACTCCAGATTCTTGTCATCTAATATCATTGGTCAATTTCTGTTACTTTTGGTTTCGGTGAATACTCAATGGAGATAGTGCAATTGTAGGTCAGAAGCTCAGCTTCAGAAGCTTGCTAGTAAACTCAGCTCAGATTTCATCAGAACTAGTGCAAGTGGAGAGGATTCTCCCATCAACATTAGTGATGGAGGGATGGCTGGTAATCATTTTGGCTCATTGGATGAGCAGCAGAAGAATACTTCACCTACCAAGAAAAGGCCAAGAATTCATCATGAAGCTGATGAAACCTCAAATCAAGGTAATAAATGACCATTATGTCTCAAGAGTGTAGCTTTTCAAATGAAATATATGTACTGGTGCTTCTTATCATAATCTGGAGCACTTAAGCTGAATTTTCTAATCTGGCATCAGCTTAATGTGTGCTTGCTTTTTTTTTATATAAATGGGCTTCTTTCCTGAACAAAACTGCCTAGGACCTCAGAGTATATCTCAGTGCCCTATTCTTCTCTTTCATTATATATATGGAGTCGAAGTGGCTTTCACAGTCTTGGGCCGAAATAATTCATATTAAGTGCCTGTTTCCTGCTCATCTTTTACAAATGAAGTTCCCCCATACTCAAATGAAGTCAGTTGACTCAAGACAGGCATATAGATGTGAATAATACTTGAATCTAAGAAACAAAATATCTTAGATGTTGTATATAGACAGTGTAAATGAATTTCAATTACTCCCTCCGTCCCATTTTATGTGGCACCCTTTGACTTGGCACGGTCTTTAAGAAAAAAGGGAAGACTTTTAAACCTTGTGATCTAAAATCATTCTTAGATATTTGTGTGGCTGAGAATCATTTCATTAAGGGTAAAAAGAGAATTTTAAAGGTAAATTGTTTCTAATTAGTGTAAGGTGACATTCTTTTTGGAACGGACCAAAAAGGAAAGGGTACCGCATAAAATGGGACAGAGGGAGTATTATATTTGGGGACAAGTTACTGTAGTTCTCCTTCAGCACTGTGATTTTCTAATCATCATTGCTTAATTTAACGATTATTTTGGCTATTGGAATTTTGCATTTAGACAGATAAAGAGTCAAGAGCTATGGCAGTTAATGCTCTATATCCCGAAAGTTCATCACTTACTTCCTGATAGCAAAATATTATTTCAATCTGGCTAAGAATGTTCTAACTTCTAAATATTCTTCTTATACTTTTCAGCCAATGAAAAAACGTGTAATCTTTTCTAAATCTCAAATTTTGTTTTCAGAGGTGGATTATCCATGTCTAGGTCAACTTATACTTGAAAAGTGTAATGTGACTATTAGATTTTTGGATGATGTAGATAACATGGAAGTTGGTAGGCCAATGCAGCATGATATTTCTGTCACGTCTCTGAGTGACAATTGTTTATTTATTGCAATTTGGAAATAAGCAGTAAAATACATTTCAGTGATGGTGATGAAAAGAGGTTTATACAGTTGAGTGAATAGAATTTTTCTAAGGTCTCTTCTATCTATTAAGTACCCTACATCTTGGGTATTAATTCTATATTAGGGGGACCGTAACTCAAATTCTTTCACATATACTCCTTGTAGAACCTCAGAAATTCTGTTTTTAGACTTGGACAGACAGTGGAAGTAAACTGTTTTGGTGAGCCAAAAAGAGACCTGGTACTTCAAGAAGAGGAAAGGATGTAGAACAGAGAAAAAGTGGGGTGTGGAGGACGAAAGAGAGAAAAAGCAGAAATTAGAGATCATCGAATGTACTGTATCAAATGTTGTCCAACTAATCCAAAATAGAATTCTAACGGCAGATTAACAGGTATATAGAACAAATCATTCACATGATTAAGTTACATGTAACTCCAATTTATGTTGATCTTTATGGATGCTTTTGATTAGTAACTGTGGTTTCTGTTTCTCAAACATGACTGAAAAGGAGATGTTAGACATGCGGCTCTTCAGCCTTAGGCAGTTGAGCTATGCAAAATATAAAGCTGAGAAGAGGAAACTAGTTTGCTCCAAGAAAATATAACAATTAGCATATCTAGACTAGTGAGTTACTTAACTTTCCGCCTTTCTCCCTAGTTTGTTCTGAGGGATATATTCTATGATGCTGAGGACATTTGGAATGGGGGTTCATAAAGCACACATGGATCAATAGGGAATCACCAGAGATAGAAAAGCAAAGTGGAACCTTTACTTAATAGCTCATTACAATAACCCACATTCTTTGGGACATTGGCATGCCTTGAACTGCCTGCTACTGTTAATAGTAAAATTTTTGAGTAGAAAAAAATGTAAATGAGGATGGTACACCTCAAAGGCCTTTTACTGCTCATTTGACTTAAAAGCCATTCATCAACTGTTGTCCCATCATACTCTTTTCTTATTTAATTTTTTGTTTTTTGAGATTATACTCTAGACTAGAAATATGCACAGAAGTGCAGCCTTATTTTCTGACCTTTGTGACATTTTAATTTCTAAATAAAAGATACTCTTTTACTTGAAAAGTAATACTGTGAAAATGAAACAAAAAAGAGTAGGATCCTTTATCTCAGTGATAAATGCTCTACTTGTGTCTGAACCTTTTCATGTTGAGTTACCGCATTCTACTCCATCTAGACCTTATTTACCACACTGTATATTTGCAGTATGCACAACATTTTGATTCATAATATCATTAAAGCTCCCTTCTTGTTAAACATTCAACAACATACCCAGTGAACATTATATTTTGATAATTGAAGTTCTTGAAATCCATTGTCAATTTGACGTTGGCAACTCTCTCTATGACAGCTTCAACAAGAGCAAAAGGAAATGCTTCGCAGAGGATTGCTTATGCTACTCAGCTGAGTAATGAGAAGAAAGATGAGGCAGAGCTCAATTTGGAGAACGAGTATAAGACAGTAGCGGGTGAAGAGAAATCTAAGAAGGGGATAAACTTTTCCAATGACATGACTTTCACTAACAAGGTGCTCCTTCTACTTTAAACTTCATATCCCCACTATTCCCCCAAACCAGAAGAAGCTAAAAGAAAAACTGTCTGGCACTTAACAGGAGTTGTGGACAATATACAACTGCATTCTTATGCTGTTGCTTTTCTGGTGCTCTTTTTGACATGGTTTACATTAAATTAGCAAAACTGATATGGAATGACATGTGGACTTGATGGGAAGTAAGTTGAAGTGATAATATGAGGGACCACTTGTCAGAAAAGAGAGATTTCTTGTGAATGATAGATGCTACTTTATGATTCAAATCAAAGTTCCTGGAATCTCTTGTGAATTTGGTTTCTCCAACTCTTTTTACCTTTGACACCTTGCTCTGTAACAGCTTCAACAAATGGATAATGGGTGGGGCGATTGTCCACTGAGTTTCGAACCCTCTGCTACTGGTCTTCCGGGAATTCCTCGGTTATCAAAATATTGGAGTATGCATCAGTAGTCCCCTGAATACACATATGACTAAATTTGAACATCATTTTTCATATGGAAGAATGCAACCATATCCAATTGTATTATTTTATTAATATTGCAGCAGCATGTCCTTTGCCTTAGGTGTTTTCTAGATAGAAAAATGGAAGACCTCTTGGTAGTTTATGCCTGATAGTAGTTATTCTAAGTTCCATGCTGCAAATAAAAGTGAAGGATATTGCATCTTTAGAGCATTTTATTTCTTATTCTTTCTGTTGAAGAACTGATAAATGTGTTCTTCAAACTCTGCAGCCCAAAGATATTGCCGTTGTTTTGCCATCAACCAGCATGGCTGCTCATGCAAAGGATGAAGATGTCGAAGTTGGTGAAATAGAGGAAAAGCTTGAAGTAGCTGGGAATGCTACAAGAAGAGCTGGGAAGGGAGTTCCTTCTGGTATCGCAGAATATCCTTTTCTACCACCACCACCTCCTCTTCCTCGAGGTGCTTGTTTGCAGGTTAGTTCAATAACTGAACCAGTTCATATCTAGCATGCAAACATATGGCGCCTGTAAGTTCTTTCTGTTTGTAATCTTACTTTAGTGTAACACCATCAGTTTTTAGCTGCTTTCTCGTTGGTCTGCATAACTGCATGTGTGATCAGTAGAACTGCCAGAAAGGTAAAAAGAAGAAGATTCAGTCACGAGCTTCCCACCACCTAGACAAGTAGGCAACACTAAATTGTATTCCTCAGATTCTTGCCAAAAACTGCGGCATTCTCCTTTCATTTGATGTTCGACTATCTCCAAGTCCTTGTTCTATATTCATATTGTCTGATTATCTGGGATCCTGCTCTGTTATGTTGTATTCATAAAATATGTAAGAGTACTAATTCGAAATGAACCATTCGACTTTTGCTTGCAGTTTAAGCATGATGATGCAGATGAACGTGATGAAGAGATGTTGGAGGTGGATATTGTTTAGCATAGTGATCAATATGTTGCCATTATATAGGATGTGACTTCGTACGCCGCTAGTGCATATGTAGGGGAATAGAGCTACTGAGCTGGAAATTATGGTCGGCCTGACCGACACTTGCAAGGTTTTGGGAGGGGGGGGGGGGGATATATTAGGGTGGTTATTCGATCAAATAAACTGAGAATGGTACTTTTAAGCTTTGGTTTACCAGATTTCTTTTTGTACAGCATAAGAGTAGTTTTGAGACTCTTAAATCTTTTGAGTAGTTTTGCGTGTTTGAGGTGTGCTTGCTAGTCGCATAAATTTCCATTATCTGTATAGTTTTCATTTATTATTTCTTAATTGTTCTGCCTAATTTATATGGAAAACAAGGGGTTTGCCTTCTGAGTCGAGCAGCAGTGCGGGCTACCTCTCATATGTGGTTTGCGAGTTATTGCATAGAAGCGGGTGTTTATCCTATGCGCATCTAAAAGATGGCGGCCGTGGATTTCCCTTGTCATGAAAAAAAATTATACTTTAAAAGTGCCCAGCCGTCCACGTGTGTACATATGACATTGGATTGATAAAATTGAAACATATTGAACTATGATTTAAGAGTCGTTTGATGTGAGGTATAAGTTATAACAATCTTGAGATAAAATAATCCTTGGAGGTATAAGGTAATCTTATGTTTGGTTAAAGGTATTAGGTAATCCTTGGATTATTTATCCTACCATTTTGCCTTAGTGATGAGATAAGTTATTTTATATATATGGTGAGATAATTTATCTCTAGATTAATTATCCTGAGATAACATATTCTCAATCAAACGACCCTAAAAGTATTGAAGAAAATTACTTCTAGTTACGAACAGATCCGTTTCTAATCACGTGAAGGTGCAATTAAGAATGATAGATTCCAAACAGCGGCAAAATTAGCTCATGACCTGTAAAATCCTTGTCAAGATATTTCTTAAGAAAAGATAATTCTTCTATATTGATATACAGATATATTATGCAATCATATTTTTTTAAATACTTATAAAGTTATAATAGACGAAGAGAAAAAATTATTTCAATTTATTTATCTGATTTTGACTTAATTCAACGTTTAGCTGAAAAGCTAAAATTAATGAATAATCGAAAAAAGAAGAGAAATATTCTTCTTCAAAATGGAACTAAAAAAGAAACAAAGAGAGATGAATGGAAAACTTAGCCGTCTGAACATTCTTAAAACAGCGCAACCATATCTAATTATGAAGTGGATGAGTTCTGAATACAACAGAGTAATATACAAAAGTGTCTGCCCTTGAACCTCAAAACTATGAAGTTGCAGGTACCAGAAAAGAGATGTAATTTGAGTTAAAAATATGTAACTCTCACAGCCCAAATTTGAAGAGGAAGGGCAAAAGGTGAGACCTAAAACAAACCAAAATGTGTTGAACTCATCTGGATATGTATCTAAACAGCTCCGAAAAACTGCTCCAAAGTCGTTGAGCTGAAGACGTTCATAGCTGATCTTTCTGGTTTAGTAGGCGTAATGTACAGCTCATATTTGATAAATCTCTGCAATCAGTTAGTATCAAAACGCATTAAAAATCAATGGAAGAAAAGCTCTCAAATCATATTTGACATTGCCGTTTTCATCATTACTCTTAACAGAATGTCCCATAGAAAGCAACAACATACCTAGTGTAATCTCACAAGATGGGTTTAGGGATGATAGAGTGTACACAGACTTTATCCCTACCTTGGAAGGTAGAGGGGCTGTTCCTGATAAACCTTTGGCTCAAGGAAAAAAGGTGAATTCATAGCAAGTAGAGTCTTGTTTGGAAAAATCTAATCTCTTATAAACAGGCAAGAGACAACTGTATGTGTTTGTAATAGACATTCACATTGACAGACCGGATATCTAAACTTAAGAATTGTCCTAATACGAGAAGAAGAATGAACATAAATTTTACATGCAACCTGCTTATTAGAATTATTGATAATATAACAGAGGTTGAAGTGGTTTCCTTGGGGAAAGAGATCTAAATAATATATGGTAGATAAACAGAAGGATTCATTGCTTAATGATAATTTCACTTTTCTTCATAAATTAGTATACTTTTGCTAACAGTCAAAGTAAACAAGGAGTACCGCTAATTGAAAAATGATTTCCGGATTTGTATCAATGTGCCAATCAGGTTCCAGTTGTCGGACAAATGATGTTCGCCCATTCTCAATGCTACAAAAGAGGACCTGTGTAACAATCAAATCAGTAAATATATAATGAATAATACACTTGTACAAGAATGAGGACCATTAGAAAAATAGTTAAGGTTTGCTGACTCCTGAGCCATCAATTCAACTGTTGCATCTTATATCAAACATTCAAACTATGATAGCTGGGATATTAAACCATTTTTATACTAAAATAACATTTTGCTGGGACAAATCGACTCTTTGTATAGATTTAAACCAATCATTATGTTACTCCCTACATAATAAAAAACAATAACATTTGCTGATGACTCTTCATTGACATTTGATCGTCTATGCTCTGCTTTCATGTAAGACCGTACCTAGAATGAGAGCCCCTAACTAAAATATGAACAAAGTCGACTAAAAGAGTATAACGTGAGTAATAGGGCGGAGCTTCGAAAGAAGACCCTCAATCTTTGGGGATGACGAAAGCTTCTTTAAGAATTCTCCCAGAGATATGGGTTGGGTTGAGGTTGGGGGTGGAATATGCATATATATACCTTGCAAGGGAAGAGAATGATACAATTTCCAGAGGTGGACATGGTACGGAGGGTGATGCTGGTGAATTGTTTATTGGTGCATCTGATGGCAGTTTTGGTGGAGCCACAGTGGAGATAAATGTTGCAGTATTCTATAGATGAGGTAATGGTGTGGAGAGGTGATGGATGGTGTTCCAGATGATGAAAATGGTTGGCGGCAAGTGAAGAAGATGAAGGTTGCTGAGGTGACATTCTATTTTGGTTTAGGCAAAATTGTTCCTTTTATTTTTGCCTATATGTATGTTTTTAGAGGTTTGATTTGCCACATCACAGGATCAAAAGAGAGTGAATCACACATTTGTTGGTTTGGATCTGTAAAATTTGTGTTTAATAGGCACTCTTTTGGAAGCATTAAGTTTTCAATAGGTTATGACGAATTGACAATGAAGTACCAAAATAAAAAAATGAGACAAAAGTTTTAGGATCCATCGATGTATTTGGGCCATCTTTTATGAGTGTATAAGAACATAAAGGAATAAGTTGTGAAGAGGATGGTAAGATTATATTCATGGCCCAACATCATATGAGAATGACCGTTCGAGGTGGCACAGTGGTTTGGGCTTGAGACTTCCATATTGGAGGTCTCAAGTTCAAAACCGGTTGCTAGCGCAAGCAAGGGGATTGTCTTTTGGATTGAGCACAGTGCGGGTTACCTTCCCTATGTGGTTTGTGAGCTATTGCATAGGAGCGAGAGGATATTCCTGTGTATACCCAAAGGATAGCGGTTGTCGGTTCCCCTTGTCATAAAAAAATAAAATAAAATAAGAATGTCATTTTTCTACAGAAAAGAGCAAAATTAAAGTACATGGCATAAACTTGTCCACCTATAAATTAAAAGAATTGTTTTGCTACACAATTTTAAAGAAGGGACTGGGACGTTAGCGCAGTACTAGAAAACCACAAGGAACATATATTTTACAAAGCAAAACCTCAGGGGAGACTTTTGTGCTAATATTAAAAGGAAATCAA
This sequence comes from Solanum rostratum, assembly GCA_029948455.1. NCBI lineage: Eukaryota > Viridiplantae > Streptophyta > Magnoliopsida > Solanales > Solanaceae > Solanum > Solanum rostratum. The sequence continues at coordinate 398,665 of CM057046.1, read as the reverse complement.
TATATCCTTTTTCCAGAGCTTATGTTACAAGATAAAGATCACATATACAGAATTGCAGAACAATTGGAGGAATAAATCATCTCAAATTTTCCAGGACGAGGATATCAATATGCAGACAAAGAAAAAGTATTCACAGTCGCACGGTTGAGATTAAAAGTTGCAGAAATCACCCATTGTAAAACAAACATAATAACAGGAACTCCATGGAAGTTGTGAGAAATATTGGGGGAGAATATTATTGAAATTGTTGTCTACATTATTACATTGAGACCCTATTTATATATACTATATTGGACTCCTTTTCCAATTAGGATACTAGAATACAAACTTTTTCCAAATAGGATTCTATATACTATTGTAAATCCTATTCCTATTCTAAGTAGGATTGTATTTACCTATTCCTATTCTAACACTCCCCCTCAAGCTAGTGCATACACGTCATATGTACTTAGCTTGTTACAAATATAATTAATATGAGAATCGATGACGAGCGTGTTGAAATATCAGCAAGTTGATCTTCACAAAATTAACAGTCAACCTCAATGTCTTAGTCTTCTCATGCAATTCCGAGATTGCATTGTTAAACTTCCCAAACCAAGCTTGAGAAGATTGTTTTAGACCATAGAATGATTTACACAACCGACATACAAGGTTATCAGACTCCCCCTGAGCAACAAAATCAGGTGGATGCTCCATATAGGTTTCTTCCTCGAGATCATCATAGAGAAAAGCACTCTTAATGTTCAACTGATTAAAAGGTCAACGGAGAATGACAATATGGATCATCTCGAAATTACTCTAAGAAAGTCACTTTAAAACTTCTCGAGACCTGTTTATGCACCAAATTATTAGATTTGATGGCTGAAAATGGTCACAAATTGAGAAATAAAATTGTATGAGAAGGGTTGGAATGATGACACGACCCTACAGAGAAGAGAATTATATGGGTAGGGCCGGAATGATGGCACAACCCTACTGGAAAATAGAATTTATATAGGTAGGATCATATTGACGACATGACCCTATTGCAAAAGAAAAATTGTGTGGATAGGGTCGGAATGATGGTGCGACCCTACGCAAACTAGATTTGATGAGTCACCGAAAAGACGAATGGAATTACGCAAATCAAATCTGAGTCACCAAAAAAGACATAGTGCTATGCAACTCAGATATGAGAAAGTAGTTCAAAAAATTCACGTTACTACACGAATTAAATATGAGTAGTCCGGAGAGATGCACGGTGCTATACAAATCGAATATGAGAAAGTAGTCACCGAAAAGATAGTACGGTGCTACACATGATAAATATGAAAAAACAGTCACTGAAAAGATGATACGGTGCTACCCAAATTAGATATAAAAAAAAGTAGTCACCGGAATGATGGCGGTGCTACACAAACACTGAAAGGTGTGGGGTTGCCACAAAACAACCCTAGAAAGACACCGAAAATTGACGACTTGTTTGATTGAATTTTCTTCCCTTGAATATGAGAATCATATATATATCACTAACCCTACTTTGTTAACATAACTACTGGCCAGACTGGCAGCATATGTAGGTCATAGCCGCCCGCCGGCAGCGGAAGCTCTTTGATTTTCTACCAGGACCTGATACCATGTGAGAAATATTGGGGGAGAATATTATTGAAATTGTTGTCTACATTATTACATTGAGACCCTATTTATATATACTATATTAGACTCCTTTTCCAATTAAGATACTAGAAATAAAACTTTTTCCAAATAGGATTCTATATACTATTGTAAATCCTATTCCTATTCTAAGTAGGATTGTATTTACCTATTCCTAATCTAACAGAAGTATCATAAACAGATTTCAACTTCCATTGGCAATCGAACAATGATTAGTTGTTACCTTGTCTTTGACCAAGCCACCAGATGTAAACACTCCAGCATCTTCTAAAGCCAGTAGGACATTTCTCTGCAAATATTCGTACATTTCAAGAATATGTATACAAGGAAAAGAATGTGTTGATACATATGCAGATTACTCATAAAAACTGAATTAGTGTGGATCATCACTGTAGCCACCATCAAGATGCATTGTACCCGCTCAACCCGTTTTAAGTTTGGGCGGATTATTAACCCACCCATTATTAGCTCAACCCATTTCAACCCATTAAAGATTGGCTTGATATGTAACACATTGACTCAAGAGAAATCTTGTCAAAATATTTTTTAAAAACTTTCTTTTCCTAATTTGATATGTTATATATAGTCATAATAAAGAAAAAAAGATTTATTAGGTACTAAAAATCTAAAATATTGTAACAGAACAAGTAAAATAAGTTAAACTTAGTAAAAATTAGGTAGGTCTTGACCTGTTCTATTACCCATTACATAGTCCATTTTAACCCAATCTATCTACCTAACCAGATTTGAGTTGCGTTGAGTCTTGGATACATTTGTTGTCTTGACCCAAATTTGGCCCAACCCGCCCAATTGCCACCCCTAACCATAATTATGATAGTGGGTGCTAAGAAATGAATCATGCACCAAATACGTGAAATTCAAGAAGTCATGAAATAGTAGACAAGACCAGATGTTCAGAAAGGAGAAATCCAAAAGAAACTCAAACATGGTCATCTAATCTCATTTTTTTGATGAAGAGTAATCTTATCTCATTTTAGTTTGACTTACTATCATAGAAAGCTATTTTGTTAAATTATGCAGATAAGTAAATGAAAATCTTCTACAAAACAAGTAAATAATGAATGTTGGTTAATATTATGATTATTTAATGTGATGTCAGTCTTCCCAATTAAAAGGACAGCGAAGAAATAATGTATTGCTTAGGGAATGGCATTCCACTTGATTACAACAACAACAACATACCCAGTGGAATCCCACAAGTGGGGTCTGGGGAGGGTAGAATGTACGCAGACCTTACCACTACCTCATAGCGGTAGAGAGGCTGTTTCCTAGGAACCCTTGTCACAAAAACCCATGAGCAGAATAAGCTAGATATGATAAACATGAAAGAACGAGAAAGTGAAAGTGCACAGGAAGAGCAATTGATAACAAAACGCACATTATAATAAGTAAATACGGGACAATTATCATATAAAAGGCAGATAAATAACATATAAAAGGCATACAATTAACAACTCCTTCCTATCTAACCTATTAGCCTGCTACTCTAATTCGTGACCTCCACTCCCTCCTATCTAAGGTCATGTCCTCGGTGAGATCAAGTTTCACCATATCTTGTCTAATCACCTCCCCAATACTTCTTTGGTCTACTTCCTAAAGCAACACACTGACAGCTATGTTTTTAGAGTCACCTAAGACTTAGCATCAAAGATATGTCTTCTTATCTTTAGATATTAAATTTAGGGATCAGTTCAGAGAGCCAATTTTATTTCGCACACAAAGCCAATCAACAACGACAGCCTTTTCCTTTTCATTTTGGAAGATGCATCAAATGGCATCCAACCCCCAAAAATTTATCCTCTCTAAATCAGGCAATGAAAGATAATTTTTTGTTAAAGGGATTGGATCTCTAGCAACTACTAATCAACATACAGATAGAATACAATAGAGTGAGTACTAACTTCACTTTCGTCATCAAGTACTCTCTCCATGAGATAAAGATCACAAAATTTGGTGATTTCGAGCAACACTTCAAGCACGGAGGATCGGACAGTAGCTTGTTTCTGCAAAGGACAAGTATTAAGATTGTCAATAAGATGTTGAAAATTGATGCACAATCAACAGCAGTAATAATAACCTGTAGTTCCTCTGGGCTCATCTCCTCCAGGATTACTCCAAGCAACCGACATGTTACCTGTAGTGAAATAACATGAAGAGCGTTATAGTTATTTGTGCTACTGTGACAAAAGTAAAAACTAAGAGGCTCTGCCGCCGATAAACAGCAGGAAAGTGATACCAGAATGCAAAAGCTTGAACAGATAAGATTTGGTTGAGTAGCAGATTCTTTCTTAAAGTTTAGGTAGAGACAATCATCACGCTCTCAATTACTTTTGATGTTGCAATCAGTAAATTACTTCATTATATCCTAACTGGGTTCCTGTAAGGCTACCCCCGTTAGAAGTGCAAATGTGCATGCTAGGGTAGGCTTTAACACAGATTTAGCTAAGAACAAAATGCAATAACAGCAAAGGATCTATATAAGATGATCATGATGCCTTATTATTGTTACACTTATATTAGTTCAGTCAGTGTGGTCAATGGCATCTAGTGACAAGTCTGGCTGCTGCCGCATGCCGTTTTGTGCTGGTTAATGACTGTCAATGGCATCTAGTGACAAGTCTGGCTGCTGTCGCATGCCGTTTTGTGCTGGTTAATGACTCGTATGTCCTTACAGTGATGCACATAAATTTACAAAGTTAATTTTATAAACTCAAATTAGTTTTTGAAAAGACAAATGTATATGGAAACAACCAACCGAACTACTTTAGAATTGAGGCATAGTTGTTGGTATGAAAGGGGACCTGAATAAAGCCGAATTGAGATAGAGGTGTTTTATAACAATCCAACTAATTTGGGGTTGAGGTGTAGCTGCAATAATAGTGGGGTGCATTACTACGTGACAATAAGAATATAGTTCTATTAACCTACAATAACCTCTGGCCTATTTGTGTGATACGTTTTCCTTTCTAGTCTATTCCAGAAAGAATGACATACTTCGCTTTTCAAAAACAATTTGATCTTAACATTGCCATCTTACCTGGAATGAATGTCTTATTGGACCACTTGATATAAATTTCATTCTTTTACAGTACGAGTTAAGCTAAAAAGACATATGGAACTCTCGCAGTCACTTCTCAAGTCTGGGGAGGATAGTGTGTACGCAGACTTTACCCCTACCTTGTAAGATAAAGAGATTGCTTCTGATAGACCATTGGCTCAAGTAAAGCATTCGAACAAAATGGCAAAAAGGAACATTACACAAAATGGAAAGTGAAGTTCTCCTATTTTTTATTATATTGATATTAGACTCTCTAGTAGGACTAAAAGACTCTTGGAAAGCATATACCAAAATTAAATACATTAACATGACTAATATATATTCCCAAGTAATTGGCAAGTCCTCTTCCACTTCTTCCATATTCACTCACCATGATTTCCTACCTATCGAATGGTGCATCTGGAGTTGAAATATGGCAAACATCTCAAACCACATTCTCTGATTACAGTCTAGCTACTGCAATCATATCTAATCTTTGTCTAATCATGTATTGCCACAAATCCATCTTAGCATCTGCATCTCCGCAACTTATCTTTTGACTGTAACATTCACTTTCATATAATATTGTTGGTCTTACAAATATTCTATACAACTTACTTTTCACTTTGGTGAGCATCTTTTTATTACATAACATCCTGCTAGCACTTTTTCATTTCACTCATCCGACCAGTGTTTTGGGTGATGAAAGGTGACAAGGCTCTACCTCGCTTCGCGGCGAGGCGCTCACCTTTTTGAATTGAGGCGCCAATTTATACCAAAATCTCAATAGCAATAACATATATTAGCAAATATTTCAATCCAAAAAGGCAAAAACTTTTTTTTTTAAAAATATGGGCAGTTGGGCACTGGGCAGAACCGCAGAAATTGGAACTGCAGTATTCTGATTCTGGGCAGAACCGAAGAAGAAGAAGAAGATAAGAACTGAAGAAGGAAAAAAAAAGAAAGAAAATGCCTCTGGATTCTAGAACTGGAGAAGAAAGAAAAAAGAAGGAAGAAAGAACAAAGAAGAGAAGAAGAAGAAGAAGAAGAAGAAGAAGCGAAGAACAAAAGAAGCTTACCTGAACGAACTGGAAGAGGCGAGCTTGATGGACGAAGGCTGAACTGCTGACGAGAGTCGCGTTGCGGAAGGCAGAAAGTGAAGATAAAAGAGTCACGCCTCATATTAAACCCTAATATTTTTTTTGAAACATTAAATCTGGTCTTTTTATAAAAAAAATCGAAAAGGTGACACCTATGCGCCTCGCCTCGCCTCACCTGTGCGCCTATCGCCTTTCGTAGCTGTGCCTCACCATGACTATAAAAGGCGACAAGCCATCGCCTTGCCTCGTCTTAGGCGCGGAGCTTCAATTTCATATGTTGACTAAATTTAAATACATATATTCAGTTTCAGTTCTACCTATCTTAAAAGTTAAAACCCCTAATTCCTAAAGTGTTTCTCCGTAGTTCAAGCTTTTGGTTTACACCCTCAGCGATTTTGTCAATTAGTACAACATCATTAGCAAATGACATAAACCACGATCATGGGACCTCATCTTTGATTTTGTTGGTCTGCTCATTCATAACTTGGGTAAATAAGTCCACAAGCACAATATGAGTATTTAGAGTAAACCCATGGTTATAGGAAATTCCTTTCTGTTTTTTTCTATTGTTCTCACTCTAATGACGGGTCCTTCAGACATGTCTTTTATGACATCTAAATATTTAGCATGAATCTGATCTTTTCCCTATGCCACCAAATGATTTTTCTTGATACTCTATCAAATTCTTTCTCTAAGTCAGTAAACCATGTGTATATCTTTTTCCTCTAACTATAAAATTTCTAAATCTTCTAAGCAAAAATATATCTTATCGTGGATCTACTGGTTATAATTCCAAATTGATTCTCAATGACGCTAATAGTGACCTTAAGTCTGTTATATTATATCACTCTTTTCTAGAGTTCTATTGTAGCACCTTTTTAATGCATTAGTTACAGAATAAAATAAGTGGCTAGTTACAGAATAAGATATCTTGATGACTTCGGATTAAAATGCAAGGGAGAAGGAAATGGGACCAAGTCAACTTTTTGCTGGCTTGTGTTTTAAATGGCTTAAAGAAGTGAAAATAAAAATTGTGTTTTTTAAAATTAAGAGAAACAACAATACAAAGGGATCTTAGGGGAAGGCGTTAAGTAGGGTGAGAACTGCTTTTTGAATCATCTTCTATGGACATCACTGTTTGGGAGATTCTTCTTCGAAAAGGGATACAAAGCATATTGCTATGCTTTGTTAGCTCAGAAAACAATGAAAAACTAAGAAAAATCTTTTATATTACCTGTAAATTCGGCAAGCACGATTTATAATGCCTAATGACACTTTTTTTACTTTAAGATTATTTTACAGAAGACTCCTCTTAACTTTTCATTGTTTCCTAAGAAAACAAAGTATTGTGTCCCTCTTCTCCGGATACTTCTTAATTAGCGATGTCCAAAAAATACAATTTAGATAGTAGCTTTGACTCCCTTAATGCCTCTCCAAGGTCCCTCTATATTGTTATTTCTTTCTTAAAGAACAAAACATAATTTTGCTTGTTTCCCATCCCTAAGCCATTTGAAACGTGAGCCAGAAATATCCTTTAAGTTGTCATCCAGTGATCACCTAATGACCAAACAAACCATCACATGTAATACAAATTTGGCCCACTAACCACTTTACTCATTTAATTCTCTACTTCATACATTATATGGATGTACATTATGCTCCCAAGTGCATGTATGCATATATTCTACAATTTCTTGTTTCGGTATGTAAATCATTAAAGTAAGAAAACTATAATAAATGAAATAACTCAAAATTCACTTTGATGTCTACATATGTACTCAAGGGCAAGCATAGTCCCAGAAATGTCTAGTTCTTACAATAAGAGAAAAGTATAAAGCACAAATACCCCCTCGAACTATACCCAAAATCCCAACAATACATCTAAACTTAACTAGGATCCTATTACTACTCTAACCTATTTTAAAATGGAATAAATGCCACTCTAGATGCTGACATGGCTTACGTAACCAAATGAGTACCCTTTGTTTGTATTACATGCGCTTCAACTTTTTTTAAGCATTAAATTTTTTTCCCATTAAAATCCCTTTTTCTCTTTCTTCATTTCTGATTTTTTGTTCTCTTTACTGATTTTTGAGGACTTCTTTTCATTTTAATGGCAAATTTCCTCTGCCAAGCAAAGTCTATTCCATTAGTGAGATTAGGAGTTCCGAAAGAGCATGAACATTGACCGGAGACGACAATCGAAAGCCTCCAACAGCTCCATTTGATCCAAATATGCTATGACATGTACTCCCCTCCATCTGGAGATATTGGTTCTCATTCATCTTTGGATCTATACTCTGGACTTGGGACTTGGACGGAAGAGATAAGGTGGTGTTTTCCAATTCTGGCATGACGTTTTAGCAGTGAACTATGGTGGTTCTATAGGGAGAAAATAGAAAAGAATCAGAGATCTGATTTTCTGATTTGAAGTGGAGGAGAGGTGGCTTCACATGGTGTTTACGCCTGAATAGGACACAAAATATAGCAGCAGAATAGTGGTTCAAATCTCTGTTTTGGAATCATTCCCTGTGCTTTGGAATTCCTGTGTATATGGAAAGTTTTGGGGAAAATGATTAAACCATTAATTTTTTATACATATTGTTGAAGTGGAGTTATTGTCTTTCACATCATGTATGCTTGTTTCAAGATTGCACTTTGATGATTAGTTGCAGAAGAATGAAAATGATTTCAAAGAGAAGAAGAGGTTTAGAAGATAAAGGAGTCTAATTAATAATATGTAATTAATTGAGTAATGTCGAGTTAAAATAAGCCACTTATACAGGTTAATTAGTTTTAAAATTATTTTTGTAAACTTCACTTGCCTTAAAAGTGTGCACACTCTCAATGCCACACAGTGTTCAGGGCATTTTAAAATAGATCAGGGTATAGGACCCTAGTTAAGTTTAGATGTGGCGCTGGGATTTGTGGTATAATTCGGGGGGCGAAGGGTTATTTGTGCCTTCAAACACAATAGCGGTTAGTAGAAATCATCCCACTGATGTTATTAACTCGGACCTGGGAAAGACTCATCTTAGCCCTCTAGTTTATGACCCTCTAAAGATACGAAGACAGTATCCTCTTAGAAGAATGAATTGCTAGCATTTGAGTATGATCTATTCTTGTGAAGGCGCACCGAATACCAAAGCAGTATGGCAAATACAAACAATTGTAATCTAGATTTAGGTAAACTTAAGTATCTATCTAGGAGATTCTATTTTTTTTTTTTGACTTGCACCGGGTGTCCGAGTCTCTTTGAGCTCGACTAATCCCGGGGATGCACAGGCCCTATCTAGGAGATTCTATTTTAAGACTAAATTATATAGTGTACAAGATATTCCTATGTATTCTGTGTCTATATAACCCTACAGAAGCATTAAATTTATTAAAAGGTCAACCGTCATCTTCATGTACTCACTCACCATTGAGTAAATATACTGAGAGCAAAATGGTGGGCTAAGGCCTTTGTGGACAGTGTTATCAGAATAACATAATAGTTAATCTGGTTAGTGCATTGCTTGGTTGATTCCATTGCATCAATCCCTCATCTTTGGTGAATCCTTCACATTTGAAATCTTTCTATTCACTTTAACTAGTGTAAACTGTAACCTATTTGCACAAACAAACTATTCCCAGAATTATCTCCAGAATTAAGCAGCTATTTGGAAAATAATTGAAAAAAAATTGTGAAAACTTCAGGTGTGTTTGAAGCTTTGTGAAAACTTTAGGTGTGTTTGAAATTTGAATGGTTCTTTCTGCGTGAAGAGTTTCTTGCAAACATTCTTCAAAAAACACCCCCAAACAACAACTACAAAAAGCAGTATTGCAAAAGAACTTTTTTGTAAACAAAGCTTAAAAATACCTTGACAAACACCATTTTTTAATTTATTTTTGCAATTTTGAAGAAGAAAAAAACTCATTGACAATGACACTTTAAAAGAACGGAAAATTTTTATATAAGGAACAAATTTAGGCAGCTCATGATCTCAAATTATCCTTAAATTAATAAATGTAATGTTGAACATCCAATATGTATTTGGCACCCACGAGGCCTTGGAGACGGGGAGGAGTGTACGTTAAATAAATAGCAACAATAGAAGCATTAAGAGATACCTTCCTCCCCTCACTCAGTCTTTGCCTAACTATTTGCCCGAGAGTTGGCTGCAAAGCAATAAGTAGAAGTCACTTATCCATTAGTTATATATGGATAAAAAGGTAAGGGAAAAATAAAAATATTTTTCTACCTTTACGGGCTGAAAGAACTCATCAATGACATTTTGTGCATTTGAATCCTCTGAAGGGGGGCTAACTTCAGAAGTCGGTATATTTTCACTAAAATGACTGCTTACACCAGAACTACCAGGTGTAACAGCTTGTCGCTTAGGTTGCCTCCTCTGTGGTCCACTAGGTGATCTGAATATTCTCCAAGTAAATACTATTGCAAATGCAAGACCTGCTATAGCTCCTGCAGATCTTGAATCCTGCATTTTCAACAAATAGCTGTCACCATCTAAGAGAAAGTAACACAACATTTAAAACATATTTCTTTGGAATGCAATAGAATTTTTTTTCCTTTTTTTAAAAGAAGAGCTATTGTAACACTACTTCCTATGAGAAAGATTATATCTGCAAATAAGTAGATAAATGACAGTTTATTGGTTGTGAAAGTGCTCATTCTGCATTGATTGCCTTCCTCAATTTTGCAAGTGGAAGAAAAGATTCAGGTAGTCACATTTCAGAAGTCCTGAAACTCTACATTGTGCGGTCATCTAATTCTACACTTCGATGTTGTTCATGCTATGTGGCAGACATCTTAAAACTATGTGCAACGTACTGAGTCATGACAAAGTCGATGATTTTCAGAAAATTCTATCAGAACCGCAGATGAAATGTTACCATCATGTTGTCAAAGTTAAGTGTGTTGAAAAGCATTAGCAATCTATGGGACATTAAGCAGTAACCAGAAATAAACTGTGGATTTCAGTGAAGAAATGTAATGAGGGGGAAAAGGATTTATATAGGTAAAAGAGAAGTACTGAAAACACCCCTTGACTTGGTGCAAATTATTAGTTTTGTTCCCGAACTATTGACAGTGTTAAAAACACCCATCTGCTTGACTAACTAAACTTAAATACATCCCTGATTTTGCAACATGAATGAAATACACCCTAAACTCTTGTCAATTTAAGGGGTGTTTTTAACACTTGCGGCAGATCGGAGGTCGATTTTAGTTTAGTTAGTCATGTAGAGGGATGTTTTAAGACTGTCAATAGTTCGGAGATGAAACTAATCACTTGTGCCAAGTTCAAGGGTGCTTTCAATACTTCTTTAATGAAGGTAATGCAATAAAATAACTACAAAAGGAACAACAGTTATATGTACAAATGAGCTTTAAAAACTACACAGGAATGAAATATATTTATTACTAACAATGCAAAGCAAGGTCGAAAATCATTTTAGTTTCTCATAGAAGTGCAAATGTGCAACTTTTAAAGATTTCAGTTTAGACTAGTAACTGATCTCCTTACACTAAATTTCTAAATTTTATTCCTAATCAGCAAAAAGTCCATTTCCAAAATACTTCTTAACGATTATTAAATCACTAGATCTGCCTCTTATCATGATATAGCCTGTGGAACAATCAAAATTAAACATTCCACATCTGCTGGTTCTCCCCTCTCCAATTCACAATAAACCACATGATCTTGACCTATTGTTCCTTCGAATTGGTCCATTTCATATGTAGTTAATTCTTTTCTCTTTATATTTCCACCGATGCCTAATCATATCTAACCTGAATGGACTTTTAAGGTACAATTCCACTAACTTTTGTTCAAGCAAAACCATCACCTAAGAAAAGCTGTAGCACTGGGTCTCCTTTCAAGGTTTAAGCATGCGTTAGTCAAGCCTTTAACAATGCTGATTATCATCAAATTATTCCTGAATCCTCACAAACATTGTTTATACAAGAGATCATGGTCAAAAGCAACTCTAAACTATTATCTTTTTGCGAGTTTCACACTTGAACCATCAAAATGTTCCCCTTTTCGTACCTAAACTATCATCATTCATGTATTAAAACACAGCTCGAAGCTAACTAAGCCAATTTTTCTTTTGATGACAAGGAAGCCCGCGGCCATTGCCCTTTGGGTACGCATAGGGTAAAACCCTGCTCCTATGCAACAGCTCACAAACGACACAGGAGAGGTAAACCGCACTAGGCAAGCCCAGTGTGACAAGCTCGACCCAAAAGGCAAACCCTCGCTTTTGCTACCTAAATTATCCAAATCCTCACAAAAATTGTTTATATAAGAGGTAATGGTAAAAAAAACACCACAACTATCACCTTTTCGCCAATATCACATCCCAGCTATCAACTATTTCCTTTTCCTACTGAACTATCACCATGTTACCCTTTGACTAGGCCAATTATGAGTTGTTTCATTTTCCTATCTGACCTATCAATATCTGCTCCACTAGTTGACAGTTCAGGCAGAAAAAAAGTAATAATTGATAGCTGAGATCTGAAACTTACGAAGAAAATGATAGTTCAAGTTTGTTTTTGGCCATTATCTCTTTATACAACACAATAACATAAAATCAATTCCTCAATTAACCTGAAAGGACGAAATTAAATTCCAAATAGAGAAAGAGAAACAATACCAGATTAGAAATCTTAAGAGTAAGAAATGCCCCGATTCTCTTGACGAACTGGAGGAAATCGTCCTGGGAAGAATCAGCCATAGCCCGAGAAGTCTTCAAAGTTGATAGAATTCAGTGATTTGTTCGTTGATCAGGCTCGCTCCCCTGTTGAAGAAGCTTCTAGAAGAAACTGATCTTGCAGAGGAAGCTTCGATTGAAGAAGAAAAAAGCGAAGAGAGGGTGGAAAATGGATACACCTATTTTCATTTTCATTTTCATGGCTAACCAATTTTTAAGTCATAACCAATAAGCCTACAAAATTTGATGTCAAAAAACACACTTAAAATATTTTGATTTTTGAGTTCACGTGTGAATTATTATCATTGAATTTTTATCAAAACACACTTGAACTGTTGACTATTTACTTTTTTTATCTAAAATATCGATGAACGGTTGATAGTTCAAGTGTATATCGATAAATATTTTATGATAACTAGAAAATTGACACATCTAATGATTTAAATATGAAACTCAGGATAATTTAAGTATATTTTTTATTATTAACTTTTTGTCGTGGCTAAGCTTTCAGATAATTTTGTAAAAAATATAGTTTGCAAAGTCAAAGTTCTCTCGGAGCTAAGGGGTCATCAGATTGATTGATATGGTTGTTCTGTTCTACACCGAAGAGATAGCACGAAAGAAGCCATCACGTCATGTACACTCACTCTCCGAAGCCTTATTTCTTTGACTTCGAATAAGGATTGCCAGAGTTAGCTTTGATAGTCTAGCTCAAAAGTGAATTTAGATAGCCTATTTAGATTGCCCCTTGAAGGCTTGGTGGGGAATACCCAACCCTAGAAGGCGCTCCGACACGCAGCCCTTCGCCACATCAATAACTCGGTCAAGTGCACACATCAAAGCAGGATGATTCCCTCGTAAGAAGGACATATCGGGACCAGAACCCAACCCATATCTGTACTCCGAAGGAGACGGCTAAGGCTAAACCTGCATTTCTGTAGAAAGGTTTGTCAATCTGTCAAGTTTCTAAAAAGCTTCGTTTATAAAGTCAAACTAAAATCTCACTCCGAATGGAAAGAATATCGTTTTCACTGACATATATATATTCCAAACTAAAAATATTTTTTTGAAATTTGAACTACGACCTATTTGGAAATGTTTTTAAGTGCTTTACTTTTTTCAAATTGTTTGAAATTATTTTATTTAAATTGAGGATTTATATATAATTTTTTTACCTTTATGTGGTAGGATAAAATTTGCATACAATCTAGACACCTCAAAATTCCACTTGTGAAATTATATATATATGTTGGATGAATAAAATTTGAAGTATCAACATTTATCCATGTCAATATTTTCAAGTTTTTTTCCTTTTACAATATTCATTATATTTAAACTCAATTTCTATATATTTGAAATTGAAGAGTGACATTTTCAATCACCCTAGGTTATTTATTATTTAATAAGTAATGGCATTAAGAAGAGAAAGGGAGATACATAAATCCTATTTAATATTATATACTTTAATTTGGGCCAAGTATTTCTATACTTAGCCATCAAATCCCCCACTTTATTTATTACTAATATATAGATGTGGTGAATCTCCACATTTCATCTTATAGGTGACTACAAGCATAAATAAAAGTTAGATATTTAGATACAAGATATTGGAAAGTGGGATCTGGGGAGGGTAGAATGTACGCAGATCTTCGCACATAGCCACTCAAAAATATCTTAATTACATTCCATAGTTATAGCTTGAGTAATTACATTTTATAACTATAGTTATAGTAGCGTTTGTACGCAGCTAGCATTTATATATGTTTGGATAATTCATAGTTTTTGTATAGCATTTGTATATTTCGCTATATAACTCGTGCACAACGTCTGTATAATTTGTTATACAATTCATAATGTTTGTATATCTCGCTATACAATTAGCGCACAACGTTTGTGTAAATCGCGCGAATTATACAAAACTCAAACTGTAATTATAGCTAGATATTTGCCACGAGCTGCAATTAATTCAAACTATAGTTATGTTAGCTAATTAACTAAAATATATTTGCTTACCCACATAATTTCTCGTTAAAGATATTATGATTAAAGGTTATCTAGATATTCCAAAAGATGTAAAGTGGCACTAGGGCAAGGAGACAAGAGAAGAGCAAGTAGATTTTATTGGCAAGCGCATGTGTTGAGTAGGTATTTGGGGTTATTCAGGGAGCTTCATTTGTCAATATTTTCTTTTTTTACAAAAATCAATAACATTCACTTTTTTTGGGGAGGGGGGAGTGGGTGGGTTGGGGGTGCGTAGATAAGGGATATATTATTTATAGGTACTTTAAACAGTTAGTGAGCGTAGGGCCTGAGGCCCTACTGCTGACAACTAGCAAATTAATGCCTATATCCGTTGTTATAACACCATCTATTGAACCTATCTCGGCTCGAATAGGATAAACTTTTCAAAAACACTTTTTTAGCATAACTAGTTTGTAGATTGTTTCCACGTAGTTATTTTTACGCAAACATTGAAGGAACTATTAAAATCTTTGTATCACCAAAAACTCCATTGCTGACCCCTACTTTAGTCATTAGGTCCCCCACTTTTCATATTCAAAATCTAAGATTCACTTTTTCAAAATATTATACTTCTATTGATATATATTCATAAAATACTGCTATTATACAATAACTAAAAAGAAGTAAAGAATATCTTATTTTCTAAAATTTATCTACCAATGATAAATTAAAAAAAGTAATTTCATCTTAATAATGATATAGAAAAATTTTACACTTACTTTATGAAAGTTCGATTAATACATTCAGCACCCTCAACAAAAATTAGTTGTCCAAACTCTATATTGTAATCTCAACACCTCTACATAACAAATAAAAAATATTATTACATCGACGTTCTTATGTATCAATAAGCTGAAATGAATTGAGTTAATGAGTAAAGAAATTTTTACATGATATAGCAAATAAGTGTTATATATTTACTATACATAATTACACAGTAAGAAAATTATATTTTATATTGCACTTTCACTTTTTCTAGCATCTCTCTCCGCTCTTCCAATTTTCCTTTCTTCTCTCCTCCCTCTCTGTATCCCTCTCACTGGTTGTCTCTTTCCTTTTCTTAAGGTCTTTTTTTGTTAATTTCGATACATATTTCCACATGTGATAAATATATTTTTCCTTATTTCTTTTTCTGACAAATCCTTTATGCAATTGTCTTTCATTAGGTGTATTTTACTTTGTGTATTTGTATCAATTGTATTATGTCAAATGCATAAAATGAATACATAGGGAAAAAAAATACTTATATTAATTTTGTTTATACCACTATAATGATTATATGAACATATAATCTTGTATCAGCATATATCTGCCTGTATATATTGAATACAATATGTATGTTATATTTCTATATGAATGCGCATGTATGCATCAAATACATCATGTACTTTTGTAAGTGATTTAAAAGTAAATGAATACAAGTAATACAATATGTATCAACATATATGTATTGTTTGTATCAGATTGTTTGTATCAAATACAACCTATATCAATATGTTTGTATTAAATACAATCTCTATCTACTTGTATTTATTGTTAGAATCTGTATTCGTCGAATACAACATGCATCTCTCTTAAATCTCGCTTGCTCTTTTCATTCTCGATCCAAATTTGAACGGATTAATAACTAATTTTACCACCCTAAGTTTTAGAATTCCTGAGATATTTTAGTAAAGCTGAATTGATTAATTATTAGCATGACTAAAAAATTTTACAAAAAAATCGAGGAAAATAAGGAACCCAGAGCATAGCATAATAATTGAGGGGGTGGACCACGTTAGCCACAGAGGTAACAGATTGGCGTGTCCTTTTGTGCGCCAGATACCATCTTTAATGCAATTTCTCGTGACAAAAAAAATTATTATTATTATTTTTTTGAAATTTTAAAAATTTGCTTTCGCTTTCAAAAAGTATTATTAATTATAAAAGTAAAATAAGAAAAAAAATAATTAGTTCTCTTTTGATTTTGTGAAGACGAGACGTGTTGATATCCGAATGAAGAAATGTGAGAGGTTGGGTATGGTGGAGATGAGAAGAGGTAGAGGTAAGTCGAATAAATATTGAAGAGAAGTGATATTAAGCAGGTTATGACACATTTCTAGTTTGTCGCGCGAAGATATGACCTTTTAGATAGAAAACGCTTTCGGTTCTTCAATATGAAAACAAAAAAATGAAAAATCAAAAGGTTGTTTTATTCAAAATTCCAATTGTGACATCCCTTCTCTCTCACTTCACACCTCAGAACGCACCCTTCTTATAGACTTGTAGAGATAAACGCGCTTTCACATCTTCTTAACCCGAAATGGCCGGGGAGAGGAAAGATTCTTGTTTTTTAGGGTACTCCTGGGAACAGATCCAGTGGAGACGGGGTGGGGCCTATAGCTCAAAGGATTAGACCACGTGTCCAAAGATGAAATTCTTAATGATAGTTAGTTGTATTCGCCAATTTTTGCAATAATAGCTTGGGCCACGGCGGGATTAACCGCATTTTATATGTTTCAGATCTATTTACTTACCTTTGAAGGACATTTAAACGTTCATTTTCAAAATTGTCATGGGAAACACAAAATCCATTTCTATTCAATATCTCTACGGGGTAAAAACGGAATTATAAAAAACTCTTGTTTATTACCAATGAATAATAATGAAAGTACTTATTTTTTTTTCAAAAACGAAAAATTCAATTGATGAAAATGAAAGAAAAATGACACGACCTTTTATGACTATTGCTCATTTAGGTAATTGAAAGTTGTCTTAGTAGTATTGGTTTATTCATGTAGTCTTTAGCTTTTGATATCTGGTATTATCTATTGTATACTATTATTATGATTGCACCTTATTATTGATGTTATGGTAACATGGTTTCTAGCATATGTGTTTTACCCTGCTTTTCTAATAAGAGTCATGTCTTTCTTTACTTGTGTTTTTTCATTTCGTTATTATC
Source organism: Solanum rostratum (assembly GCA_029948455.1). Lineage (NCBI taxonomy): Eukaryota > Viridiplantae > Streptophyta > Magnoliopsida > Solanales > Solanaceae > Solanum > Solanum rostratum. Next base: position 381,168 of record CM057046.1, on the reverse strand, counting down.
TTAATTGAGATAAGTGTTAAAAATACATCTAAATTATAATATTTTTTTTGAGTTTCATATCTAAACTATTGAGAGTGTGAGTTTCACACCTAAACTATCACTTATTAGTTTGAAAAACGCACCTCCGCTTTTTATTCCACTCTCACCATGGTGTATGAACTACACTCTCTTTTATTGTAAAAAATATGCCACATCACACTCCATATGGATAAGTTAAAATTAAATATTAAAACATTAATTTAAAAAAATATTATAAAATAAAATAAAAAATATTTTTCTTTACCCACCCCACTACTTTCTCTCACCGTACTTCCCCCCTCCCCTGGACCAACTAATGTTTTTTTAAAAAAAATTATAAAACTTTTAAAAAACTTCTTACTCTATCTCCTTCCCTCCTCCGCCCCTCTTTACAAAAATAATGTAGATGTGTATTTCTCAAACTAATAAGTGATAGTTTAGGCATGAAACTCACACTTTCAATAATTTAGGTATAAAACTAAAGAAAAAGGATAGTTTAGACGTGTTTTTTATACTTATCTCAATTTAATTTGTGTTTTACTTGAGTCTAAGGTCTTTTCGAAACAATTTTAGGGTAAAGCTTGTATTTATTCTACCTTCTTCGTATCCCACTTTGTGGGATTCCAATGAGTGGGTTGTCGCTGTCGTTGTCTCTTAATTTTGTAAATTAACAAATTATTTGGTATAATTATTTTTGATAATATGGACGACTAATATAAGACGAACAGATAACCCTTTTTCTTGCACTTATTTACCAAAATTCCAGCGACAAGCGCGAAACATGTCACAAGGCTATTTTTAGCAATCTAAGTTGCGCAGATTCTTCACCTTTTCAGATTCTTTGAAAATACACTATTTTTGGAGAACTCGATGCGCTTTTTAACAACCATATCACTTTTATATCTCACTTGTCCCCACGTGCGAAATCAAAAGGCACGTGTATAAATACACAAGTCACATCATAGATAGGTCTAGTATAGTAAATATCTTTATTGCCTTAGCCCTTAGTTATCTTAGCTCAACAAGTTTTCTTCATTCATCACATCCCATTAGTTACCACTTTCTTGAAGTTTATTGATGTTGTTAAGTAGTTTTTAATCTTGAGGTATAGTTGATTGATTGGTTACGTGTCGTTTAGTTCGCGACAAATTTGAGGTATAGTTGATTGATTGGTAACGTGTTGTTTAATTCGCGTCAAATTTGAGGTATAGTTGATTGACAATAGAATGGAGCCTCTGTGTGATGTCTGTAAGGTGGACAGGGCAGTGGTATACTGTAAATCAGATGTAGCTAGGCTTTGTTTGCATTGTGATAGAGAAGTGCATTCATCAAATTTTTTGTTTCGAAAGCACACGCGTTCGCTTATTTGTGGGAAATGTAGTTCAGAGCCTGCAATTATACGTTGCGCGAATAGCGCGATATGCTTGTGTGAAGGCTGTGAGTCGAGGAGTGAAAATGGTGGTCATGATCAGCACCAGAAGTTGGATTGTTATAGTGGATGTCCATCTCCAGCTGAGTTGATGACCAAGATATTGTCTGAAGGTTTTGATGATGATCAAATGGCTAGTAATGATAGCAGCTTTCATACTCCTACTGAAGGCTCAGTGGTGGCTAGCAAGCTCAATGAGTTAGCTTCTTGTTTGAAGTTTGAACACTGGGCTATTTCAATTCCTGCAATTTCTTCAAATCCAACATACTTGACAAGTTACAACATAGGTCAAAAAAGTTTCTTCTCAAACGGATCTAGCTTCAATAAGGTTAGGCTGTCTTCTTTTTTTTATTATTCTATTTGTTCTTGTATGAGTTATGTCGCTTGGACTCTTCAAAATGCCGACATATTGGTGTCAAATCCTCCAAAAGTGGTGTATTTTTGGAAGATCTGACATGGTTGTTACGATATCTTTTCGTAGTATCACTGATTAGTGCTATAAGGAGAAAGGGGCAAAGGCACATGGTCTGAAAGGGGTTCAATTGATTTTCCTTTGTCGGAAACTTTTGTGAATACGGGGCTTGATATTTTTGAGACGAGGGTCTTCTGGAAACAACCTCTCTATCTTTATGAGGTAGTGATAAGGTCTGCGTACATTTTACTCTCCCCAGACCCACTTGTGGGATTTCATTGGGCGTGTTGTTGTTGTTGGAAACTTTTGTGAATAGGGGTGGAAGTAATTCTTTTGCATACATAAAAATTGTTGAATCTTAACACATAAAAGGAAGCTTTTAATGTGGTGGCAAAAGTAGCTCAATAGATTGTTTATATTGCAGTTCAAATTCTTTGAATGTCATTCTTGTGAGAATTCAGACTCCGTCACTAATTGCAGAAAATGTTTGTATGCACTAATGGTTCTTTCTTTGTTTGGTTTAAGTGCAGCAAAGTTGCACCAGTGTTAAAGATCTTGGAGTTCATGGAGGTGAGGATCTCGCGAAAGGTGTTGATCTAGACGAATTGAGTTCCGATTCTAGTTACAAGATTTTCATCAGTTTACTACAAAGTCATCACAGTGAAGACAGAGAATTGGATTGCCTGGTTTTGGAGAAAACATTTTCTGCCACTGGTTCTAATAGTCATGTTGAAATTGCTCTAGAGGTATACCTTAGACCTATATATGTTTGTACTATTACTTCTTTAGAAGAGTTTCAAGAAAGTACTCCCTTCGTTTCAATTTGTTTTTTTCGTTTTGACTTGAAACCGTGTTTAAAACAGTAAAATAGACTTTTGAATCTTGTGGTCTTAATCGTGTCTCGTGAAAAGCTGATATTACAGAATTGTCAAACAAAGAAGGAAAATAGAATAAACAAATTGAAAAGGAGGGAGTACACCAGATGCATTACACAGTAGATTTTACTATTAACACAATCAGCATCCATCTTATTTTAGAATGTTCTGTTCTTGAATATGATACAAGACTTCTATGTATGTTGCTCGGACTCTTCAGATATTGTTAGAGTTGTGTAAGAACCTCCAAAACCTATGCATTTTTGGAGGGTCCGAGATGGGGTGTGTCAACTTTTATTGGAGAGTCCGAGCAACATAGGTCATACAAGACTTCATATTTTAGATTGTTTCATAAACTGTTATTTGAAATGTGCTTGTTATATTTTCTTTAAGGCATCATTTGGACAGCATGAGTGCACTGGATTTCAGTCTTCACAAGAGTCTGCAGGTGCTAGTGCCTCTGCTAATTTCATGCTTAAGAATCCGAGTTGCAACAAAAGTATCGCCTTATCATCACCAATCCTTTCGACTGATGAATCATCACAGGATTGGAGATCAGAAGCTACGTTTCTTTTTCAACAAGCACGGAATGAAGCTAAGATGCGATATAATGAGAAAAAGAAAACTAGAACGTAAGTAGATCCGTTCTGTTTTACGTTTAATCAGTCATAGTAGCATGCTTATTGCACCTCAAGCTTGTTATTCGAATACTTTTATTTAGAGCTTTAGAGAATTCAGTTTCAGCGGAAGACTAAGTAAGGTACGATATAATGTCCAATCCATTTGCTTCAACTATTCCAGTCACATTGTATTTGAAGTTCAGAATTTCACTTCTGTTGTAGTTTGTGAGAAGCTATGTTTCATGTAGCTACTACGTTTAGCCAACATTCCGAACTTGTGTTAATACTGAGTGTTCCATGTAGTGCTTCCCTATCCCAAAAGGGGGTTATTTTGTTGATCCTGTTTCTACAGATAATACCATAAATAAACCTAAATTCACTTTGTTTAAAGATTCAAAAAATATACTTGCATTATTACCAATCTTACATGGACTCAACAGGGTTGCCCAATTATTCTTTTTCTAGAGCAAAATTGTTGTGCCGACCTCAACTTGTTTGGGACTGAGAGGCGTAGTAGTTGTTGTTGTAGCTTCTTTTTTATCAATATCAAAATTCATTCTTCACAACTTGCAGGTTCAATAAGCAAATAAGATACGCTTCGCGTAAGGCCAGGGCAGATGCCAGAAGACGAGTTAAAGGCAGATTTGTTAAGGCAGGGGAAGCTTATGATATGATCCAGTAGTACCAAGGGATATGGAAGAAGGAGAGTTCAGTATGTTTCATAGATCACGTGTTCGACTCATGGAATCAACCAACAATGTTTGTGTCATGGTAGATTTGTCTATATAATACCCCAGGAATGCAACCCTTCTAAGGATTCTGCATGAACATGAAATGCTTTTGTGCACGTCCCTGTTGAAACCTAGCTCTCTAAGAGTTTATGCTTTTGGATTAGTTAAATAATTCAACATGGTATTAGAGTAGACAAGCGTTATGAGTTCAAGTATCATTGTTGTTGGTTAACAAAACGTATTTTCACATGCTTAGTACGTCAATAAAAGTGTACCTTTTATAAGAGCTTAAACTTTTAGACGAGGCAATTGGGGGATTCAACACCAGGTTTATCCCATGAGAAATTTTTGTTGTGGCTAAACTAGTTCAATTGGGGGTTATGTCAAGAAACATAGCATATGTTACTATATTTCCAAAAATGGAATTTGTGAGCTTGAAAATTGAATATGAAGGGAACTTTTTTGCTTTTTTATCTCTACCGAGATACGTATTCAGTACCCACATTAGAGCTCGACTAATGAACTTTAAATTGAAAAAAATATGAAAGTGAAAGATTTTATAATGCATAACACAAGTTCATATGATACACATAATTTTGACTTCAATAATAACGTAGCTTAAGATACAGAACCATAAGGTCTGTTACACCAAAACGAATAATACATGTTACGTGTTATCTGATTTTCTTAAAGGAAAGAAGTGTCCAAGTCCCTTTTTATTATTGATATGAAAATTTCTCCCTTACGTTATAAAAACTATAATAATAGTAATAATTAGAGAAATTAGAAAGGTTTACTATTTTTTAACAGTATTATCATCCAAATTCCATCTTCTTTTTTTTCTCAAATTTACCAATTATAGGAAAAACCATTTCTAGTGAATCTCCTACCAAATTTGTCTCTAAATGATGCAAAATGTCATCATTTTGGGCTCCATTAATAATTGAAGTCATGTATGTACTCTCATTGTTTTTTTTTCCATCCCATATCTATATTAAAGTCTGATGTCATCATCAAAATGACTTTTATCGTAGTTACATACTATCATTTATTTTTCGTTATTAATCGTTTTTCTTTCTTTTTTCTTTTTTCTTTCATTTTTTTTCATATCTAGTATCTTCTACTTATGGGGCTTGATTTTTGCGACGAAAATTTTCAAAAACAACTTCTCAATCTCTATGAGATAGTGACAAGATCTGCGTATATTCTATCTTTTTAAAATTCACTTGTAAATTTTACGGAGCATGGTGTTGTTATCGTCCCAAGTAGGTTCAAAAACACTTATATCTCAAATCAGTCTAGTTATTTTGACACAATTCCCAATAAAAGAGGATCACAACAACTCAAAGGTTAACAACTCATTCAATCCTTAAATTAGGGGAAATTAAAAAACAAAACTATGAATATATGATATATGTATATAATTCATGTAAAATATATACTTTCTCCATTTTTATTTATTTATTTTTTACTTTAACAACTTTTTACTTTAATTTTTTTTATCAGACATGTTTCATACCATAAAATTAAAGTATTTTGATGCATTTTATGTATCTTTAATTTAAAATCATAAAATTTAAAAAGTTTCGCTACTTTAGTATACTCCTTTTGTCCCACATTATATGTGGCAACCTTCTTTTTTTTCTCAAAAAGAATATCACCTTACTCAAATTGGAGATAATTTACCTTTAAAATTTATTTTTTATCGTTAGTGAAATGATTTTCAACCATAAAAATATTTCTTTTAGATCACAAGTTTCAAAAGTCTCTTTTTTTTTCTTAAACATTGTCCCAAGTCAAAAGAAGCTACATAAAATGAGACGGAAAGAACACTTTATGTCAAATTAAAACCAAATAAACAAATTAAACCAGAAAGTATATAAGAGTCATTTGACATAGGAGATCAAATACAGAATAAAGAATTCGTACATTTCATCTTAAATTTATTACTCATCACACTAAACAACCCCTAAAACTAACTGGTTGCAACGAATTTTAAAGTGATAAAAAATAAATTACAATCACAAATAAAATATAAACAAACATAATTTTATTCTTAAAGGATGTATGTATAAATTTGTTCTTCTCTCACAAGATTTCTCCATGATTCAAAAGCCGTTAGTGGCGTATTTCTTGAATATTTGATCTCTCTATGGATATTTGAGATGTCTTTTCAAGGGAATATAATACCTTTTTATATAAATTAGAGTTTAGGGTAGAGTAGCCTTTAAGAAACCCCGACTAAAGTAGGAAATGCCCCTGCTTCAAGGCTAGTTAGAGTGTAGACTTGATGAAATACAAAAACAGGGCTTTAAGTACTCATTTTTTTCCACCATTGCCGGCTTCAGATTTGCAGATCTTGATTTATGAGAGAAGAAATGAAGGGCAGATTTGGTCCCGAGCGTGCCATTTTGTTTGCAACAAATTTTAAAGTGTTGAAAAATAAATTACAATCACAAATAAAATATAGACAAACATAATTTTATTCATAAAGTATGTAGGTACAAATCTGTTCCTCTCTCACAAGATTTCTCCATGATTCGAGAGCCGTTAACGGCGTATTTCTCGAACAAGCCTCCAAGAAACCCCGACTAAAATAAGACTAATTTTGTAGAATCCTACAAAATTTCAATGTCTACACTAACCATGTTCATATTAATACATTAAATCATTTGTTTGAAAATCCCAAGAAAGAAAAACACAGAGAGATACATCAACTTACTCTTCATATCTTGAAAATTCCATATTTCATTAATGTTCAAAATCCCAAAAAAACTATAACAATAATCAGATAAACAAGAAAGGTTCTTTGACAATTCTTTTACAATTATCTTCATCAGAATTATTATGAGATGAATTTCCAATAAAATACCTGTTTGTTAATCTCTTGCAAAATCCACAAAGAATGAACCTTATATGTCTTTGTGCCAAGAAATTAGCAGAATGTACTAATTTATCACATTTTCTACAAAGAAATGCACCATCTGCTTCACAATATACACAGGCTTCTGATTTACAAAGTTCACAATAAATAATAATATTTTGTTTTTCTTCTTCAATTTCTCTTCTTCCTTTGCACATTTTTTTCTTTTTTTAATTTGGAGGGGTGATTTGATTTAAATAAATTATAAGATATTAGGAAAATGGCAAAAGAAAGGGGGTATTTATAGATTTTTTTTTTGTTAGTGTAAGGTGTGTTTACTTCTTAACATGAAATTCATTGGAAAAAGAATGTGGTTGGAAAGACAATATTGACACTTGGCAATATATGACAGATGAGCGTAGAGGCGGATTCAATATTTAAATAATACTATGATTGATATGGGATTTAAGAAAATTAAAAAAAAATTCATTTTTTTCTAAATATTTTAACTATTTTGACTTATAATATATTTTGTATAATTTTAAAATTATATATACTACTACTTCTGTCTCCTAGTTAATGTGGGACAAATAGAATTTCAATAGTTAATTTTTTTTTTCATATACAACAACAACATACCCAGTGAAATTCCACAAGTGAGGTCTAGGGAGGGTAAAATGTACGCAAACCTTACCACTACCACTAGGTAGAGTTATTCAAATTTTTAGAGTTGTTAATTGTTATGATTTATATTACTTACATTACCTTCAAGTAATATATATTACTTTCTCTGTTCCAATTTATGTAATACAGATAAAATTTTAAAAGTCAAAATATTTTTATATCTTTTAATATTTTAAGACTTAATTATCACAATTCACAATAATTTTTATATAAAATTTAAATATATAAAAAATAAAAATAAAATAAATAAATTAAAAAATTTCATAAATACCCTCACTAAAAACAGATATGTAGACAATAAAGTGCCTCATTCTAGACTCTTCTATATAGTAGTAAAGTAATTATATGACAACATTGATACTATATAGGACAAAGGGTCACTATTTATCGATTATTACTTTACTAATATATAGAAAAATCTAAAAGTAAGCATCTCTTCATGGAAATTAAATTATATTATAGAGCATTTTGTCCATTTAATTATTAACATAAACTTTTAATAATTTATATATTTAGAAATCACATAAAAAAATTATTATTAATTACAATAGGTAACAATTTAAGGAAAACAAAAATCTGGTCAAACTTACATAGTTTAAAGTTTAAATCAAATACATCCATCCATTCATTCTTAATCCAATAAACTAAGGGCAATTTTGATCGAGTGCATAAGAATACTGTTAAATAGAAGGTACTAATAACGCTTGTATTATTAATTTATATATTAGCTATGCTTGTATTAATTATACATGGAAGATTTTTATGCATCGTTTGGATTATTGCATTGCATACAAAAAATTATTTACAAAGATACTCTCTACAATTACAGTAAAAAAGATATAAAAAAAGATTTTGAGGAACAATTCTGTTTTTAATCATGCTAATGCATGCATTAAAACGGCTGCATAATATACTAATACCTAGAAATTTATGGTATTAGTAATACACACCTTAAACACAATAGAGTGTGATAATCCACGTAATATTTTTCTTAGTACACTTTACCAAACCATCTCATAAGTATCTGTCAACAAACGTATATTCACTAAATATTTATGATAATATTTACGAGTATATTATAATTTCGAAACTTTATAAATTTAGAAATAAGGTCTTCATCTAGTATATATATGTATCTGGATCATATTATTTTCGATAAACCCTCTACGACTATATACAAGATAATTTTAATCAAATTCTAAGAGGTCAAATTTGTAAATTAAAGGAAAATGATCAAAGCATGACACTTCATAAGATTTGTACAATATGTAGTTGTTACAAAGTCAATTTTGGTTCACTAAAGAAGATAGATTTGTATGGCCAAGAATTAAAGCTTTATTTCCAAAACTATGGAAACCTACAATATGATTTTATGGAGTCCCACACACATAAATACACCCACATAAATTATAATATTCTTTTCTTTGGTTGAATATTGATTTGTATTATTTATATATAAATTCTGATTCCTTGTCCATAGATAGAACATATGTACAATTTTATGTCACATTATTGCTTACTCGTCGGCTGAATTGACTTATTTTAAGTGATTTTTAATTTTAATTTTAAATTATTTTCAATTATGAAAGTATTTGAAACAACGTCTCTGTAAGAGATTTTTTTTCTTCTCGATAGGGTAAAATTTGTTGATAATTAGAATAGATTCGTAGATCAGATCGACTGATTTATTTTAAATTTAAAATATATCTATAGAGTCTTTTCTAGTTCCTTCTATGTGGCAAGGTTAAAATCAAAATATATTTATTGTTTTCCTGATGTTTTCTCACGTTTTCAAAAAATCCCTCTCGTAAAAGTATTTAAATAATATTTTCAATACTATTCGAATAAGAAAAATAAATCACTTTTAAAAAATCATTTCAAACACTTCCTTAGTAGATACAATATTAATCTTTCTCCCAATTTTTCTTCAATAATTTAATTTTAATATTGATTCAAACTATGTCACATCCATTACAACAAATGATATAACAACTTCTTAATTAAAAAAATAATTGAGCACCATATATAAAATTCTGAATTCATCACTAGTGATAATAAATCACCTTATGTTAAGGGGCATCAAATTTTTTAGTTAATTTAATCATATGTATATATATTACACTAGTGCGTTGATTTCTCTCATGTCTTATACATATTCATTTTAATTTTTGACTTTGACACTAATCAAAATCGAATATATATAAAATTCTCGATTACAAAACTAGCTTATGTTAAGGGGCATCTAAATAAATGAAATCTTTTAGTTAATTCAATTATATATATATATACATATATATTACACTAGTGTGTTGATTTCTCTCATGTCTTATACGTATTCATTTTAATTTTTGATTTCGTCACTGATCAAAATCGAATATATATTCCTTTGAAAGTTGTATGGTTGTTGAATGGTGAGTGAAGGGGTCTTTATCTAAAAGTACAAACATTTGGATTGTTAAAGAAGACTTGTGATATTAGATTTGTGGTTGTAATTTGAAGTTTAGTTTCTGTCTGTCTTTGAAGATTTGCCAAATGGAATTGGTCCACTGTTGATCTGATGGGATTCATCTGTTATTGATGTCTTACCAGAATTTTTATCTCATAATACTTGGATTTTAGAATTCAAGGTTTAAAAGTGGCCAAGTGGATGGTCTCAAATGTTTGGTGTTTTTTGAGGTTTTGTAGTTGGATCTTTTTGATTTATTGACTTTTTGGTGGGAGCATTTTATCTTATTTCATAAAATATATGTTATTAATGTGTTTTATGTGTTTCGAAAGAAAATAATTTGAAATAAAATAAGTCTGTGTCATAGACTTGTTGCATCACAGTACCCAATAGCTGTATTTCAGTCTTTTCTCCACTTCTCCTATATTTAACCCATATCGTTTTGAGGCCATTTTTTACCTCATATTAGTTTCGAAGTGCGATTTTCTATCATTTACACGTTAAGATTTTGAGAACTAGAGCTAAAGAGAAAAGAAAGGGGAATAAGGTTGAGAAATTCTTTAAATTCTTCAAAGAAATCTTCATGCCAGAGGTATGATGTAACAATCCATTTCGAGATGAGAAGTCTTACATCGACAAAATATAGGAGAGATAGTAGTATATAAGTAAATAAGTCTTACCTACTAGTGACGTGTTTTAAAGTCGTGTGGGCCTAGGTTTAAAAGGGACAATATCACTAGCGGTCTGGGTCATTACAGATGTTATCAGAGCCACTCCTGTGTTAGCCTTGTCGATGTGGGCTAAAATTAAACTGAGTTTAGGCGAATTCCGATGACGCGGGGCGAACCTCAGTGTTGAATCTAGGCGAATCCAATGCTGTGGGCAAAACCTCAGCAACGACGCCGAGTCCATAGATGGGGTGTATGTAACAACCAATCTTGAGATGAAAAGTTCCACATCAGCAAAACACAGGAGAGATGTTAGGTATATAAGTAAACAGTCTTACCTACTAATGATGCATTTTGAAGTCGTGCGGTCCTATGCCCAAAGCGGATAATATCACTAGCGGGCTGAATCCTTACATATGTAAGGCCCTCCAAAAATTTTCCTACATTTGTTTTAGTATCTTTTAACTACTAATTTTCATTCAAGATAAAGTTATAAGTTGAGATCAAGTTTTCTTACCTCCTAAAAAGAATTTACATCCTAAAAAAGATAAAAAAATACTTTAAATTTAAAAAAATGTTATTAATTACTCTTTATTTCAAAATTCTAATTATTTTTTTACTTTAGTCGACCACAATACTTTAGCCGCCCATGCTTGATGCTTATATGATCTTATTATTGCCATTGATATTAAATGAATGATCAAAATGTGGAAAAAAAAAAAGAGTATGATGTGGACTATATTGTTTTCTTTACGTTCATTATTAGTCCCACAATCAAAAGAAGCCTAGGAAGGCTCCTTTTACATAATAATAGTGTTGAATATAATATATTATTAACTGTTTCGAATTTATTTTTCATTATTAATCGCTCTTTCTGTTTACTTTCTCTTTCTCTTCCTTTCATGTTTTCATATCTAGCTTATTCTGCTTATGAGTTTTTGTTGACAAGGGTTTCTAGGAAACAACTTTTCTACCTCTATGACGTAATGGTAAAATCTGCGTACATTCTACTCTTCCCAGACCCCACTTGTGGAATTCCACTGCATATGTCATTGTTGTTGTTGAATATAATATATTAATTGTATTAAAAATAAAAAGTTACATCAATGATTCATGATGGCTAAGACAAGAAATTATGCTCAAAGGTAATATAAGTTATAACTAAGATACTATTTATGTCTATAATATAAGTGCAATGGCATAAGTTATGCATGAATGTAAAAGAAACTAAATTCAAGACGCAAGTTATGTTTGACGATAGAAGTTTAGTGACTCAAATTATGCTATAGAACATAATTTCAGTAAAACAAGTTATGCCACTGGACATAAGTATAGTGACATAAATTATGCATCGAGGCATAAATTCAGTGACATAAGTTATGCGTTAAAAATAAAAAATTCTTTAAATGTCTTGTTTTGCGAATCAAATGTTATGCTTAATGCAAAGGATTTTCTAAAAGGTTTTGCCTGCGAATTAGTTATATGCCCAATGAAGTTATGTTATAATTAAAAAAAATTTGACTCAACAACAACAACATATTCAGTGGAATCTCACAAGTGGAGTTTGGGAAGGGCGGAATGTACGAAGACCTTACCACTGAGATAGTGAGGCTATTTCCTGGAAATATTTTGACTCGCGATTTTATTTTTAAAAAATAATAAATATGAAAATTAAAGATCATAAATTTGAAGAATAAAAGTAAAAACTACCCCAAAATAAGGATAGTCCAAAAAAAGTTGATATATGTTAAGAGTTTGCAAACCAACAAATTGATTGATTTTCTGAAGCCCAATTTGATGGCCCATTTAGAACTGGACTTTAGTTTCACTCACAATCCTATTAAACGAAAACTTACTTGGGTGAGTACTTTTTAAAAAATAATTACTGATTTTAGTGATATTTTATTTATTTATTATCATTTATAGTAATATTATAATAAATTTGTACTTGCATTAGAAGCGAATTATGCATGTAATATAAATTTATTATAAGTATTTAAAAATTATATCGTGCTTGTTTGCTAAGAAATTGACAATATGTATTGAAGTGTGTGATAAATGTATTATCCATCAATAAACCTTTTATTATATATGTTTTATAAATAGTTCTCTATAATATGCATTAAAATTATATTATAAGTGTTCAGCGGAAATTTTTTTGTTATTGCTATAGATTGTAATATTTTCTTTATGTAGTATATCTATGTAAGTTTCCCCTATTGAATCGAGATCTGAATAAGTATCGATTCAGGATCATGTTCAGGGCCAAAGGACAGGTCAGACATGTGGTTGTGTATGGGATGGGGCTGAAAGTCGGATCTTAGATTAAGGTCGGGATTGAGTCCTGAGTCAAGGTCAGGTTTCTAATCGAAGTCAGATAAGAGTCTGATTTTGGGTCAAGGATTGAAAGTTAATTTTGAAAAAGAATGTTCTTTCTACTTATTAAAGAAAAATACCTTAATAAATTAGAAAAATATTTAAATCAATCAAATATAAAAAAATTATTTTTCTTTCGTACCAAACACACTTTTTGTTCTTGGAATTATATGTATGTATTTTTTTCATCATCAAGAATTGTATCTTATCTTCACCACCTACTAAGTGCTCTTTGTTTGTCATTGATTTAAATGTTAATTAAAAGAATTGGAGTTATTAGGGATATTAAATATTTGCTAATCTATTAACCTCATATCTAACAACTACCAACTAGACTTGATGTCTTGTACTTCATAACTTAATTAATGAAATTGTTTATTTTTCTTTTTAACGGTATAATAATTTAAAGTTATTGAGTTCTAAATTGATAATAATTTATATAAATTGAATAAATTTTGTAAAGTAAATACAACATTGAAGAGTTCCACATGAATTGAAAAAGAATTGAGTAGTTTCTTTATATAATTTTGAAGAATCATCCCTTCTGAGTTAAAAATAAATTTATTGATTTCAATCGAAATAATATTCTTGCTCCGTCCTTTAACAAAGGTGGAGCTAGAAGAATACTAATTCAGAAGAATCCATTAATTTTAATTTCAAATTACTGTCACAAGTCTTTTTTATTCCTTTTTTACCCTAGTGCTATATTCCTTTATTATCCATTTTTGTCTTTTAAATTGATAGTTTAATATTCAACAAATAGTTTTATGTTGGAATTAAGTAATTAATTTATGGGTAGCTACCACCTCTCACCAAACTTTGTGGACAAAACTCAAACCCTCTTCCACGTATTGTTTAACTAATGTCACAATCATAGAATAAGTCAAAAATCTTTTAATTTGGTATATTTGGAACTCAATTTTCAACCTTAGATTAATTGACTAAGATCACCACATGTTATTCTTGCATTCCACCAAAAATAAATATATAAAATTAGAAGAAAATGAATATGTTATATCAGACGGAGTCAAGATTTAAAATTTTAAGATTTGAAATACTAATTCATTAAAGTTATAAAGTTTTAAATATAGAATTTGCACTAAAATTATTGAGTAAGATCAAACTCAGAACATGTATTCTAGCTAGAGCCAGAGCTAGCATGTGCATTACAGATTCAGCCAAACTCAATAATTTTGATCCAAACCTTGAATTTGCTTGAAGTAATTTATTAAATTTATACAAATTTTAATTTAAAGCATGCAATATTAAAAAAAAAATTCAAAAACTTTAAATCTTAGCTTCGACTCAATTTTTAGATACTCCCTTCATCCCATTTTATATGGTACCCTTTGACTTGACACAGTGTTTAATGAAAAAAAAAGAAGACTTTTAAAACTTATAGTCTAAATCATTCTTAGATATTTGTCTGACGGAGAATCATTTCATTAAGGGCAAAGAAAGAATTTTGAAATTAAATTGTTTTCAATTAGAGTAATGTGACATTCTTTTTGGGACCAACTAAAAAGAATATGCCAGATAAAATCGGAAGAGAATGTATATATATATATATATATTCTTAAAATAAAAAGTAACATGTCATATTCATCTCTTCTTTCTCTTTTTGTTTGTGCTCAAAAATCTATTCCTTAACTTTGCTTTGGGCGTAGATTGCGGGGTCTAAAAAGATATTACTCTCAATCTTCAAAATTCCCCAACTTTTCTTATTTATACACCATATAGTACCAAATAACAATAAACCTCACACACACACACAAGAAAAAAGATGCAATTTTTTCAAGTAAATAGCAAAACCCCATCTTGCCATGGCATCAAAAATCTTATTTTTATCTCTTTTTTTGCTTGCACAATTTATTTTCTATATCCATTTATTCTTGTCCCAAATTCCAATTTTCTTGATCACAACTCACTTTCTCAACAACATGAATTGTCATCTTTATCATCAACAACAACCACTACTCTTCAACAACATGATTTATCATCTTTACCATCAACAACCACCACTACTCTTCAACATGTTGTTTTTGGAATTGCATCAAATTCCAAATCATGGTCAAAAAGAAAAGAATATGTTAAACTTTGGTGGAAGCCAAATGAAATGAGGGGTTGTGTGTTTCTTGAAAAAAATTTGCCTAATACAAAAGATTCAAATGTTCTTCCTCCAATTTGTATCTCTGAGGATATTTCAAGATTCCCATATACAAACAATGGTGGGAGCCCCTCAGCAATTAGAGTGGCACGTGTCGTGTCAGAGACAGTCGCGCTTAATCTTAATCATTCAGATATCAGATGGTTTGTTTTTGGAGATGATGACACAATTTTTTTCCAAGAAAATTTGGTTAAGACATTGTCTAAGTATGACCATGGGCTTTGGTATTACATTGGGTCAAATTCAGAAAGTTTTATACAAAATAAGCATTTTTCATTTGGTATGGCTTTTGGAGGTGCTGGTTTTGCTATAAGTTATCCATTGGCTAAAGTTTTGGCTAGAGTTTTTGATTCATGTATTGAGAGGTATCCACATCTTTATGGAAGTGATGGTAGAATTCATGCTTGTTTGACTGAACTTGGTGTTACATTAACACATGAGCCAGGCTTCCATCAGGTAACATTTCTCTCTCTTTTGTTTGGGTTTGGAGCGACCGTAAAGTTATTTTCGTCTAATCTATATGTTATGCGTCTGATATATAAAATCAACTGTTCATATTTGTATTAAGTTAGACTAGATAAAAGTCTAGCTTTTTTTGAGTTCCCGTATGAATTCAGGATACTTTCTGTATCAAACTGTTTTTTTTCCTTTTTTGGGGTTTAGAATTAATTTCATTGTATGATTAATTAATCACTCAACTTTATTGAATATAATAACAATAAAATTATAAAAAAAAATCGTGGTAGAATTTATTTTTTGAGGTTACTCATTTTTTTTTATGGACTTTTTAGGAGAGATATTCCTTTTTATAATTAAAAAAAATAATCTAAAAAAGCTATTTTTTTCTATTTGTTTATTCAATAAAAGGCTAAAATATTTTAAAATATAGTTCAGTTTTGTTACTTTAATGTGGCAAGAAATAGCTATTTAACTTTATTATACTAGTAAGTGGAGCTTAATTAATTTAGTATGACTAAAGATAATAACTTTTCTTGACTTTTTTTTTGTTATAATTTAAGTCAATTTCAGTGATTATACGTGAAATTAACCTTCGATTTTTTGTTGTGTTTTTATGAAATTGAATTGATTAGATGGATTTTAAAGGAAATGCATTTGGATTATTGGCTTCACATCCCATTAGACCTTTAATATCTCTACATCACATGGAAGTAATTGATCCAATTTTCCCTAACATGTCAAGAATGAAAAGCTTGCAACATTTGTACCATGCTACAAAATTTGATCCACACAGGATTTTGCAACAAACAGTGTGTTACGATCCTCGATTTTCGTGGACTGTATCGGTGTCATGGGGCTACGTTGTACAAGTTTTCGAGCACAATGTACAACTCCCTGATGCGCAACGAGTGCAGGAGAGCTACTTGCCCTGGAAAAACAATGCTTATGGTACACTTTATGAGTTCAATACTAGGAAATTTGAGGTTGATTTATGTAGAAGACAACTTGTTTATTTCTTGGATGAAGTTTCTATGGGGTTTGATGGAATCATCAAGACTATTTACAAGAAGAAAACAAATGATAATTGCACATTTAGCAAGAATTCACCAAGAAGATTGGAAGAAATTAGAGTGTTCTCTCACAAATTAGAGCTTGACGAAAAGCAGGTACGTTATTCATACTTTCATTTTTAGTCTTTTTAAAAAACAAAACGTATTTTTTATAAACAGTACGTCTTTAATTTCAGCGTTCATGTTTTACCCTTAGTGATACACCCTTACAGTAATAACATGACATGTTTAAGACCACGACATTCAAAAAATTTTTTTAATAAAGAGATAAAATTAAAATTAATGTCATAAATTGACATAAAACAAATCTTGAACCATCTTTATCATTGTATTAGAAGCCCCTTTCAAGGCGATTCAACAATTTATATATCGTCAGTATGAATGACTTTTTCCATTGTTAGGTCATCCAAGGATACATATAAGTAAGCCTCATTAAATGTGAGATTTAAATTTTTATTTTTTTTAAAAAAAAGAAGAAGATACGTTATCTGCTACCACATATAAAGATAATCTGATAATATAAAAATAAAAAAACTAATAGCATATAAAAAAATAATGATTTTATGCCCTATTTGCATAAAATAATTTTTCGACGGAGGAGATTTAATTGAACCCCTTTCGGATCATATAGCATCTCCCTAACTATAACTATGACTTATATATTTTTTTAAAAGATAATTGAACCTCTTTTGGACCACAATAAACCCTGTGCATGATGAAAGCTTTAATAGATCGGATTGTCTTTTTTTTTTTAAATATATATATATATATATATATTTTAAAAAATATTTTAACATTTTGTTTAATGTCATATGCAGTTACTAGCACCAAGAAGGCATTGCTGTGATATATTACCAACTAGTACATCTCATAAAGTGATGGAAATTGGGATAAGAGAATGCAAAGAAGATGAGCTTATTTACATGCACAAATAGAAATTTTGTGTGAATTTCAAAGTTTTTTTTTTAGCTTGTGACAAAATAAATAGAGAATTTAGAGTTAGATAAATAAATAGGAAAGACATAGTTTTTAAAAATGTTATTTTATATGTATTAATTATTACTTAGTTTAGGTACATACTTTACTTAAGTAATTTAGAGAGCTATTATAGGACTTTTCTTGATTGATTTGAGTTAATCAAGAAAAATCTCAAATTTGACTTGAAGTCAATTTTTTTTTTTTTAATTAGCTCAAATATTTTTTATACTATTTTTATACTTTAGAAATATTTTGATCCCCTTTTAGTTGTCACGTTGTCTTTTTCAAAAGCTAAATAACATTAAATTAATTTGATATTTTAAAATAAAAATTGAGATATTCAAAAACTATACAAAAAGTATTATTGGTTGTAGCTTTTTTTATGATGAAAAAGATATATTTGAAGATGTATGCCAAAATTCATATAGTTTAACTCTAAAAATGAAAATCGTAATAACTAAACTGGAAGGAGGGGGAGTATGGAATTTTATTATAGCAATTTTTTCTTCAATAAGTGATCAATTTGGTTTCAAACCCTAAATATGTGTGTACCATATGAATTTAAATTCTTTATTTTCTCTTTCATTCTGACGTGGATTGTTCACTTTCAATATCATATCATACGTATTTCATATTCAAAATTTATCGATATAAATCTTCCCGGTGTTATTTATACGTTTTCGTTGATCCATCCTCCATCATCATCGTCACGTTATGCATAAATTGACAAGCATATAAAACTTTATTACTATCTCCGTCCCATTTTATATAACACTCTTTTCTTTTTGGTCCGTCCAAAAAAGAATGTCACCTTACTCTAATTGAAAATAATTTATCTTTAAATTTCTCTTTTTACCATTAATAAAATGATTCTCAACCACACAAATATTCAAGTTTTAAAAGTTTTCTTTTTTTTTTCTCAAACACTGTGTCAAATCAAAAGATATGACGTAAAATAAGACGGAGGGAGTATTATATATGCTCATGTGTTAAGTGGGAATTTCTAGAAGTGCCTACCTAGGACCTCTGGTGTTGGGCCACCTACTTAGCTAATGTGGCAATTATCTATTAGCACTAATTTTAAGTGCCAAAATTTTCTTGAAATAATTGTACTAGTCAACTTTCACATCTTATTTATTGACTAAAAGTGACCACTTGTCATTCAATCTTCCATTAAAAAAAAGTTGTTGAAAAATAGAATAATAGTTGGGACACCTAATCACTTTTTTTTTTTTTTTTAATAATTCCTAGTACTAAAACAATTTAACAACATGTGGACATGTAATAGGGGTTTCAAGGCAAAAAATTGTTAAAATATGTCCTACTTTAATTTATCTTAGGGCGAAAATTGCGGGTCAAAAATTTGGTATTAAGTGTTTATGTGATGAATAATAATAATATGCTCGATGAAATTTTATAAAAGTGTCTGAAAATAAAAAAGTTATTATTTTATGGAGGTAGAGATATTATTTTTAAAAGACCTGGGAATCATCAAGTGCAGTAATTTTAGACATAAAAAAGAAGAAACATAAAAAATAATAGGAGAAGAATACGAACGATAAAATCGCGAAGTAGCTGAAAAACAATATACATATGATGATAAATACCAAAAATTAATAATATGTCCTTCCGGGATGATATTAACTTATGAAAATATAATCCATCTTATTAAAATGGGTTAATGATTAACCACACACACTTTTATTTTGTGCTGGTTTTTAATTTTTACCTTTCGAGATAAGTTACTTTATTATGGTGCATAAGATTTTATTTTGCACCATAACTTCAAACAAGTTATGTCTTGTGCTCTTAAATAACTTATCTCTCACGAAGCATAAATTTGATCTCTCGAAGTAAAAATTAAAAATCAACTTATTTAGAGGACAAATCGCCATTACTTTTTAATGATTCACCTATTTATTAATCAATTCATTTTGACATGTTAAATAATCCCTCCAATAATTAGGTGGATATATAAATCAAATTGATCCACTTTGTCAAATATTTTCTAAATTACAATTGTTTCTTTGATATGTTAGATAGTTATAATTTAAAAAAAAAATCTGAGATTTAAGCAAATATTATATATCATACACAATTTAAAACATTATATATAAGAATTGGACGCCCTTCTCACGGAGCCGTACGTGAACGTTATTGCTCATACAGCTCCCAGCCACCAAGCAGTTAGCTTTCCTCTACAAGGAATGGAACTTTTCGCTCTCTCTTCGCTCTGAACAGGAGCGCTAGTGGACACGGGGAGGAAGCAGGCGAAGCGAGCTCGCCTTGACTTATCAGTCTTATCGAAGTCGATTAACTCAATTTATTTCAGTCCAAATAACTTTTAGACAAATTATTAATTTGCTTATTTAATAATGTCAATGACTTTTACCTATCAAATTTAGTCCAAATATGCCTAAACAAATAAAAAACTTATAGCCTTTTTTTTTTCTTAAATTATAATTTGTGTTTGCAATTCCCAATTATTTACATTTTACACTATACTAGATGCTTGAGGTTTCCACTACCTTGTCAATTGGGCCTAGAAAGTAAACTGGTCTATTAATATGGGCTACTTATTTGGGCAACTTACCTGTGTACCCATTCGATACTAAATTAAGATATTATTTAGCTCTACTACTTTTAATTACGAACTATAGTTAATGGAGTAAATTTCATAAATGACAAACATATAAAGTCTAATTGTACTCCATAGGTATAGTTTGGGCAATTATATTTCGTAACTATAGTTATAGCAGCGTTTGTATACTTCGCGCAACATTTGTATACGTTTGTATAATTCGTTATACAAGTTACAGTTCTTATATAGCGTTTGTATATTTCGCTATACAATTCGTGCACAACATTTGTATGATTCGCTATACAATTCATAGTGTTTGTATATTTTGCTATACAATTTGATTTGCGCACAACTTTTGTATAATCGCGTACAACGTTTGTATAAATCGCGCGAATTATACAAAACTCAAACTGTAATTTCAACTAGATGTTTGCCGCGAACTGTAATTAATTCAAATTATAACTTTGTTAGCTAATTAACTAGTTTATGTTTACTTATCCACATAATTTTTTCGAATATTATATTAGTTGAAAAGGAAGATTCTGACCAACACAAAACATAAAAACTTGATTTATAAACATATATCATATGGTAAAAATACAACTTACGAATATTGTGTATATAACATTGTAATTGTACATATGAGAATTGCACATTAGCAAGAATACAATTTATATAAATTGTATTCGTTAAGCGAATAAATACAAGTGATAAACATAAATTATATTCCGTGCCAATGAATTCAAATTGAATTAAATATGTATATTCGATACTCATATATTGCCATGAATGATAAATAACTAAAGTGTAAGCTATGCTTGATAATATGCAACAGCGTAACTAGGGGTGACAATTGAGCGGGTTGGATCAAATTTGAGCGGATCATAATGGGTCAAAACAACAAACGGGTCAAGGCCCAACTCAATCTGAATTTGCTTGGATCAAAATGAGTTGGGTCAAAACGGGTTGAGTAATGACTGATTAAATATTTACTTTCGACACAAATATAATTTATTATATTTGATATAAATATTAGTGTGATTAAATATTTTCTTGGACAGAAATTCAACCTTATAAGCTGGAAAAAATTCAGCCACCATTGCATTGAGTCTCAAGCTCTCAGCATACATTTATTAGTCCTTCTCTTCCTTTTTATATTTGATTATTTTATCTTATCTAAATTTTAATATATTATTCTCTTGGTCTTATATTAGTTATCTATATTATTAGCTATTTTAAATTATTCAATTCATAAAATAAAAATAAAAATAAAAATAATAATATTCTTTTTCAATTTATTCTTATCATTAACTTTTTGAAAGTATAAACAAGACTTAAAAAAGTTGAATACTCAGTTGATTTACCCCTTATTAGTATTACAATCGACATTTTAGAATAGTTAAAAAAAATTTATTTCTTCGTCAATATTTAGAAAATCGAAGAATGAATTATTGATAATTCGCCAGAGCTTGCCGGCGGACCACTGCCGTCCCATTCTTGATTAAGCTGGAACGAAACCATCTTATCCACTGAACTAGCTAGAAGCAGTTGGTAACTTTCTGAGCGTTAGTGCTCATAACCTTCCTTCCTTTGCGCTCACCAATGAGCAGTCAAAATCCCAGAAATTGTTAATGGATTGGCTGGCTTCCGAAAGGAATCAGAGCTCTTCTAGCCACTAACGGCTCATAGTTTGTAAAGTTTCAAAATTTTTATAGGTAAATCAGTAAGACTATTTTTTTTATTTATAATTTTTTAAGAAGCCTATAAAAAAAAGTGGACAAATAATATGTAACAGGAGTAGAAGGTATGATGTAGTCAAAATGGAAGTTACTTTATGAATATTCATGATATTGAAAGGAGCAGTACGTGAAATATTTTTAGATATATAAAAGTATTTAAGTTAGTGAGCGTGGAGGTACGATATCATTCGTTATAATTTAATTATAAAATTAATTTAAATCGAAAATTGAGTCAAATTAATTATTTATATTGATATTTATTTTTTAAATATATATATATATATAAATTTGGTTGATAAAACTTCTCATTTGGACAAGAGAATATATTAGACTAAGCACCAATTTGATTTTAGTTCTAGAAGCCATAAATTTTGTCAACGTGAGATATGTAACACATATTATATTCAAACTTTGTAGTATTTTTTTTTTTGGGGGGGGGGGGGGATAATTCATAATTATTCAAACTTTAACGCTCACATAAATTCAAACAACATTTAATGGTCAACTAATTATCAAATTCTAAAATTAAATTATTGATGTCTCTTTCTCTCTTGCAATTGGAATAATTCAGATATTTTGTGATTAACAATTTTTTTTTATTTAATGAATTTTCCAATTGCACTACTGTTCGAACCTTCCATAGGAACAAAATGGAATTAGTCAACTTCCCACTCAAAACCACAAAAGATGCAAAAAAAGGGGGAAAAAAATTCTCCCTTTAAAAGATAACTATCTGATTTGACTTGGCACGAAGTTTAAAAAATAAAAAAGACTTTTTATTTTTGTAATTCTAAATTAAAGTTATGTGAAATATAACAAAATGTTCTTTAATCTTGTGGTATTAAACATGTCACGTTAAAGTTAAGGGTCATTTTCGTTGTTACTATTCCAGATTATATAATTAAATCCGTTTGTCTAGGGCTCGATCTTGATATCAGTCGATAACGATCAAAATCGAAGCGTGAGCCTATTAGTGAAGCAACAACTGGTAGTCTGGTACCATAGAGAAGCGATCATAAACTACATAGTCTTGACCAATTTGAAAGATCATTTAATGCAGTTGAAATAATTTGAGGTTGTTCAATCAAGTAAAGAAAATTGAATGGAATTCACAATTGTCTCAATGTTATTCTTTTTCGTTTTTCTTTATTGTCTGAATTTTCAGGAGTTAAGACCATTCCAGTGTCCCTTTCTTCATGCAGAAAATCAGATCATTTTTTTAAAACGGATAAAAAAGAAAAGAAGGTCATTCTTGGTGAGAGTAAATACTAAAAAAAGGAGAAAAAGTCAGAAATTATGGGTGTATGTTTGACTATTCAACCCTCTACTTGAAGTTAAAAGGATATAAAATGGTGCACCATATGAAGTCCTACATACCATCTCAATTTTCTTTCATCAAAACATGTCTTCCTCAAAATTAATCTCTTGTCTAATTTTTCTTTCATCCATTGCAATAGTGTTTTCAACAGATCCACTATTCCATTTTTGTTCAAAATCTGGAAATTTCACAGCCAATAGTTACTATGCACAAAATTTGAAAAACCTCTTAGGTGATCTCTACTTGAAAACACCTCCAACAGGATTTTCAACTAGCTCAACTGGGCAAAATCCTGATCAAACACATGGACTTTCTCTATGTCGCGGCGATGTTTCAAGCAATGATTGTAAATCTTGTGTGTTAGATGCAAGTGAAGAAGTTGGAAAACTTTGTCCTTATGATAAAGAAGCCATCATATGGTACGATAATTGTCTCTTGAAATATTCCGACAAAGATTTCTTTGGAAATATTGATAATGCATACAAGTTTTACATGTGGAATGTTGGTGTTGTGAGCAAGCCTGAGTATTTCAATGCAAAGACTAAGGAGTTGTTGGGAAGTTTGGCTGAAAATGCATATAAAAAGAAGAATTTGTATGCAATTGGAGAAATGGAGATTGAAGAGAATAAGAAATTGTATGGATTGGTTCAATGTACAAGAGATCTTTCTAATGGAGATTGTAAAAAGTGTCTTGAGGGTATTATTGATGAACTTCCAAGTTGTTGTGATGGGAATGAAGGTGGAAGAGTTGTTGGTGGAAGTTGTAACTTTAGATATGAAATCTATCCTTTTGTTAATACTCCTTAGAACTTGGAAGATATATGATACTATATTGCTATAATGCTCAAAACATGACATAATAGGTAGGGGTTGAAGTAAAATTCCTATCTTGATGTAATTTAGTGGGTTATGCTTATGGGGCTTGATTTTGGGATGAGGGTTTTTCGAAAACAACCTCTTTATCTCTATAAGAATGAGATAGTGGTAAGTCTGCATATATTTTACCCTTCCTCAAATCCCACCTCTGGGATTCCCCTTAATATGTTATTGTTGTGTTGATGTAATTTTGTGGGTGTTTGGATTGTACTTCTTGTTATTGCATGATTTGGCTTAAGTATGTAATTAAGGTGAATAAAGAACGGACAAATATTTTATGTAATTTCACTGTCCTTAAGAATATTTTACCCAATGTAGATGTAATTTCACGGACAAATATTTGTCAAATTGTATGCGTATATCTGCCAAATAATTGTATATGTATAACTAATATATACATATATATATATATATGGCAAGCGAGATTGGAGAGGGAGGGAAGAGGCGAGCGAGATCAAGAAAGGAGGAGAGAGGTGAGTGAGCGGGCAAAGAGTGGAGAGAGGCGAATTAAATATATATATCTGTCAAAATAATTGTATATATTCAACTTATATACATACGTATTTGTATATCTGAGAAGAGATTAAAGAGAGAGGGAGAGAGAGAGGAGAGAGGCAAGAGAGACGAAGAGAGTAGAGAAAAAATAGTAACAAAACCCTAATCATAGCTATAAATTATAAAAAAAATTTAAAGAATAATGATATAATACAAATATATACCATATGTTTACCTAGTTACGTAATTTATCTTATTTTTAATTCTTTTCGAGATACTAATAAGAATATTTTATCCACATGGCTTGCTCCCCAACTTGAACAAAGGCTCTCTCCACACAAGTGAACTACCTTGAGATGAAGCTCAATGAATTAGTAACTACCTAGGATTTGGATATGGTAACTTGCCTTTCCAATATCTATGAGTACCTTTGACTACCACAAAATTAAGCCTCATACAGTGGAAACCACTAATTGAGAAAATAGTGGCCAACTTATCCTCATGGATGGCCAAACAATTATCCTATGCCAAGAGGATCCAATTGGTGAAAACAGTCATTTTTGTCGAATACTTTCTCTGTCCCACTTTGTTTGATATCTTTAACTTGGTGTGGTTTTTATAAAAAGGAAGATTTTTGAAATTTGTGATCTAAAATTATTCTTAAATATTTGTGTGTTTGAGAATCATTTTATTAAAATGATAATAGTGAAATTTTAAAATTTAATTATTTACAATTAGCGTAAGATGACTTTCTTTTTGTAACGGACTAAAAGATAAAAAAAGTGACACATAAAATAAAACAGATAGAACTCAATATAATCTTATTGGACTCAAATATTCAGTGTCTGCCAAAGTATTTAAACATCTAGATGCTTATTGTAGAAGCTTTATTTGGTCAGATATTAATACTATAAATAATAAAGCCCTAGTGGCTTGGAATAGGATCTACTGGGATTTGACAAAAAAGGAGGGCAAGTTATGGATGCAATGGATCCATACTTTTCTCTTTTCTTTCTCACTAGTTGTTTGGTACCCATATTGGAGCCTGACTAAATTCAGGTTCACATCGGAAAGTCTCACATTGGGAAGTAAAGTGCTTCCTAACAAAGACTACTCTGTATCTGAGAAGACTCGAACCCAAAACCTCTGATTAAGGATGAAAAAATACTTACTGCTCCATCATAACAACTAGAGATGATGAGAATGCCATAAGAAGCAAGCTGGATGGTGCAAAAAGTAGTAAAACAAATAGGAGGAACTTGGCTACTATTCAAAAGAATTTAAATTTTGTAAACCGTCAGTGTAAAAAATATTTTATACCATCAGGTAAATTAAATAATTATCATTAAATTTATTTAATTTACTTAGAAAAAATTATTAAAACTAGATTTCTAATTGTACTCTAACTAAATTAGTTATTATTTCCTTTTACAACATAAATCAAATCTAATTTTTCCCTATTTCTCTCTCAACAAAATCATCATAATTAATAAAACAATTCTTCACCTAACTATTAAAATTACAAGAGCTAATTCATCCATGCTTCAACTTGTTAATCTTGGAGAGAAAAAATATATCCATCGAAATTCATAATCTTGAAAACTTCTCAAAATATATTAATTTTTTTCTTTTTTTTTTTTAAGAAAAAGACTTTGAAGAAATATTTAAAGTACAAACATCACATAAAAATCTGCATCAAAATCTTAAAATTCAATCACCTTATTAAAGAGAGATGAATACGGGGTTAAAAAGACAAGGAAAAAAAACACAAAGAGGAGGTTTTAGCTAAGAATCTAGCATAAACTAGTTTATGGAATTTCTTTTAAATTTTAAAAAATAAAGTTGAAAATAGGTAAAAGAAAAAAAAACATTTTAGAAAGATAAATAACCTACAATAGTATGTCAACTTTATCTGATGATGTAAAATAATTAGTATACTAACGATGCACAAAACTTAAACTCTTCAAAATATTTCCGAATCTAAGAAAGGACTGATTAAACTAATATATTTCAACACGTTGAACAATATTTGCTGCTGGCCAACAAGCTACATTTGCATATATAATATTCATGTAAATTAATAATTTCTTGAAGAAATACTTTTAATTGTTTGATATAATATTAATGTGGAGCTTGACACTGATAAGTTCAAAAATGGTTGAACCACTAAATATAACATTGATTAGGTCAAGGGGAAGATTTACAATTATTTTATGCATTTAAGGACCAAATCCAGAAAATATATGATTAAAGTATACACAAATCCATTTTTTTAAAACTTAATCATCTTCTAGATAGCTAATAATTGATAAATCGTAAAACAATTTTTCTTGCCCAATTGTGCACACTTATTAAAAGAAACATAAAATTTAATTAAATATCAAAGTTCATCATTAAGCTTAATTAGATATGGAATTAGCCACAAATCAAACTTACAAATTATATTGATGAAAAAATCCGCCTTGCTATGGTTTTGTATTATTGAAAAAATCGACATTAATTAGTTGTTGAGACGTTAATTAGCGAAAAATTGAAAAAAAAATTATGAAAATTTATTTTTCATATTAAATTCAATCAAAAAAATAAAAGAACTTAAAAATTTAAGCAGAGCGGGTCTATGTGAGGAGGGCTGGGGTGGGTTGAAAATGAAAAAGGTCATCATGCGGGGTGGGGCGAGGCGGTTTTAAAAATTTAGGGGTTGAGCTCGACCAACCCCACATCCCCCTGCGGCCCCCATTGCCATCCCTAAGTCCGAAGAAGAGCATGACCATAAGAGTCTGGTATACATAGTCTTACTTAACATTTCTGTCAGAGACTGTTTCCATTGTAGCAAATAAAAAGAAAAGAACTGAAGAAGTCGAGAAATCTTGTGATACACTTTTTTGTATTTTAATAAGAGAAGAAGAAAGAATCAAAGAAGAAATAATCAGTTTTTACCCAAAACAAATACAAGAAAAAGTCAGCAATTATATGACTATGATCCTTTTGTACTATATAATATGGTGCACCAAATAAATTTTATACCATCTCATTCTTTTTTTTCCAATCAAAATATGGCTTCTAAAAAATTAATCCCTTGTCTATTTTTCCTTTCATTCATTTCAATTCTTGTACAAACAGTCATTTCCACAAATCCACTTGCCCATTTTTGTTCAAAATCTGGAAATTTCACAGCCAATAGTTACTATGCACAAAATTTGAAAAACCTCTTAGGTGATCTCTACTTGAAAACACCTCCAACAGGATTTTCAACTAGCTCAACTGGGCAAAATCCTGATCAAACACATGGACTTTCTCTATGTCGCGGCGATGTTTCAAGCCATGATTGTAAGTCTTGTGTGTTAGATGCAAGTGAAGAAGTTGGAAAACGTTGTCCTTATGATAAAGAAGCCATCATATGGTACGATAATTGTCTCTTGAAATATTCCCACAAAGATTTCTTAGGAAAAATTGATAATACATACAAGTTTTACATGTGGAACGTTCATGTTGTGAGCAAGCCTGAGTATTTCAATGCAAAGACTAAGGAGTTGTTGGGAAGTTTGGCTGAAAATGCATATAAAAAGAAGAATTTGTATGCAATTGGAGAAATGGAGATTGAAGAAAATAAGAAATTGTATGGATTGGTTCAATGTACAAGAGATCTTTCTAATGGAGATTGTAAAAAGTGTCTTGAGGGTATTATCAATGAACTTCCAAGTTGTTGTGATGGGAAAGAAGGTGGAAGAGTTATTAGTGGAAGTTGTAACTTTATATATGAAATGTACCCTTTTGTTAATACTCCTTAATTAGACCTTAGAAAATATAATATGGAGGGCTTGAACTAAAAATCCTATATTGATGTAATTTAATTTGAATTGGTTATACTTCTTCTTGGTGTTGTACTATTTGTTTCAAGTATGAGAGGTGAATAAATTTATATCTGTGTATTCATTTTGGTAATTTAATTAGCTCATATTTATCTGAAATCGACGATCTTTCACTTGAATAATACAATTTTTTGAGTTGTCTTAATGATAGGTTTGATTGTAATTTGATTTGTTTGAGCAAGTCAATTTTGTTGTTATAACTTGTTAAGAGTGTATCTATCGTTTGTTTATTGTTTTGACGATGATTAATCAATATGTAATTAATCTCGCATTAATTATATCACTTAAATATGATAAAATTAATGTGATTTGGGGTAAATATTGTGTAGCTTTTCTCACCTCCATTTAATACTTAATCACAAACTCTGTTAATCATTAAGCTAGAGTTTAATATCTATGAAGGACGTGAAAATAGCACTAGAAAAATCAAGTTTTTATCAATTGTAATGTCTATATCAAATAACCAAGCAAAGGAGCTAAATGACGAAGGAGGCTCAACAAGTATATTTCTTTGTATTCCTATAATTTAATGTCACGAATCATTTATATTTTAGATCTCTCATGGTTCATGCTTATGTTGAAACTTTGTCAAATTGAAAAATCAATTCTAATTAACTTCCATTGTAACTTATCCAAGGTCGTGCCAAACAAGAAACCCTAATTCATAATTGAAAGTTTCTGTCACGACCCGAAAATGGATGTGATGGCACTCACCTAACCTATCAAGACGAGTCAGCCCAATACCTACTGATTCAGACATAAGAAGAATAGCGGAAGAGAAAATAGTCTAATATGACAAATAATCATAGGAAGACCAAACTACAATCATTCCAGAACTGGTGTCACATGTACAAGCCTCTAAATACATAGTACTCGAATAAAATAAATGTCTCATATTTCTAGTCCTCAAATAGAACGTAACATAATAATGGATTCCTTGAAGGTCCACTGGTGACATAAGCAGCTACCTTAAGGATAATCCGGAAGCTCGGTCCTGCAATGAGAAAATTCTAACTAGAGGGATCGGGCTCGCAACCTACAAAAATGTAGCAAGGGGTGAGTACCAAAACAACGCGGTACTCAGCAAATGGAACTAACCTAGAGTAAAACAATGAAGAACCAAGTAACTCCTTCACACCGAACCACATACCGCCGAACTACAAACCTGCACTCAGAAAAGTCTCAGCCCAGCAACACATAATACACAATAAAGATAGTTTCTCAGTATATCACAATTATCAAATCACAAGCCATAACTCACAAGTGATAACATAATCAATCACATGAATAACACCATGCCACATAATAGTATGCAAGGATGAGATGCAATACTTATGCAATAATTGTCGGCAATGACCTCGACATCACAATATCAATATGCAAGGATGAGATGCAATGCTTATCCAATAATTGTCGGCAATGACCTCGACATCACAATATCATTATGCAAGGATGAGATGCAACGCTTATGCAATAATTGTCGGCGATGACCTCGGCATCACAGTATCATTAGCAAAGATCTCAGTATCACAATACCGCTGGCAAAGACCTCGACATCACAATATCGCCGATAAAGACCTCAGCATCACAATATCGCCGGCAAAGACCTCGGCATCACATCTTGACCGGTAAAGACCTCGGCCCCAATTTCTTTTTTCTTTTTTTTACCATCTCGCTCACATCAATATCCAGAATCAGTGCAAATTATGTATGACATAGAATGAATGAACATGAGATGAAGTCCACAAACAAATCAAATCATAATCACCAACCACAACAATATATCTCAAAAATAGAAATCTCATCACTTAGTCACATTTTCAATTCAAGTGGCACATCACCACACCAACTCACGTTTATATTTAATTGCCTCATTTTTCTTTTTTATAATATTAAAATATTTCATGAATCACACATGGAAGAAATTACAAGAATATGGGGTATACCCAATACTAAAAAATGTTGCAATATCCTTAATATCTCAATACCATCACAACCTCAATAACAGTCACATTTCAAAATAAATACCAATTCGATATCATCATCAAATAATTCACTATTTACCCTAAAATACACTTCCAAATTAATTCACAAGTCAAATATCACCATAGGAATAATTACTCAATTCAAAATATTTTTGATCAAAAGCTACATTAATCCATCTCTATCTCAAAATACTCAATTCTATATACATTAGAGCATACAAGGTTCAACATATTTTACAAAAGATTAGAAACTCACTTGTCTTATAGAAAGTCTCGAATCATGTCAATTCCGAAGTTTTTTCCTCTCTATGATACTCCAAATCACTAAAATCTTGAACGGTGCGCCAAAATTAATTTCTGAAACTCCCATGGTGTTCCTTTCGAAAAAACACACAATTTAGCCTTTTGAATCGCCCAAATCGGACCAAAATCGAGGGAGAAATCGCTGATAGAAGTTTGTGAAAAACCTAGAAAATCTTAGAAGAATCTGCAGATTTTTTTTTTATATATATTGCGCCTGCCACGTGGCAGCGCCTAATTGGGCCACGTCATCCCTGCTTCAGCATTTTCAGCAAACTCTCAAACTTAAATTCAATGCTCCGGCCTCATTTGGAGGCGAAAAATACATTCCATGTATGAAATTTGATCGGAAACGATATTTCGTACTCAACAGTGTAGTCGAAATTCAATCCGGAGGTCGTTTTATTCCAATGTGGGTCCCATTTTTCAATATCGAAAACAATCGAAAGGATCGAAACTCACTCGGAAGCTTCGGAAACTGAATGAAGGGTCCTTCTAAATCAAAATCGATATTCTGGATCCAACGAAATCGTCAAAATTTGAATTTGAGGTGTCCTTGGCCAAACCCGAGAAAACTCATTTAAACTAGTTTCGGGCTCAAAAAGTCAAAATCAAATCATTACAGTTTCTATTCATTTCAACTTTTAATATGGAACTTTTTCTGTATATTCAATTGTTACATGTCAAACCAAATACACTGGTTTAACCAATTAAGACATGTGATATTTTGGCATTGAATAGATAAGTTAAGTACTCTTAGCAGGAATAGTTCAAGCTAATCAAAGGCAAAAATAAATTGAATGTTTTAAATTTTTATTTTTATAAATTAAAAGTATATTTTTTAATTTTTTAGGATGTAGAATTGTTAGTATATTTAAATTTATTTTAAGATGCAAAAGTACTATTTTTTAAAATTATTATTTAATTTTTTTTCTGATTTTGACTTGACATAAAATTTAAAAAAATATAGAAGATTTTTAAATCTTATGATCTTAAACTCTATATATATATATACCAAAATGTCTTTTAATCTTATGATCTTAAACATATCATGTCGAAAGTTAAATTTAAAATTGATACAAAAGAAAGAAATATTCTTTAATATTTCGAAATGAACTATAAAAAAAGAGTGAGACAAATAAATTCAAAAATACAATATGATACTTTTTAGAAAAAAATATTCCCTCGGTCTCAATTTATGTTGTACTTTTGGATTTGAGGTTCAAATAAGTCTATCTTTGATAGTATATTTTTCATATCCCTTAAACATTTTAAATTGTTAATTATTGTAAATTATAGTTCTTTCTACGTAGTTTATAAATATATAAATTTTATTTTAAAAAACTTGAAGATTTCATGTATATATTTTTTGTCAAACGTAAACTATTTTGACTCTCAAAAAATGAAAAATACCACATAATTGAGCCAGAGAGGGAATAATAATTCTATGATTACTGAAAAATGGGATCACCCAAATTTGAGGCTAGGGCGGATGCCTTATTTTTAAAGGCATTGAGTCGCGGTTGCTATCTAGTGATTTATAAGCACTTCAACTACACATTTTTTGATATATATTTTTCTCCATCAAATCAAAGATGTCCCTTCCATAAAGAATCGTGCTAGACAAAAATGAGACCATGAATCATGCTTCTCTCTTTTTATCTAGAGATTCGTTGTATGTCATCCACATCATATACTCGTCAAATTTTTTATTTTGTTGTGTTCCTCCAAATTATGGGTGAAAAAAGTTAGGAAGAGGCCCTTAGATGGGCACAAAGATAGTGAGTAAGCCATCGCACCATAGGCTCTTTGTGGTACATCTATTCTCTGTCATCTTCATATTCATTTCGAACAATTTGATAGTTAGATATAGGGGCGTTCACAGGTTAATTTGGATCTGTTATTGAGTTAATATCTTATATGGTCACTCAACTATTAGTTCTTTTCACAGAATGTCATTGAACTTTCTTTTGTAATCTCAAAGTCACCCAACTAAAGATCTTTTCATAGAAAGTCACTCAACTAAGTATTTTTTTTCAGAAAAAGTCACTCAACTTTATTTTATAATTCAAAAGTCACTCAACTATTGGTATTTCACTTAGAAAATCACTCAATTATTGTCATTACACTTAAAAAGTCACTCGACCAATTTATAGGATTTTTCCATTAAATTTTGTTGAAATACATTTTTTTATTTTAAATTATTTTAAAATATAATAATTTAATGCTCTTTTTACTTATTTTATTTAATTTTGTTGAAACATAAATTTTACTTTAGACAATTAAAAAAGAATGGAAAGAGTATTCGGAATGTTTCCTTTTTACAAAGGTGTTTTCAACGGTTTAGGGATGATTCTCCTGCTGGGACTACCTCTCTTCTATTTGAATAGTTAAGGCCCACCAAGGAGAGACAAGACTTCTGGATAGATATTCCATCTAAATCGAATTCTTTCTGGTTAAGAAATTGCTTTCTACAAGTTTCGAAATAATTTGGAGACTCTAACTACGATAGAACCAAATAAATATAGTAAATGTAACTTGAAGGGACTTTTTCTCAACTTTGTTAATCACATATTATACATTTCATATAATCATACTTTACTTTGATTGAAGCATTCAAAATTATTTAGTTTTTTACAATAATACTCCATATTGTAGCATGTTCTTATGATACATTGGACTTTGTAAGGAATCAATAACGTGTAATTACACTAAAAAAAATATACAAATCAAATATGCTCTTACTAAGTCAAGCTTATTTGTTATATGAAAAAAAAACACAATTAATTGCAATTTGCAAAAAACAACTCCAAAATATGAAATGAGAATAGTAGTCATTAAATAGCTACGAGTTTGGTTGAACTCGATAACTTTTGTTCTGTGGTGAAACAAAATATCTCTCATCTTCCCCTCGAATAGATTCATTTTTTTTGTTTCCAAAGGAATGTTGTTATGTTGTTTTGAAGGGTGCACTAATCCCTTGAATCTGGTACCAATGGGTATCAACCCCCCCCCCCCCCCCCCAAAAAAAAAACAACGTTCTCTTTCAGGCCTTTCAACCAATCGATACGATCCCGGAGAGCCGCTTTTGCTAAAATTCGAGTAGTTCCTTGAAAACTTGCTTCAGATATAAAACTTTGAGTATTGAGAGATGCTCTTATTATTCCCAATAAGACGACTCGATAACAGATCGCTTCTTCCAAAATGCGCCCCATTTGTTTTGCTCGTAACAATCCAATAATACGTTCTCAAATAGTGTATTTGTATTAAGAATTCATTAAATATATACGAAAATTAAGCTTAGAACTCAATTATTAACATTTAAAATATTGTTGTGAAATTCAAAAATCATAAAGTCAAAATTCCGATTTCGCCTTGTTAATTTTTTTTTAAAAGTGATTACTCGCAATAACTCATGTGCTAGTGATGCATGTATTATAAGTATATCTACCAAATTATTTAAAAAGTCACCGTCATTGGCGCGTTTTGGGAATATTAAATATAATAATCTTAGTCAAACTATATATTTAAGTCCTCTTTCAAAAGAAAAATTACATATAAATAGCAGAATTTTAGTACAAATTAGAAACACAAATTCTCAAAATATAGCCAAATTAACAAGTGTTGTAGTAGTTTGTGCATCCTAATTATTGTCATTTTTGGTGATTTAAAAATGGCAATGGTTAGAATGTTAATGAGTTTGGCTACCATAGCCATGGTGTTTGGTTCTACCATGGCTGCAAATCATACAGTTGGGGCTCCTAATGGTAGATGGGATGACAACACTGATCTTACAACATGGGCTGCATCCCAAACTTTCATAGTTGGTGATAGTTTGAGTAAGTCATTCCTGTTAATCTTTAACGTCTGAGGCAGATTCAGAATTTGAAATTTATATGTTCTTATAACGATCAATTGAATTATCACAGTCAAATATTTATAGATGTTTAGTACTTTTATTAGTAAATCGTCAAGTTTCATTCTCTTGGTTGGCCTCCTCCTTAGGGAAGGAGGGTTGTCAGCTGAAACTTATTTTGGTATCCAATAACAAGAAAGTGAGATTGATGTCAACTCGTGTTCTCATAGTCAAAGTTTTAGTTGGCGCAATCCTTTCTGGAACTCACCCTTCTTTGTACTAAGAAGGATCAACATCCCTATCTCGGCCCTCATCTAAACTATCAAAAATGAGGAGTGTTTGTTATTTTTAAGGTATGCGCTACGGGTGAAAGAACCCTATGAATCCATGAACAATTATGCATAATTTTTTTATTTGATTTCCCTCTCAGTATTTGGTACATGCATTAGAGATTCGACTAATCTGAATTCACATTGCATAAGACCTATTTAAAGAGGGAGACACTTCCTAATAGATATGCCTAGGGATCAAACCTGAGTATGATTAAGGCCAGAGACATTCTCACACTACAACAAGAACACATCCAACAAAATTCCACAAGTGGAGTCTGGAGATGATAGAGTTTATGCAAACCTGATCAGTTACCACTACTTCGTAGAGATCTTCTCAAAAGACTCTTGACTCAACACTCACAAAAATGTTTTTTTTTTCTTCATTGACAGTCTTTGTGTACACTCCAAACCATGATGTTCTTGAAGTTTCAAAAGCTGATTATGATTCTTGTCAGACAACCAATGCAATATCAACAAATGGTGGAGGGATGACTATCATTCCTTTATCTTCTACAGGCAAGAGATACTTCATTTGTGGAACTAGTGGACATTGTGCCTCAGGAATGAAACTTGAAATCCACACACTTGCCACAGCTTCTCCACCTCCTGCAGTTCCTCCATCAGCATCATCACCCCCTGTTTCTGCACCAACACCGAAAATTGCCCCTACAATCTCCCCTGTTTCATCACCATCACCGAAAAATGCACCTCAAATCTCCCCTGCAATATCCCCTGCTGTTAATAGTCCATCACCAACAACTGATGAGACTCCAACATTGCCTCCTTCTGGTGATTTTGTGCCTGCATCATCGCCACCATCACCATCACCATCGTCTGCTGAGAAGATTAGTGTTGTTGCTAGTTCCATCCTGGGATTTGGATTTGTCGTTGTGATGTTGTACTTTATGTAATTCATTGGGGTTTTTTTATTTTTTTGAAATCTTGTTTTAATTCTGTATTGTATATGATTTATTCAATCGTGGATATCTTGATCGAGAGAAATTCTTGTTTAAAAAGGTCTAATTTTAATAATGACGACATGGATGTGCACTAGTGATAGAACAAAAATTTGATTGTCGGCAATTTTTAGGAGTCTAAGAAGGGTATAGTTTACACAAATTTTATACCTAACTTTTGAAAGTAGAAAAATTATTTGTGATAGACTCTCGATTCAAGGATGCTAAATACTTTTGTCTCAATAATTACGAACTGTATTCCGAATTAAAATGAGGTATTTAAAAGTGGGAAAAAATAAGTGGAGATGCGGGGTATCGATCCCCGTACCTCTCGCATGCTAAGCGAGCGCTCTACCATCTGAGCTACATCCCCATTTGATGCATAACATGCTCAGAATAAAAATATAACACAAATCTAACAAGTTGAGATAAATTTTCAGAATAAGTATAATTTGAGAAAATTTACAATTTCAATGGATAGTTGTTGACATTATATAGGTGAATGAATATTTAGTCACTTAATTGTCATATTGTATAAAATTTAGTTACGTAAAACTTTGTATCTTTATAGCGGATAAAATTCAGTCATACGTTATACTAATATATACATGAAACTAACAATAATCATGCAATTACCATTAGTTGAAAACATCAAACAAGATCTAGATCATTCATATAAAACCAAACATCTCAAAAGCTATAATCAAACAAAGTTCCCTCTTTGGCGTCCCTTTTCAGGACTTGAACCCGATTTACTACTACAAATGCTTCTTCAAACTACAATTCAGACGTGAAAAACCCATGCATCGTAATATGACACTATGCAAGTGTCACAGTAGATGTGACATAGAATGCCACAGAAAATATTGCATGTACAAAACACAAAATTCCACCAATTGAGAAGAAATGATGGTGTAATAAACCACAAGAAGATCTAGATTTGTTGTTTGACATTGTACCAATCACCAACATTCCCATTCCAACTGCCATTATTATCCTAAAATACCAAAATTCAAAAAAAAAAAATTAAAAATTACCAAATGATCATGAAGTATGTGACTTTACAAAAATGAAGGGAAATAAAATAACATGGTATATTTATAAGGGCACACGATTCAAAAGATAATTTTATTATATGATTCAAATTCTTGATTTAAAATTGTAAAAAAAGAAAAAATTATAATATTTTTCAATTATTTTGAAATAATACTAACACATATACCAAGAATATAAGCCTAAAATCACGGTAAAACTTATTGATTGGAGCAATTTCTTTAATCCCTAGAGTCAAATTAAGTAATGTGGGGCTCGAAGAGGTTAATGAACTTTTCTAAATAAAATTTGGATCGTTTAAAAAGATACTTCTATTATTTTTTTTTACAATTCTTTGGTTCTAACTTTATACTTGATATGTTTAAGATCAAAATGAAGATATTTTTATTTTGTTTCAAACGTGTTGCAGAACCGTCTAGAAAACGCCAACAAAATTAAATGACACTATAGTACCACTACAACAAATAAATAATTTAGGAGGAATAATACAATTATCACCTGCTATTTTATACTTAGCAGCAATAATAGATGCAGGTATTTATAATTAGCACTCTAATCTCTATATCAATGCCACTAAAGACTTTAACGACTTTGAATGCAATGACATTAATTCAGTTGAGTTTCTATTAAATGTTCTTGCATCAATAAACATTGTTGTTAAAAGAAAAATCTACTATCACTAAGCACGTATCTCTTTTGTTGTAACGTACATTTCGTGAATCTTTTATTTAAATCTATAAGCTTTTAAATGTCTTTTTCACTTTTTTAAATTTCATATCAGGTCAAAATCAATGTCTTTACCTGGACCGATAGAATTGGTAAAATTATTTGAGTTTTTAGTGACATACCATGTGAAAAGAAGACAAGCAAGTGATAATTGTCTGCTTGGTGGTGCTTTTTGTATGTCCTCACTAGAGCAGTAACAATAGTTGCAGCCTCCAATAAGATTAGCAAGAATGTGAGCAGCTGCAAGAAGACCAGCAGCAGCTAAACCTAGAATAAATGCATCATGGCTTGGCTCTTTACACTCAAAAAACCATAGCTTCAAGTGTTTTACCTTCAATATACCACAAAAAAATAAAAATTAAGAATTCAATTAAGTTCTATGACAAACATTATAGTTTGATGTATCATATGATAAATGATTTTTAAGTTCTATATAACTATAACAACAATGACAACAACATATTCGGTGGAATTCCACAAGTGGGGTCTGGGGAAGGTAGAATGTATGCGGACCTTATCACTACCTCACAAAGGTAGAGAGACTGTTTTTCTGGGAACCTTATAGTGTAAAAAAAATATTAGGCTCTGTCGAATTTATAGACGAAATTTCAAATTTTTTGGTTCTGAATTTGTTTAGAAAATTTCATAAAAAAGACTATGTGAGCTTAAATTAAAAAGGGGAGTTTTCAAAAATACCAAGTTTTTGGATAAAAATTACATGCCCCTACCGAATCATTGAAAAATACCATATAAAATACCAATTTTATTTACAAATTTAGGAGAGAGAGTGTTTTGAGTGTGATTATTGTGGTGTGTGGTATGATATAATAGTGTTGGAAAATGAAAAAGAGTGTGTTTTTTTTGGTATTTTGATAAATAAATTTTAAAGTGTAATTTTGGGGGTGAAAGTTGTTATTTGTGTAAAAATTTCAATTAAAAATATGTTGAAATATCGTTTAACTTTGTGACGTTAAACATGTCATATAGAAGTTGAAATGAAACGATTGCCAAATTCTTTTTTAAAAAAACATTCTTTTTAAATGAATTAAAAAGAAAAGAAAGATAAAAAAATTGAAATGAAGTTAAAACTATCGAATTGTACCTAACAAAAAGACAGACTATTTAATCTTGTGACATTAAACATATCATATGATAGTTAAAATAAAAGAATTGTCAAAAATAAAATATATTTTTTTAAATGGCTCAATTAAGACGAATAAATTAAAATGAAAAGAGCAAGTATATTCTTAAACACAAATACAAAATATGAACCAAAATTATTAAATTCTGCCCAACTCAGACACAAAACTAGGAAACTCCACCCTTGACATAAGTGATTATTATTTTATTTTTCAAGTTATTATATCAATCTTAATGTTATTGATATACTAAATTCATTGTAAAAATTCACAAGCTCATCATAAAAAGGGTAACCAATCTTATCTATAGTAGGTTAAAACCTTTACTAAATACTTTCAACAATGACACACTCATTGGAATCTCACAAGTAAAATCTGAGAGTATAAAAATATCAAGCCCCAAAAGCGGAAGATACTAAATATATATTTATATATACCTGATTTTGAGCTGCTTCTGCTTTAATTCCAAGAAGACCAGCTACAGCATCTAAAGCCACAATCACTAAGCATGAAAATATCCCAAAAAATTTAGACATTTTTTCATAAAACCCTTTCAAGAGAAAATAAAGTGAAAAATTGTCAGGTTTAAAAATATATAAGCACCCCTCTCCTTTATTAATCTAGTGTGAAAAAGTGGAAAAGCAAAATATATCAAATTGACTAGAAGTGGATAGTTTAATGAGCTGGACTATATAGTATAGTGAGATAAAATGAAATGGAATATTATATTTATAATTATTTTTTCGGTCTCAATTTATGTGACGGAATTTGCAACATGATGGTATTAAAATATTTAATCTTTTGATTATATATTTAGGTACATATTGTTCTATAAATAAATATAACTAATGACCCAAAGTATTTTTAAAAAAATGGATTATAATAAAAAAGATTGACTCTCCAAATAATAATATCTTCACATAAAATTGAGACGAAGAAAGTTGGAATAAACTTATACTCATGATATTTATGCTAAATCATATTAATTAATTCTATAGTTATGTCGTAAGTAGAAAATGAGAATGTATACTCCATTCATTTCAAATTATCTGACACTCTTTATTATTTTCTTCAATCTAAAAATAGAATGACACATATTTATATTTAATATTAATTTAATTTTAAATTTGATTTTAATGAGATGATCATCTATAGTCACACGAATAATTTATTTTAAATCATAATTTTAAAATTCTTTTTTCATTCTTAATGGGATATTTGTAGGTTTATAGGAGACACTTGAAATGATGTCTGATTAATTATATTATGATTCTTTTTTATGTTATCTAGGATTCCTTTTAGTGGGGAACCAACAAAAAATTTCTCTAAAGTCTAAAGCAGCTAAGAAATCGTGTGAAAAAGTCAAAAAGGTAAATAGTTGAGTGACCAGAAAATGTCTTTTTGGAGCTTGAAGATAAGAATGACATAACTGCAAAATTAAATGAGTTATTTAGATGATAAATATTTTTTGCTTTCAATTAAAATTGTGACTTTGAATCACTAAGAGGGTAAAAAAATAAAAAAATTTAGAAAAGGATTAAAGAATATACATCACTCAAAGTTGATGTGAAGATATTAATTAGATATGGTATTTAAAAAATATACAACAATAACACAACAACATACCCAGTTGAATCCCACAAGTAGTGTTAAGGAGGGTAGAATGTACGCATACCTTATCACTACCTCATATAAGTAGAGATGTTGTTTCCTGAGAACCCTCGTCTCAACAACCCTAGATATGATAAAAAGGAAAGGAAAGGAAAAGAAAGGAATAAGAAGAGCGAAACATATGATATTATGTAAATACGATAAATTTAACACATAATACAGATAAAGACAACACATGATATACAGACTTGCCAAAACCTACTATCCTACGATACCCCACGGCTAGACATCAACAGACTTGCCAAAACCTACTATCCTACGATATCCCACGGCTAGACATCAACCTAACTCTGCGAACCTACTAACCTTCTACTCTAATTCGCGACCTCTACTCCTTCCTATCTAAGGCCATGTCCTCGGTGAGATCAAGTTTTGTCATATCCTATATAATCACTTCTCCCCAATACTTCTTCGGTCTACCTCTATTTTTCCAAGTAACTCCTAAATCCAACCTCTTGCACCTCCTTACCGGAGCATTGGTTAAAATCATATTAAATATTTACGTGACAATAAACATTTCCTCAAAAGAAAAATGAGAAGGTTAAAGTTAAATTATTGCTTACTAAATATAACTATTCAAAGATAACTAAATTATTTTGTTTTTTCATTCAATTTAAACATAAGATTAACTAAAATTTTATTTGAAGAATATTTCAAGCGAAATAATAATAATATTTTTTCACAAAATTTTAAAACTTTTTCTCAAAGTGAAAAATAATGTCAAATTACTTATATAACTCACATTTAATATAATTATAGTGAGATGGAAGAGATTAATGATTGGGAACAAATGCAAGTCCTCTAAGAACACCAAGAAAATATAGGCTTTCACGCAATATTAAAAATCGTGGTGAGATAAATAAAAAAATTATTTTAATTTAAATTAATGAGAATGGAGAAATTCCTCATAGGGATCGTTCCTCCCTTAAATAAGCCGATGCATATGGTATGAAAATTCAAAATAATCGAACTAATAAATTCTAATCAGATAAACTTAGTAAATTTTTTATTAAATTCTTATATAAATTTTTAATTAAAATTTTATAAATATATAAAAATGAATTTAATAAAATTGATTAATTATTAATACCATAATAACTTATAAATTTGAACTTTAAATTCTTATTTCACCTAAGA
Source organism: Solanum rostratum (assembly GCA_029948455.1). NCBI lineage: Eukaryota > Viridiplantae > Streptophyta > Magnoliopsida > Solanales > Solanaceae > Solanum > Solanum rostratum. The sequence goes on along the minus strand of CM057046.1, from coordinate 339,339 downwards.
AATTAAAAAGTGGCTTCTTTTAAATTTATATTTGGCATTTAATGGAGTGTGAAAGAGGGCAGTAACCTTAGACTTTTATGTTTAAATAAATTCAGCTTGATGACATTGGTGGCAGTACAATTATTGCAGTTGCTTTTAATTTTTTGGGGATTGTCGCAACTTTATATTTATAGGAAAAAATCATTAAATATAGTTATTTTATTTATAATCGGCGTTTTTCAGGAGAAAATACTATTTGGAAATTATAAGAGCGTATGAAAACAATGATGAAATAGTTATTTTAGGATCGAAGACAGTTTAAGTTTTTGGGTTCATATGAATCTAATATTTTCAGATGGCGTATTAATTTGTATTAATTGCAATATGACAACTCCTCTAGCAGCTCACTTGAAGATATTTTTTGAGCTACATGATTACGTAGTCTTATTTTTGAGTTTGTTGTATCAAAAGATATTATTGTTATATTTTTAGACGATCATAAAAGTAAAATCCATCTAATAAAAGAACGACACATATCATTTTAAGACTAAGCATAAGAGTATGAAATGCCACTTTTCATTGCTAAGTTCAAAATTTTGAATGTAGTTAATGTTTACCAAACTTGATTGTTCTTTGGGATTTTTATGGTAACGATGAGCATCTACTAATTAATCTAAACCAAGGTGGCGATTGTTAAAGTTGCCTCAATTTTTTCTGTTTGCCTCTTTTATTTTGACTATTTCTTTTTAGTCATGATGTTTTAATTTCACTTTTTTAAGATTTAATTTGTGTTATGAACCGTCAAACTCAATATGAATATCAACGCCATAGGGCTTGGGATTGGGCTTAGGCTTAGAACAAATAATTGGGTCAAGTTAATTTAAGATTCAAGTCAATTAGTGGGTGTGAGAACGGTTCTATCAGAAAGAATAGCAGTAGGGGTATGCATATTATAGAAAATATATGTGCTCTCTTCTTCTTTTATAATCTAACTTTATTTTTATCTCCATTTTTATTTCTATCCTTAGTTACTTGATTATGGTGGTACTTTCAATCGGGCGCAAATTTCTGTACAGTTATATTTTCACTTTATGCCTAGTTCAATAAAGTTGAACAAATAGTAGACACATGCATCATACACGTAGAATGATATATTTTCTACATGAGATAATATAATCAGTTCGAGTGTATCTCATACGAATTGTCATGTAGAATTGTCATAAAAGTTGAATAAACCGGCACACACATTCTACATGACAATTCGTATGAGATACACTCGAACTGATTATATTATCTCATGTAGAAAACTTATCATTCTACGTGTATGATGCATGTGTCTATTTGTTCAACTTTAGCCCACAGATTCTGCAGTTCCAGGGCTCTGGGCCAATTTTTCTTGAAAAATTCTACGTAACCGTCTGTAACGGGCCCGCTAAGAGTTCCAGTATGCCCGGTGCCATCGGATGGGACCTGAGAGCATTTTATAGGCTTCAAAATAGAAATCAAGCAATTTTCTCAGTTTTTCGTGAGTGTTAGCCCACAAATTCTGGGGGTTCCAGAGCTCCGAGCTAATTTTTCTTGAAAAATTCCACGTAACCGTCTGTAACGGGCCCGCTAAGAGTTCCAGTAAGCCTGGTGCCATCGAACGATGCCTAGGAACATTTTATGAGCTTCGAAACAAGAATCAGATGATTTTCTCAGTTTTTCATGAGTGTTTGCTCACGGATTTTGGGGTGCTAAGGCTCCGGGTTCATTTTTCTCAGAAAATCCCATGTAACCATCTGTAATGAGCTCGCGAAGAGTTCCAGTAGGCCCAAAGCAATCGAACAGTGCCTAAGAGCATTTTATGGGATTTGTAATAGGAATCAAACAGTTTTCTCTATTTTTTCGTAGGTGTTAGCCCATGAATTTTGGGAGGTGTTGGGGCTTCGGGCCCCCTTTTTTTTGAAAATTCTACATAACCGTCCATAACGAGCCCGTGGCACATAAAAGGTGCCATATACATCATTTCAAATAATATTTGTTCTTTCGTCTCAAGTTACGTCGCTACTTCCTAGAATTTATATTATTTTTTATGTAAAATTCAAATTCTAATTATTATGATATCTTTTACATAATTGTTAAAATATATAAAAGATTCCCCAAAAAATAAAATAATAAACTAAAATGAAGAAAATACGGAAATAAATAAATGTAGACACATCAATAACCAGTTGCTTGAAACAAGCAAGACAACAGGAAGCTCATCGACCAACTGCTTACTTCTAGCAGCTAAAGCAGACTAGACTTAGAAGCTTCTCGACTAGCTGCCTACTTCTAGCAGCTGGAGTAGGTAACGCAATTAGAAGCTCCTTGACCATTTGCCTGCTACTTGCTTCTGGCAATAGAAGTAGACAGGGTAGCTGGAAGCTCTTCAAACTATTTTCTTAACATAAGTATTAATACTTATACATTTGATTTTTATTTTTATTTTTTTAAGACTATTAACTTATATTTATTATTTTGGGGTGATTTGATTCAAAATCAAGTTATTATGAGATTATAATCGAAATAAATAATTCCTCCTTCTATATGGGTTAAATAATCTCAAAAGTGCAATTTAAAATTTATCATGATTTTAAAGACTATCCTAAATCAAACAAACAAAAAATATATACTTAGAATTAAATTCAAATAAAAAATAAAACTATTCTATTTTTCAAAGTTAAAAGGGACCCTTTTTTTTCTTTTTTTTTTTAAAAGAAAAGCTGCATTTTATGGTCCAAGGCAATATTTTAAGAAAAAAAAATTGGAGAAAGAAAAAGGAGTTTGCAGATCTCGAAGATGACACAGACAGAGATTTGGTCAAAAGTTTATCACCGACCAATTTAATTTTTTAACCCATATTTGTTTTTAATATAATTATTTACTTATTAAAAAGATATTTTTTTACAAAAATTATTAAATTCGATCAAACTTGTTTTCAAATACCTAACTCTGCACCTAAATATTAGATACGCGTTCAGAACGAACTCGATAGTTTCTTCTTAGATTTGGTATGCATATCTTTTTGTTAGATTTGGTATGTGGGATCTGAAAGAGTGACAAATTTTCTTTTGGAGCAAATTGATTTTAAAATAGAAAATCTAATTTAGAATTAAAATGAAAATTCACAAATTTTAAATTCTGATTATATTTTTTTACTGGCGGATAGAATGAAGAAAATTAGAAGAAAAAATTTCAGATAGGTGAATAGTTGACTTAGCCTTTTCCATGTCAAAATTGACTTAGTTTATTGCAATGTTTTAAAAGGTTGTATTGGGACTCGCCTCGGGGGGGGGGGGGGGTCTCAGTAAGACGTTGGAGAAGCGAAATATACGAAATCACAAAGGTAGATTGTTCGCGACATGGCTCCGGCGAAAATGTTCCCTTTGTCACTATATACTTTACTTGTTGTGGCATGTTCAATGGCAACAAAAAGGAGATTCATTAGCTCGTTATTTAGTACGAATCAGCGAATCGTCGGCATTTAGTACTCTCTCGATAGTTTCAATAGTTCACTAAAAGTCTTTGGTGTAATAAACTGCAAGCCCTATCCAACGAACAACTTTTGGTCTTTATTCTGTGTCCTATCCTTCCGCTTTGGGGTAGGGCGGTAGCAAAAAGTCTTGAGATGCATGTGTGGGATTTAGTTACGTAAAGTTTACGTTCTAAATATCCGATTGTACGTCCTAAATACGCTCAACGCTCAAGTCTCGTCAAATAATTGTAAATTGCATGCAACTAATAATTTAATATACAATTAAGCAAGAGCACATGTCATGTGTGAGATATTAAAAGAAAAAATTGTGAATTTCTACTTAGATTTAGCTTATCTATAATTTACAATTAAGCGGATTCATAATTTGGATTTTTTTTTTAATTCTGAACTCTATAATGGTTACAATTTTCAATGCTAATAGCATAATTTTAAACTTAAATTCCTTACATATTTTATGCATTTTTATTGTTAGGATCGATTACAACAACACCTTGTGAATTTAGAAGAACAATTGAAAAATCAAGAAGATTTTAGAGAGGAAAGAGATTTTGGGAAACCTAGAGAGAGAGAGAGACGTCGTCAAATTCGTGGTAACACCTCGTGGTAACCTCCACGGTGATGCAGTATTTATATATATATTAATGATAACACTGTTACAAAATACACGAAAAAAAATACGGTAAACAGTACTGCCTAAATTTGGGGGCGGAGATCGTTAATATATAAAAAAGAACCTTTACATATTAATCAGACTTCACATCCCAATATTTATAGCATAAATACAATGTTTAATATAAAATTATTGAATTAATAAGTTGTTTTTTAGCTTCACCCCTATTTAAACCGTAATTAAAACGAATAATATATTCTAAAACATCATATCTCTAGAAAAATAAAATAATATTTCTATCATCAACTTAGTATATGTAATTTTAAGATATTGCTTTGTTTATATTTTTATGAAAGAATATGATATGTATTTAGTGAAATAGTTGAGTTGCACGTATCTAACTAATCTAGAATCCTATATCATAAGATAAAAGATGTTATAACTTTGTTTTTTTTCTCATGAAGTCTACTACATTGCGCATGAGTTCGCTTGCTTTTAAATATTTATTTTTGTTTCAATTTATTTGTTTTAGTTATTATTTGAATAATTAAATAGATTTTTTATCATAATTTTTTTAATACTTTTTAATACTTGGATGGTTAACTATTTTAACTTATAGTACTTTTATATAGTTTATAAATATGTGTAAATTTCATCTAAAAAAATGAAGATTATACATTCAAATTCATACCAAATATTATAATCTCCATATTTTGAATCCAAGCCACACAAATAGAATATGAGGGAGTAATATAATAAGTACTTCACAAAAACCTTAGACCATGAGTTTATTAATGTGGGCTTGAATTTTACTCTCTTTATTTTAAAATGGAAACATTACGCGGATAAGTAAACATATGCTAGTTAATTAACTAACATAATTATAGTTTGAATTAATTACAGTTCGTGGCAAAAATCTAACTGTAATTATTTTGTATAATTCGCGCGATTTTATACAAACATTGTGCACGATTATATAAAAGTTGTGCGCGAATCAAATTATATAATAAAATGTACAAGCACTGTGAATTGTATAACAAATTATATAAACATTGTGCACGAATTGTATAGCGAAATATACAAACGCTAGACAAAAACAAATTGTATAGCGAATATACAAAGGTTATATAAATGTTGCGCGAATTATACAAATGCTGCGATAACTAAGTTATGAAAAGTAATTACTTAAACTATAGCTATGATACATAATTAAGGTATTTTTGAGTGACTATATGCAAAAATTCCTCTTTCAAAATATTGTCATAATTTTCTTTTTGAGAGTCAAACTATTTGAAATTTGATCAATATTTTAAAATATATTTTTCTTAATCATATTGATATGAAAAAAATAACAACTAATATTACTTTCAATATAACTTTTGAATATTTAAATTTTAATTTTAAAATATTAATGTAATTTATTTTAAAAATTAATTAAATTGCCTTTAAGTAAAATAAATCCTGAAATAAGTCAATTTTTTGTGGTAGTGTGTGTAGTTTGGCTAGGAGGGAGGTGACCTTTCAAGTTCTCAAAAAAAAAAAAAAACATGGACCCAACTATTTAAATTATAGCCATTCAAGATAGATATTTGAATTATCAAGTAGAAGGGATTAATAGGCTAATTTTCCTCCAGTTGTATCCAAGCTATGGTGCCAGCCAGCTGCTTATTGATAGGAGGTTACTTTACTTCTATAAGTGGTTGCTACATCACAATCTCGAAAGCCTAGAGCGAAAGCGAAGTCAGAATTTAAAATTTATAAATTTTAAATTTGTATTGAGCTTGTAGACATTTTTATTTATTTCTTTTCAAAAAAAATATATAACTAGGAGGTAGGGAAATGAGAAATTGGTGAAAAGGATGGGTGCTTTGGGATTAGGGGTGAGGGTGGTGGGGATGAGTGTCTTGGGGTTGGGGTGAACATGAAGAAGACACGTCTCATAAGGAGATCATACATCTCAATAAATTATGTCGCTAAATAAAATTAGCAACGAATTTTGCTCTTTAGCTACAAAATATTTGTCAATTGCTATATCTTGGTTTTATTGGTAAAGCATGGGCAAAGTTAATTTGGAATTCAATATTGGATGAGATGAATCTTGCACTAATACCATGTACAATTAGGTTTTGCGCCTAGCTCATATTCTAAAAGCTAGATCAAATAGAAAATGAGTATGCAGATTTTATAAAAAGACTACCCATCTCATTAGCCGCTATGTGAAAATTTTTCATACTACAATACCTTTTTTTAAAAAAAAATCACTATGGGCTCACGAGCCCGTTTTATTAATTAATAAAAAAAATAGTCCAATATATCTTGACCCGGAGGCCCAACCCTCCGGTTAAAATACTTAACCCCTAAGCTATCGAAGTGTCTAGACGAGTAGGCACACTTTCTACAAATCAGTTTTCCGTATTCCCGGTGTGCCCGTTCAACTCCTTTGCCGTCAATGGTGATTTGCTCCTCTTGGTGTTCTCCTCCTGATAATCCTCCTCTTTAGCATGTAAGTCCTCTTTCTTCATCCTATGTGCAGTCTCGTTCATATGTTGATGTTTCTCCTTCATTTCCAGTATGTCCTGTAGGGATCCGCCATGGCCTTCTAGTTTCTTCTTGAAAAAGAGAATCTGTGTTTCTCTAAAACTCGATGTGCAAGCCTCCTCAGTTTTCTCTTCCTTTCTCTTCTTGAGTTTACTTGTTGAATGTCCGTATAAGAATATGTCTATTGCTTAACAGGCCTATGCTGCATTCACCCTTCAACTCACATTGTTTTGGTATTAAGCATCTAAGGTCATGCATGTCCCACCATTCATGAGAAATTTTTCCAATAACAGCATATTGGAGATTTTCATGTATGATCATCTGATCCACCTCTCTTTGTTCGCACATAACAATTGATTCCCCATGAAGACATGAAATGGGCTTAATTGGAACCGATTGAACCGTAGCTAAACTAGGTTTCAGCAAACTCGCGTACGTCTTCAAGGTATTGGCTTGACCAACCCCATCGGAGGGTTGGCCAACGGCCAAATTGGCCATTGAAATCGATCACAAATCTTTGTTGACGGCAGTAGGGTTTTTCTCTAGAGAGCCTTTTTTATGTTGACAATACCTACTTCCACTAAAAAGTCATTTTCTCATTTTTAAGAAATTTGTTTTCTTAAAAAATATATCAAACACATCTTATGCATCGTCTCAAATTACTCTCTCCGTCCATCTTTACTTGTTCACTATACTATTTTGATATGTCCAATATTGCTTGTCCGATTTAAGAAATCAAGAGATAATTTTTGTACTTATTTTCTAATTTATCCTTATCCTTAATTATAGTTATTTATCTATTATATTTTCCAAGATATTGTATTCGTCATATTTGAAAAGTCATTTGGTAAAATTACCCCTATCATTTACCATTTTTTAATCAGCCAAATCAATAGCAAACAAGTAAAGATGGACGGAAGAAACCGATAAACAATTACTTTCCATTCCAATAGCTACTTGGTCATTAAGGTTCATTTTCATTGAAAAGCACCCCACATAGACCCCACTTCATGTTCTCTAGATCTTGAATCTACTCTCAACCTCTAAGCTACACACACTTGGACAATTCCATAATTCCCCTATATATACACACACAAGAAACCCCAAGCATCTCCTAAACTTGTAACCATAATTAATCTCCTAGTAATTTCATCAAACACCTTTACTACAATTCAAAAATCTTCAAAATTTTTGCTACTAATTTTTATAATGGGCAGATTTATGTTCTCCTTCTCTGTTATCATTACTCTCCTTGTTTCACAAGCAATGGCGGAGAAATCTGAAATTTCTCCGCCATTTCCAAGAAAGCTTAGTATTGAGAGAGTTACCCAGAGTAAAATTGCACATCCTCCATTTTCGAAAGTTAGAATTGCGGAGTTTTCCGAAGAAGGAGAAAATGAAACTGGTGAAGGACCCTCCGGGGCTGAAGCTCCGGAGAGTAATAATATTTTGAAAATGAGGCATCATCATAGTGCTGATAAGTCTGTTGCTGGAGGAGGAGTCATTATTGGTGGACTTGTTACTGCTGTTTTTGCTACTGTTTATTGTTATATTCGAGTCACTAGAAAGAGAGAAAATATGTAAATATCATATGTTAGGAATTAGGTAAATTAGTAGTACTAGTAAAAAATGCAAATTGAGGAGATATTAATGTATTAGAGGTCCCTAATAGTTGCACCTTTTGATTCAACCGGGGGCGGAGCGACAAGCCAGTTTATAGCGTTCGACTGAACTCAGTAGCTTTGATCTTATTATCTAAACAATGTGTTTGTGTTTAATGATACACTTAAAATGTATAAATCATTATGTGGATTATTAATCTCGTTATGACTTGATCGTTTGAAAGGGGAAATAATTCGATCTGAATAGTGGAATGAAGACAGTAGAAGAACTAAGGGGGTGTTTGGATTGACTTTCTTCAAGTGACTGTTAAGTTAAAAGTCAAAAGCCATAAGTTAAGACTCCTACTTTTGGGTTTGGGGTTTCTTTCGTACCTTTTTAGCTTTTTGTGTTATCCAAACACATCCTTTAGTACTCTTATTCAGAACCTATAGACTCAAAATCCTAGCTCTGGTTTTGAACATGATGCCTGTGGTAAACGTGTCATTATCTTGTAATGTTGATCAATATATGAAAGTGGATTGAATTTCTTAATTTCAGTCATCAATCTTCAGAGTATAGTACTTGTTCATTCAGTAAATAAGAAGTTCATACAGAAGTACCAAAAAGAAGTTATTCAGTCTGATAGTGACAATAATAATTCATAAGTCATGCCAACCCTTAGCAGCCTAGTCTTAGGAATGGCCATCATTTTCTCCCCTTGCCTGAAATTCTTGCGCAAGGAATTTCTTCAAGAACGACGAATCTTGTTTTGTCACCACTTCTGCTTCTCCCAATAATAGAATGGCATCTTTTCTTCTGAGTCCAAATTTGGTGACAGAATTTGTATTCGACTTGATGAATGATGGATTGTTAGTTGATTGAATGGAACCAGTTGGTGATGACATTCTTGAATCTACTTCTTGTTGCATGTCTTCCTCCATGTTGACGATGATACTGATGGTTTAGTTTCAATGTCTCTATCTGCAACTTGATCATCATGTGCTGCGAGAATATAATGTTCCTGTTGTATGAGCTCTTTCAAGTATTCGATCAATTGGTTTTCAAAGTCCTCTGGCTTCCCAAGTTGATCATTGTACCCCAACCTAACTACACATCGGAACACCTTGTATTCTCTCTAGGCTCAACATGTCTGTACAAGAGTCGTTCCTCAACTGCTACTTTACTTATAGGAATGGATTTGATTGACACAAGAACGATGATAGAGTGGACGGATGGAATATTGGTGGAATCCCCTGTACTAATTCAGAGTATAGTAGTCCAATTCCAGGTATGTCTGGATTCTTGGCTGAGTCCCTTATGTAGTCACTCGAGACCTTGTTATTGAGCTCGAAATGGTATCTTTGTTTCTGAACATAGTGCCAAATCCCCATGATGATCACAAACACAACCGAGAAAGTCAAGGGTAGATCACCACCTTCCACGAATTTTGTCAGCTGAGCAGATAGATATGTTGATTCTATGGTTACATACACAGTGTAGAACAGGATGACACGCCATATCCTGATTTTCCATATAACAAGCATTACTAACGTTACCATATGTGTCGTTATGATTTCAGCACTAACCACTGCAATACCATAAGCATGTCCCAATTTTTCGGTTGTTTTGAAGCTGAGAGTAACTGCAACACAAGCAACCATGAGAAGTAATTGAGTTCCGGGGATATAAACTTGACCCTCGTGTTTTGCAGATGTGTGAACTACTTTCACCCTTGGGAAACAACCTTGACTTTGTGCCTGAGCTGCAATAGAAAAAGCTCCAGATATCATGGCATCTTTTAGGTTGAACACAAGGGAACAACACTATGAGGCTCCACAGAGCAGATAAATACCTTGACGGTTGGGTCTAGACCATTACAATATCAAACATTTGACAACATTACCTGTAAATGTACTTGCTACTTGACCCTATTGTGCAAGTACTTTGCACCCACAACCACCCCCTATCCCACGTGTGGGACTTTACTCGGTATGTTGTTATTGTTGAAGTTATCTATGTTATTATTCATACAAATAAATTAGTGAAGTTGACATAACAAAAGTGTAAAGAGTCGAATAAATTGTCATATGCATACAGGAGACTTGCCTGGAACTGAAGCATAGAAAGCATTTCCCACATTTTCAGGGAATTTTGAGAGATAAGCAGCTTGTCCAATGTAGGCAGAAAGAATAGATGGAAATAGGAGGCAACTAAAGCTTATCTGCGATACACACATTCAAATTCACATCGTGTAAGGCTTATTAAAGAGGAAATACTCCCGACTAGAATCTTTTTTATTACTTAGTGACAAGATTATCAAAGAGTGCGCGGCAAAAAAACATCAAATTAAATAATATGGACTAAGGCATTTGTAGTCTTTTCCTATCGAATTTATCTGAACTCAGTATTTTCGTCCTAGTACATACATTGATGTATAACAACTCATTATAATAGTTATAACTATTAGAAATGGACCCAGAATTCTGAAAATATAATAGCTTCAAGAAAATATAATAGCTTCGGAAAATTACTCTATTTAGATAGGTAAAAGTAGAAGGAGAGCCTCTAGTAAAGTTGTCGTCATGTGATCAGGAGGTCACTGATTCAAGCCTTGGAAATAGCCTCTGACAGAAAATGCAAGATACAATAGACCCTTGTGGTCGGGCCCTTCCCCGAACCCTGCGCATAACGAGAGCTAGTGCAATTGAGCTTTCCTTTTCCCTAGACCGGTAAAAGTATTTCCTTTATGTATATATATATATATATATATATATATTACATATTAACACCTCTTAGCTTCTAGATAATCTTACTTCTCTAGATTGACCAAGAAGAATATCAAAAAACCATTTTATGTAGAAATAGACAAATGTTGTAAACAAAATCGTTTCTAGTGAAGTGATAAATTAAAGATGGCTAAAAATCGAACAAATCTTTATTTTTTTTTCGAATTCCCTCGTGGATATCTTGATCCCACCATTGATACTAACGTACATCATAAAAGATCAATTACGATATCAGTTTTATAAGTTAAATTCATATCTTATTATAGTAATTCAACATTCAAGTCAGGGAGATTCATGCTTTAAAGGTACTATAGATAGATAGATAGATCGATAGATAGATAGAGATTTGATGCACATGCATTGCACGTGAATGTCAAACCATATAGTAATTACATTATTATTTAAAAAATGTGAATATTATTAAATCAAAATTTAAGTGAATGATAAAGTATAAACCCCTGTAAATTAAGTAGCATGCATTGCATTAAAAAAATTATTTACAAAGATTCCCTCCACAGTTATGATGGAAAAGATGTAAAAAAATATCTTGCGGAACAATGAAAACCTTACATGTAAGTCCTAAGGAACAAGTGGCAGATATACAGATAAAGGCTCAACCAAGATCACAACATGTGTACGCATCAACTTGAGGGGGAGTATTAACACTGAGATACCATCGTACATGTGGTGCACGTGCACAGTTAGTTTAGAGTGGTAGTTAGGATCTCTACACGTGTTGCTTCGTATATACATGTAACGTCATGAGCTAACTTCTGGAGTTACGCTTAAAGTCGATTTAAAAGAGTTGAATAGAGGGAATAATACACTTGCAAACAAAGTTTGAAAAGTACAAGTTACATCACACAAGCTTAAAACTTGCACACTTTATTAAAGGATTAAAAGAAAAAGAAGGTAAAAGATACACAAAATGCACAAATCATAATATGATTCACCCTGTTTGTTTGTTTGTTTGTTATACTTCATAAGTCATGCCAACCCTTAGAAGCCTTGTCTGAGGAATGACCATAGCTTTCTCTCCTTGCCTGAAATTTTTGCGCAAAAAGTTATAACCATAATTGACAAAACCTTTCTTCACGAACGACGAATCTTGTTTAGCTACTACTTCAGCTTCTGCCAATAGATAGAACACCCCTTGCTCCTTAGCTTTTTCCACAAACTGCATCTCTTCTTGTCCTGAAGTATTTGGATGCACTATTGGTACTCTACTCGATGAATGATTAGATTGAATTGAACGTGTTGATGATGATATTCTAGAATCCACCACTTGTTGTTGCAAATCTTCCTCAATGTGAACTCTTGATGATGATTTTCTTCCAACGACTAACTCCCCTGATACTGGTTCTGTTTCTCTATCAGCGACTTGTTCATGTGCTGCAAGAATATAATGTTCATGTCGTATGAATTTGTTTAATTGTTCAACCAATTGGTTTTCAAAATCCTTTGTGTCACCAAGTTGATCCTTGTAGCCTAATCTGACTACACATCTGAATACCTTGTATTCTCTAGGCTCAACATGACGGAACAAGAAACGTTCTTCTGGTGCTACTTTACTTATAGGAATTGATTTGATTGACACGATAACGATAACAGAATGAACAGAGGGAATATTTGAGACAAAATGAGGCAAAATAGGAGGAATCCCCTGTACTAACTCGGAGTATAGTAATCCTATCCCAGGTACTCTTTTGATGTTTGGATTATTAGCCAACTGCCTAATGTAGTCACTCGAAACCTTGTTGTTGAGCTCAAATTGATATCGAAGTGTTTGAACATAATGCCATGTTCCCATAATGATCACGAGGACGCATGAGAAAGCCATAGGTAGATAACCACCTTGAGTGAATTTTGTCAGCTGAGCTGAGAAATATGTAGATTCAATGATAAGGTACACGCCGTAGAATAAGGCAACCCACCATATCCTCGTCTTCCATATAACGAGCATTACTAACGTTACCATATGTGTCGTTATGAGTTCAGCACTAACCACAGCAATGCCATAAGCATGCCCTAATTTTTCAGTTGTTTGGAAGCTGAGAATGACTAGAACACAAGCAATCATGAGGAAGTAGTTGAGTTCGGGGATGTATACTTGACCGCCATGCTTGATTGATGTGTGAATTACCTTCACCCTCGGGAAACAACGTATGCTTTGTGCTTGAGCTACAATAGAAAAGGTTCCAGATATCATTGCTTGACTTGCAATAATGGCTGCAGCAACAGCCACTACAAATGTTGGCCAGTAAAGTGGATCTGTAAAACAACACAAAAAAAACCAGATTATAAACACTACAGACATCAACAGAGCAATGTAATTCCACGATTAGGGTCTGAGAAGGGTAAAATGTACACAAACTTTATCCCTACCTTTATTAGGTAGTGAATGCTTAACAATGTTATTGTGATTTAATCCGCGATAGTTAAGTAACCTGATTGTGTAAGTACTGGTTTTACAACTTCAGTCTATAAAACCTATATTCCTTGTCGATAAAATTCTATTATACGATGTACATAGGTATTTATAGCATCGAAATGAGACGATTAAAGCGGAGTAATAGAAAGAAGAAATAAACGAAAAGATGTTTAATTGTTAAGACTTGCCTGGAATACAATCATAAAAAGTGTTGGATACATTTTCAGGGAATTTTGTGAGATAAGCAGCTTGGCCACTGTAAGCTGAGAGTAAAGCTGGAAATACAAGACAACTGAAGCTTATCTGCATTACATATATACCACGTCGTGAGTTCACTTACATTAAAAAGGCATCCCTATGCACAAAACATCTCGTATTCACTTAAGGAACCAGACTTACTTGAATAGAACGCACACTGAAGTGACCTAAATCAGCAAACATAGCTTCAGATCCTGTAGAGTTACATAAAAATAGTCTTTCAACATATAAAAGCGCGGAAGTTATTCACATTGTCAGTATATAGAAGTTAAATCTGAACCTGTAATGCAAAGGAAAACTCCGCCAAGAGAAACCCATCCTTTTTTACCGTTTCTTTTGAAGTAGTGAATAATGTACATGGGATTAAAGGCGCGTAAAACTCTCACATCATACTTGAACAAGTTGTATAGACCGATGCCACTTATGAACAAGAACCAAATGCATATGGCTGGAGCAAATGTATATCCCACCTTGTCTGTACCTAAACGTTGAACGGAGAAAAGGAGTACCAATATTGCTACAGAAATACCCTGAACAGCCTCTGCAAAAAATCTCTAACCATTAGTAGCTGTTCATATTAAAGTACATGACCATCTCATTTAAAAATTTAAATATTAAACAAGTGAAAATTGTTAGTGATATTGGGTGTGAGTGAGACCCGAAGGCTGGATCTCCTACGTGCTCTGATACCATATATGTTGAATTATTGACCACCTTTTAAATTATGAGAGAGAACACTCGTGTGTACTTAATGAAGTCTTTAATAATTCATTCGTCAAAACATAAACAAAGAAGTAAAAGTAAACGGGAAAGAGGGAGAATAATACTCCTTATATTTCAATTTATGTGATGTAATTTGACTCAGTACGAAATTTAAGAATTCGTAAGGGATTATCACCTTGGCCTAGGGGCTTTATTCCACTTACGGCAGAGAGCACTGCATCGAGAGAAAGCACCAAATTAAGCAAAACGTGTACAATCGATCATATTATATATATATATATAGAGCTTGAAATGATGATAATAAAAATCTATAGGTATAATACATAAATACAATTTTTAAGTTGGCTTTAACTGACATCTTCAAGTGTACACAAGTAGACATTTGAACTTGTATAAAATTGAACAAGCAGACACTCACGTCTTATGTGGCATAAAACACATCGGACGCTGCATAATTGCCACGTAGGATGACTATGTCCACTTGTTCAATCAAGTTAAATGTCGACTTGTGCATATCAAAGTTTTGGAGGGGATATATAAATGCCAGCTGAAGCCAACTTAAAAGGCACGTTTATATATATTATACCAAATCTATAAGTCCAATTATACCTGAAATGCAAGGAGTGAGAACTCCATCACCAATGACCATAGATGTTCCAAGGATAGCAAGAAAGACAAGAAAAACTTTGGCAAATTTACTTTTCTCCAATAAATGTCTTATCCTCTGAGCTCTTCTAATATGATTGGATGGTATGTCCAAACTATAGTGTGAAAGTTCTCTGTCCTCTGGCTCTTGATTTGGGATGAGACTCACTTTTGCATATCTACACATTAAGGAATACAAAGCAAATGCTCCACCTACATGCAAAAGAAAATTATTTATGAGACGTGGAGGTCGAGTGTCTCATCTGAACTCACTACTTTTGATTCACGAAAATTGTACATATCAACTTTGCCAAAATAATCACCTTAACTTTGCAAGAAGAATCAAATATCCTATGTGGCTTTTATTTCAATAAATATAATAAATTTAAAATTAACTTTTTCACTTCCATCAGCCGAAAAGAGTAATATTTATGTCTTTTATGTGTATATATAGGCTACTTTGTTAATAAGGGCATATCAGTTTTAAGTTGCAAAGTTGAAGCGTATATTCACACTTTTCCTTATATTAAGTAACAAAAAATAAAATAAAATTAAGGCTTCTCTCTAAAGCTTAATTTTAGCCACCGATGAGTTATAATACTCCCTCCTCTTAAAAAAGAATGATCTACCCTCCTTTTATTCGTCTGTTTAAAAAAAGAATGATCCTTATTTATTTTTTTAAACTTTAATTTCAACTTTCCATATGGTCGAGCCCTTCCTCGGAACTTACGCATACTGGAAACTTTAGTGCACCGGGCTTACCTTACCCATGTGGTATGTTTAAGACCATAAGATTAAAGGGTATTTTGATACATTTGACTTAACTTTAATTTAGGACCATGAGATTGAAAAGTCTTTTTTATTCTCTTAAACTCCATACCAAGTAAAACAAGATCAATCTTTTTCAAACGAAGAGAATATAAATTTTTATAATTACGAATTTCTGCTACTTATAAACATCTTCATGTCTAGTCAAATATTTTCACATAATAACTTACCATCGCCGTTGTCGTTTGCCCATAAGACAGTGAAGACATATTTAGTCATAGGTACGAGGATTATTGTATATATAATGAGGGATAATACACCAAGAATGTCATCCTTGTGTCCAATTTTATCAGTAAAAGTACTTGCAAAAACATAGAGAGGAGAAGTCCCAATGTCTCCATAGATAACTCCAACTGATTGAAATGCTAAACTCAATATTGTCCTCCAATCACTCTGCAATAATCACATGCATAATCATCACAATTACCAACATAAAGTATAATAACTCAATTTAATATATGAGTATAATTAATGTGTTTTTTCGAGAATTAATTTGACTATTCTTCAAAATTAAGTTGAGTTAAATTTAATTTAATATTTTACAATTATATTAAATTATATAAGTTGTAATTATTCTCATAGCAACATGATATAAAAAAAATTCTGAAATTACTGGTCAAATAAATGCATGTAGCATGACTCTCAAAAAGTAAAGCATGACAAGTATTTTGAAACAAATATATATATAAATTATAACAAGTTTAGTTATTACACTATTAACAAAGGCAGATCTAGTATTTCAGTACGAGATCCATCTGAGCACAATATTTTTATAATAGAGTATAGATTTTAGGTAAAACCCTCCAAAATATGTTTTAGTAACAAATATTAGATCTGATCCCATAATTTAAAAGTGCAATCAGTTTAGTGCTAAGTATCTAAAAGATCGAACCACATCATCTTAAAATTCTAGATCTATCTTCGCCACTCCCTCAGTTCCAATTTCAGATCAACATAAATTTTTTAGAGCCTGTGACCTTAAATATATCATAATCTTTGTGTAGTCATAAAAATCATAACTTCACGTTAAGGATACAATGAGAATTGTGAAGTTAATCTGTTTCTGAATACATAACAAGAGACTCATACGACAATAGTGTCACATAAACAGAAACAATTTACGGTATAAATTTATAATTTCCACATACCTTAGAGTTGTGTTTTACTCCACTAGAAGAAACTTTTCCAGCTTCCAAGTTAAGTGAATCAACACGAGCTAATTTTGCCCATGACACTTTCCTATCTTTGAGCTTTTGTTCATTATTAACTGCCTCTTCAGTGTGATGATCACTATCTGAGCTTGCCATATTATTTCACAAAGGCTTTAATTTTCTTGTGTTTGGGGGATTTTAAGTTCACATACACTATCTCTTTATATAAGCCATCAAAACTCACACCCTAGGAGTTGAATATTTAGACTGATTCTATTTGTCCCTCCTAGGTATTAAATAATATTTTGTACTTATTTGCAATAATTATTATAACCTTTAGGGTGTGTTTGGTATGCAACTATTATCAGGTTTTTCGGTTTTCTCATGTTTGAGGGATCAGAATTAGGGAAAATAAGTTGCACAGTGATTCCTACCCTCACCTTCGCACATATTGTAACAACTCATCTTAAGATGAAAAGTTTCACGTGGGCAAAACATAGGAGAGATGTTGGGTATATAAGTAAACAGGTTAGTGATGTGTTTTAAAGTCATGCGAGCCTAGGTCCAAAACGAACAATATCAGTAACAGGCTGGGCTGTTACACATATTTTGACCAATTCATGATGAAAAATGAGTTGTTCCCTTAGCAAAACTGGAGTAAAGTTTAGTTTAAAGACCTCGAGTCAAGATCAATTCATGAGAATGTGATAATTCTTTAGTATCTACTCTAACACTTAAAAATTGATTAATCAGTAAAGATACATGTACTTAATAACCTCCGATGAGCACCACCCCCACACCCTTACCCCCATTTCCATTCCCTCTAGTGTTTCATCACAAAATAAATTGAAATTAACAAAACTTTCTGATAATTATCCGTGTTTAATGCAATTAGCAACCGAATTTATTGTTTAGCTACAAAATCTGACTATTACTAGTTTGTAGTAATATTTCCCTAGATTTATACAACAACAGAAATAGGAATAATATGGTCTGTTTACCTACTGAATGCTTCAAAACAAGTAAGAAATTCATTTATTTTTCGTCAAATTAATAATCAACATTTTCCATCATACCAAACACATCCCTAATATGGCTCATAATCTTCTTTTTTTAATTATATTCTTCATCATGATTGAGTAATATATGGTTTGTTAGATCATTGTAATGTGTGTGTATATATATATTATATATTCCGTACACGGTACATACACGGCAACTTTAGGCACATGGGGTTGAAGTCAAATGAACCTCAACATTTTATAGTTCGTTTCAATTAAGTGTCTTAGTTCGATTAAACATCAATTAAAATATAAAAAATAGAGTGAGATTTTTGAATTTGATGAGTTTAAATTAGGAATGTGTTTATTTTGTCGTCTAAAATTTGTGATGTGCTCTCTTTGCTCGATCACTTTTACTTGTCTGGTCCACTTTAAACTTAAGACGTAATTTGAGAAATGAAGATAAATATAATTATTTTACCACAACATCCATATTAATTAATTGATGCATAGTCTTAATTAGAAAATAATTTGGGGAATAAATAATTAATGTTGAGGCCGGTATAATATGAAGAAAAAATTATATTTTTTTCTTTTGATATGCTATAAACGACAAATAAAAGTGAAAATATATTTATAGTGAATGGAGGAGGTAGAATATTATAATTGAATAATTTACTAAATCTAGAAAGAAAACTATTTTGGGAACCAACCAAATAAAAAAATAAAATACATAAATAGAGATGGAAAGAATTTTTTTTACACTGAGAAATTATATAATCCTAGCATTAAAAAAAATATAATCCTAGCATCATAAACAATGCTATTGCTTTCTTCTTTTATATGAGATAAATAATTTTATGATAATAACATAGAATATATCTTGATTGAAGCTATACTTTTAATTAAATGCAGAATAAATTTAATTTTAAATTAATATTGAAATAACCTACTCCTATTTAATTCCTCCACTTTACTTTAAAATAAAAAAATCCTCCAACCAAACGGCGTCGATTCGTGTATATGGAGTAGCATTATAAATTATTGTATTATTTTCTTTTTTAATAAAGTCTGATCTTTTGAATAATTTAAAGAATTAAGAATTTTCCTCTTGATGTGTGTACTAGGTTGTAACATGTAGGTATGCCCCCCCCCCCCAAACCCCCCAAATTAATTATTGTTAAAATTAATTAATATTAACTAAGTTTTGAATTTATAATTTTTTTTATAATACAATAATGAGTTTAGTGCTAAAACTATAAAGTTATACAAGTTAAGTGTTAAAAATATTTTTTTTAGTTTCATACCTAGATTATTACTTATTAGCTTGATAAACGCACCTGAGTGATCCTATAATAACACTATCTCTTTATTTTAAAAAAACCTTGTCACATGACATACATGAATAAAATATCTCTCTTATTTTAAAAAAATCTTGCCACATGATACTTATAAAATATAAATATTTCATCTTGCCAAAAGTTAAATGAATTATTAATATTAGATAAAAATTAAAGATTAAAGTATATTACTATTTCTAAAGAAGAAGAAGAAGAAATTAATTTATGATAAATTTATTTTTCTAAAAATTCTTGCGGTAGGTAGAAAATACTTTTCTAAAAGCATATTTATATCTTCAATACAAAATGAAAAAAATAAATAAATGAGGAGTTGATTGGTTGTTTTGGGGGGGGGGGGGGGGTGTTGTTTACATTGGGAGGAGATGATGAAGTGAGGTAACAACTTTTTATTTTTTTACCGTGATACTTTAATCTTAAAATTTTAATTTATATTAATAATTTATTTAATTTTTATTAGGATAAAATATTTTGTCCATGTGGCAATTTTTTTTTTAAGAAAAATATCGTATACATTCATCAAGAGAGTGTAATAAAAGAGAGAGGTGTATTTCTCAAACTTATAAATGATGAAACTCACACTTCTAATAGTTCAGCTATGAAACTTTAAAAAATGAGATAATTTAAATGTATTTTTTAACACTTCACTCCATTTTTAACCGTGATTGTGGTTCAGCTCTCTCCAATCCTTTCCTTTTGTACACACATTTTATCAATCACCTCAAAATAATTTAGTTTAAAATCAGGTTATTCTAAAATATAACCCTAGCATCATAACTAATGCTATCGATTTCGTCTTTTATATGAGTTAAATAATTTTATGATAACAACATAGAATATCTTGATTGAAAACTAATATGTTTAAGTTTTGAATTTATAATTTTCATAATACAATGATTAAAATTTATAATATAATAAGTTTAGTGTTTAGTAGTCCAAATAGGCGAAGTTAAGATTAGAAATTTATGAATTTTGAATTTGTGATTGAATTTATAATTTATTTTAATAATTGAATTCTAAATTAAATAATATTTATACACATTTGTAATGAACTTCCTAATACTAAAATAGGGTGTCTCGTGAAATTTTTTTTAAATATTGAATTAAAGAAATTAAATTATGAATCCATTTTTTCTCTTCAATCCTTTAATTTATTTTCTTTATAGGCATCTTCCTTAATCATTTTATATATTTTAAACATATAATGGAGTTGCATTATTACGTTTTTAAAAATAAGTCTGACCAATGAATTCTTCAAGGAATAAAGGTTGTTAGATCATGGTAGCAATAAAGTCAATCTTCTTTTTTGTCCTCTATGATGAAATATAATTAAGTTAATAAAATTATTATTTATGAATATTTAAATTTTTAATGAGATGATCACATAGTTTAACATGATATTAGAAAGACGAGTTTTCGCATGTAGACACTCAAAAATATGCTCCATAGGTATAGTTTGGATGATTACATTCAGCATTTGTATACGTTTGTATAATTTTCTATACACAATTTGCAGTTTTTGCATATTTCGTTATACAATTCATGCACAACGTTTGTATAACTCACTATACAATTCACAATATTTGCATATTTCGCTATACAATTTGACTCACACACAATTTTTATATAATCGCACACAACGTTTGTATAAATCACGTGAGTTATACAAAACTCAAACTGTAATTAAAGCTACATGTTTGCCGCGAACAGTAATTAATTCAAACTATAGCTATGTTAGCTAATTAATTAATATATCTTTGCTTATCCACACAATTTTTCCTGTTAGGGAGAAGCTCGCCTATTCTTCGAAAATAGCTGTTTCAGCTTCAACCACTCAAATTTTTGATATTTCTTTTTATTTCTCATCAAACTAAAAAATATTTTTCACATATTTGATCTATAAAAATAGGTTCATAAGTAAAGCCATGTGTTGGGACCAAATTAAATTAATAAAATAATTGTGGCCTCTCTAGTACTTCAAATTTTTAAATGAAATAATTGCATGTATATATTTCAACCCTTCGAGTTCTTGCTATTTTAAAATAAAATATTGTAATAAGTGAAGGCTGACGATTTCTCTGAAGAAAAAGAGAGAGTTGACATTAGTATAACAAATAATTTATTTATTTTGGAAATAGTTGTGGCAAGCAAAAAGTAAACAAGATGACATTATAATGAAGGGGAAAAAAATTATAAAGTACCCATCTAAAGGGTAAAAAATTATATACTTAGGAACATCATGATTCTAATAATGGAAGTATTCATAGTATCATATTTTGTAAAGATTTATACTGATTGTAATGATAATGGTGGTTGATGATGATTATAAATAATGGCAAATGCAGATAGTGATAGCTGATAATGGTGGGAATCGATTGTTAGCTTTGAAATGAATGGAGAAATAGTAAATTGTCATTTTATAAAAATTATAGATTAAATATTTTAATAATATTAAAATTTTGCTAAAGATATTAAGCACTCAGACTTATTAAGGATTGAACTCGCATGAGATCTACAACTGCATTACTTATAGCTTCCTTGTTCGTAAACATAGTAATTAGATGCTTATAAGAAAAACAGACTTAATAATCTGATTTCACGTGATACCCCTTTTTTTAAATATTCTCTCTAAAAATCTAAAAATGTAACAAACTTAATATTCTCTCAGTCTTATTTCATGTGACACCCCTTTTTTTTTAAGTCTATTCTAAAAATAATGTCACCTTACTATAATAGGAAACAATTTAACTTCAAAATCCCTCTTTTAACTTATTGAAATAATTCTCATTCACTCAAATATCTAAAAATTATTTTAGACCATAACTTTCAATAATCTTTCTTTTTTCCTTAAACATCTTACCAAGTCAAAGAGTGTGACATAAAATGAGACAGAATGAGTAACTAATAGAGTGTTTGACTAAACTTATAAGGTTATCAAATTAGTGAATAGATTTTTTTTAGGTATTACCTTTGTAGACATCAAAATTTTGTAGGACTCTACAAGATGAGTCCTATTTCAATTAAGGTTTTTTGGAGGCTACTCTACACTAAACCCTAATTTATGCCTATGTAAAGGGTGTTATATTTCCTTAAAGAAGCATCTCGAGTATCGCCCAAATTCTGGGGTAATCACAAAGAGATCAGAATCTCAAATATCCCATAAATCCTAGGGATATTTATCAAGAGATCAAAGTATGGCTCAAGAAGGTCAAAATCATCCTGCGTTCGAGAAATACGCCACTAACGGCCCTCGAATCATGGAGAAATCTAATGAGTGAAGAATCAAGGGAGAAACAGATTTGTACCTACATTATTTATCAATAAAATTATGTTTTTTCATATTTTATTTATGATTGTAATTTATCTTTCTATCATGTTAAAATTTGTTGCAAACAAACTGGCATGCCCAAGTGGGATCAAATTTGTTCATCTCTTCTCTCATAAATCAAATCTGCAAATCTGAAGTCAACAACAGTGGAAAAATGAGTACTTCAAGCCTGTCTTTGAGTTTCATCAAGTCTATACTCCGAAAAGCCTTGAAGCAGGGGGCATTTATAGATATCAAAATTTTGTAGGACTCTACGAGATGAGTCCTATTTCAATTAAGGTTTCTTGGATGCTACTCTACGCTAAACCCTAATTCATGCCTATATAAAGGGAGTTATATTTACTTTAAAAGGAACTCTAAATATCTTATAAATTCATGGGATATTCATAAAGAGGTCAAAATCTACTAGATTCTTCTTGATAATCAAATACTTCAAGAAGATCTACACAAATCCTTTCATGGAGATCAAGTCCAAATCATCCTAGTTCGAGAAATACACCACTAACGGTCCTCGAATCACATATTACCTGCATTGTTTATCAATAATTTATGTTTCTTCATATTTTATTTGTGATTGTAATTTATTTTTTCATCACATGAAAATTTGTTGCAAATAATCTTATTTACAAGTTTATAAACACCATATATACCATAATTAAGTGAAAAATAATTTACACATATAAAAAAAATTATATACTTTATTTATTAATTAATTAAATAAATATCGACTACAAATAAATTTTGATGGGAGGCGTGCCACCACTTCATCTAAATATAGAAAACATTTCTAATAAAATCTCACATGAAGGTGTCAATTAATGTTGATTGATGACTCAAATAATTCATTAAAATATTCCTTTTATTATCAGGGCATCTCAGCAAAAGGGTATATGTTTTTTTTATTTTTTCTAGGAGTTGACTAAAGTCGAATTAATCAAACATTATCACAACAATTGGAAATGTTTTATATTGATATTCTAGCATAGTAGCAAGTAAAGGACCTTGAGACAATTATTTAATGATAACACTATAATTATTGTTATATTATATCTAAAAATAAGATTCTCTATTTATTTTTATTTGTCATTATTTTATTTTTTAAGGTCAAAATAACAACAATAACGTACTCAGTTGAATCTCACAAGTGGGATTTGGAGAGGGTAGAAATGTACGCAGACCTTCCCACTATCTCATACATTGAAGTAGAGAGGTTGTTTCCTGAGAACCATTTTGTTTTTTGAGGTCAATTTGATTAAATTTCAAAGCTAAATAGAAATAGTTAAATTTAATATTTAAAATCTAAAATTCAGATGGTTGAAAACTATACGAAAAATGTTATAGTTGGAATTTTTCTCATATTAATATGATAAAAAAATACATCTTAAAATATTGGTCAAATCTCATGTACTTTGACCTCGATAAGTGAAATGGTGATAAGTAAAAATGAACAGAGGAAGTAATAAATTTAAATATTTATAACTAACTAACACTTTATACAAGTGTTGTTAAAAGCTTTAACGACTTTGGATTTAATGATACTAACTTAATTGCAGCTAAATATTTTTGCGACAATGAACATTCAGTGAAAAAAATCTATTGTCACTAAATATCTCTTTTATTATAATGACTTTCTTCGTTTCAAATTATTTATGGTGATTTTATTCCATGTAGTATAGATCCTTGGTAATTATTTGTTATTTTAAAATTTTAAGATTAAACTAATCATTTTTTTTCCATTTTATGCTTAATAGTAATTGTTTTTTAAGATTACAAACACTTTGACTATGGGGTGATGATATATAAATAAAGTAAATATTTAATAAATAAAAATTATATCTTAAAATATAAAATAAAATAAAATAGAAGTATATTATTTTCATCATACGATTTAGGCATAAAGTATATCGACTTAAAGATTTGTACTTTTGTACGGCATAAAATAATTAAAAGCTGATTTAAGCAATAAATATTTATTTTAAATCCAACAACTCTTTTTAATAATAATATTTCCTATCAAAAAGTGTTTCAATTTAATTTGATTTGTATTAATCTAATAATGTAGCACCCTGTAACATTTAGATATTGAGAAGGTTGTGATTATTTTAACATATATTTATTTGGTAATATAAGAAGTTGTGTATGTTTTTTAAATCCATCGAATGAATATTAAGATAATTTTTCGATATGAAGATTTTAAAGAAAAAAAACTTAGGTGAAAGTAGATAAGGAATTTGTAATTTCTGAAAAAGAAAAAAAGTGGGTAGACTTGTTAAGTCTCTTTACACATTAAAACAATTAATTAACAAAATAATGACATATAATATTTGATCATATAAATTTGTAAGTGTTATTGTCCGAACTCGAGTGTGATGATACTTGTCCTATTCTATCGAGATAAGTCATTCTAAACCTAACAAAACAGAAGTGAAACTCGGACGTAATTAAATAGAACAAATATACCAAAAGCAAAAGTCTTAACAAATTCAAATAATAATCTCTTAAGGATTGGTTGTTACGTGTACAAGTCAAATACAAGTCTCAAAATGTCTTTGCTTCTCAAATAAAACAAAGCATAAAAAGAAACAAGAACGAAAAAGCTTGATAGATGACAACAGCCACCTCTTTAAGTCTCCTGAAAAGCCTCGGATAGTCAAGGAACAATACTACTCACAGTCTGAACTCAGAAACTACATAAGTGTAGAAGTAAGGAGTGAGTGTCAAAAACAACACGGTGCCCAACAAGCCAACTAACAAAACAAAGTAAGTCTAATAGATACACGGATTTCTTTCATCCCAACCAAACCGCCAAAACTACAACTTGTATGGGAATCAGTCCAACCTAATAGATCATAATCACAGTTCAACAAATTTCAATAATTATAGTTTTTAATCACAAGTCACAATTCACAAATAATCGCACGGCCAACAATTAAAAAAGAGTAGAATCACACGCAGGTATGCAAGAATAATTATGTAATATCTACTCACTTGCGGCAAAAATTTCGGCATCACACACTATCGCTAGCAAAGACCTTGGCATCACAATCACTTGCCGCCAAAGACCTCGGCATCACAATCACTCTCGCCAACAAAAACCTCGATGTCACAATAATCACTCTCATGGAAAAGACCTCGGCATTACAATCACTCTCGCCAGCAAAACCTCGATATCACAATTACTCTCGTTGAAAAAGACCTCGGCATCACAATTACTCTCACCAAAAAAGACCTTGACATCACACACAATATCACCAATAAAGACCTTGATATCGATCACACATAATATTTCTCTCATCATGGTGTTCAAGAATCAAATGCAAATCAACATATTCACACAATAATGAGGAAAACAATTATAAAGAATTTCAGAAAAAACAAAGGGAAGCTATCAAGCCTTCCATCACTACATATCAATACCAATATCAAGCATTTCACTCTTTAGTTCACAACATTAGCATACATTGATTAACTCATATGTAAAAAGTGACCATCACATAATTAAGGTTAATTCACACAAGAAAGGAAATTCGAGAATTCTATAAGAATTGCGAAGTTTTAAAAGTTCACTTGCCTTAATCAAATCACAATCAATTAACCACTTGAGTCTTCCCCTTCCGAAGAGTATCTGAAACACCACAATCTAATCAAATAAATTATCACAACAAGATTTCGAAACTTACGATACCATATAAGTGTATATCTTGCCTTGACCAAAAAACTAACCTAAATCTATAATCAAGTCCTAAATATCAAGTCTAAGGTTAAATCTCAATTCCTCCAAACATCATAAATCTAATGATATTCATATAATACAATACATTTAATATAAATTATCTATCTCAGTATATCAAAACCTGATCGTAATATGACAGCCACGTCCAAAAAGTTAGAATTGAAAATGAATCACACCCTAGCTAATTGTTCAAAAAAGTGCAGACTTAAAAAAAAGATAAAGTTAATATGAAATAGAGAGTAATGTATGATTATAAGTATATTAATATAAACAAAGATAACTTCTTCATTTTTAAGAATTCGATACGAATGATAACATTATTCAATAGTTCAATCAATGTATACTCAACTCGTCTAAGTAGGTTAATTTTTTTTTCTTTTTTTCACCATCATAATTTCATTATTATATTATTTTTAATTTGATGTTCGATATCCCAAAAAATCTCACTAATAAGTTATATAATTTGCCTTCTAGACTGTCCACAATCTCCGAGCCTGCCATTCCATCATAATATAAAAGTATTTTTTTAGTCTGTTTAAAAAAAAAAATCTTTTTCAACAACTCTTTAATTACAAATTTTTATATGACATATTTAAAGCAACATAACTAAAGAACATTTTGCTACATTTTATATATCTAAAATTAAAAATCACAAAATTTAAAATCCTTCTTTGATTTCTTAAATTTTATATTAAGACAAATCAAATAAACATATTGAAACAAAGGGAGTAATAAACATGTTCTATTTGAAGATATAATTAAGTACGATACTTGTCTAATTATGATCTTTAGCTAAGATAATAGGAAAATACATTTATTTTAGTTTCCAATCAAAGTAGATATTGTTATATTATTTGATAGGAATTCTGCTACCTATTTTCTAAGGCACTCACTCAAGAAGACTCATAAAATTATTAGCTTTTCGACGATGTTAAAGGAAAGAAATACTTCTTTCGTCCCATATTATTATTATCTCAACAATGGACTCTCATTTATGCTCATACTACAACCATTATTGAATTATGCTTATCCAATTGGGCTTAATTGTGGAGCCTGTTAGCCCAAAAGTGTTTAGTAAGCCTGATGAATATAATTTCACTTGATGCGGAATTTAAGAAGAAAGGCTTCTAAACTTGCAATCTAAAAAAAGTGATTAATGTTTATATGATTGTAAATCATTTTATTAAGGATAAAATTTATTTTTTAAAATTAAATTATTACTAAATATAAAAATAGATCTGAGATAATTAAGCAGGCCTCAAAAGATATGATATAGTTTGCTTCATGCGGAATTTAAGAAGGAAAGACTTTTGAAACTTGCAATCTAAAAGAAGTGATGAATATTTGTATGATTATAAATCATTTTATCAAGAATAAAATTTATTTTTTTAAATTAAATTATTACTAAATATAAAAATAGATCTTTAATTTCGATACTGACTAAAAAAGAAAGTGGAATGGTTGACTAAAAAACAAGGGACTAGATAACATCAAAAAAGGTGGCTCATTATGTATAATACTGTTGAATTTTTGCAGAAAAACAGAATTTTTTCACATTTGGCAAATTCTTTTTCCAGTAAGTAAAGGTTTATGATCTATAAATAGATGTTTATTCCTTGTAACTTGATATTATTCATAATGTAGTCATGAGGGCTTCAGAGTTTTGTGTGGGGAGAGAAACGGTGAGGTTATTTTTCTCTCGATGTTGTGCACTCTCTTTTATAAAATGGATTGCTCATCTCCTCTTGTGGATGTAGGTCGGTTGACCGAACCACATTAAATATTGGTGTCTTCTTTTGGTGTTTCTTGTTTATTTTCATACTCATGATCTTTCGAGGTTGCTTTGCTAGCTTTCGCATGACACCTGACTCCTGTCGATCCTAACAAATACTCATTACTCAAAAACACGTATCGATTGCAACTAACAACAAACAATTTTTAAATCATTTCTAGCATGAAAATGTTACTTATGCTAGCTAATATTCTTTATCAATTAGTCGTATGAACATATTTGATATTTTTTTCAAAACTGTATCATACCATAAAAATTCCTATTGCCAACACAGAGACAAGTGGACACAATATTTGCCTTATATTTTTTCTAATTTAATGGGATATTTTTTCAGAGAGGCAGGAAAATAAATTCATATTCACTATATTTTACTTGTATCTCATGTATGTTAATCTATATACAAGTGATACATTGTAATATACACCTAGCATATTATTTTTCCATAAAAAAGATTTACCATACTCATCATTTATTCCATCAAAAATGCTTTTAAGTACTAAGACGAATCAACGAATTCTTTTTTATTCTGTATCTTCACGTGACTTAATAGGAGAGAAAGATTCAACTTCTAAGGAATGATTAAAACTATTTATCTTTCTAAATTTATTCGAAATTTAGAAAGTTCTCCTTTCGACATCATTATTCCAAGAAAATTTGATAGTTAAAAATAACTTTTAATTAGCTTAGGAAAAAAGATAAATCTTTTTTTTCACCTGATTGATAAAATCCAAAGAATGAGGAGAGTCTCGTATCTGTCAATTCAATCAAATACACTGAGTAATTGTCACCGTTTAGAAATATTGAAATGAATGCCAATTAAAAAGAAGAAGAAAAAGAGTTCTGACAAGGACAAATCTATCTCCAATCATTGCTTGACTAGCAAGACCTAATTTTTGTCCCTTTAATAAATTTATCTTAAGAGTCTCAAATTAAGAGGGAAAAAAAAACACAAAATGAATTAATTGATCTAATTTTCACTTAGTTTCTAATTTATTCTTATTATTTTTATTACATTTTAGTAAAATTATCCTTAAAAATTTACTATTTTTTAAATTTTTTTTTCCAAAATCAATAGGGACAAGTAAAAATGGACAAAAAGAATAGTAACAAAACGAAACTACAATAAGGCAATATAGTAATTGAGATATAAGAACAACACAAAGTAATAAAAATTGAATGACATGAAATTACAAGATTAATACTACGACAAATAATATAAAAAGAGAACAAGACGATACACGACTATCTACTAATCTTCTACTATAATCTACATCATCTTCAACTTTATGTTTACATTTATATCCTTAATAAATTAAGATCATATCGTATCTTATCTAATTATTTCTTTTAAAATCATCAGTAACCAACCTCTCGCGCCTCGAAAATAGTAAATGAGATGTCCCTTGTGGGCCTTAAAAATCTCCCACCACTAATTACTATGAGTTAACGTGGCCCACGTTTCCTTTCAATTAGGCCCAAATGTAGCCACGTCAGCAAATTAGATTCTCCATCAACTCATTGTGCCACGTCATACCCCAAATCAAAAATATCCTCTTGTATCAACCACAGGAAACAGCTCCTCCGTACTAATAAAAGTATAAAACGATGTCGTTTTCTCCATTTCTGAATATTCTTCGAGGAGATTACATTTATAC
Organism: Solanum rostratum; assembly: GCA_029948455.1. Lineage (NCBI taxonomy): Eukaryota > Viridiplantae > Streptophyta > Magnoliopsida > Solanales > Solanaceae > Solanum > Solanum rostratum. The sequence continues at coordinate 309,401 of CM057046.1, read as the reverse complement.
CCCTATTGCCAACACCTTCGATACCAAAATAACTCTTGGTATTTTCGTGATTATATTCAAAGTTGAGGTTGCTTCAGTAACGGGCTGCAAGTTGCCCTCTCTTTTTCTTCTCTGTTTCCGAACAGATTGCTCTGAAATTCGTTCTCGATTTTCTCTCCGTGTTAAGAGAAGTTTCTAGAAATTTATGAACGATGAAGAATTGTGAGCTTTGTAATGAATTAGCTAGGATTTACTGTGAATCGGACCAGGCGGATTTGTGTTGGGATTGTGATTTGAAGGTGCACTCGGCGAATTTTCTGGTAGCGAAGCACTCGAGGACGTTGCTATGCAACGTATGTCAATCGCCGACGTCTTGGTCGGCCGCCGGTGTGAAGATCGGCCGGACGGTTTCTGTATGTGAGAAATGCGTGAACGATGAAGGAAATAACAGAGAAGAGGAAGAAAAGGAGGAGGAAATTGATCTGGAGGATTTTCAGGTTGTTCCGTGGTCATCAAGTTCTCCTCCACCGCCGGCGAGCTTGTCGAGCAGCGGCCAATCGTTAACTGAAATTTTTTCTTTGAAGAGAATGCGTGAAGATGTATGAAATTTTTGCTTTATTTTTCTTTTTTACGACGTTAAATCCTGAGTAATTGGTTCATATTTTAATTGTTTTGTTGTATTAGGATGATAGTGAAACTTCAATCTCACACCGGGAAAATAGTGCGCCTGCGGCGGCGGAGGAGGAGCATGGCGGTGATGAAGCGGCGGAGTCCGTCGCTTCCATTTCAACGAGCATGAGAAGATCCAGAGAAATCCTACCGGGTCGGGTTGATAAACATTGCGGACTCGGCAAGGATTTAAGAGCCGTTGATCTATAATGCAATCAGACTTCGTAGCCGTCTGATTTACCACTGATTTGACGCTTCTGTTTAGCTATATTTCTTTTTTCTATTTTTGGTTGTAAAGTATAAAAATTTATTAGGATAAGATTAGTGCCAGCTTGCATGAGATATTCTTTTAAATTAGGTATAAAATCTTATGGTCTTAAAGGGGTTATGATTTATGGAGTATTTAAATGCAGACAAGAATTTGATCCAGAACCCAAGTATTATATGGGACCCCTTCTGCCTTTAGAGGTCTAATTGGTTTACTCTTGCTCACTCTGTTTAGGTTTACATTATTTCATTTTTCGAGATTAATTTGATTAAATTTTAAATTTAAATTAAAATAATTAAATTTAATATTTAAAATCTAAAAATTTAGATGATTGAAAACTAGAAAGAAAATTTTATAAGTTATAATGTTTTTTCATATTAATATAATGAAAAAAAATACATTTTAAAATATTAGTCAAAATTCATATAATTTAACCTCGATATGTGACATAGTTACAAGTAAAAATAAACAAAGGGAGTATTATTTAAGGGAATGTAGGTTTGTACGACTTTTTTCCTTTCGTTTCAATTTATATGAGTTATGTTAATTTGGTATAAAGTTCTTGAAAATTTGTATCCTAAAATAAGTTATGAATATTTATAACTGAGAATTGCTTCATTAAGAATAAAATAAACGTTTTGAAATTAAATTATTATTAAATATAAAAATATGTGATTTTTTTTAAAATTATTTAAAAAAATTATATAAATTGAGACGAATAAAATAATAGATAAAAATATCTCTTGGTACTAGTTACTATCTACCTTTTAAATTTGATTGTCACCTCAATTTAATTTAATTTTTTCCTAAAAAAATCAAATCTTATAATTTTAAATATGTCATTTTATTATTACATAAAATTAAAACCTTGCTTTAAATGGATGATAAACACCAGTTGTAGAAGAAGGAATCATATGAAGTGGTTAAAAATAAAAGTTGGAGAATGAATGGCCAAGGTTTGGCAATACATGTACAATCCTAGATATTTTAAATTGTTTGTATTTTAAAATATCATCTTTTCATATTGTTATTTTATTTGAGGTAAAAAAAATTTATCATATTTTTCTTATATTTTGTAAATATCATGAACTATTGTGACATAATACTCTTTGCATAATATTTGAATATGTAAAGGTTATTTTATAAAAATTAAAAGTTTATACTCAAATTTATCGTCAAAATATTAAATCGTTTGGCTCTCGATCAAATAATGTCACATTAATTAAGATATATATTATTTAATCTGAAAATATATCGAAAGTAGTTTTTCTTAGCTTTTAGGGTAGGAATAAGATTATATATCTACCGTCCGTCTTCTTTTTTCTCATGAATTTACATTTTTTCGAAAGCTCCCATCATTTTTAATGTAATCTATTAATGACTTATTAAACCTATAATTTTAAAATTAATCCAATTAATAATAAAAAATACTTATTTTTCGAGCAATTTTTTTTTACTATGCTTCTCAAATTTCACTTATAAAATTATATTTTCGGTGTGTATTAGACTTAAATTGTAGGCCACAATATTGGATTAGTATCCACCTCATTTTTTTTTATTTTTTTGGGGGGTTTGATATTTCTTTTGAAATTTTTGTTGAATATGCTTATTGGCTGGCAATAACATCAACTTGAAAAAAAATATTTGCATGGCCACAATTAGGTTTGACCAAATATGTGAAAGAGAGCACACCTTAATTTGTTAAATTCTTACCTTCTCCATTGATTTGACAATAACTTTACAATGGAATTATGTTAAGACCAAATTATTTCTAGCTAAAGGGAGACTAATCGAGTACAAATACGCTAGCAAAGGAGGGAGCGAAGCTTATGGGAGAAAATGTCGTTTTTGTATGGAAGTTCCATTTGTATGTTATATAGTAATAATTAGATCTATTTATTATATGCGGCAGAGTATTATTCAAGCAAGAATGCACATGTTTAAAAGACGAAGATGTAGGAGATGAAGATGATAAGCTGGATGTGTGGACATACTAGGAAAGATAAGATTAGAAACGAAGTTATTCGAGACAAGATAGGAGTGACCTTCGAGACAAATAAGACGAGGAAAGTGAGATTGAGATAATGGTTCAGATATGTGAAGAGAAGGAGAAAAGGTGTAAGGAATCCACTATAATAAATTTTAGGAGTGGTAAAAATATATTGAAGAAAAACTTGCAGGGAGAACTTAAATAAGACATATAATTATTTTCATCTTACGGAGGGCATGACCCTAGATCGAATGATTTAATAGTCGAGAAAAAGGATGAACGGTAATAGATAGCCAAGTGTTGTAGTATTTTATCAATATACACATAGTATTTTACTCCTAATTTTCACAATATTCTATGTTTCATTTGTTCTGTTTATATAGCTACTACTTTGTTGCCGGGTTTTCTTCTTTCTATATATCACGATTTTGATTATATTTGTTTTGAGCTGAGGATTTATCGAAAACAACTTTTGTATATGATAAAGGATAAAATTTACGTATATCTTATCTCCTGCAAATCTTCACTTATGAAATTATATTGAATATGTTATTGCTAAATCATCAGAATACACTCCTCATTTGGTAAACGTAAACTTAAATTGAAAGAAATTGATAGCCCAATAACATTCATGTTACATCAGAATTAGTTGACATAAAGTACTTTTAGTGGAGTGGTTTTGTTGTACACATATGCATAAATTTGGAAAATTTCACCTACTCCAATTTTATCTCTAAGACTCTATCGAATAATTAAATAACAAAAATAGTCATGATTCAATAGATCAGAATAAAGAGCACTAATACAAGCAAGGAACAAAAAGAAAGAGTTCGATCTTATATCAAGAAATTTAATCGTTGGAGATGGCACGAAAAGGGGTGATTATTGGCGTTTATGTCGAATCTTCATCAACCATAGATTCACAATATAGATTTGATCGATTGAAAAGAAATGAAGCAAATGAATTTAAGGGCACAAGAAGAACAAGAGGGTATGATCGTCGCGCACAACTTTTAGCATATTCTCATAAGTTAAGGCATGATAATTCTACACACCCTCAATATTGTACGTCCAAACAAAAGCATAAGGTAAATTCATATTCCTATTTTTTGATGAATATTTATGTCAGAACGCAAAAAATGTGATTTTTTTTTTTAATCTAAGTTCCAATTTCACATGAAAAATTCTTAAATAGACAATATTATAGCATGTATTTTTTTTTTTTAAGAAAAAGAGATGGACAAGAAGGATTGGATTGTCATTTCCACGTTTGTTTCGTCGAAAAAATAAGGAACAAATGTATGAACGTATGGGGACAAAGGAGAAACCCACGTCTAATTTTTGTGTAAGTTAAATAAATTTCAATGCAATTTCAATTTGGATAATGTGCATTTTTATTTTTTCTAATTACAAGTTTGTGTGGTTTTCTTATATGTGGTGTAGAAGAAATTGAAGCGTTTTTTGAAAGATATCTCATGTAGTATCTGGCGAGTTGGCAAGAAATAACGATGATCGTCTGCTATGAACTTTCGGTGGACCAGGTGTAATCTACATTTCAGTTAAAAGTCGACTTTAAGTTAAAGAGTTTGATTGAATTCAAGCTTTGGCTTTAATTTTATGTATATATATATAGTAAAAGATTTAGTAGTATGGATAAGAAATATATTTAAAATTATTTGTATCATATATGCTAAATTTATTGTATTTACATATTATCAGGTGTTTTTCATTAGTAGTCGCTCTTTCTATGCATTTCTTTTCCTTTCTGTTTCGTCATATCTAGTATTCTGCTTATGGGTTGTTGAGACGAGGGTTCCCAGGAAACCACCTCTCTACTTCTATGAGGTAGTGATAAGGTCTACGTACATTCTACCCTCCCCAGACCCCACTTGTGGGATTCCACTGGGTATGTTGTTGTTGAACTCGCCTTTGAATTATCGGGTAGCTTCTCTAATAAAGCTAATTTTTTATGAGGTGAATATTTGATGCTGTATGCTCTAATTTCTAACAGCTGCAACCTGTTAGAAAACTCAATGGCAATGTGATTGTGCAGCAGGTCACTGCACTTGATTAATCTCAGCTCCAGCAGCGTACATTGACATAGGATCAATCCCGTTAGGCCCTGCAACAGTTGGCAACTCCCAAATGAGCGTCTGCGCGGGCGTCATCCCCAGCAGAACAAATATGTCTACAACTCTGTGGAGCTCAAGCAATAGCATTGACACTCGCCTGATGCCTTTTCACCTCTGCCACAGGCATTACTTGAGACCTAATATCTAAAAAATCACGATCTTGTTGCTATCCATCAATATGGTAGCCATGTATCTCAAATCTTGCTTGTTCCAAGCCAACCTCCTATTTCTGTCACTCCAAACAACTCAGATCAACATGAATGGAGCGACATTCCATGCCCTGCGTTTTCTCCTCCTTTTTGCCTTCTGAACATCAGATCCCGCCCATAACATGGCATCCTCCAAAGCTTAGAGAAGCCACTTCTGCCTACAAGGTTTAAAGTTCCTGATCGTAGAACACTTCCACCCACCCACCCCCCACGCACACACACCAACAGTTAGCACTGTCCAGCTGGAAACGTAAAAAGCCATAAATGCAGAAAGACCATTCGAACCATGTATGCTTTCACTGATTAAAACATTGTATACTCGAGAAAGATAAGATGGTTTCAGTTATCTGCATGATCAATTCTTTCACCAAGTTCTTATAATTTGCATCAAAATGGAAACAAGAAGATGATGTGTTATGTTAAAACATCTGAGCAAATAACTCCAGGAAAAGAAGAAAACACAGCATGAATCAAATTGCTTGCAATTTCACAAGTTCAGTTCTAATAAAGACTGCACATTTTAAGATACTGCAAAGCTTTCCAACCTTGAAGAAATTCTACTCATATTCAGGAATAAAGGGCCTACAAAGTCAATAACTAAACAGTGTCTCCTCTTTTCAGTTCACATGCCTAAACAAAAGTAAATTAAAGCACACAATGAGCTGCAAATTATGACAGTAGAAATAGCTTATCATCAGAGGGTAAGAGCTATTGATAATAGCAGGATACGTACACATTGATGTATCATAGACTTCACATCAGCTTCATAAATCTTACGGAAGGGTTCTCACAGGGATTAGCTGCCTGCCCATTCCTAACCAAGATGATTGCTAATTGTTGATGTATAATCTTTTATCTGACTTGTTAAATGATTTATTTTAAGAAGGTAAAGCAATTGTATATATGAACTAGCACCAAGGATGTGCTATAAAGCCTATAACAGCTGTAAAGTTATTTTCATTAACAAGAAGTGGCAACTGATTCCTTTTCCTCAACTAATCAGACTAGTTAAATTATTTACATGAGAATGTCTTTTGATAAAAGAAGTATATATCATATTAATATTAATCATTACACATGAGATACTTGATCTGCCTTGGACTTAGATATTGCTTCTGAAGCTATGTGATTCTGCAATATCAGGAATGATCATAGTGAAAGGATAAGCAAAAACAAAAGGGACTGTTGTTTAACATCTGAAGCAAATCCCATGGAATGAAATATTTTCTTGTTTCATGGCATCTGGGAAGCCAAATGACATCTGAGAGAATTCCTTTAACAGAGGCAGCTTCATTAGGAAGAAGCAAGAGTAAATCCTGAGGTATTAAGGCACACCAATACAAAAGGTCGAAGTTAAGACAAGGAAGATCATTTGCTACATTGGACTGTTATAAATGCTGTCAAACTACAGAAAATGATAAAGATGCAAGTTGATCATAATGGAAGAGAAAGGCAGAAAGTAGCAAAAGAAGTCAACTTATATTGAAAGATAGTAGCTTTTATACCCAATTCACGATTGTTACAAAGCACACTACAAAGAGACGGTGCGTCTATATAGTGTTTCATCGTCACTGTCATCTTCCTCTTCTGATACAACATCATTGCCTGGTAGCTCTAACTTGCCACCCATACAAAATGATGGACCAGAACCTTCAGGCTCTATATAATCACCATACAATCTTTCTTCAAATCTCTGGTCACTACAATTGAGAAACCAAGCCAAAGAACATCTGATTCCCTTGCTCTGCAACCTCTGGTACCTGGCTTTGATTCTCGATTCCAAGCTATATGTGAAGTAGTCCGGAAAGTCCAAAAGCTCGTCCATTGACCTGCCCATATCGCTCTTGAAAAAGTAGTAACTATTTTTCATGAGGCCAACTTGCAAAGCAACTAACTGAGGACATTTTACAATCATCTTTGCCACATCATTCGTTGAAAATCCCCGCCCAAGAAGAAACTCGACAGGTTTCATTATCACATGCTGGTGTAGACTGACAATTTGTGGCATCTTCTCGATTACTCGAGCAAAACCATCAGGATCAATCTTGAGCTTTAAGTTAAAGAAATATTGTTGCGACGACAGCTTAGCTTTCAAAGGTAAACCAAGAATTTGTGGAAATTGTGCAATAACAGAAGGCAAAATCTCTTTCCTAAGTCCAAAACTAAGTAAGCAATTTATATTTGGTTTCACCGTCTCTTCAAGATCATAACCAAGTAAATATGCTCGCTTCTCGAACATTCTTGCCAATATTTTCTTCGGCAAACCCAACGAAACCAAATAATCCACAAGTGGTTTAATCATCGTCCCAACTCTCATTCCAAGAAAATATGGATATTGTGTTACCATCGGCCCTACATCCCTCGGATTAACCCCTATACTAACCAAGTAAGCAACTGAAGTACTCATTGTTCCCTCAAGTTTAAACCCTAACAGCTCAGGATATTTCATCAAAACATACCCTATATCTTGTTTCTCAACATCAAGACCTCGTAAAAATTTAACAACCGGAACAAGATCCACTACGACACTAGCATGTAGACATTGAGGGTAAATCTTAACAAACTCACCAAGCTTAGATCTTTGAACCCCAATTTTCTCCAGGTAAGATAAAACAGGAATGATGTTTTTCCTCACACTACAACCAAGTATTAAAGGATATTCATTAATATCATCAACTGTGAGACCAATTTTCTGCAAGAACTCAACACGTTCGCGCATAACTTCAACAGTAGAGGGTAATTCTAACTCCTCTAATTCATCAGGAATTATTCCTATACTTTTCAAAAAATCAGAAATTATTACACGTGAGACCAACTTCTCCTTACGCCCTTGGACCACACCCCAGGTTACTGTTGGCATTTCATATTCTGGGAATTTAGAGGAATGGGTCGAAAAGGGCTTTTGGATCAATAAGTGAGTAAATGGGGCTTGAGGGGTTTTGTAGCTCTTAAAAAAAGAGCCTTTTGGGTTTCTGAAGATTGTTTTTAAGGATTGATTTCTTCTTATTATTGAGGTCATTTCAGTGAACAAGCAAGAATCACTTACAAGAAAATAAGAGCTTTATCGATTATGGATGGACAAAGGCGTAACGCCTTACCTCTGCTCAAGCAGAACCTTCAATGGGCAAATTGGGGCTTTTGCAAGAAGAAGAAACATGGAGTCATGGACTGCCGATGGCGGAGGAGCACGGCAGCGATGAAGCGGCGGAGAAGGAGAATATCCGGAGAACTGAACAGATCCCTACCGGGTCGGGTTGAGCAGAAGGATTTAAGACCTAATTTAACCTTCTCTTTAGCTATTTCTTTTTTTTTTCTTTCTATTTTTTGGTTGTAAATTATGAAAAGTCATTTTTACATAATGAAATGACAGTCATATAAATATTAATATTTATTTTAAACTATAATTTTTTTTAAAAAAAATTCTTTAAAATCTTTTCTCAAGTTGGTGTAAATAAATTAAAATTGGAAAATTATTCGAAATGACAGTGCGTTGGACGGTTTACGATGACATTATGCCTGAATGGGGATATTGTGCAATAAGAATGTATCACCAAGAATTAAGTAAATTACAAAGTGATGATTAGGCCTAGTTTACTATATGCGACAGAGTATTAATCATTTAAGAATTCACATATTCAAAAGATAAAGGTGAAGGCGATGAGCAGAGACGAAGCTAAGATTAGGAGTTTGATATTTCTAAAGAAAAAAATATTGCAAAACATATATTTTTTTTTATACAAATACAAGATCTATGGAAAAGCTACTGAGTTCATCCAAACCCATGCATGAACCCCCATTTAACTCTGTCTCTGGAGATGAGGATGATCAACTAGATGTGTGGACATACTAGGAGAGATAAGATCGAGACAAGATAGAAGTGATCTTCGTGACGGATGAGACAAGGGAAGTGAGACCGAGATAATCCATAAACAAAAGCATAAGGTTAATTCATATTTCTATTTCGATGTATTACTAAAAAAAAGTGAATTTTTTATGAATATTTATGTCACGATTCCATAAAAAATATGATTTTTTTTTTTTACAGAAAGCTAATTTCCAACGAAGTATTGTCGAAAATTTCGTAGAAATTTCACATTTTTTTAGAATGTTGATGCTAACTAAAATCAAGTTAAAAAGCGCATTTATGTATTATGTCTTTTCTTATATATATGATGCAGAAGAAAGTGAAGTGTTTTCTGAAAAATATCTCGTGTAGTATTTGACAATTTGATAAGAAATAACAATGATCATCAAACCAAGGATAGAAGCCTTCGATAAAATTCAAGCTTTGGCTTAAAGTTTATATATGTAATAAATTTTTTTAATAATACGTATAAGAAATAAATTTAAAATTATCCTACAATTTAGAATCAATAAAATTCAAATTTTAAGACACATAAAATAAATCAAATGAAACTTTCTTGTTAATAAACACAATTAACCTAAGTTGTAATGACCCATAATATCGTTTCTAGAATTAGTCCTCTTGACTTCATAAAAATATCTCCCTCATAAAATTTTAGTGGGTACTTTGGACTATTTGATAACTAAGATATTTAATTTAGGGATAAGTTTGAATAATTAATAAGTGGTGAACTAAATATTAATTTGTTAAAAACTCTATACCCACTTGATTTATGTATTAAATTAGGTTAGTGGGATTTATCAATTTTAGAAGGAAAATAAAATAAAAGAAGATCAGAGGGGCGTTGTTCGGCGTGAAGAGCAGTAACGAACTGCAAGTCCTTTGAGCCAATTGGAAGGTATATGCATATATTAATTTATTGGTATCCTTAGTAACAAATTGTTTATGTTAATTGGAATAGGAGTTGAATTAATATGTTAACAATATGTCAGAATTATTAATATGTATGTATACTTAATGTTTATAATTTAATTTTCAGTGAAGGCGTGTGAGTGGCAGTTAATGGCAATATGTTGCCAGAAAGTAATAAAATATTCCTAACCTACTTGTATACATAGTTGAGAATTTCTTTAGAAGTGCAGTGGCACATTCTCCTTGTTCACGCTTCTGTTCAGTGCTTACAGTTCTTCGTTAGTCGAAAAAAAATACTATGATGTGTATCTCCTAACGTGCATACATATATATGTATATGTATATATTTGGATACTAATATTAGGAGTTGCATTATATGAACATCATTATATTTTAAATATTTAGGATATTAAATTTAATCTTACACTTGAAATTTTGAAAATTAACTATGGAATTGGTTAATTTTTTTTGGGGTCTATGCTAGATGTATAGTAATATGAGTATTTTTAGTTTGAAAATCTTATTGCAAATTATTATTTGTTTAGATCGTGGTATTACGGATTCTAATCGGAAAGGGAAGGCTCAAGCGTTAGAGTGATCGTGATTTGACTAAGGCAAATGAACTTTTAAAACTTTGTAATTCTTGTAGAATTCTCAAATTATCCTTTCTCCTGTGTGTGATTCGTGAAATATTTTAATGAGGGTGCTTAAATATAAAATGTGAGTTGGTGTGTTGTTGTGACACTTGAATTAAACATGTGCTTAAGTGATGAGAATTATATATATATCCTTGTGAGATATATTGTTGTGATTGGTGATGAGGAGTGGATTTGTTTGTGGACTTCATCTCATGTTCATTCATTCTATGACACATACATTTGCATTGTTCTGAATATTGATATGAGTGAGATGGTAAAAAGTTGGGACCGAGGTCTTTACCGGTCGAGATGTGATGCCGAGGTATTTGCCAGCGATATTGTGATGCCGAGGTCTTTGCCGGTGATATTGTGATGCCGAGGTCTTTGCCGGCGATATTGTGATGCCGAGGTATTTGCCTGCGATATTGTAACACTGAGATCTTTGCATATTGATATTGTGATGTCGAGGTCATTGCCGACAATTATTGCATAAGCATTGCATCTCATCCTTGCGTATCCCTGTGTGACATGATGTTATTTCTGTGTTTGATTGTATTGTTACTTTTGAGTTGTGACTTGTGATTTGATATTTGTGACATAGTGGAAATTATCTCTAGAATGTATTATGTGTTGCTGGACTGGGACTTTTCTGAGTGCAGGCGTGTAGTTCGGCGATATGTGGTTGGTTGTGAAAGGAGTTTGTGTATTCTATCGGACTTACTCTGTTTTGCTAGTTGACTTGTTGGGTACCGCGTTATTTTTGGTACTCACCCTTGCTTCTACACTTGTGTAGGTTTTGAGCCCGGACCGTGAGTAGTATTTTTTTCTTGATCATCCGAGGCTTCTCAGGAGATTTAGAGAGGTAGTTGTTGTCATCCCGCTGACTCTCTTGTCCTGTTTCCTTTCTGCTTTGTTCTATTTGAAAAGAAAGACAGTTGCAGACTTTGTAATTCTTTGGATTTCTGTATGACTAGTGGCTTGTACACGTGACAACCAATCTTTGAGTAGTATTTAAGTTTGTGGAGATTTTTCTTTTTAGTTATCTATTTTATTTAGTACTTCCGCACGTTATTTCGATATTCTTGTTGGGTCTAAGCTGACTTGTTCTGATGGGTTTGAGCAAGTGCCATCACATCTATTTTTGGGTCGTGACATAAGTACTATATAATTTAGAAGGGATTACCACGTAGCATAATTTTTTTCTTTTTTCTTATTAGTGGTTTTGCTTTTCCTTTTCATTATATAATTCATCTAATTTTAAAAATGTATTTCTTAAAAAAAAAATGCTTAAACCATAATTTGGCTACTTTTTACTAGTGGCTTATGGGAACACCAAACATGTTGGGCAAAAAATATTTAATTGGAAAGTGGAAGTATCTTATTAGCACTAGAAAACAATATTATATACTTTCTATTTTCATATTTGACTTTATTAAGGTTTTTTTTTTTTTTAGCTTTTCATCGGTGTTTGGTAGTATTATTTTGAGGTCTGATTAATATAAATATTCATTAAAAAAATTTACTTTAAAGGATAAAACATTTTCTATTAAAGACAAGTTTATGTTCAGAGTTTGAATCTGATATCTTATCGTTCTATCGAGACCATCACAATCTTTTTGGTGCATGGTTAATTTATTAAATCTTCATGTATGTTAGGTCAAACAACCTAATTGATTACATTTAGTTCAATACCTATATTTTGAAGGTTATTTTTATTTTGAGATTAAAAATAGTGTGCATCAATAGCTTTCAGAAAAGACAAAATGATAAGCATGCGAAGAGCTTCTTTTATTTTTGACTCATCGGTCAAATTTATATGAACATTAGTTCAAAAACATAAAAAATTTATACACTGATTATATATATAATATATATTATATATACTTATAGTTAAATATATAAAGTTTATATATTTGTTAGATATTTTGAAAACTAAATCATTCAAAAAAGGCATTGAATGAAAAAATGGAATTTCCATCATTAATTTTTCTTAAATGAGCCTAAACTATGGTGTAAAATTAGATTTTCGACTTAACAACTTACACTCTAAAAGCTAGTTCAAAGGAAGGAGAATGTGATAAGTACGTATTGTTCAAATCATGCGATCATTACGACTCAATCAATCAAGCCATTAAAATTCAATAAAAAATAGAAAAATTATTAACCTATTAGTATAAACTATGGCTTAATATCCAACCTTACATAATTTAACTAATGTACTTGTTTTATTGTATTTTATTTAATTACCTAATAATGTTTTCTTTCTTTATAAGGACTATCTATAACATAATAGAATACAAAAATTTAAAAAAAAAGAAGATGTTTCTCTTTTAATGAAAGTTATATGTTTAGTCCAAATCAACCAAACTTTAAGATGGTTGAATCGAAATACCAAAATGAACTGAATTGATAAATTATTGAATATTAACCCGCTTAAATTTGAATGGATATATTAAAATGATCATATTATGCCTTATGGTGAGCTGAATTTTCATTCTAAATTTATCTTATAAACATACCATGTTTAGTATTAGGTGATTTACAAAAATGACCTTAGATATTAGTTAAATGTACCTCTTGTGCTCTTTGATAATCTTTACCCCCTCTAGCTTATCGACGATCTTGAGGTTTTGAGCTCGCTTGTTCATAGGCAAAACTTTAAGTTTTATAGATTTTGATTTTTGATTTTGAAAATTTGTTCATAAGACAAATGAGAAATTGCGAATTATTCAGATTTTATCTCTCGACTTTGAGGTCAAATTCCCATGACATACTTGTCTCTTACGGGCAATTCTTAATTACAATACCTGATTTTTTCAAAGTATGTCGAATGCGTGATTTTAGAGTGTGTTTTTTTTAAATTTTAAACGTTGTGTTTAGTCAAATTAAGAAATTGGAGTATGTAAAAAACAACTCAAAAAAGAAATGTTGATGTATATTATATCTTGCATTTTCAATCTCAAAAGAACAACATCATAATCCATTATACCTTTGTTTTTCTACACCACATCCAACCAAAGACAATTTTGAAAATAATAGAATCCATAATAATGTGAAAAATATAGCATAGATCCTACCAAAATAAATAGTCACAAATAATGTGAAAATAATCAAATGAACACTTGTATTAGATTTCTTGATTTCATCACATGATGTTGAAGCACTTGATGAATCTTTATGGTTGAATAAATTATTTTTTGATGATTGATTTCCTCTACATGAAGTGCCAATTGAATTAATTTCCTTTTGCTTCTTATTATTGTCATTCAAAATATTTTTTTCTTGCTTCCTTGATTCACCATTTAATCCTTTGGACAATTTGTCTCTTCTCTTTCCCCTACTACTTTTTGATTCAAACTGAAAATTGAAGACATAATTCAGTAAATAAATGTGTCAATATCTAATAATTTATAAACATTATCGATAATATGACCACAAACATAGTATCAAAGCAGGTAAAAGTCATAAATTTGAGTGTTAGTATTTACACATAGCCACTTTTTCTTTTTAATATACGTGTTTTGCACGTATATGTCGTGTCAATCTAAAAATTATATATAAATAGTACTTAACATTAAAATAAATACAATATTCATATAAAATAAAATTTTAAAAAAATACTACTAATTTGGTGCAATAGTTTAAAACTATTATGAATGGATAAGGATGAGAAAATCAATCAATTACTTATAAATAGGGATGACAATGGGGCGGGTTGAGCTCAACCCGCAAACTTTTTAAACCACCACGCTCCGTATAAACCTGCTCCGCTTAAACTTTTTCTTTTTAAATTTGCTATATTATATACTTTTATAACAAAATATTTGATAATTAAAATTTTAGTTAATTTCAAAGCCTTCAATATTAGAAAAAATAATAATATTTTTTCCTTCATAGTCTAGACAATTATTTATATAGAATAGTCCCAAAACAAGAGTGAACTCTAAATATAAAGAAATTCTGATTCAAAAGTGAATCTAAAAACTAAATAAATTAATTAAAAAAATTAAGAAAATAGTGAAAAGACGATTTTGTCTAAAGCAAAGTATTTTAATAAAGGGCGAAAAATTCAAACAACATTTCTAGAGATCTTCACGCTTTTAATTATAGATAGATTAATGAAAAATAGTGAAATAGTGTTTATTTTTCGATAATATGGCCAAAAAGTAACAAGTGACCTCTATTTTATCCAGTTTGAATTTCACTATTACTCATATTCGAAAATAATTTTCACGTGTATGGCCCATAACAAAAAATACTTGCTCATAACATGTTGAAGACATATAATTACAATAAAGATCAAGACGGATAGTTGTAGCTTTGCAGGTCTATATATCTCCCTTTGAGATAGACAACATCAGTCTTAGTAACTTACAACAACTATGACATATATACTTAGTGAAATCTCACAAGTAGGGTTTACGGAGAGCAAAATGCACGCGGACCTTACCACTACCTCATAGAGATATAGAGAGGTTATTTTCGAAAGACCTTCAACTCAAATATCTCAACTCCAAAAACAGAAAAATACTAAATACAAACTAACGAGTAGAATGAAATCAATCTAAGTTACTTAAGTTTTTAATTATTGTTACTCATGAGACGAGACGATCAGACACATATAATGGGAAAAAGACAATTAGATTGTCAAGAAAGACTAACCAATTGATCATTTTTCTCTTTTCTTTTTGTGATAATACTTGAAGTAGATTGATCAATAGCATGATTATGAAGAACAGAATCCTCAACAATTGGACGAAAACACAAAAACAACTTGTTCTTCATTCACCCTTCTTCTTTTTTTTATCTTTTTTTGAGGAAAACACAAAGTTTTAGGACACATGAAAATATGAGATATAATTTATATACAACTACAACAATTTTTTTTAATAAAAAATAAATGATAGAAAAAGGTGAAAAAAAAAATGTTTTGCTTTGTTTGGTAGGGTTTGGACACTCTTGGACGGCTGGCTCCTTTTTTTTATTTAAATTTTTAAAGTAATATAGAAAAATATTATATTTTGGAAAATATTTTAATGAACAAGATTGGTGTTGGCCTAATAGTTTTGTAATTTTTTTAAGTGTATAGTTCAAATAATACAAATCATGTTGATAGTGTTGGGGTCCAAACAACAAGGTGTGACGTGCGAAAGCTGACAAAAAAAAAATCTTGAATGACGATAAATTAGATATAAATAAATTACTATTATATCGATCTGCATACGATAAAACTAATGTGGGAAAAAAATTTATAAAAATTGTAATAGAATAACTAAGTTCCTCCTAAACATGATTATTGCAATAATTATAATGTGGATGCTGTTATATTAGATTTGTTTTTTCTAAGCAATTCATACCTTTATAGTTTATACTTACTTTAGTGTGATAAAAGTAATTTTGTAATTTTAATTCACTTTTATTAATGAATAGAGTTAAGTTGCTAGATTATGGTAAAAGTATATTCTTAATTTTATTATTATTGTTTATCAGTAAACTTCAAGTCCTTATACATATAATTAACGTTAATTTCTACCAATATAGATATGCTGAAATAGTTCGAATTTCTCCACCCTTAATTCAAAATCTTAAGTTTGAATTTTTTTAAAAGACGAAAACAACTCTCGTTAGAAATGCACTGCCGATATATATATATATATATATATATATATATATATATATATATATATATATATATATATATATATATATATGCTCTCTTTTTATCTTAGCTTTTCAACTAATTAATTGATATATCTTCTGCTAACAAAATATCACAATGATTTTTTTCAAATTAGATGAAAAAAGAAGAAGATACTCCACTAAAAAGAAAAAAAGAATAAGCATATATAGGAGTGTTTAGATTTGAGTAAAACTTGATCCAAATTGAAAAAGTAAATCAAATTAATTAAATAAATTGATTATGGTTTGATTTAATTTGTATTTACATTTTTAAAAATCAATATTAATAATTAATTTAGTTCAAAAAATTGAAAAAATAATCAAATTGAACTAATAAATTATATAAATATATTTTATAATTTATCCCACTGACTTAGCTTCTTCTTAATTTGCCACTAATTACAAAATCCAAAATGTAAACTCTCTTTGAACCATTAATATGTTACTTAAGAATAAAAAAAATGTTATTCTCCTATCTCATTTTATGTGGTACCATCTAATAATCTAGCACGATATTTAAGAAAATTTTTTTTTAAAATCTATAATCTCATCCATATAAATATTTGTATAGGTAAAAATTTTAAAGTTAAATTATTTTTAATTTTAATAAAGTATATTTTTTTTTAAGATGGAGCAGAGAAAAGGCAGCATAAACTAAAGGTGTCAAAAATTCTAATAATTATAAAATCAATATTGTTCTTACTGTACAGTAACAAAATTTTAGATAGGGAAATAAAATATATTATTAGTGGTATAAAAAGTTTAGATATTCTTGGAAGCAATAAAGTTGCGGCTACTTTAGGATGATAATAATTAATTTTATTGGACAAAACTTGTTTATATCAATTTATAATTAATTAGAATGCAAAGCACTTTAAAATGAATATTTAACTAATTAAATTAGTGAAAGCTGCTGAGTGCGCACAACTTTAATTAATAATTAAAATGATAAAATGGTTTAGG
This sequence comes from Solanum rostratum, assembly GCA_029948455.1. NCBI lineage: Eukaryota > Viridiplantae > Streptophyta > Magnoliopsida > Solanales > Solanaceae > Solanum > Solanum rostratum. The sequence goes on along the minus strand of CM057046.1, from coordinate 292,097 downwards.
TATCCTAATTATTCTTTATTATGATCTTTAATTAGAGCTTGCCAATTGCCACTAATCCATTTTCTTATTTTTCATTTTTTTTAATTTTTACTTGAATTAATCACACATGATAAGAGTGTATGCTTAATTTAATAATTAAAATTTAATTAATCAAAATAAAATCCTAACCATGATTAAATAAATCAATACTTTTTTTTTGGTAACGTTGTTAATATTACCATAGACAAACGGTATTTGCAATTGTACAATCTAAAGGGCACTTCATCATCACCTATTAACTAATTCAATATTTTCATATATTTTTTTCCAATAGATTTTCACAATCCTAGAATTCTAAATTTATATTATAATTTTTATCTAAATATATATTTAAAAAAATTCTTGCCTTGAGTTAAAATATTATTAATCACATGCAAATAAATTAACATGAGTTGTAGTGTAGTCTGTTCCATCCTTAATTAGAGGTGTCGAGTTTAAGTTGTAGTGCATATATGTCAAGCATTCAATTGCTTTATCAACCATTGAATGAATATAATGCACCTATGAAAAAATAAACGTATATTTGTTGAAAATAATTAAATCAAAGTCGAGAAAACTTAATAAAAGAAAAAGAATGTAGCTATTTCTATACCAGCTAAAACAATTTCAAGGTGATGCATTAGTCATACAAAATAGATTGCAACTAACTTCGAGGTTGCACTTATCATTGTTTCATTTACTGTTGAATCAGGTACATAACCTTCTTGTTGTTGAGGACACAAGGTGGGATTACCAATAATAAGACGAGTAATCCGTCTAAACCAAAATAAGGTAGGGATTGTCGTACTGAAGTGGTTCATGATTGACAGGAGCATCACAAATAGTTTGAAGTCATTAATTCCAAAAAGGCAACCATTGTACATGTTCCAACTCCCAATTTGTATTTGATTTTCCTCGCCGATCATGATGAAAATGTCTAGAATCAAATATAAATAGAGTTGGTATCCTCTGTTTCTATCCAAATCGCCTCATAACTCGATCAGGTTAGTGAACCTCGACGACGTTCCAACAAAAAATTGGAGCTCTAACACGCCATATGTTTCGACCAGTGCGACAATAGTTAGGAAGACTCTCAATTAAGTCATCAGAATATGGTTCCCAAATAAACTACATGAAAAGAAAAAACAAATAAGTTTCAACTACAATATACATGAAAATAAAAACAAAGCTGTTATTACATTAAAGTTGATCCACCGTTATGGAATCAAGTACATCCCTAAATACTTTCAACACATGTTTAGTAGTGTCAGTCCAACTAAAATGTGCGAACCATCTAGTAGCATATGGACCACTAGGTAAACCAACCGGAAAAATTAGGATGATCATATTATGATGAGCTGAATTTCCATCCTAATTTTGGCCTAGAAATTGACCATGTTAGTATTAGGTGATTTACAAAAATGACCTTAGATGTTTAGTTAAATGTGCCTCTTGTGCTCTTACATAATCTTTAACCCTTCTTTGCTTTTCGACGATCTTGAGCTTTTGAACTCGCTTACTCAAGTGGCAAAAGACTTCGAAGTAATGGTTATTGTTTTAAAAAATTGAATATATCACAAAGATTTTATATTTCGTATCTGACGTATTTTTGGTGTGAATTCGAGGTTGATTTGGTAGATTTCGTAAAAATAAAATTGAAGGTTGAAGATGAACAATTAAAGTTGTCTAAATTTTATCACAATATTTGAATGTATCCCATTTATATCTCATAAAATATGTATCTCATAAAATACAAGTGTGATACTCTGAAGTACAATGTCATACAATGTATATTGTATGTATATAAAATGTATTATTTTGTTTCTATGTAGGAAAATAGCATATATATATAGGTTGTCTTCTTCAGTACAATGTCATACAAATGTATATTGTATGTATATAAAATGTATTATTTTGTTTCTATGTAGGAAAATAGCATATATAAAGGTTGTCTTCTTCTTCAATGATTGTACATTGTATATAGATTCTACTGTGGATGATTGTATGTTGTATACTTTTATAGATCCAACACAACCATATACACTAAAAAATATACGTAAATTCATACTCTAAAAATTACAATGAATATATAGCAAATATATACTCCTTCAAAACATAGCAATAAATAGTACTTAAACAAATTATTGCTACTAATATACAAATTATTGCTACTAATAATAATTATGTTGTAAACACCACCCACCCCCACCCCCACCCCACCCCACCCCCCAAAAAAACTTTGGTACTATAATTTAAGCTACTAAGAGACAAACCAAATAAAGCACCCCATTCTCAAATTTTTACAAACTAGATGTACAAAAATAATTACGTAATTAACAAAATATATTGTAATTAATTATTTATTATAACTATAATTTAAAATAATTATTGCTCATCACTAATGTTTCATTCGAGTTGTTAGAGACCACTTTTGAATTTGTATATTGGCAACAATTATATAAACAGATGTGTATATTGATAGTAAATTTTACAAATGAATTTGTATATTGACAATGAATTATACAGAAAAAAATATCCATAGCAACGAAATTACTTACCATATTTGTATATTGATCATGAATTATACAAACGAAAATACCCATAGCAAACAAAACTATAGCAATAGAGCGTAACTAGATAAACTATATCTAAAGAGTATAATTAAGATACTTATTAGTTAGCTATTCGTGAAAATTCCTCAAAATAATTTTAAAGTTGATTAATGAGCCCAACAATGGGATAATTCATAATCCACCAATAGAAAAAAAAATATATAAAATGTCTAATTATCCAAACGTGTGGCTCTAAATGTCACTTGCCTTATCTAGTGATTGAGTGACTCTGATCATCTTTCTCCCAATCTATTTTTTTTCTACAATACAAGAATAACATCCATCCACTTTCTTTCTTCTCTCAAAACACACACACACACACTAACATGGCTTCTTCCACTCTTTCTCCTGTAACTCCTTCTCAGGTAATTAAACTCAAACCATCTTTATTTTACAATCATGTTAGAGTTACGTATACGGATTTATCTGAACCTCCTTCGTGTTACATATAATATTGAAATTATTTTTGTTGTGTGTGTTTATATACATATATATATATATATATATATATATATATATATATATATATATATATATATATATATATATATAGATAACTCGACTTCTTCATATGTTTACTTTTTCTGATTTTCATGTTTTGAATATGTTTGGTGAAACTCTTAGCTCCACGACTACTATAATCATAACAATATGCTTTAATTGAACTTGTAATGAAGAGCTAGGGTACCACAAGGGTTCATCCAAATTACTTTCTCCGTTTATGACCTAATTTGACTTAACATGAAGTTTAAGAAAAAATAAAGAAGGTTTTTTGATTTTGTGGTTGTAAATTAAAGTTATATCAAATGTATCAAAATGTCCTTTAATTTTGTGGCTTTAAACATGCCACGTGAAAATTTGAGATTAAAATGTTGCAAAAAAAAAGAAAAGAAAGAAGAGATCATTCTTTTTTAAACGGAGGTAGTATAAAATTACACATTTTATTTTATGTTGAATGACTTGACTTAGATATTCCTATGGTTACTTTGTTAGGTGAAGATTCTGACTTCACCACTTTAACAATTTGTCGTGTTTTTTGTTTTTAATTTTCAGCTATGCTCGAGCAAGAGTGGTGTTTCATCGGTTTCACAAGCGTTGCTTGTGAAGCCGATGAAGGTTAATGGTCATGGAATGGGAAAGGATAAGAGGATGAAGGTGAAATGTATGGCAACTAGCATTCCAGCAGATGACAGAGTGCCTGATATGGAGAGAAGGAACCTCATGAATTTGCTTCTATTGGGTGCTCTTGCTCTTCCAACTGGTGGAATGCTTGTACCTTATGCTACTTTCTTTGCACCTCCTGGGTTAGTTTTTTTACTTCCTTTGGTCAAAAAATAGTTCCCCTGTTAACTTGTTTGTGTATTAAAGTTATACGACGTTTGATAGTTAGTGGGAAAATAGTGATTTTTTAGTAGTGGACGAGCTTTAATCGTGAGAGAGAACACACTTTGTTGACTTAACTGTATGTTTACACGCTCTTGTGTGGGGTTGATGTTTTTTCGTGATCTAAACACATGAAGATTCTTTTTGATGATGAATGATAGTGAGATTTGAATTCAGGTCTCTTCTGATATTATATTGAAATATGTTACCATGAGCACGTTCTTACTATTTAATTATATCATGAAGATGTTGAAAAACCTTGACTCGTTGAAATCAATCATTCTCATACTAATTCATTATTAGTCGAATCACTTTTTCAAAAAATACGAAACTCATAGCTTTCTAGAATTAGGTCTTATATTAGGGGGTCCAAGAGGAGTGGTATTATTTACCTAATCCAATTTATGCAACCTTTTCCTTGGGATTGTATCCTACTAGTACGTTGTTAGTCTATATTCTATCTAACTCCTATTTCGTGGCTTGGTAGTGTAAAATTTGTACTTTTTGATAAGGTTTTTTCTTCGATTGTTTGTTATTTTGTTTTTGTTGATTCGAAATTTCATGGGGGTGTAAGAGGAAACTTGATGCCTTAACAATTCCTCTGTACTTACAGGGTGTTATAGCTAGAATTATCAGTATGGTATTGCTTTTGTATCACTAGATCTATTTGTCTATCTATCTATCTATCCATCTATCTCATACGAGGCTCTGTTGTTACTCAAATATCGTTTGTGTTACTAAAACCTGACTTGCGATTTGTCGTTCTATTTTGAATTGATCAACAGTTCAGGAGGTGGTAGTGGTGGTACCGTTGCCAAAGATGCATTAGGTAATGATGTTGTTGCAAGTGAATGGCTCAAAACTCATGCACCTGGAACTCGAACCCTCACACAAGGACTAAAGGTACTCGTAAATCTAGTGTTACCTTGACGATCTTAACAAATCCTTGCTGCAATTCATCCCAACATGATGTTGTTGCAATGAAATTTTAGGGAGATCCTACTTACCTTGTTGTGGAGAACGATGGAACACTCGCGACCTATGGTATCAACGCGGTGTGTACCCATCTTGGTTGTGTCGTGCCGTGGAATACTGCTGAGAATAAGTTCATTTGCCCCTGCCATGGATCACAATACAATAACCAAGGAAGAGTTGTTAGAGGACCTGCTCCTTTGGTAAGTAAAAAAAAACCTGTTTTCCATGCCCTAATACTTGTCTTTATATCTTTCTTATCAATGAGCCTTCTTGCTTCGACGCCAATTTAGGGCGAGTTCTGTTAGTCCAACTTAACACATTGTGTTTTTGATTTACAAATGTATACATAGAATAAGATCACACTCATTCTGGAGTTTGCGTCTGAACAACTAGGTTAGAGACAATGTTAATAATAACAACATGTCCCATGTTGTCTTTACATCCCCAAAGCAAAGGCGAATCTTGGATCTAAACTTTATGGGTTGAACCTCTTAAAAAGGTTTTTAGCATTGCACTTGTATGTTTAAAGTTATGCATTCATATCCACTAACGTGGATCTTTACACATAAATTTATTCTCTGTCTCAAAAGTACTAGGTTCAGATGGACTCGAAAATAATGCTAACATTGTTTTTTGTTGTTGGCACAGTCCTTGGCATTGGCTCATGCAGATATTGATGATGGGAAGGTTGTGTTTGTTCCATGGGTTGAAACAGACTTCAGAACTGGTGATGCTCCATGGTGGGCTTAGATATCCCATCTTGCTTTTATTTATTTGCTAGTATATAATATTCTCTTGTATCTTTGTTACATAGAAGCTTTATTTCCCTTTTTATAAAGAAAAAAAAATGTAACTATGGAAACAATATCCTTGCAGTCCCAAAATAACATTTTTCATTTGGGATACAGTTCTTTTTGTAATTCTTTATCATCATTTCATTTTTATTTTGTAACGATGGTGTTTGAATCAGCTTATACACATATCAATTAACTTTATTTGACATTTACTATCTTTTCTCACTTTAGATATCGGATAATTTTGCTCACCAAATTAAAGCTTTATAAATTAAGGGCAAATTAGGATAAGTCATTCAGAATCACTGGATAGAATCCTTGTGTGAATTATCTCCGGATTAGAATGAAAATGACATTTTGCTTCTTGGATATAAATTGACAAGAGCAAAGGCTTATCCTTAGAGGTAGATCAAAGTAGTATTGGGGGGAGGTGATCAGATAAGATATGGCGAAACTTGATCTCACCGAGGACATGACCTTAGATAGAACGGAGTGGAGGTCGCGAATTAGAGTAGTAGGCTAATTGGTTGGTAAGGTTAGGTGGTTGTATAGGATAGCAGGAGTAGTCGTGTTTTATATGATGTGTTGTCATTATCTATCGTGTATGTGTTTATTTTATCTTATTTATATACTGTCATGTGTTTTTCGTTATTAGTCGCTCATCTGTTCCCTTTCTTTCCTTTCCTTTTTGTCATATCTAGTTTTCTGCTTATGAGTTTTTGAAACGAGGGTTCTCAGGAAACAGTCTCTCTACTTCTATGAGGTCGTGGTAAGGTTTGCGTACATTTTACCCTCCCTAAACCCCACTTATGGAATTTCACTGAGTATATTGTTGTTGTATATATATATATATTCTGTCTCTATTGAAATTTCAATTAGAAGACTTTACGATTCTCCCCATTACATGGTCACTACGTCATATTCTTGAGGTTTTATTTGGTTTTGTTTATATCACTCCACTTTCATTAAGAGTAAAGAATACAAATATTATGATAACTTGTTTGTTATCTGTTATTTCATAATATCTCATATTATATTATGCTATATTATTTTAATAATATGATATGATAATTATTTAATATTAGATTAGTTAAATAATTTATAATATTTTAATTTAGTGAAAGAGTAAAATAATTTATAATATTTTAACACTAATTATTTTGTTGAATATGTTAATAACTAAAGTAGTAGTGCTTTGGTAGTTTCTCTTGTAAAATGATCTATAAAATATTTCATGGGCAACATGTGAAATACATGTGTCTAGAAACTAGTAATATATAAAGGTGCGTTAAAGAGTCAGAAAATAAGATTGAAATTTGATACATGACTTCAAAATGTCATCCGAACAATTTACTTGCTTCCGCATGACACATGATTCATGTCGATCCTAACAGATGTGACTTACTATTTGGTGTTTGTTGACTTGAGTAGTATACTGCTATACGTGTTTCTGGGGTTCCCAAGAAATTACATTTTTTTTTGTATTAACCCAATTTCTTGATGACATTTTGTCTCATACATCACTTGGTCGAGTAATCACCTAATTGTGTAATTCTTTTGAATCATATTAAACCACAAAAGCCAAAAAAAGAAAAGAAAAAAAAAGAGGGGATTGTTTTATTAGGAGTATTAGCTAGTAAAAGTTATTTCATATATACGACGGAATAACTAATCTTATGGGATATTCTTTTATTTATACGATACTTACTTTTTGTTTGGATGATTGTTACTACTTATTCATTGTATTGTATTGTTAATTTAAATAATATATATATATATATATATGTGGAGCTAGTGCCTCTTTTTATTCATAATCAAATAATTCAGTAGAAAACAAAACTAATCCGAAATTGAATCAACCCAAAAAATAAATCAAAAGCCACAAGGACCAGCTCATTGAATGAAGCTACTTGACTCCCTAAAATATCCTAACCTGGAAAGTTCAAAATTTCAAAAAAAGATATGAGAAAACATGTAGTTTGGATTCCCAACATAAGAACTATTGTCAAAGGTTGCGAATTGATTTTCAAGTGGAATTTCTCCAATCAAATTCTTATCACAGAAGACACTAGATGTGAGCTTCCTCTCCGCTTCTCTTTAATAACATGTGTAACATCATTGTCAATTTCCCTTAATTTTCAAATCAATAATTATCATATATAAATCACTCTTCCCTTTCTTTTTCTTTTTTTAAATAATGCTCTCCTTACTATATATTACTAGACATTGGTGCCCGCGCTAGCGCGGGCCCATTATCTATTATTTTTTTATTTTAATTTAAGTGATATAGATAGAATTTAGAGAGTTGATTAAAATTTTAATATGTTTTTTAAATGTTTTAAATTATTAATATTGTGACATAACATATTTTTTAGAAAATATTGTAAGTTATTAATTATCATGAGACAAACAAATTACAATGGGAAGAACCATCAAAAGTTACGGATATACTCTCAAGCTGCTCAAGCAGCCATGTCGACCTACTGCTTGCTTGAGCAGCTTTAATTATCATGATTAGCAGTATTTTTTAACACTAAAAATAAGACAAACAAGTTCCAACGGAAGAACCATAAAAAATTATAGATGTACATTTAAGCTGCTCAAGCAGGCATGTCGACCTGTTGTCTGCTCGAGCAGCTTTAATTATTATGATTAACAACATTTTTTAACACTAAAAATAAGACAAATAAGTTATAGTGGAAGAACTATAAAAAAATTGCGGATGCACCCTTAAGTTGCTGAAGCAGGCACGTCGATCTACTGCCTGCTTGAGCAGCTTAAACCGCCTCTTAACTAAAAACAAGTCAAACAAGTTACAGCAAAAGAACTATAAAAAATTACGAATATACTCTTAAGCTGACTGCTGCTTGAGCAGCTTAAACTGCCTCTTGGATATAAGTAAAAATAAAAAATAAGTAATATAATCATAAAACCACATTGTTGGAATAAAATAAAAACTTTGAAATTGGATTATTTTCATATATAGAAAAGTAACATTCATTTGGAAAGACCAAAAGAAAAAATTATTATGTAATAAAATATTTGCATGAATATGTGATAATGCGTAACAATCCCAATTTCACAATCGAAATATTCAAATATTATAATCACTAAACTTAAAGTTATAATCGAAAATGGAACTAACAGAGGACTTACAAAACAATAATGGAATAGTAAAAGATAAATTGAAGAAGATAACTTGAAGGGAGATGAGAAATGTAGACTCAAGGAAAGGGATGAGAGCACTAGATATTTTTCTCAATAATTTGCTTGCCTCTCCAAAATCGCAGCAATAACCCTTTTATCTCTCTACTCAACTTGGATCCCAAACATATCTACTGTTGGGCTGTCTTATTCTTGGGCCTCTTCGTGGTTTAGCTCCGAGCACAATAGCTTGTCCGACCTTTAGGCTACCCTTATTCACAACATAATGCGTAGATAGATATTATACTTATTAGTTAAAAATTATTCTATTTTAAAAGTTTATGGTTATACAAGTAATTAATTTCTTAAAATTTTGACCCGTATACGGAAACCGGTTAAATATGCCCTAGTTATACCTTTTTCTCTTTAGTCAGGTTATAAAAAGAATGATACCTTATTATAGTTAAGAATACTTTAATTTTAAAATTCTCATTTTATTCTTAATAAAATAATTTACAAATATATAAATATTTAAAATTATTTAAAATATCAACTAAAATTAATAATATCATATAAAATAAAGCGGAGAAAATATGATATATTTTGAAACTGATGATTCCAAATAAATCAGTATATTGCAAGAATCTATCTTGAAGTTAAAGCCATATGCCAAGTCACGTGATACGCACGTGGTCCCTTGTTGCTTTGGTTAAAGACAAGATTTTTTTTTTTTTTTTGTTAATTGATAAAAATATCCTCTAATAGATTTGATCATTTTGAGATGACTCATGCAAACCTTTGTTTGCCACTTGTAACACATTTTTAAAATCGTAATTATTTATATAAATACCACTCCCTTCGTCTTATTTTAATTATCAGGTATATTATTAATTATTTTAAAATAATTATAATTGAGATAATTAAGAGAAAATTAATTATATTTTATTTTAAATATTAATTATTTTAAAATTAAGCGGCACATATACAGGTAAAAATTTAATTATTTATAAATAATATATTAGTCAAACTATCGTTCTGATAATTTTTTTTTAAAGGTTGTGACATATCTTATTATGACGACTAAATTAAGACGAAGGGGATAGTTTTAAATTATTAATGATTATGACTTATAGTGCTTATTATTTTATTTTTTATGTGGCATTATTTAATTTAACAAATAATTAAAAAAAAGAAAGAATTTTTTTAAAATTTATGATCTAAAAATAATTGTTAAATATTTATTGCAGTTGCAAATCATTTTTAGATATACAATTTTTTAAAAAGATATTATTTATATTAACTTTAATAATTTATATAAATATTATATTAAGTAAAATAGAGCGATTAGAGTCTCAAACTTGAAATTTAGATCTAAAAGAATTCTTAATAAAAATCATCTTTTCCAAATAAATTCTATACAACATAAATTTAAATTAATTAAATTTTTATATAAATATCAAATATTAAATAATTATTTTTTTTTAAAAAAGGGTAAGCTAACCTATTTTGTATTTTTCTCGAGTCTCAAATACAACAAGCAACAATACGTCTTAAAATGCCATCAATATCCCTATCTTCATCACTAAACTCTTAACTTAAGAAAAATTAAATTTAAATTTTTTAATATAAAATATTTTGTTAAAATTGTCATCTAAAAAATGTATATGCATAAATTTAAACAATCTAACGTAAATATTAAAAAATTATATTATTATATATAACTTTCTATTTTAAACTAAAAATTTCGTCTGTCGTGTTAATTAAAACACTATCTGCACCGCCTTTCTTTTTCCCATATAAAACCATAAAACTCTTAGAAGTGTTAATATTTCATCATACAACTTTACTATCAAAGTTTGTCACATATTTCATCAATATTAACAAACACAAAACTTTCACATGTTGGTGAATTTGAGCCGCGTTTGGATGGCAGCTAGTGTAGCCGTTGTAAACGGATACTCTGATCATGGCGAGAAGTTGAAGTCTGACGCCACTAGCGTCAGACTATTCTCTGGACTTCTCGCCGATCCCTCTGATCGTCTCAGAGGGAAATATTACATGGAGAAGAAGAAGAATAAGCAAACTGATGAGTCCCTACGGCAAGTCATGTACCTTAATTGTTGGGGATAAAGTATAAATTTAATTTTTCTTTTAGTAAAATTGTAATTAGTTTCATCTGAGCTTTTTAATAGCTCAGTAAATTGGTTATCTGAATTATTATATTAAATTTTATTTTGATTTTTGTAATTAAATCAGATTCAATATTCGTATTTGAGTCTCCACTGCTCTTTAACAGCTTGTTTGGATGGTGGTTTGCCATGGTTTCATAATGTATGGTACTGTATGGTATGGTATGGTATCGTACAGTACCCTACCATACAATGTTTGGATAGACTGTACGGGTTGCTATTATTTAATAACAATTTGTTGTTTGATTTGACTGTATGGTACTGTGTTGTAACTTTTTAAATTTACAAATATATCCTTAATTATTATAAATATAAAATTTATCAATAGCTTTTTTTTATAACTTTAAAAAAAAAAAATACATAGAATCGAGTGGAGAAACATATAAGCTAATAAATCTTCATTTTATACAAACAATATAAGAAAATAAAAAAGTAAGAACTTATAAATAAAAGAAGCTCAAAAAATACACTAAAACGTGAAAGAAAAGATGGAAGGTGGAAAAGTAGTTTCAAAAATTAATACGGAGAAAGTAATAAAAAAATAATACATATATTAACTTAAAGTTTAATAAAGAATAAATGATAAATTATAATTATTTAAATTTAAATAAGGGTATAATTGGAAAAAAAATAAGAGAACTATGGGATACCACCAAATTGGTGGTTTAAAAAAGTGGGGGTTTTCATGGTTACAGAACCATGAAACAAAACCATACCATACCATATAATTAATGAAACAATCAAAACAAACGTGGTTCTCTTAATAACCATACCATACCATACCACCGGAAACCACCATCCAAACAAGCTGTAAGGGAATGCAAAATATTCGAGTGTACATGCATCGGACCGAATAGATAGTCGAATATACATATATTATTTAGAGAAAGGACATATACCACGTCAAAATTAACCAACAGTATTGATCTTTCATATACCTGAAAGTATTTTTTTTTTTTTTTTTGGTGAACTAAAAGTATTGTTGTTTAAAAACAACTTAAAAATGCATTTTTCAAGTAATACATCAATTTATTTATCTATATCTATATTATTTGAAATTTTAAATTTTTTTGCCCTTCAGACTTCACTTCAGATAAAAACATTTTTCATTATTTTTTTAATTTTTTATTCATTTAATTTCAAGATTTATTAAAATTTCTTTATATTTAATTTAGGATTACTATACATAAATAATTAATAAAAACTTTTACTATCAAATATTATGTTAATAAAAGCATCGTAATATAACAAATTTTTTAAAAAAATCAGTAAAATTATATTAAAAATATTAAACTATGCATTCTATATTTATGAATCTTTTATTACATTAAATTTTAGTCAATTAATTATTTAATTTTTTAATTGTTTAGCTCTAAATTATTGCTTGTAAATAATTATTAGTATATTTATATTATAAGTAATTGAATTGATTTTTTCATCTTTGTTCTATTACAATAGATTAAATTATTATATTTAATTTATTTATATGAATATTATATTTATTTAATAATAAAAATTATGTATAGATAATTTTTACATTAATATGACTTATATGTGTAAAGCATGTATACTAAATTAGTGTATTTATAAAAAATGGGAAGAAGGTTGGATAAAAGTTAATTTATTATTTTATTTCTATATTTATTAAAATGTCAAATTATTTAAATGGATTAATTATTAAATAATAAATTATTATATTAATACATGAAGTGTTTTTCCACTAGCTTTTCATTATATAAATAAATAGATTTTCACTAATTATGTTCTCTCACTTCTTATTCATGATCTTAAATGAATTGATGTCAGAATCGTGATAACTCTGTGTGTTCTTCCATTGTATCCTATAAATAATTATATCTATTTATGTAATGTAATTTTTTTGATAAATGAGTATCAATTGATTTCTCTCGAATAAAATTATTTTGCTATTATTTACATCATAAGCTACGTAGTTCAAAAAAAAAAGTAAATTAGACTCAAATATGTATTTTTGTTACAAAATTCAGTTATTATGTATTAATTTATCTACTTAGAGCCAAGTCATCATAAACTTAAAATTTTGAATTCGATTTAATTTATTTTATATTGTTAATTCATGTTTGAGCCCTTTAATCCCCCCCCCTCCCCCCCAACATAATGCAGTTATTGGAAAGAGTAATGCTCAGAATAAAAGTTTTTGTGGTTTCCTTTTGGATCATGCTATATTTTAGCAAATTACAAGATGCTATTATTAATAAATATGATTCTTGTTATGAATTTCTTACAAAATATATAGTCAAGCCAAATACACAATTAAATAAAATAAAATTAATATTGAGTTGTTTGAGATAATTAATTTTTATACAGAAAAACAATCAGTCCTGAACCCTTATTGTTAAAAAGGTAACTATAGGTAAATTGCATTGGGCTTATGTTATTAGTCCAAGTGCGTTAGACGCAATAAAAAAAAATTAGTGGTAACTAAAAATAGAAAGTGCTTCGAAAGGTGTTGGCTATCTTCCTTATTTATAGCATAGCTATGTGTTGGCACTTAATTCGTCGTGCTGACAAGTTATTACTCAATTCCTCGGCTCACATCAATTGAAAGGACTTTATCCCTAGGCAGATGGCTCAACAATACAAAACAAGTGTGGCATACACTTTTTTGTTTGTTTCGAAATATTTGTTTAACGTACTAAACTCATTACATAGCACATCACTGAATGGCTCTCCTGGATTGAATGCCGAGTCTTTCTCTTCCATCAAACTCGATGTCGTTGCCACCTGCAAGATAAGAAACAAGTACGATTTGTAACTTGGTAATTAATTTAATTATTACCGATAGTAAATATACCATTAATTAATCCGAGTACATAAATTACAGCCTAGGCGATATCAATTATTTGAACTTAATTAACAAAGCCGGCCGTATTATCGCAACAATAATTTTGATCTCTATTTATGTTTTGGTCTTCCCAATGTATTTTACAGGCTATAAATTATCTAATTAACTTTACATAAACATGCACTAATCTCCATTAAGAGTAAAAATATCATAAGCTATATCAATAATGGCAGGATTAACTAACAAATCAGCTAAGAAATTGGCCCTATTTCTTTTCTTCCTTCTCATTGCACTGGTTGTTGAGAGTAGACAAATTGCTGGTTAGTTTGCATGTTTTAAATTGTGATTCGTTTTTAGTCTGTTTACAAAAATATTCTTATTAAACGTTGAAATACTTTAATTTAAACTTTTTAATTTATCTTAAACAAGAAGTTTTTATGGTCATAGAAATATTATGACATATTTAAATTAGTTTTACAATCACGTAAACGTAATAACCTTTATTATTTTCAAACACCCTCTTTGAATTTTATGCTTAGTCAAATAGGTTTACATATTAAAAAAAAAAAGGAGGATTCATATAAATTGAAACTGAGGATAGATAGAAGATTAGACAGATAAATTTTTAAAGCATTTTTATTGATTTTGAAATTGAGGTTGTTATTTTAATGCATTTTGATTGATTTTTAGTCACATAAATTTTAATATGAATAGTTATACAGTACTAGTTATTCAACAAATCTATTTGTGGAGTGCAATTGATATAATAGTAGTGTCACCTAATGTTGAACCTAATTATTATATTAATTACGTCAAATATAATTATCATCATCATGATTAAATTCCACCCCTCCCCCCCCATAATATGCAGTTTTCGGAAAAAAAGATGGTACCTTGGTCTGCAACTCGGTCTACGGAGCAGAGTTAGGCGACACATGTGTAGATGTAGCCCAAAAATTCAAGCTCACTTTGATACAATTTGGTACTTTGAACCCCAATATGAATTGTGATGCAATATTCGTGGGACAATGGCTTTGCATTAATGGATCGGCTTGAACCGGAATGGATTGATCATCATTAGCAACATAATAATCCACAATATTTACATTAAATAAAAAGACCCATGAATTATTTCATGGTTCCTCCCCTCATTGTATGATTTCTTTTTTGGAATATTTTCTTATTTTTGTCATCAATAAAATAACAAATTATACTCAATTCCTTCAAAATTATGTACTAAGTTTGAAAAATGCAAAAAAAAAAAAAATTAGACTAAATAATGGATCAAACTAACCTGTAAAAAAAATCAGAATACTTGCAAATTGTGAGCATATATAGAGAAAATAACCAAAAAATTATTTTTTTCCATAAAAAGAAGAGTGTGAAATACATGGAAAAATCTGTTTAATTTTCATAAATCCTTACATAGACCTTATTGTAATATTTACTTAATTTTCGAAACTACATCAAATTTTTTAATCCTAACCTAAAACAGCCATGGAAGACCTTCAATGTAATGGTAAGATTTTAAAGAAAAATATAATTTTATGATCAACATATTAAGATAATTTAGAAAATTTTCGATTAGGCGAAATAAATAATCTATGGAGGAAGATACGAGTTAACATCCAAAATTTATTTTGAGTACAAAAATAATAATTATTTCGACTCTTAACGTGTATACTTTAGGATCAAAGTAATAAACTTTTGAAATACATTAAGAATCATTTTCACCATATTTATATTGGGGAAATTACATACATATACAAAAAAAAAAAATTAAAAAAAAGTAGTTCATGTTTTATTTAATAAAAAATAGTCTAAAATCAGCGAAACTATAGTTTGTCAAAAGTTATAGAAAATATACACTATTATACAATATACATTACTAATACATGAGCTATACACTAAAATACATTATGATACACAGATATACGTTGACTATACATGACTATACAATAAGGACTTTTTTTTTTTTTTGCAATTTCTTAAGTTTAGTTTCTCCCGATATAATTTGCTCATTTATATTTTCAGGATCAAATGAAATCAAACACATCCTTTTGTTTCTTTCTATTTGTTTTGTATACTACAATACTTATTTCAATTTTAAAAATTAAGAAAATTTTTACGGACACATAAATAGATAAAGATTAAAGAATTAATAAGAAATATAATAGTCAAATTACACTTAATTGTTTTTTCCTAAAAATATTATGATGACAATTAAAAAAGAATGGAGTATAGGGGTGTTCACGGTTTGGATAAAAACTGATCAAAATTTAAAAGTCGAACCAAATCGATTAAATAACCTGATTTTATTTGGGTTGATTTGGTTTGGTTTTAGTTTTTTAAAAAATCAATAATGTCTGCTTTGGTTTTGGGTTTGTTTGAAAAAAAATCAAATGAATGATCAAATCAAACCGACAAATTATATACATATATTTATAATTATACATATATAATACATTATCTTTTAGAAACAATTTTCAAAATCTCAGGTACATTTTCATCAAATTTTATTTTTAATCTATTTATAAAAGTATAAATGCTCAAGGCGAGAACATTTATCTTATTGATTTCATGTATATGAATTTTTATGACAATTCTTGGTGAAACTAGAAATGTCACTATCTCTTCCTTTTAGGTCAAATGGTGACTTTTGAAACTTTATTAACAGCAAAATTAATGATTGAAAGTTATATAATTTCAGCCGTTCTAACTATTTTTTATTTTAATGAATATTTTTAATGTATCATTGCTTTTATATTTGTGTATGATTAATAACCAAATAACCGAACCAAATCCAACTAAAACGAAATTGATAACAACCAATGTATTTTATAATTGGTTTAGTTGGATTTTAAGAATTTGATAATTAATTAATTAATTTTAATTTTAATTTTAACGAATAATCGATCCAAATTGATGCGCGAAACCCCAGAATGGAGGAACAATAAAGTATCCTTTTTATCATATTTCCATCTTTATCGTTTCTTAATTTAAAATAATCTTTTATCCTGGGAATATCCGAATAAAAGGCGGGTTCTTAATTCTTTTCAACATTGAATAGTGCCGATTCAAAATTTGGAAAATCTGTAAAAGCTAATGATGATACTACTTCAATTTCGAAAATTGATGAAGATTTTGTATAATCCCCTTTAACGATCTTTCAAAATTTGATCGCAATTTTAGGAGGAACGATTTGATCATTGATTTTTGTTTTTTTTTCAAAATTTTAGAGGAATTTGAACCCTAAAACTTAGCTGGATGCAGAGGATAATATCAATTTCATCGGATTATTTGAATCGGATAGTCCAGAATCATCTTAGCAGTTATTCAGCACCTATATGGGCAACTTTAGTTGCTGGGTTCTTCGTAATCTGTACTCTCACACTCTCTATGTATCTCATTTTCGATCACCTATCAGTTTACAAGAATCCAGAGGTAAAAAACTCTCCTTTGTTGATGTTTTCTTATGTTTTATGTTTATTGGAATAATGGGTTTTTATTATTTGTTTATATTTATCTGTTTTTTTAATGGCAGGAACAAAAGTTTTTGATTGGAGTGATATTGATGGTGCCTTGTTATGCTGTTGAATCAGTGAGTGTTTCTGTTTTGTTTTCCTTGCTTTTTAAAGTTATATGAGTTGGAATTAGGAGAAAGCCAAAATCTTTCTCTAAATACCAAATTGAAAAATTAACAAGTTGTTGTATCAAAGGTGTGGCGTAGTGATAAATGAAGTGAGTTGAGTACCATGAGGTCTCAGGTGTAAATCTTAGTAGGGAGAAAAAACTCTTGGGTGATTTTTTTCCTAATTTGTGGAGTTACCGGGTATTTGTTGGTGGGAGGTAGCAGGTACCTCATGGAATTAATTGAGGTGTGCGGCAGCTTACACCATGGTTATTGAAAAAGAAAAAAAAGATCAATGAGTTGTCATGTTCACTCATTAATATCAATACTAATGATAGTGATAAAGCTTGGTCTTTGTTCTTGTTCGTTTGTGGAGGCAAAATAAAATATAGAGGTTTATCAAAAAATGTATTGAAAGGGAAAAAGAGAGGAAGGATTACCTTATTGCTTCCTGGACACCACAGTTATATATATAAAAAAAAAAAGATAAAGAAAATAAATTTAATGAGTTGTCATGATCATTCATTAATATCAATTCCAGTGATGGTAATTAAGCTCGTTCTGTCCTTGTTTTTTGAGGAGGCAAAATGAAATATAGAGTTTTATCAGAAAAAGGTACTGAAACGAAAAAAAGAAGACTAATTATCTTATTGCTCAGGTTCCATTAGTGTCTTATGTTGAAAAGAAATGAACAATGAAAACTTCAGAGAAGAAAAACAAGGAAGAGATGTGTTAGTAGACTTCAAGTTGGTCACTAGATAAAGGTGATCACATCGATAGGAAAAAGTGAATGTGATATGATAACATACAAATTGTCTAACAGTTATAGAGGTACATATCATAATCACATGAAATAATGCAAATTTGAAAAAGAATAGAACATACTTTACTCAATTTCATAAGAATTAACATTTGTAAGTGTTCGAGATTTTTATCTCTTTTTATATTAGACATTGACATTCCTCGTTGAGGGCCCTCACTTTCACAGTCTATCAAAGTGAAGTGAAAAAAATGAGAGACGGATTAGTCATGGATGTTCAAAGTTGATATTTATGATATATATATTTCACAAAGTTTTGTTGTAACCTTACAAGACTAATTAAACTCACAGCAAAGGCGAATATTTTGTTGAAGATCTCCGCTCATTTTGACTTCAAGAGTGTTGTCATAAACTCAAAGGAGTTTACTTGGTTAAATTTCTAATATGGCTTATTTTTCAGTTTGTGTCATTGGTAAATCCAGCGATTACTGTTGAGATCGGGATACTGCGTGATTGCTATGAATCCTTTGCCATGTACTGCTTTGGAAGGTATCTTGTGGCATGTTTAGGTATGAAAATTATCTGTGCCAAGTTTGATTACTTGGTGATTTCCATCTAATGTTTAGATTCAGGAAAGTAACCCTACTAGCGGTCCTGCATGAAGAAAGAATTTTTTCCATTGTTTTGCAATTTGAAAAGATATGATAGCTATTCATCGTCGTTCTCCTATTCATCAGCAGATTCCTTCTCATACACACATACACATACACATGCTCACATATTTCACGTTGGTATGACAACTGAAGTTTGACTGCTTGATATAAAGGCTGGTGTGCCTTATTTGCTAAAAGGTCTTCTCAAGTGCCCCTGTACCGTGAAAATGTTACATGAAGTTTGCAGAGATCAATTTTGTCTCGGTTTAATTTTACTAGTCTATGCTACTAATCACCAGAAAAATGTCTTCAAAATCTCTTACATGAACTGATTCAGTTATTTGCATCTTCTTCCTTTCCTTTTCCCTTCATTTTTTCCTGAATTAGGTGGAGAAAAGAGGACCATACAATTTATGAAGAGGGAAGGACGTGAAGGTTCAAAGATGCCACTACTAGAGCATGGCTATGAAAAGGGGGTTGTTAAGCATCATTTTCCCATGAATTATATTTTTAAGCCATGGAAACTTGGCCAGTGGGTGTACCAAGTTATCAAGTTTGGAATTGTCCAATATGTAAGTCCACTACCTGACTTAGAGTCTATATTCCTTTGGACTGACAAGATTAACTCGTCTCTTGACTTAACTATATACAACACAAACTCTGCAGATGATAATCAAAGCATTTACTGCTACTTTGGCAGTGATTCTTGAAGGTTTTGATGTGTATTGTGAAGGAGACTTCAAATGGAATTGTGGGTAAGAAACACTTTGTTGTCATTGGGTGGATCTCTCTCCTTGATTTCTTCTTCTTGTTTTCAGCTGGATTTGGCCTTTTATCCATCCCTTTGATCAAATAATCTTTTTATCCTACATTTTTCTTTTCTTCCCATGATAGTGATGGTCCTTTGCTACTTCCCTCGGCTAATGGAATAAGATTCCTTCGTTTTACCCTGCCTGGTGCCATCCAGTGTGAGACTGTCTTTATGTGACTTTTGGTGAAGCTTAAGTTGTCAAGTCTTTATGGGTTGTTGAGACGAGGGTTCCCAGGAAATAACCTCTCTACTTCTATGAGGTAGTGGTAAGGTCTGCGGTACGTTCTACCCTCCCCAGACCTCACTTGTGGGATTCCACTGGGTATGTTGTTGTTGTTAAGTTGTCAAGTCTTTATGTGCATATGTTTTATATAAGACAGCCAGCCAGAGAGGAAGGCTATCCCACAATAATTCATGGATAGTGACTGCATAGGCCTCAATATTCAATTTATGGGTATAAAACTGCATCTATTTGGCAGATAATCCTATAAATAATTATTCATCTAGAAATGTTTTGACATTCAATACCATGTTATCATGCTTATTTGACCATGTAATTAATGAAATAACTGTCCAAAAAATCTCTTACATTATCTATCTTGTCTACGCAGGTATCCGTATATGGCTGTGGTTTTAAATTTCAGTCAATCATGGGCATTGTATTGCTTAGTTCAATTTTATACCATTACAAAGGATGAATTATCTCACATCAAGCCGCTTTACAAGTTTCTTACTTTCAAGTCAATTGTTTTCTTAACTTGGTGGCAAGGCCTGGCAATAGCCCTGCTTTCTACACTTGGTTTACTTAAAAGTCCAATAGCTCAAGCTTTGCAGTTTAAGTCCAGCATTCAGGATTTCATCATATGCATTGAGGTAATTGTTCTTGAATTGGGCATGTTTTTGTTACTTCTATTACCAAACGTTTTGTTTAGGCCATCAGGAATTTTTCTTTTGTGATTGCTTGTAAGGAATTACACACAAATTACTTGTTATTGTATTAAGGCGGGGGCTAGAAACTTGAAAGATAACCTTTAATCATATGTGATGGATCTTGCATTAGTTCAACATCTTATGTTTTACAATTGATGCATCCATGTGCCATTTGATCTATGCTTATGATGCACACTGACGTGCTACTGGAACTGATGCATACAAATGTTGAAAGCTGCTCTCAATAATTCTTCTTTTAGACATTAACTACTAGCATAATGCTCTAGAATTTGCTTATCCCATTGCGAGGTTTCTTATAGTCGACTCTGGAGTATTTCAGGACTGCTTTGTTCTTTATTTGGGTTCAAAGTCATGTTTCTTTTCCTACCCTACCCACGAAATGAGGGAAGAAAATACATGCTCAAATCCTGCCCATGATTTTTATGTTTCTGAAGGTTTCTTCGGGGTATGAGGGTTGAGGGATGGGTAATGTCACTGATGAATATAAACACTAAGCTTCTATTTGTGATATATTAATGCTTTTGATATTCCTCCAAAATTTTGAAGTTTAACAACTCTTGTGGTTCATCCAGTACAGATGGGCATTGCTTCTCTGGTTCACATCTATGTCTTCCCTGCCAAGCCATATGAGCTGATGGGAGAGTGTTTTACTGGGGATGTTGCAGTTCTTGGAGATTATGTATCTGCTGACTTGCCAGTAGATCCTGACGAGGTTAGAGATAGTGAACGTCGTACCAAATTACGTCTTCCTCAACCAGACATTGATGATAGGGGTGGAACAACCATAAGAGAAAGTGTTAAAGATATCTTCATTGGAGGTGGTGAATATGTAAGCATCTCTCTTTGCTATATATGCTTTGAGACCATGTTGTTTTTGAAGCTACCTATTAGTGTGTCTAAACATAACTTTCTATTGCAACTTCTGATATCTCAAGTATGCTTTTTAGCCCATTCAAGTGTCATTCAATTGCGGATATTACTAATTTTCATGAGGCAGAGTTCAAGGATATATGAATGATCATCCAGGAATTGGAGTGTTTTCTCTTCCCACTCACAGTTCCTATTTTTCGATTTTTCTATACTAGGAGTTCACCATATTTCGAGGATTTAGAGTGTATTCTCCTGGCACACACTTTGTACTTTCCATATGTCCTCGTCGTCCTAATAAAGTCAACCTATTTCAATTACTAATGATTGCAGATGATGCGTCATCTCTGGTGTGATTGAACAACATCCGTGTGACCTTCCAGTATCACTAAATTCTGTCCCTTGTGAGAAATTGATTGTTCTTGGCACTGCCAAAACTTTAATTATCATGGTTTAACAAAATACTAAAGTAATAGTTGTAAAATTAGTTTAATAGAAAAATGATCATATCAATGTTTTCTGAAAGCTAAACAAATTCTTGAAAGTTGTGAAAATCATATAGATTATATTATTAGTGGAGTGCTGCAAACATGTTGGGACATTCTTAAATGAAAATACCCGTGTAAATTGGGTTGAAAGAATATCTAATATTAGCTTATCTGGTAAAACCCTCTTTTTGTTCCCTTCGCAATATCTAGTTATTCTACTTATGGGTTGTTGAGTCGAGGGTTCACAGGAAACAACCTCTCTACTTCTTACGAGGTAGTGGGAAGGTCTGCGTACATTTCTACCCTCCCCAGACCCCACTTGTGGGATTCAACTGAATATGTTGTTGTTGTTGTTGTTGTTGTTGTTAGCTTATCTGGTAAAAAGAATATACTATAAGCTCAAGTAGCAGTTAGAACTTGATCTTGCTCCAATTTACCCTTGAGCTAAGCTTGAATTTTCATAAATTTATACCGTCGAGCTTACTGTCTCCATATTTCACTCTTCTCCTTGCTAAATATACTTTATGGTACTGCAAGCAGATAGTGAATGACTTGAAATTCACAGTAACTCAAGCAGTAGAACCTGTAGAGAAAGGAATTCAAAAATTGCATAAAATCTCTCAGAACATAAAGAAGCACGACAAAGGGAGAAAATCAAAGGACGATAGCACTGTTGCCTCATCATCTCCAACAAAAAGAGTCATACGTGGTATAGATGACCCCCTTTTGAATGGAAGCGTAAGTGATAGTGGAACTTCTAGGAGGAAGAAGCACCGTCAAAAATCTGAATATACCAGTGCAGAAAGTGGTGGAGAGAGTAGCAGTGATCAGAACGTTGGTGCTATTCAAGTTCGTGGTCAAAGGTGGGTTACAAAGGAGTAGTCAAGAACGAAAGGCTGAAAAGTAAAATCCTAAAGATCTGCGCGTAGTATGCATCTTTTCCTTTGGGAGCCTGTGGAATTATTTAATTCCCCACAACATTGTTCTTTCTTCTCCAAGGAAGTAGAAGTTTTGCTTCAGAGAATTTCCCCCGCGCCTTACATATTTCCTTTTCTTACCTCTTTAGAAATGGAAGTGCTATATATTATGAAAGCACTTGATTGATTATTATACATTGTCATTTTTGTTGCATATAATGGGTTTTGGAATGTATATATTTATGTATCCTCCTGGGTTTATGAAACAGGATCTGTTGGATGCTTGAGTTTTCTTCATTCATGTGTAAGAGAATTAATAGCTACTAAATAGCTGAGTACTCTACAGTTTAACATATGAAACTTTGTTGAGATGTATTTCAGCCTATGTTGTTCGGACTCTTCAAAAGTGTTGGCGTGTGCGTGTCGAATTCGCCAAAGATGGTGTATTTTTGAAGAATCCGACATGGGTGCAGCATTAAAAGGGAAGGATTATACAAGTTTCATAGGATTATGGTCACTATGATTTCCAAAAGAAGTCCTAAATCCATTCAATATACTCTTATCTACATAGAATCTTATGTCATATACACAGTACACTATGTGCATGTAATAGGGTGTATACGAATAATGTTAAATAAAATATATACTAGTAATATTGAGATTAATTAACATTATTAGTATTAATTATGCTGGGATTATTTCTTATCAACTGTTCGACATGTTATTTTAATTGAATAGGATGCACTAGAATAAGAATAGTATTAAATATGATATACTAGATTAGAAATTGTATCACCTATTTTCATTGCCATGATTATTAGGTAAAATAATTCATGTGTATGAGTTAGTTCATGAATATTTTGAAATATGTGTTATCAATTCTGTTTGAGCTCAAATTTTGTGGGTACATAGATGACGACCTATCAAATGATACTCACTGTTTTTGATGGGCGTACATCGTTCTTTTTTTATTTAGTTTATGTGTCGTATAATAAGAATTCAGGATTATCTCAATTTTTCGTATGTATTAGTCCATAAATATTCTAGAATATGTGCGACTGACTTTGTTTGAACGAAATTTTGTGGGTCCATGCTGGCAATCTATTAAATGATCATTGATTTTGAAAGGTGGACATTGTGTTTTTAGAGTTTTTGGAGTATGTGTCACTGACTCTATTTGATCTTAAGTTTTTTGGGTGGATTGGTGATGATCTATTGAATGATACTAATTATTTCTAAAAGGCAAACTTGATTTTTGGAGTTTATTTATTACAAAATAGAAATTTAGAATTATCTCAATTTTTTGTCTGATTAATCCATCAATATTTTACAATATATGTGATTGACTTTATTTTGAGATCAAACTTTGTTGGTCCATTTGTGTGATTAACTCTATTTTGAGCTCAAAGTTTGCGGATTAATCGGTAACAACATATTTATGAAATGAAAGGTGGATGTTGCTTTTTTGAAGTTTATGTGTCATAAAATAGGAATTCAAAATTATCTTATATTATTTTCGTGTTTTAGTTCATGAATTTTTTAGAATATGTGTGGCCGATTCTGTTTGAGCTCAAATTTGTGGATATATTGATGACAACATTTTAAATAATACATATTGTTTTCGGAAAGGGTAGGCTTTTATTTTTTTAAGTTTATGTGTCACAAAATAAAAATTTTAAATCATGTCAATTTTTCTTATGTAGCCCATGAATATTTCAAAATATGGCCGATCAACTCTATTTGAGCTCAAATTTTTCAAAAGGCATATATCACATTTTTGGAGTTTCTATCACGAAACAGAATTTCAAAATTATCGAAATTTTTTGTATACTATATTAGTCAATAAATTTTATGTAATATATGTGATCGACTTTGTTTGAGCTCAAATTTTATAAATCTTTAGATGACCACATAGGACTACCATACCATCATATATTTTCTCTTTAATGACTCTCGACCATTTTCACCACATGATGCTTTCTGTTTTTGCTCTCACCTTTACACAAGGAGTCTGAATGAATCTATTTACATGCATTACAAATCTCTCTTTCTCTCTCTTTACATGATCTTTTGTTGCATGAACATTTTTCTTTAGACTTGTTATTCACTATTGATTTTTTCTTTGTTACTCAAGTGATAAATTCAATTTTTCTTAACAGATCAATTTTTTTAATTGACTTTTCCCTAGATTCACAAGTGACAGATTCAATTCAGGTTCAATTTGAGCTTTTTTTAATAAGTTATTTTTGATTGATTTTTCCTTCATTGCTCAAGTGACAGATTTAACTAAGGTTAGGATTGAGCTTCTCTCATAAATCATTTTTTAGTGATTTTTCTTTTCTGCTCAAATAATAGATTCAACCCAGGTTAGATTTAATCTTTTCTCTATAGATCATCTTTTTTATAGGTTTTCTTTTTGTTGTTCTAGTGACAAATTCTACTCAATAGACTAGTTTCTGGTAACGTGCGTTGCACGTGCATTGCAGGTGAATTAATTTAGACTTCCTAATTCGAGTGTACAATACTCTAATGGTAAGAATTGCCCCCCCCCCCCCCCCCCCCACTCTCTCTCTCTCTCTCTCCGCATGATCTTTCCTTACATACTCATTTCCCTTTAGACTTGCTACTCGCTATTGATTTTTTCTTTGTTACTCAAGTGATAGATTTTAGGTTAGGCTTGAGCTTTTCTTAATAGATCAATTTTTTAAATTGATTTTTTCTTTGATTCTCAAGTGACAGATTCAGCTCAAGTTAGGTTTGAGCTTTTTTCAATCATTCGTTTTTAATTGATTTTTTTTTCATTGCTCAAGCGACATATTTGATTTTGGTTAGGATTGAGCTTCTCTTATAAATCATTTTTATTTATTGATTTTTCTTTCTGCTCAAGTGATAGATTCAACTCAGGTTAGATTTAATCTTTTCTCTATAGACCCATTTTTTTATTGATTGTTTTTGTTGCTCAAGTGACAAATTCAACTCAATAGAGTAGTTTCTGGTTATGTGCGTTGCACGCGTGTCACACGTGCATCACAGATGAATTAATTTAGACTTCCTAATTTTAGTGTACAATACTCTATTTGTAAGAATTGTTCCCCTCTCCCCCCCCCCCCCCCCCTCTCTCTCTTTGCACGATCTGAGTGTTATTTTTTATTGTTTTTTCCCTTTGTTCTTTGAAGTGGCAGATTCAACTTAGGTTAGGTTTGAGATTCTCTCAATGGATTTTTTTGTTGTTGATTTTTCTGTTTTGCTCAAGTGATAGATTAAACTCAGATTAGATTTAATCTTCTCTCGATTGTGAATGCTCTTTTACTGATTCATTTCTTTGCTGCTCAAATGGCATATTCAACCCATATTAGGTTTGAGCTTCTCTCCATGTATAAAAAAAATTTGATCTTTTTCTTTTTGCTCAAGCGACAATTCAATTTAAATAGGTCCGATTTCTTAGCAGTTCACTTTTTGAAAAAATAATTAGTTTTGGGTCTACTTTGTAAAAAATTATGAAACCCTAACCTTGTTTGCCCCCTCTCCCCCCCCCCCCCCCCCCCCCCCCCCCCCCCCGCCCCCCCCCCCCTCTTTACACGATTGTTTGTTATATACATGTTTCCCTTTGAGACGTACTACTCACTATTGATTTTTTTTTTGGTTGCTCAAGTGACAGATTCAACTCAAGTTTGGTGTGAGCTTTTTTTCGTCAAATCATTTTTCATTGACTTTTTCTGTGTTGCTCAAGTGACAGATTTAACAAAGGTTAGGTTTGATCTTCTCTGATAGATCATTTCTATTTATTGATTTTCCTTTCAATTCAGGTTAGATTTAATTTTTTCTCTATCTATACATCAACTTTTTTATTGATTTTTTTGTTGCTCTAGTGAAAAATTCAACTTAATAGACTAGTTTCTTGTTACCTACATTGCACGTGCGTCACACGTATGTGTCAAGTGAATTAATTTAGGTTTTCTAATTTGACTGTACAATACTCTATTGGTAAGCATTGTTACACACACACTCTCTCTTTGCATGATCTTTCGTTACATACTCATTTCCCTTTAGACTTGCTACTCGCTATTGATTTTTTCTTTGTTATTCAGGTGATAGATTTGAGGTTAGGATTGAGCTTTTCTTAATAGATCAATTTTTAATTGATTTTTCCTTTGATTCTCAAGTAACAGATTAAACTCAGGTTAGGTTTGAGTTTTTTTCAATCATTCGTTTTTAATTGATTTTTCTTTCATTGCTCAAGCGATAGATTAACTTTGGTTAGGATTGAGCTTCTCTTATAAATAATTTTTATTTATTGATTTTTCTTTTCTTCTCAAGTAATAGATTCAACTCAGGTTAGATTTAATCTTTTCTCTATAGACCAATTTTTTTATTGATTGTTTTTGTTGCTCAAGTGACAAATTCAAATCAGTAGAGTAGTTTCTGGTTATGTGCGTTGCGCGCGTGTCACACGTGCATCACAAATGAATTAATTTAGACTTCTAATTTTAGTGTACAATACTCTATTTGTAAGAATTGTTCCCCCCCCCCCCCCCCTCTCTCTCTCTTTGCACGATTTTTCCTTATATTCATTTCCTTTTCGACTTGCTACTCACTATCGATTTTTTCTTTGTTACTCAAGTGATAGATTTAGTTTACTTTAGGCCTGAGATTTTCTTAGTAGGTCAATTTTTTAATTGATTTTTCCTTTGATTTTCAAGTGACAGATTCAACTCAAGTTCGATTTGAGCTTTTTTCAATAAATCATTTTTAATTGATTTTTCCTTCACTGCTCAATTGACAGATTTAACTTTAGTTCGGTTTAAGCTTTTCTCAATAAAATTAATCTTTTAATTGATTTTGTTCATTGTTGTTCTAGTGACAAATTCAACTTAGGTTAGGCTAGCCTGAGCTTTTCTTAACAAACTAGTTTCTGAATACGTGCATCGCAGTTGAATTAATATTAAATTCATTATAATTTGAGTGTACAATACTCTATTTAAATGTGTATAATGAGCAGTTGAAAATCTGAAAGGAAAAAATATAAGTTCAAATTCATTAGCAATCAAGCAAGTCACATGACTTCGTTTGTGAAATTTGTATTTAGAGCATCTGTTCTTATTTTATTAATAAAATTGTATCTTCTCTTTTTTTCTCCCCAACCTTAGAGTAAATATCTCTTAGAGCAACATTATTATTTTCAAGTTGATAATTTCCCTTTCACCATCTGTTTCTTGTTTCAATGATAATCTATATATGTTGAAGTTGGTTATTTAGATTTGATTAAATGAAATTTAAAGTAAAAAAGAATTAAATGCATCTTAGAAAGTGCCAAAGGTAAGTAACTAAAATCCATAGACACTCATTCTTTTTCATATAAAATCAAAATACGTCGTTTCTCTCTGGTAATACTATAAAGGTCATCGATCCTTTCCCAAGGGAAGGGGTTTTTCCAAACAAAAACTTCCTTCAATTAGTAAGAATTGTTCTTCTCTCTCTCCGCGTGATCTTTCGCTACATACACATTTCCCTTTCAACTTGCTATTCACTAGTGAATTTTCTTTGTTGCTCAAGTGATAGATACAATTTAGGTTAGGCTTGAGTTTTTTTTAATAGATCAATTTTTTTAATTGTTTTTCCCTTTGATGCTCAAGTGAAAGATTCAACTTAGGATCGATTTGAGCTTTTCTCAATAAATCGTTTTTAATTGATTTTTCCTTCACTGCTCATGGGACAAATTTAACTTAGATTAGGTTTGAGTTTCTTTCATAGATCATTTTTATTTAGTGATTTTCCTTTTTTGGTAAAGTGACAAATTTAACTCAAGTTAGATTTAATTTTTTTTTTCAATAGAATAATTTTGTTGCTCAAATGACAGGCTCAACTCAGAATAAGCCTTTTCTTATTGATTTTTCCTTTGTTGCGCAAGTGATAGATTCAACTCATGTTTGATTTATGAGCTTTTTTCAATAAATCATTTTAACTGATTTTTCCTTTGCTGCTCAAGTGACAAATTTAACTCAGGTTAAGTTTGAGCTTCTCTCATAGATCACTTTTTTATGTATTGATTTTCCTTTTTTGCTCAAGCAACAGATTTAACTCAGGTTGTATTTAATCTTTTCTTAATAAATCAATTTTTTTTAATTGTTTTTTTTCCTTTGTTCCTTTAAGTGACAGATTCAACTTAGGTCAGGTTTGAGATTCTCTCAATAGATTTTTTTTGTTGTCGATTTTTCTGTTTTGCTGAAGTGACAGATTAAACTCAGATTAGATTTAATCTTTTCTCGATTGTGAATGCTCTTTTATTGATTCTTTTCTTTGCTGCTCAAACGATATATTCAACTCAGATTAGGTTTGAGCTTCTCTCAATATATCAAAAATTTTTGATTTTTTTCTTTTTGCTCAAGCGAGATAGGTCCGATTTCTTAGCAGTTCAAATTTTGAAAAAATAATTAGTTTTAGGTCTAGTTTGTAAAAAATTACGACACTGGTAAACCCTAACCTTGTTTGTTCCGCCCCCCACCTCCTCCCCCTCTCACTCTCTCTCTTTACATGATCGTTTGTTATATACATGTTTCCCTTTCAGGCTTACTACTCGCTATTGATTTTTTTTGGTTGCTCAAGTGACAGATTCAATTCAAGTTCGGTTTAAGCTTTTTTTCGTCGAATCATTTTCGCTGACTTTTTCTTTGCTGCTCAACTGACAGATCTAACAAAGGTTAGGTTTGATCTTCTCCGATAGATCATTTCTATTTATTGAATTTCCTTTTCCGCTCAAGTGATCGACAGATTCAACTGTAGTTGGATTTAATCTTTTCCCAATAGATTAACTTTTTATTGATTTTTTTCGTTGTTACGTTGCTCAAGTGATAGATTCAACGCAGGTTAGGTTTGAGCTTCTCTCAATAGATTATTTTTTTATTGATTTTTTTTTTGTTTAAGTGGCTGATTCAACCCAGATTAGATTTAATCTTTTCCCAATTGATCAAAATTTTATTGATTTTTCCTTTGTTGTCCAAGTGACAGATTCAACATCGAGTTAGGTTATTTGAGCTTCTCTCAATAGATTTCTTTTTATTGATTTTTCTTTCTGGATTTAAGTGATAGATTCAGCTCATATTAGATTTAATTTTTTTAATCAATAGATCAATGTTTCTTATTGATTTTTTTTCTTTGTTGCTCAAGTTAGGTTTGAGCCTCTTTCAATATATCAAAAAAAATATTGATTGTTTCTTTTTTTGTTCAAGCAATAGATTTAACTTAGGTCAGGTCTGGTTTTTCAATAGTTCAATTTTTGAAAAAATAATTAGTGTCCAGTCTAGTTTGTGAGCACCTTGACTTTTCTACCCTCAACCTGCTATATCCGACCAGCATATTTACCTAGTAATTTTACCCACCAAGACTTATCCAATATTTTTATCTCACAACGATATGATTTTTGGTGTTCATGCCCTTGAGTGCAAATCAGTCAATCATTTAGTGCGGTCCTTCTTGCTAGCAGTATTATTTATATTCTTGTTCAATGACACCTATTGAGTATGCTTTAAAAGCTTTTTAGTTCCAAAAGATAAGTTTCAGTGATGTAGTTTTGCTTTATGCTTAATTATTTTCTAATTTCTCATCAACTAAGTAAAATTAATTACCCTAATAGATTTGAAAAAGTTATGAAACTTGAGAATCCTAACCTTTGTGTTATGAAAGAGTACCGGTTAGAGATGCTTGCAAAAATTGCAGGAGTCTATTGTTAGATGACAATTTATAGATATAAATATATAGATACATGATTCGTATTCACTACAAATCACCTCAATGGATAATATATGGATAGAAATCTTAACTTGGCCTAAACTTGCAATTTAAACATTACAGCTATGAGGATGTACATCTAAACACCTCGACTCATTTTCATTATGTTAGTTGAACACACCAACTTACAAAATGATCATCTAGGCACCTCCAAGATGTATGTGCCACAGTTTCCACGATACTCCGAGAGGACAAGTCTAGATGTGCATTCTCAAGGATGGAGTGTTTAGCTGCTAGTTGACGTTAGATTAAGATGCCTCTCTACGTGTTATGTTTTAAATCGATTATTACCTTTTCCAAAAACTTGCTTTGTTAATCTTTATATTAGGTCTGTTTATTTAGATTGGCCCCATTCCATTTCTCATATTTTGGTACACAAATATATATGAAGAAGATCATTATCTCTTGTTCTAACTTAACTGCAGCCTCATTATACAAACCATCAATAGAAACATTTCGTAAGAAAAATTTACTGCCCCATAACACAGAATTATGAACAGTACAGAATTTTCAGTTGTTTGCGTTCGATTATGTTCATAGTTCTATGTATCCATTGTTTCTCTTGCAGCTCTTTATGTTATTTACACTGGTTTATCTAATCAATGGAACAAAATAATTTTGGATGATGGAAATAACCCTCATATTGCAGGCAACACAGAGAGGACACAGAATTTCTCTAATGGATCATCCGAAAGAAACCTCAGCTTTCCCTTCAAATGCGTCTGAAGTTAAGGTAGTTGTCATCTGTTTTCCTGTTTTTCTCCAGCTTTGCCGAAACCCTCATATTTTGGCGAACATGTTTTAAAATTTATTCAGCCTTAAGTTTGGACTTTAGATATATTTTGCATAACGTCAATATTGGAATGTGTTTTTTTGAAGATGCCTCAGGTTGCTTGCAGTGTATCAACCACAAATGCTGAAACAGGAAAGTTTACACCAGGCGAAACTAGTCAGCCTGAGGAGAAAAATGACATTCATAGGAATGAAGACGCGGAAGACAGAGAGTCTTCAACACCTGAAAAGCAAGTTTTGGAACCAAAACAGAAGGAACTTTGCTCTTTCTGGTTTAAACTTGTACCACAGGGAGACAAGTAAGTACCATACCAGCCACATTGTTAGTACCATACCAGCCACATTGTTGTGAAGCTTCTTGTTTCATATATCTGTCACAACTTTTTTCTTTACTCTTGGCAGGAAAGGACCAAGATTGCCTCCCCTTGACAAGCCCCATATCCGTCTCAAGTAAGATTTTCCACACACACGCCTATGCAACAATTATTTTAGACACTTGCTAGATGGGTCAAGCTATTGATTGCATTTAACGAGATAGCATCTAACACTCAATTTCTGTCCTCAATAGTGATTTGTCCCTTTATATTTTTAAATCTCGTGTTCATCACCAAGTACAAAAAATGACTGATTTTGCATCATTTTCAGGGACAGCAAGATCACTGTGTCTTTGATCCAGAAGTACATTGCTCAGAAGCTTAATATGAATGATCATACTGAGGTAATGATTTTACAAACAGCGAACTATATACTGAAAGATGTTTCGCAAACGTTTCCATGGTATTGCTTTGTCACTGAACTTTTTATAACATTTATTGCAGGTCGATGTTGTATGCTGCGGAGAAAAGCTAAATGGGGACGTCACACTCAAGGACATCCAACTTATATGGATGTCACACCTTCCCAATTCTGGACAGGGAAAGGTAAAATGGGAGTTGGAGGAGGCTGTGATTGAACTAGGCTATGTTAGAAGCGAGAAGCTTGACACTCCCATAGAGAAATAAGCAGTGCAGCTTCTGGCGCCATATGGTTTAAACAAAATGATCTGCCTATCTCACAACAGTCTTGAAAGACTTATCAGTAGACAATTATTTTACTTGCAGGATGATAGCCTTATTTGAGCTATTAGTACCTTTCTCTGCTATATTATCAGCAAACAATATATGCTTTCAACCTGTGTTCTCTAGTTTCCATTCAAATATTGTGTTATGGAATTCTGTATACCTATCATCTAACTGCACTCGCTGATTCGTTGGTTGCATCTCCCACCAATATGCAATACACTATTAGCATTTTTATTTTCAGAATGCATCATATAATACGTGGCATTTTTTAGAAAGGTATTATACCTATCAGATTTCAGGATAAGAGTTGATACCCTCCATTTCTGTCTTATTTTCAGCTCATCCATTAGTTCTTGTCTTCTTGACATACAATTTGTGATATAAAAGAGTTAATTCAAGCACAGACAAACATAAAATATTGATTATTTATATATTAATATATTAATATAAAGTTATTCTTCTAGCTGTTCGAACGCTAATTAAGTCATATTCAATTTTAATGCTCCCTACGCCACCAATAAAGAATGACTTAGGCCTTATTTGTTTGTACTTAATGAAGGTCTGGATCTGAGCGGTTCAGACCTAAGGTCATTAAGTGCATTTGTTGTTCTCAATATAGGCCGAAAGCCATCAACAACAAAATCCAACTTTTACAAGCCCAAATGCCTATCATTCTTTATGCATGTGGGATGCATTTTTCCCCTCCCATTCATTTGTTAGCTAATCGCCAAGTCGCATGACTCGCACGCTAACCTACTGGCCTCAATATGCTTTCAACCACGTCATCGTATGAACCATTGCGACACAAAACAATGGGCACTGTCGTCTTATTCAATGATTTCCGGTTCCAGCTTTGGTAGTCTCCTCCCATACTCCCATATAATAACCAACACCAACAACAAATTCAGCTACTGCTATTGTAGACTACATTGATCGATAGTAGAGCTAGGTATCAATCTTTAGCGGTCGACGATGACTGGTACGAAATCCATGTAGAAACGTGAATGAACAAGATCAGCTTAAACCGAGCTCCTGCAATGGCGAGAAAAGGTAATAACAACGGTTCTAAACTACCGAAATTTATCTCCTAACCAGTTATGCTGAAATTGTTAATTTAAATTTGATTGAGTGAAATTTTCAAATGAAAAAAAAGGGAAATAAAATGCATCTTAGAAAGTGCCAAAGGTAAGTAACTGAAATTTGTAGACGCTCTTTCTTTCTCATATAGAATAAAAAATGTGCTTGTTCTATCTCATATAGAATATCACATTTATTCTTTCTCATATAAAATCTCATACACTTGTGGCCACCCTCTCTCCTCTCCCCGCTCCTCTCTCTCTCTCTCTTCAGGCCATTTCTCTCTAGTATTGTTATAAAGGTCATCAATCTTTTCCCAAGGGAAGGGCTTTCTCAAACAAGAACTTCCTTCAACTGCTAAGAACTGTTCTCCCCTCTCTCTCTCTTTGCATGATCTTTCGTTACATACACATTTCCCTTTAGACTTGCTACTCACTATTGATTTTTCTTTATTACTCAAGTGATAGATTCAGTTTAGGTTAGGCCTGAGCTTTTCTTAATAGATCAAAATTTTCAATTGATTTTTTCTTTGATTCTGAAGTGATTGATTCAACTCAGGTTTGGTTTGAGCTTCTCTTAATAAATAATTTTTAATTAATTTTTCCTCCACTGCTCAAGTGATAGATTTAACTTAGGTTAGGACGGAGTTTCTCTTATAGATTATTTTTATTTATTGATTTTTCTTTTCTTTTCTGCTGAAGTGATAGATTCAACTCAGGTTAGATTTAATCTTTTCTCTATAGATCAATTTTTGTATTGATTTTCTTTTTGTTGCTCAAGTGAAAAATTTTAACTCAATATACTAGTTTCAGGTTACGTGTGTTGCACGTGCATCACACGTATGTGCACGTGCGTCACACGTATGTCAAATGTGTGTCCCAAGTGACAGATTTTTTATTTTTTCTTAATAGATCAATTATTTTTTATTGTTTTTTCCCTTTATTCCTTGAAGTGACAGATTCAACTTAGGTTAGGTTTGAGATTCTCTCACTAGATTTTTTTGTTGTTGATTTTTCTGTTTTGCTCAAGTGACAGATTTAATCTTCTCTCGATTGTGAATGCTCTTTTATTGATTCATTTCTTTGCTGCTCAAATGGCATATTCAACCCAGATTAGGTTTGAGCTTCTCTCCATGTATCAAAAAAATTTGATCTTTTTCTTTTTGCTCAAGCGATGATTCAACTTAGATAGGTCTGATTTCTCTAGCAGTTCACTCTTTGAAAAAATAATTAGTTTTGGGTCGTCTACTTTGTAAAAAATTATGAAACCCTAACCTTGTTTGCTCCGCCCCCTCCCCTCCTCTCTCTCTCTTTACACGATTGTTTGTTATATACATGTTTCCTTTTCAGACTTACTACTCACTATTGATTTTTTTTGGTTGCTCAAGTGACTGATTCAACTCAAGTTTGGTTTGAGCTTTTTTTCGTCAAATCATTTTTCATTAACTTTTTCCGTGCTGCTCAAGTGACAGATTTAACAAAGGTTAGGTTTGATCTTCTCTGATAGATCATTTCTATTTATTGATTTTCCTTTCCGCTCAAGTGATCGACAGATTCAACTGTAGTTGGATTTAATCTTTTCCCAATAGATTAACTTTTTATTGATTTTTTTCTTTGTTACGTTGCTCAAGTGATGAATTCAACTCAGTTTAGGTTTGAGCTTCTCTCAATAGATTATTTTTTTTATTGATTTTTCTTTTTTGTTTAAGTGGCAGATTCAACCCACATTAGATTTAATCTTTTCCCAATTGATCAAATTTTTTATTAATTTTTCCTTTGTTGTTCAAGTGACAGATTCAACTCGAGTTAGGTTTGAGATTCTCTCACTAGATTTTTTTGTTGTTGATTTTTCTATTTTGCTCAAGTGATAGATTAAACTCATATTAGATTTAATATTTTCTCGATTGTGAATGCTCTTTTATTGATTCATTTTTTGCTGCTCAAATGGCATATTCAACCAAGATTAGGTTTGAGCTTCTCTCCATGTATCAAAAAAATTTGATTTTTTTCTTTTTGCTCAAGTGATGATTCAACTTTGGTCCGATTTCTTAGCAGTTCACTTTTTGAAAAAATAATTAGTTTTGGGTCTACTTTGTAAAAAAATTATGAAACTTGTAAACCCTAACCTTGTTTGTTCCGCCCCTCTCTCTCTCTCTCTCTCTCTCTTCTCTCTTTACATGATCGTTTGTTATATACATGCTTCCCTTTCAGACTTACTACTCTCTATTGATTTTCTTTTGGTTGCTCTAGTGACAGATTCAACTCAAGTTCGGTTTGAACTTTTTTTCGTCGAATCATTTTTCATCGACTTTTTCTTTGCTGCTCAAGTGACAGATCTAACAAAGGTTAGGTTTGATCTTCTCTGATAGATCATTTCTATTTATTGATTTTCCTTTCCGCTCAAGTGATCGACAGATTCAACTGTAGTTGGATTTAATCTTTTCCCAATAGATTAATTTTTTATTGATTTTTTTCTTTGTTACGTTGCTCAAGTGATAGATTCAACTCAGGTTAGGTTTGAGCTTCTCTCAATAGATTTTTTTTTTATTTTTCTTTTTTCTTAAGTGGCAGATTCTACCCAGATTAGATTTAATCTTTTCCCAATTGATCAAAATTTTATTGATTTTTCCGTTGTTGTTCAAGTGACAGATTCAACTCGAGTTAGGTTATTTGAGCTTCTCTCAATAGATTTCTTTGTATTGATTTTTCTTTCTGGATTTAAGTGATAGATTCAGCTCAGATTAGATTTAATTTTTTTTTATCAATAGATCAATGTTTCTTATTGGGTTTTTTTTTCTTTGTTGCTCAAGTTAGGTTTGAGCTTCTTTCAATATATCAAAAAATATATTGGTTGTTTCTTTTTTTGTTCAAGCAATAGATATAACTTAGGTCAGGTCTGGTTTTTCAATAGTTCAATTTTTGAAAAAATAATTAGTGTCCAGTCTAGTTTGTGAGCACCTTGACTTTTCTACCCTCAACCTGCTATATCCCACCAGCATATATACCAAGTAATTTTACCCACCAAGACTTATCCAATATTTTTATCTCACAGCGATTTGATTTTTGGTGTTCATGCCCTAGGGTGCGAATCAGTCAATCATTTAGCATAGTCCTTCTTGCTAGCAGTATTATTTATATTCTTGTTCAATGACACCTATTGAGTATGCTTTAAAAGCTTTCTAGTTCCAAAAGATAAATTTCAGCGACGTAATTTTGCTTTATCCTTAATTATTTTCTAATTTCTCATCAACTAAGTTAAATTAATTACCCTAATAGATTTGAAAAAGTTATGAAACTTGAGAACCCTAACCTTTTGTTATGAAAGAGTAACAGTTAGAGATGCTTGCAAAAATTGTAGGAAATTATTGTTAGATGACAATTCATAGATATAAATGTATAGATACTTGATTCATATTCACTACAAACCACCTCAATGGATAATATATGGATAGAAATCTTAACTTGGCCTAAACTTACAATTTAAACATTACAGCTATGAGGATGTACATCTAAACACCTCGATTCATTTTCATTATGTTAGTTGAACACACCAACTTACAAAATGATCATCTAGGCACCTCCAAGATGTATGTGCCGCAGTTTCCACGATACTCCGAGAGGACAAGTCTAGATGTGCATTCTCAAAGATGGAGTGTTTAGCTGCTAGTTGACATTAAATTAAGATGCCTCTCTACGTATTATGCTTTAAATCGATTATTACCTTTTCTAAATACTTGCTTTGTCAATCTTTATATTGGGTTTTTATTCCAATAATCTATTTATTTATATTGGCCCCATTCCATTTCTCATATTTTGGTGCACAAATATATATGAACAAGATCATTATCTCTTGTTCTAACTTAACTGCAGCCTCATTATACAAACCATCAATAGAAACATTTCGTAAGAAAGATTTACTGCCCCATAACATAGAATTATGAACACTACAGAATTTTCAGTTGTTTGTGTTCGATTATGTTCATAGTTCTATGTATCCATTGTTTCTCTTACAGCTCTTTATGTTATTTACACTGGCTTATCTAATCTACTCTAAAAGTAATCAATGGAACAAAATAATTTTGGATGATGGAAATAACCCTCATATTGCAGGCAACACAGAGAGGACACAGAATTTCTCTAATGGATCATCCGAAAGAAACCTCAGCTTTCCCTTCAAATGCGTCTGAAGTTAAGGTAGTTGTCATCTGTTTTCCTGTTTTTCTCTAGCTTTGCCGCGAAACCCTCATATTTTGGCGAACATGTTTTAAAATTTATTCAGCTTTAAGTTTGGACTGTTAGATATATTTTGCATAATGTCAATATTGGAGTGTGTTTTTTTTTGAAGATGCCTCAGGTTGCTTGCAGTGTATCAACCACAAATGCTGAAACAGGAAAGTTTACACCAGCTGAAACTAGTCAGCCTGAGGAGAAAAATGACATTCATAGGAATGAAGACGCTGAAGACGGAGAGTCTTCAACACCTGAAAAGCAAGTTTTGGAACAAAAACAGAAGGAACTTTGCTCTTTCTGGTTTAAACTTGTACCACAGGGAGACAAGTAAGTATCATACCAAACACATTGTTAGTACCATACCAGCCACATTGTTGTGAAGCTTCTTGCTTCATATATCTGTCTCAACTTTTTTCTTTACTCTTGGCAGGAAAGGACCAAGATTGCCTCCCCTTGACAAGCCCCATATCCGTCTCAAGTAAGATTTTCCACACACACGCCTATGCAACTATTATTTTAGATACTTGCTAGATTAATCAAGCTATTGATTGCATTTAACGAGATAGCATCTAACACTCAATTTCTGTCCTCAATAGTGATGTGTCACTTTATATTTTTAAATCTCGTGTTCATCACCAAGTACAACAAAATGACTGATTTTGCATCATTTTCAGGGACAGCAAGATCACTGTGTCTTTGATCCAGAAGTACATTGCTCAGAAGCTTAATATGAATGATCATACTGAGGTAATGATTTTACAAACAGCGAACTATATACTGAAAGATGCTTCGCAAACGTTTCCATGGTATTGCTTTGTCACTGAACTTTTTATAACATTTATTGCAGGTCGATGTTGTATGCTGCGGAGAAAAGCTAAATGGGGACGTCACACTCAAGGACATCCAACTTATATGGATGTCACACCTTCCCAATTCTGGACAGGGAAAGGTAAAATGGGAGTTGGAGGAGGCTTTGATTGAACTAGGCTATGTTAGAAGCGAGAAGCTTGACACTCCCGTAGAGAAATAAGCAGTGCAGCTTCTGGCGCCATATGGTTTAAACAAAATGATCTGCCTATCTCACAACAGTCTTGAAAGACTTATCAGTAGACAATTATTGTACTTGCAGGATGATAGCCTTATTTGAGCTATT
Source organism: Solanum rostratum (assembly GCA_029948455.1). Classification (NCBI taxonomy): domain Eukaryota; kingdom Viridiplantae; phylum Streptophyta; class Magnoliopsida; order Solanales; family Solanaceae; genus Solanum; species Solanum rostratum. Next base: position 252,983 of record CM057046.1, on the reverse strand, counting down.
AGTACCTTTCTCTGCTATATTATCAGCAAACAATATATGCTTTCAACCTGTGTTCTCTAGTTTCCTATCAAATATTGTGTTATGGAATTCTGTATACCTATCATCTAATTGCACTCGCTGATCATCGTTTCATCTCCCACCAATATGCAATACACTGATAGCATATTTTGTTTTTCAGAATGCTTCATACAATAAGCGGCATTTTTTAGAAAGGCTGATGGAAGTAAGGCTATATGATACTATTATACCTCTCAGATTTCAGGATAAGAGTTGATACCCTCCATTTATCTTATTTTTAGCCCATCCATTAGTTCTTGTCTTCTTGACATACAATTTTGTGGCATAAAAGAGTTAATTCAAGCACAGACGGACATAAAATATTGATTATTTATCTATCAACATAACGTTATTCTTCTAGCAGTTCGAACACTAATTAAGACATATTCAATTTTAATGCTCCTTATGCCACCAATAAAGAATGACTTATGCCTTATTTGTTTGTACTTAATGAAGGTCTGCATCTGAGCGGTTTAGACCTAAGGTCATTAAGTGCATTTGTTGTCATCATGATTTAAGCACGTAATTGGTTTGTATAGTTTTTAGTTATTAAGATATATTGAACAAAGTCTTAATATTCACAACCACAGTCTATCCATAAGCACCATATTAACTACCTCTGTCATCACAATCACCACCACCATAATCGTCGTCAACTATCAATCACCTATGTTATCACAACAACCACTGGCAACCAGCACCACTACCAACAACTATTATCAGCTGCTGCCGCAGCTACCACCTTCATCATTATCATGGATATATCATTGCCTCCACCGCCAGCGCCGCCACCACCAATTTCAACCACTACTACCATTGCGATCAATCCCCGGTAGCAACCAATTTTGCCATAACAACTAGCACTGCCACAAACTATCACCAACATTGTCAACCACCCCACATTTTTCAGCCACTACCACCAACCTCCAGCCTATTTTTTAGTAGTGTGGGCTGATTTTTTGGTCGCCCCTACCTGATCTTGATGGATGATTGAACTTAGATAAGTATTTTGAAAAGTCAAAAATGTTTATTTTCTTAAAAATATATTTATTTTAGAGAACTGAGATGTTCGATCAAAATTTAGGAAAAACAGATGCTTTTGAATAATAGACATACGAATATGCTTCCGTAGTCATTTGAATAATCGCCAAATCGCTCCTTTGGATGATCATCCAAGCTCTCATCTTCAAGCCAATTATTGTCATCATTGTTAAATGAATTTGATGGTTCAATCGGAGGCCTCATAATTATCCTCAATATAGGAAAACCATCAACAACAATATCCATCATGTACAAGCCCACATGCCTGTCATTCTTTATGCATGTGGGAAGCATTTTTCCCCTCCCATTCATTTGTTAGCTAATCGCCAAGTCGCATGACTCGCAGGCTAGCCTACTGGCCTCAATATGCTTGCAACCATGTCATCGTATGAACCATTGCGACACAAAAGAATGGGCACTGTCGTCTTACTCAAAGATTTCCAATTCCAGCTTTGGTAGTCTCCTCCTATACTCCCATATAATAACCACCACCAACAACAAATTCAGCTACTGCTATTGTAGACTACATTGATCAATAGTAGAGCTAGATATCAATCTTTAACGGTTGATGACTGGTACGAAATCCATGTAGAAACGTGAATGAACAAGATCAGCTTAAACCGAGCTCCTACAATGGCGAGAAAAGGTAATAACAATGGTTCTAAACTACCGAAATTTATCTCCTAACCAGTTATGGAGCGATTTTGGAGAGTGATTTGGAGGGCTTCTCCAGCTTCTAAAAATGGTAGGAAAATATTTTTTAAAGATTCTTGAAGGAAAATAGGCAAAAATGGAAGCTATGAGTAAGATGATGATAATTTCACCAGTAATAACAAAAATGTAGCTGAAAAAGTCACCGGAATCGACTTAGACCTAACTCAGTGGTAGATTTCTCATGGTTGAGGATTTATGAATCTGAACAAACCGGCATATCAACAAAATCAGCTGCCACACCTCTTCACCAACTATCCAAGAATACCGTGCTCACTTTTGTAAAAAGCAGCTTCCATTCGCATTTTGCTACTCAGTGAAAATTGTTTGGAAAAGCTGCTTGTACATTACAAGTTTTATCGATGATAAGATTATATAAATCTACAGAAGTGTTCGCTAAGGCAATAATTATCCAACTAAAGTCTGATCTTTCTACTATTTCAAACTATTAGGCTTGTATGTGAATTAAATTCGTCCCAGCAACTTTTAATTCACTTCTATATAGCTACTCCGAAAGGAGTCTTCACTATCTTTTGCCTACTATAGGGAGATTCCATCCCATATTTTACAATCACAACTTTCTTCAACAGTTCATTTCCATCGTAAAACCCTCGGACACATTTGTATAATCAATTTTTGTATTTCAAATTTCTAACTACCGTACCACCATCTATTTTTTCTTTCATCACTGTCAACCATTTCACTACATTTTCTGTTTTTGCTCTCACCTTCTCACAAGGAGTCTGATTGAATTTATTTACATGCATTACGAATATTACAAGTAAAATAAGACATTTTTCTTTCATCATCCTTTTCTTGTTTTCAATGATGATCTATTTATGCTGAAATTGTTAATTTAAATTTGATCAAGTGAAATTTTCCAATGAAAAAATAGGAAATTAAATGCATTTTAGAAAGTGCCAAAGGTAAGTAACTGGAATTTTTAGACGCTCTTTCTTTCTTATATAGAATAAAAGATGTGCTTGTTCTATCTCATATAGAATCAAATTATATTTATTCTTTCTCATATAAAATCTCATACACTTGCAGCAACCCTCTTCCCGCTCCCCTCTCTCTCTCTTCAGGCCATTTCTCTCTAGTATTGTTATAAAGGTCATCAATCCTTTCCCAAGGGAAGGGCTTTCTCAAACAAGAACTTCCTTCAACTGCTAAGAATTGTTCTCCCCTCTCTCTCTCTTTGCATGATCTTTCGTTACATACACATTTCCCTTAAGACTTGCTACTCACTATTGATTTTTCTTTATTACTCAAGTGATAGATTCAATTTAGGTTAGGCCTGAGCTTTTCTTAATAGATCAAATTTTTCAACTGATTTTTTCTTTGATTCTGAAGTGATTTATTCAACTCAGGTTTGGTTTGAGCTTCTCTTAATAAATAATTTTTAATTGATTTTTCCTTCACTGCTCAAGTGATAGATTTAACTTAGGTTAGGACTGAGTTTCTCTCATAGATTATTTTTATTTATTGATTTTTCTTTTCTTTTTTGCTCAAGTGATAGATTCAACTCAGGTTAGATTTAATTTTTTTCTCTATAGATCAATATTTGTATTGATTTTCTTTTTGTTGCTCAAGTAACAAATTTTAACTCAATATACTAGTTTCAGGTTACGTGCGTCGCACGTGCATCACACGTATGTGCACGTGCGTCAAATGTATGTCAAACATGCGTCCCAAGTGACAGATTTTTTATTTTTTCTTAATAGATCAATTATTTTTTATTGTTTTTTCCCTTTGTTCCTTGAAGTGACAGATTCAACTTAGGTTAGGTTTGAGATTCTCTCACCAGATTTTTTTGTTGTTGATTTTTCTGTTTTGCTCAAGTGATAGATTTAATCTTCTCTCGATTGTGAATGCTCTTTTATTGATTCATTTCTTTGCTGCTCAAATGGCATATTCAACCCAGATTAGGTTTGAGCCTCTCTCCATGTATCAAAAAAATTTGATCTTTTTCTTTTTACTCAAGCGATGATTCAACTTAGATAGGTCCGATTTCTTAGCATTTCACTCTTTGAAAAAATAATTGGTTTTGAGTCTACTTTGTAAAAAATTATGAAACCCTAACCTTGTTTGCTCCGCCCCCTCCCCCCCTCTCTCTCTTTACACGATTGTTTGTTATATACATTTTTCCTTTTCAGACTTACTACTCACTATTGATTTTATTTGGTTGCTCAAGTGACAGATTCAACTCAAGTTTGGTTTGAGATTTTTTTCGTCAAATCATTTTTCATTGACTTTTTCTGTGCTGCTCAAGTGAATGATTGAACAAAGGTTAGGTTTGATCTTCTCTGATAGATCATTTCTATTTATTGATTTTCCTTTCCGCTCAAGTGATCGACAGATTCAACTGTAGTTGGATTTAATCTTTTCCTAATAGATTAACTTTTTATTGATTTTTTTCTTTGTTACGTTGCTCAAGTGATGGATTCAACTCAGGTTAGGTTTGAGCTTCTCTCAATAGATTATTTTTTTATTGATTTTTCTTTTTTGTTTAAGTGGCAGATTCAACCCACATTAGATTTAATCTTTTCCCAATTGATTAAAATTTTTATTAATTTTTCCTTTGTTGTTCAAGTGACAGATTCAACTCGAGTTAGGTTTGAGATTCTCTCACTATATTTTTTTGTTGTTGATTTTTCTGTTTTGCTCAAGTGATAGATTAAACTCATATTAGATTTAATATTTTCTCGATTGTGAATGCTCTTTTATTGATTCATTTCTTTGCTGCTCAAATGGCATATTCAACCCAGATTAGGTTTGAGCTTCTCTCCATGTATCAAAAAAATTTGATTTTTTTCTTTTTGCTCAAGCGATGATTCAACTTAGGTCCGATTTCTTAGCAGTTCACTTTTTGAAAAAATAATTAGTTTTGGGTCTACTTTGTAAAAAAATTAAGAAACTTGTAAACCCTAACCTTGTTTGTTCTGCCCCTCTCTCTCTCTCTCTCTCTCTCTCTCTCTTTACATGATCGTTTGTTATATACATGCTTCCCTTTCAGACGTACTACTCTCTATTGATTTTCTTTTGGTTGCTCCAGTGACAGATTCAACTCAAGTTCGGTTTGAGCTTTTTTTCATCGAATTAGTTTTTCATCGACTTTTTCTTTGCTGCTCAAGTGACAGATCTAACAAAGGTTAGGTTTGATCTTCTCTGATAGATCATTTCTATTTATTGATTTTCCTTTTCCGCTCAAGTGATCGACAGATTCAACTGTAGTTGGATTTAATCTTTTCCCAATAGATTAACTTTTTATTGATTTTTTTCTTTGTTACGTTGCTCAAGTGATAGATTCAACTCTGGTTAGGTTTGAGCTTCTCTCAATAGATTATTTTTTTTATAGATTTTTCTTTTTTTCTTAAGTGGCATATTCTACCCAGATTAGATTTAATCTTTTCCCAATTGATCAAAATTTTATTGATTTTTCCTTTGTTGTTCAAGTGACAGATTCAACTCGAGTTAAGTTATTTGAGCTTTTCTCAATAGATTTCTTTTTATTGATTTTTCTTTCTGGATTTAAGTGATAGATTTAGCTCAGATTAGATTTAATTTTTTTTTATCAATAGATCAATGTTTCTTATTTTGTTTTGTTTTCTTTGTTGCTCAAGTTAGGTTTGAGCTTCTTTCAATATATCAAAAAATATATTGGTTGTTTCTTTTTTTTTTTCAAGCAATAGATATAACTTAGGTCAGGTCTGGTTTTTCAATAGTTCAATTTTTGAAAAAATAATTAGTGTCCAGTCTAGTTTGTGAGCACCTTGACTTTTCTACCCTCAACCTGCTATATCCCACCAGCATATATACCAAGTAATCTTATCCAATATTTTTAACTCACGGCGATTTGATTTTTGGTGTTCATGCCCTAGGGTGTGAATCAGTCAATCATTTAGCATAGTCCTTCTTGCTAGCAGTATTATTTATATTCTTGTTCAATGAAACCTATTGAGTATGCTTTAAAAGCTTTCTAGTTCCAAAAGATAAATTTCAGCGACGTAGTTTTGCTTTATCCTTAATTATTTTCTAATTTCTCATCAACTAAGTTAAATTAATTACCCTAATAGATTTGAAAAAGTTATGAAACTTGAGAACCCTAACCTTGTGTTATGAAAGAGTAACAGTTAGAGATGCTTGCAAAAATTGTAGGAAATTATTGTTAGATGACAATTCATAGATATAAATGTATAGATACTTGATTCATATTCACTACAAACCACCTCAATGGATAATATATGGATAGAAATCTTAACTTGGCCTAAACTTACAATTTAAACATTACAGCTATGAGGATGTACATCTAAACACCTCGACTCATTTTCATTATGTTAGTTGAACACACCAACTTACAAAATGATCATCTAGGCACCTCCAAGATGTATGTGCCACAGTTTCCACGATACTCCGAGAGGACAAGTCTAGATGTGCATTCTCAAAGATGGAGTGTTTAGCTGCTAGTTGACATTAAATTAAGATGCCTCTCTACGTATTATGCTTTAAATCGATTATTACCTTTTCTAAAAACTTGCTTTATCAATCTTTATATTGGGTTTTTATTCCAATAATCTATTTATTTATATTGGCCCCATTCCATTTCTCATATTTTGGTGCACAAATATATATGAACAAGATCATTATCTCTTGTTCTAACTTAACTGCAGCCTCATTATACAAACCATCAATAGAAACATTTCGTAAGAAAGATTTACTGCCCCATAACATAGAATTATGAACACTAAAGAATTTTCAGTTGTTTGCGTTCGATTATGTTCATAGTTCTATGTATCCATTGTTTCTCTTGCAGCTCTTTATGTTATTTACACTGGCTTATCTAATCTACTCTAAAAGTAATCAATGGAACAAAATAATTTTGGATGATGGAAATAACCCTCATATTGCAGGCAACACAGAGAGGACACAGAATTTCTCTAATGGATCATCCGAAAGAAACCTCAGCTTTCCCTTCAAATGCGTCTGAAGTTAAGGTAGTAGTCATCTGTTTTCCTGTTTTTCTCCGCTTTGCCGCGAAACCCTCATATTTTGGCGAACATGTTTTAAAATTTATTCAGCTTTAAGTTTGGACTATTAGATATATTTTGCATAATGTCAATATTGGAGTGTGTTTTTTTTTTGAAGATGCCTCAGGTTGCTTGCAGTGTATCAACCACAAATGCTGAAATAGTAAAGTTTACACCAGCTGAAACTAGTCAGCCTGAGGAGAAAAATGACATTCATAGGAATGAAGACGCGGAAGATGGAGAGTCTTCAACACCTGAAAAGCAAGTTTTGGAACAAAAACAGAAGGAACTTTGCTCTTTCTGGTTTAAACTTGTACCACAGGGAGACAAGTAAGTACCATACCAGCCACATTGTTAGTACCATACCAGCCACATTGTTGTGAAGCTTCTTGTTTCATATATCTGTCACAACTTTTTTCTTTACTCTTGGCAGGAAAGGACCAAGATTGCCTCCCCTTGACAAGCCCCATATCCGTCTCAAGTAAGATTTTCCACACACACGCCTATGCAACTATTATTTTAGATACTTGCTAGATTAATCAAGCTATTGATTGCATTTAACGAGATAGCATCTAACACTCAATTTCTGTCCTCAATAGTGATGTGTCACTTTATATTTTTAAATCTCGTGTTCATCACCAAGTACAACAAAATGACTGATTTTGCATCATTTTCAGGGACAGCAAGATCACTGTGTCTTTGATCCAGAAGTACATTGCTCAGAAGCTTAATATGAATGATCATACTGAGGTAATGATTTTACAAACAGCGAACTATATACTGAAAGATGCTTCGCAAACGTTTCCATGGTATTGCTTTGTCACTGAACTTTTTATAACATTTATTGCAGGTCGATGTTGTATGCTGCGGAGAAAAGCTAAATGGGGACGTCACACTCAAGGACATCCAACTTATATGGATGTCACACCTTCCCAATTCTGGACAGGGAAAGGTAAAATGGGAGTTGGAGGAGGCTTTGATTGAACTAGGCTATGTTAGAAGCGAGAAGCTTGACACTCCCGTAGAGAAATAAGCAGTGCAGCTTCTGGCGCCATATGGTTTAAACAAAATGATCTGCCTATCTCACAACAGTCTTGAAAGACTTATCAGTAGACAATTATTGTACTTGCAGGATGATAGCCTTATTTGAGCTATTAGTACCTTTCTCTGCTATATTATCAGCAAACAATATATGCTTTCAACCTGTGTTCTCTAGTTTCCTATCAAATATTGTGTTATGGAATTCTGTATACCTATCATCTAATTGCACTCGCTGATCATCGTTTCATCTCCCACCAATATGCAATACACTGATAGCATATTTTGTTTTTCAGAATGCTTCATACAATAAGCGGCATTTTTTAGAAAGGCTGATGGAAGTAAGGCTATATGATACTATTATACCTCTCAGATTTCAGGATAAGAGTTGATAGCCTCCATTTATCTTATTTTTAGTCCATCCATTAGTTCTTGTCTTCTTGACATACAATTTTGTGGCATAAAAGAGTTAATTCAAGCACAGACGGACATAAAATATTGATTATTTATCTATCAACATAACGTTATTCTTCTAGCAGTTCGAACACTAATTAAGTCATATTCAATTTTAATGCTCCTTATGCCACCAATAAAGAATGACTTATGCCTTATTTGTTTGTACTTAATGAAGGTCTGCATCTGAGCGGTTTAGACCTAAGGTCATTAAGTGCATTTGTTGTCATCATGATTTAAGCACGTAATTGGTTTGTATAGTTTTTAGTTATTAAGATATATTGAACAAAGTCTTAATATTCACAACCACAGTCTATCCATAAGCACCATATTAACTACCTCTGTCATCACAATCACCACCACCATAATCGTCGTTAACCACCAATCACCTATGTTATCACAACAACCACTGGATACCAGCACCACTACCAACAACTATTATCAGCTGCTACCGCCGCTACCACCTTTATCATTATCATGGATATACCATTGCCTCCACCGCCAACACCGCGACCACCAATTTCAACCACTACTACCATTTCGATCAATCCCTGCTACCAACCAATATTTCCATAACAACTAGCACTGCCACAAACTATCACCAACATTGTCAACTACCCCACATTTTTCAGCCACTACCACCAACCTCCAGCCTATTTCTTAGTAGTGTGGGCTGATTTTTTGGTCGCCCCTACCTGATCTTGATGGATGATTAAACTTAGATAAGTATTTTGAAAAGTAAAAAATGTTTATTTTCTTAAAAATATATTTATTCTAGAGAACTGAGATGTTCAATCAAAATTTAGGAAAAACAGATGCTTCTGAATAATAGACATACGAATATGCTTCTGTAGTCATTTTAATAATCACCAAATCGCTCCTTTGGATGATCATCCAAGCCCTCATCTTCAAGCAAATTATTGTCGTCGTTGTTAAATGAATTTGATGGTTCAATCGGAGGCCTCATAATTATCCTCAATATAGGCCTGAAGCCATTAACAACAATATCCATCATGTACAAGCCCACATGCCTATCATTCTTTATGCATGTGGGATGTATTTTTCCCCTCCCATTCATTTGTTAGCTAATTAATCTCCAAGTCGCTTGGCTCGCAGGCTAACTTACTGGCCTCAATACGCTTGCAACCATGTCATCGTATGAACCATTGCGACACAAAACAATGGGCACTGTTGTCTTATTCAAAGATTTCCAATTCCAGCTTTGGGAGTCTCCTCCCATACTCCCATACAATAACCACCAACAACAACAAATTCAGCTACTGCAATTGTAGACTACACTGATCGATAGTAGAGCTAGATATCAATCTTTAATGGTCGATGACTGGTACGAAATCCATGCAGAAACGTGAATGAACAAGATCAGTTTAAGCCGATCTCCTACAATGGCGAGAAAAGGTAATAACACTGGTTCTAAACTACCGAAATTTATCTCCTAACCAGTTATGGAGTGATTTTGGAGAGTGATTTGGAGGGCTTCTCCAGCTTCTAAAAATGGTAGGAAAATATTTTTTAAAGATTCTTGAAAGAAAATAGGCAAAAATTGAAGCAATGAGTAAGATGATGATAATTTCACCAGTAATAAGAAAAATGTGGCTGAAAAAGTCACCAGAATCGACTTAGACTAACTCAGTGGTAGATTTCTCATGGTTGAGGATTTATGAATCTGAACAAACCGGCATATCAACAAAATCAGCTGCCACACCTCTTCACCAACTATCCAAGAATACCGTGCTCACTTTTGTAAAAAGCAGCTTCCATTCGCATTTTGCTACTCAGTGAAAATTGTTTGGAAAAGCTGCTTGTACATTACAAGTTTTATCGATGATAAGATTATATAAATCTACAGAAGTGTTCGCTAAGGCAATAATTATCCAACTAAAGTCTGATCTTTCTACTATTTCAAACTATTAGGCTTGTATGTGAATTAAATTCGTCCCAGCAACTTTTAATTCACTTCTATATAGCTACTCCGAAAGGAGTCTTCACTATCTTTTGCCTACTATAGGGAGATTCCATCCCATATTTTACAATCACAACTTTCTTCAACAGTTCATTTCCATCGTAAAACCCTCGGACACATTTGTATAATCAATTTTTGTATTTCAAATTTCTAACTACCGTACCACCATCTATTTTTTCTTTCATCACTGTCAACCATTTCACTACATTTTCTGTTTTTGCTCTCACCTTCTCACAAGGAGTCTGATTGAATTTATTTACATGCATTACGAATATTACAAGTAAAATAAGACATTTTTCTTTCATCATCCTTTTCTTGTTTTCAATGATGATCTATTTATGCTGAAATTGTTAATTTAAATTTGATCAAGTGAAATTTTCCAATGAAAAAATAGGAAATTAAATGCATTTTAGAAAGTGCCAAAGGTAAGTAACTGAAATTTTTAGACGCTCTTTCTTTCTTATATAGAATAAAAGATGTGCTTGTTCTATCTCATATAGAATCAAATTATATTTATTCTTTCTCATATAAAATCTCATACACTTGCAGCCACCCTCTTCCCGCTCCCCTCTCTCTCTCTTCAGGCCATTTCTCTCTAGTATTGTTATAAAGGTCATCAATCCTTTCCCAAGGGAAGGGCTTTCTCAAACAAGAACTTCCTTCAACTGCTAAGAATTGTTCTCCCCTCTCTCTCTCTTTGCATGATCTTTCGTTACATACACATTTCCCTTAAGACTTGCTACTCACTATTGATTTTTCTTTATTACTCAAGTGATAGATTCAATTTAGGTTAGGCCTGAGCTTTTCTTAATAGATCAAATTTTTCAACTGATTTTTTCTTTGATTCTGAAGTGATTTATTCAACTCAGGTTTGGTTTGAGCTTCTCTTAATAAATAATTTTTAATTGATTTTTCCTTCACTGCTCAAGTGATAGATTTAACTTAGGTTAGGACTGAGTTTCTCTCATAGATTATTTTTATTTATTGATTTTTCTTTTCTTTTTTGCTCAAGTGATAGATTCAACTCAGGTTAGATTTAATTTTTTTCTCTATAGATCAATATTTGTATTGATTTTCTTTTTGTTGCTCAAGTAACAAATTTTAACTCAATATACTAGTTTCAGGTTACGTGCGTCGCACGTGCATCACACGTATGTGCACGTGCGTCAAACGTATGTCAAACATGCGTCCCAAGTGACAGATTTTTTATTTTTTCTTTATAGATCAATTATTTTTTATTGTTTTTTCCCTTTGTTCCTTGAAGTGACAGATTCAACTTAGGTTAGGTTTGAGATTCTCTCACCAGATTTTTTTGTTGTTGATTTTTCTGTTTTGCTCAAGTGATAGATTTAATCTTCTCTCGATTGTGAATGCTCTTTTATTGATTCATTTCTTTGCTGCTCAAATGGCATATTCAACCCAGATTAGGTTTGAGCTTCTCTCCATGTATCAAAAAAATTTGATCTTTTTCTTTTTGCTCAAGCGATGATTCAACTTAGATAGGTCCGATTTCTTAGCATTTCACTCTTTGAAAAAATAATTGGTTTTGAGTCTACTTTGTAAAAAATTATGAAACCCTAACCTTGTTTGCTCCGCCCCCTCCCCCCCTCTCTCTCTTTACACGATTGTTTGTTGTATACATGTTTCCTTTACAGACTTACTACTCACTATTGATTTTATTTGGTTGCTCAAGTGACAGATTCAACTCAAGTTTGGTTTGAGATTTTTTTCGTCAAACCATTTTTCATTGACTTTTTCTGTGCTGCTCAAGTGACAGATTTAACAAAGGTTAGGTTTGATCTTCTCTGATAGATCATTTCTATTTATTGATTTTCCTTTCCGCTCAAGTGATCGACAGATTCAACTGTAGTTGGATTTAATCTTTTCCTAATAGATTAACTTTTTATTGATTTTTTTCTTTGTTACGTTGCTCAAGTGATGGATTCAACTCAGGTTAGGTTTGAGCTTCTCTCAATAGATTATTTTTTTATTGATTTTTCTTTTTTGTTTAAGTGGCAGATTCAACCCACATTAGATTTAATCTTTTCCCAATTGATCAAAATTTTTATTAATTTTTCCTTTGTTGTTCAAGTGACAGATTCAACTCGAGTTAGGTTTGAGATTCTCTCACTATATTTTTTTGTTGTTGATTTTTTTGATTTGCTCAAGTAATAGATTAAACTCATATTAGATTTAATATTTTCTCGATTGTGAATGCTCTTTTATTGATTCATTTCTTTGCTGCTCAAATGGCATATTCAACCCAGATTAGGTTTGAGCTTCTCTCCATGTATCAAAAAAAATTGATTTTTTTCTTTTTGCTCAAGCGATGATTCAACTTAGGTCCGATTTCTTAGCAGTTCACTTTTTGAAAAAATAATTAGTTTTGGGTCTACTTTGTAAAAAAATTAAGAAACTTGTAAACCCTAACCTTGTTTGTTCCTCCCCTCTCTCTCTCTCTCTCTCTCTCTTTTTACATGATCGTTTGTTATATACATGCTTCCCTTTCAGACGTACTACTCTCTATTGATTTTCTTTTGGTTTCTCCAGTGACAGATTCAACTCAAGTTCGGTTTGAGCTTTTTTTCATCGAATTAGTTTTTCATCGACTTTTTCTTTGCTGCTCAAGTGACAGATCTAACAAAGGTTAGGTTTGATCTTCTCTGATAGATCATTTCTATTTATTGATTTTCCTTTTCCGCTAAAGTGATCGACAGATTCAACTGTAGTTGGATTTAAACTTTTCCCAATAGATTAACTTTTTATTGATTTTTTTCTTTGTTACGTTGCTCAAGTGATAGATTCAACTCTGGTTAGGTTTGAGCTTCTCTCAATAGATTATTTTTTTTATTGATTTTTCTTTTTTTCTTAAGTGGCATATTCTACCCAGATTAGATTTAATCTTTTCCCAATTGATCAAAATTTTATTGATTTTTCCTTTGTTGTTCAAGTGACAGATTCAACTCGAGTTAGGTTATTTGAGCTTCTCTCAATAGATTTCTTTTTTTTGATTTTTCTTTCTGGATTTAAGTGATAGATTTAGCTCAGAGTAGATTTAATTTTTTTTATCAATAGATCAATGTTTCTTATTGGGTTTTGTTTTCTTTGTTGCTCAAGTTAGGTTTGAGCTTCTTTCAATATATCAAAAAATATATTGGTTTTCTTTTTTTTCAAACAATAGATATAACTTAGGTCAGGTCTGGTTTTTCAATAGTTCAACTTTTGAAAAAATAATTAGTGTCCAGTCTAGTTTGTGAGCACCTTGACTTTTCTACCCTCAACCTGCTATATCCCACCAGCATATATACCAAGTAATCTTATCCAATATTTTTATCTCACAGCGATTTGATTTTTGGTGTTCATGCCCTAGGGTGTGAATCAGTCAATCATTTAGCATAGTCCTTCTTGCTAGCAGTATTATTTATATTCTTGTTCAATGACACCTATTGAGTATGCTTTAAAAGCTTTCTAGTTCCAAAAGATAAATTTCAGTGACGTAGTTTTGCTTTATTCTTAATTATTTTCTAATTTCTCATCAACTAAGTTAAATTAATTACCCTAATAGATTTGAAAAAGTTATGAAACTTGAGAACCCTAACCTTGTGTTATGAAAGAGTAACAGTTAGAGATGCTTGCAAAAATTGTAGGAAATTATTGTTAGATGACAATTCATAGATATAAATGTATAGATACTTGATTCATATTCACTACAAACCACCTCAATGGATAATATATGGATAGAAATCTTAACTTGGCCTAAACTTACAATTTAAACATTACAGCTATGAGGATGTACATCTAAACACCTCGATTCGTTTTCATTATGTTAGTTGAACACACCAACTTACAAAATGATCATCTAGGCACCTCCAAGATGTATGTGCCACAGTTTCCACGATACTCCGAGAGGACAAGTCTAGATGTGCATTCTCAAAGATGGAGTGTTTAGCTGCTAGTTGACATTAAATTAAGATGCCTCTCTACGTATTATGCTTTAAATCGATTATTACCTTTTCTAAAAACTTGCTTTGTCAATCTTTATATTGGGTTTTTATTCCAATAATCTATTTATTTATATTGGCCCCATTCCATTTCTCATATTTTGGTGCACAAATATATATGAACAAGATCATTATCTCTTGTTCTAACTTAACTGCAGCCTCATTATACAAACCATCAATAGAAACATTTCGTAAGAAAGATTTACTGCCCCATAACATAGAATTATGAACACTACAGAATTTTCAGTTGTTTGTGTTCGATTATGTTCATAGTTCTATGTATCCATTGTTTCTCTTGCAGCTCTTTATGTTATTTACACTGGCTTATCTAATCTACTCTAAAAGTAATCAATGGAACAAAATAATTTTGGATGATGGAAATAACCCTCATATTGCAGGCAACACAGAGAGGACACAGAATTTCTCTAATGGATCATCCGAAAGAAACCTCAGCTTTCCCTTCAAATGCGTCTGAAGTTAAGGTAGTTGTCATCTGTTTTCCTGTTTTTCTCCAGCTTTGCCGCGAAACCCTCATATTTTGGCGAACATGTTTTAAAATTTATTCAGCTTTAAGTTTGGACTGTTAGATATATTTTGCATAATGTCAATATTGGAGTGTGTTTTTTTTTGAAGATGCCTCAGGTTGCTTGCAGTGTATCAACCACAAATGCTGAAACAGGAAAGTGTACACCAGCTGAAACTAGTCAGCCTGAGGAGAAAAATGACATTCATAGGAATGAAGACGCTGAAGACGGAGAGTCTTCAACACCTGAAAAGCAAGTTTTGGAACAAAAACAGAAGGAACTTTGCTCTTTCTGGTTTAAACTTGTACCACAGGGAGACAAGTAAGTATCATACCAAACACATTGTTAGTACCATACCAGCCACATTGTTGTGAAGCTTCTTGCTTCATATATCTGTCTCAACTTTTTTCTTTACTCTTGGCAGGAAAGGACCAAGATTGCCTCCCCTTGACAAGCCCCATATCCGTCTCAAGTAAGATTTTCCACACACACGCCTATGCAACTATTATTTTAGATACTTGCTAGATTAATCAAGCTATTGATTGCATTTAACGAGATAGCATCTAAAACTCAATTTCTGTCCTCAATAGAGATTTGTCCCTTTATATTTTTAAATCTCGTGTTCATCACCAAGTACAACAAAATGACTGATTTTGCATCATTTTCAGGGACAGCAGGATCACTGTGTCTTTGATCCAGAAGTACATTGCTGAGAAGCTTAATATGAATGATCATACTGAGGTAATGATTTTACAAACAGCGAACTATATACTGAAAGATGTTCTGCAAACGTTTCCATGGTATTGCTTTGTCACTGAACTTTTTATAACATTTATTGCAGGTCGATGTTGTATGCTGCGGAGAAAAGCTAAATGGGGACGTCACACTCAAGGACATCCAACTTATATGGATGTCACACCTTCCCAATTCTGGACAGGGAAAGGTAAAATGGGAGTTGGAGGAGGCTTTGATTGAACTAGGCTATGTTAGAAGCGAGAAGCTTGACACTCCCGTAGAGAAATAAGCAGTGCAGCTTCTGGCGCCATATGGTTTATACAAAATGATCTGCCTATCTCACAACAGTCTTGAAAGACTTATCAGTAGACAATTATTGTACTTGCAGGATGATAGTGAAGGATTAGCTGCAATTAGTTATTAGTTAGTTATGCCTAGCTGTACTTAAATTAGAAATTAATCATGTGATTAGTTAGTTAGTTACAAGTAGTTAATTAGTTAGTTACACTCTAACTAATTGTCTAATTGTGTATAAATACTGTACATTTACACAATGGAATACAACACACAATAATTCCATTACAGCATTCTCTCTCTTCTTCTCTCTTTATCTCCTTCCTCGATTGCATGTCAATTTCCTTCTTAGAATCAATGCTCTACATGGTATCAGAGCAATTGAGCTAAGATTCTACAAGCATCAATGGAGGAAACTGGAAATAGATCGGGAATTCAGCCGGAAAACTCACAGGGGAACTCGCAGGGAACTGTAAGTATAGATCACTTACATCCGCTATATCTCCACCCGTCAGATGCACCGGGATCCCTCAATGTAGGGATCATGCTAACCGGATCTGACAATTACACCTTATGGAGCAAAGCAATGGAGTTGGCGTTTCTAGGAAAAAATAAGGCTGGTTTTGTTGACGGAACAGTGACGAAGGATCAATTCTCAGGAAGTTTAGGGAAGCTGTGGGATCGATGCAATGCGATTGTCGTATCATGGATTTTGTGCAATGTGAGTCGAGATCTACACGGAGGAGTGCTTTTCTGTTCAAATGCACAAGCAATTTGGAGAGACTTGAAAGAGAGGTTCAACAAGGTGAACAGTTCGCGCATATTCCAGCTGCACAAGGAGATTTTCACACTAGTTCAAGGAGTATCATCAGTTTCGGTATACTATTCTAAACTCAAAGACTTGTGGGATGAATACGATTCTATCATGCCACCACCATCTTGTAGTTGTCCTAAATCTAAGGAGTTTTTCGAACATTTACAGTATCAAAGAGTTTTACAATTTTTGATGGGGCTTAATGATGGTTATAGTCAGGCTAGAAGCCAGATTCTGTTGATGCAGAAGATACCTAGTATTAATCAAGTTTATGCTATGATTAATCAAGATGAGAGTCAAAAAATGGTTGCTGGATCGAGCATTGTGATATCTGAGGGGGCAAATCCAGTAGCAATGTTCACTTCAAGACCTGGGAATGGAGGACAAAAGCAAAGGAAGAATTATAATCCTGGTGCTTTCTGTGACTTCTGTCGCATGAAAGGTCATATGAGAATTGACTGTTACAAGTTAATGAAGTGTGATTATTGTCATAAAACAGGGCATACAAGAAGTGATTGTTACAAATTGAATGGTTATCCATCAGAGTATAGAGGTAAAAAGGAAATGATGGTTGCAGGGAATGCTACATATGATACAAAAGGAGTAAGGGACAAGGTATTAGATCAGCAGACTGCAGATGAAGCAACACAGGCAAACATTGCCATGCCTATGCTCACACCTACTCAGCATCAACAACTAATCAAAATGCTTAGTCAAACCAGTGTCAATGAGACACATGCTATAGCTAACATGGCAGGCAGAGGTAAAACATTTCTAAATGAACAAGAATTTATTAAATGGATAGTGGACACAGGAGCCACTAACCATATGATAGGGGATCCTAAATATTTACATCATGAAGGTTTAATAGAAAATGCAGGAAAGGTTCAGTTACCTACAGGAGATAATGCACAAGTCTCACATGTTGGGAATTGTCACTTAGAAGGAGGTGATATTCTCAAAAGAGTTCTGTGTGTACCAAGTTTTAAGTTCAATCTTATGTCAGTCTCACAAGTGACAAAAGAATTGAACTGTTGTGTTACCTTCTTTCCACAATGTTGTGTTTTTCAGGATCTCTCATCTGGGAAGGTGAGGGAGATTGGTGAAGAGGAAAATGGTCTGTACACAATAAGTTCTCATCTGGAGGACAAAAGCACAAGTGAAGCAGGACAAAAGTGCTTAGCAGTTCAACAAGAAGCTGATGCAACCATATGGCACCAGAGATTATGTCATGTTCCATTGGGTGTATTGAGGAAGATTCATAAATTTCAGGATCTTGGTAGTAAGTTTGTGTTGAGTAATTGTGAAATCTGTCCACTTGCTAGACAAACAAGATTACCATTTCCACATAGTAGTAGTAGAGCTTCTTATGCATTTCAACTTGTTCATATGGATGTTTGGGGCCCTTATAGAACAGAAACTTTTGATGGAATGAGATATTTTCTGACTATTGTTGATGACTTCTCAAGATGGACATGGACTTATTTGATAAGACTAAAGTCTGATGTTACTGAGATCTTGAAGTATTTTTGTTTAGAAATTGAAAATCAGTTTGGTAGGAAGATTCAAAGAGTAAGATCAGACAATGGATCTGAATTTTTCAATAATACTTGTAGCACATTCTTCAAACTTAAAGGCATCATACATGAGAGTTCTTGCCCTTATACACCACAGCAAAATGGTATAGTTGAAAGGAGACACAGACACATACTTGAGACTGCCAGAGCTATTAAGTTTCAGGCTTCATTTCCAGATAGATTTTGGGGTCTGTGTATACTAGCTGCTGTATATGTTTTAAATAGAATACCATCTACTGTTCTACAGAACATGTCACCTTATGAAAAATTATATGATAAGCCTCCATCATTGGATCACATGAGAATTATTGGTTGCTTATGCTTTGCAACCAATCTTACCAAACATGATAAGTTCAGCCCAAGGGCTGTAAGAGCTGTGTTAGTAGGTTATGGAACCACTCAGAAAGGATACAGGTTGTATGATTTAGAAAATAGAATATTCTTCACTAGTAGAGATGTCATGTTCATGGAAAAGGTATTTCCTTTTAAAAATAGTACTACTGATGTACAAGGTCCACATGATATTAAACATATCTTTGACTATGATGAGCTCAGTGGAAGCCCTATTCAAATTTCTGAATCTTCATTAATTACATCAGCACCTCCCAGTTCAACTACAACTCTTATTCCTCCTGAAAGTCAGAATCATTCTTCTTCTATTCCTATTATCAGAAGATCTGTTAGACAATCCAGACCTCCTATTTGGCACAAAGATTACATCACACAAGCTGGTTCCAACAATTGCCTATATCCCATCAGTTCTGTACTGAATTATGATCACCTTAGGCCACAATATCAAAGTTACTTGTCCAATATCTCCACTGAAACTGAACCAACATGCTACACAGAAGCAGCCAAAGATTCCAGATGGGTGGATGCTATGAAGACTGAAATTCAAGCTCTGGAGGATAACAATACCTGGGAACTGGTGGAGTTACCTCCCAACAAGAAGGCTATAGGCTGTAGATGGGTTTACAAAATCAAATACAATGCAGATGGAACAGTTGAAAGATTTAAGGCCAGACTAGTTGCTAAAGGGTATAATCAGAAGGAAGGCTTGGATTACCAAGAGACCTTCTCTCCTGTAGTGAAAATGGCTACCATTAGGTGTGTTCTTAGCATTGCAGCTACCAAACAGTGGTCAATTTATCAGATGGATGTTTACAATGCATTTCTACAAGGTGACTTGACTGAAGAAGTATATATGTGTATCCCTGCTGGTTTTTATAACACATCTACTAATCATAAGGTTTGCAAGTTGATAAAATCCTTATATGGTCTGAAACAGGCATCAAGACAGTGGAACATCAAACTTACCACTGCACTGATGTCCTATGGATTTATACAAAGTTCCAGAGATTATTCCTTGTTTACTAAAAGACATAATGATGGATTAGTCATAGTTCTTGTATATGTAGATGACCTGTTAATCACAGGAAACAATGCTTCTATGATTACTGATACCAAAGCTATGTTACAACAGTCTTTCAAGATCAAAGATCTAGGTGAGCTAAGATATTTTCTTGGCTTAGAGTTTGCAAGACATCAGGATGGGATTCTAATACATCAAAGGAAGTATGCTTTGGAGATTATTTCTGAAGTAGGTTTAGCAGGAGCCAAACCTGTATCTACTCCTATGGAACCAAATCAAAAGCTCACTACTATGGAATATGACACTCATACTTCATCTTCACAGCCTGATCCTCCTATGCAGGACCCTTCTTCTTATCAAAAGTTGATAGGAAAGTTATTATATCTAACTACTACTAGGCCTGATCTTTCCTTTGCTGTACAGTGTCTTAGTCAATTCATGCATTCCCCAAAGACATCACATATGGAAGCAGCTTTGCGTGTGGTAAAATACATCAAGTCATCTCCTGGCCTTGGTATTTTCATGACATCATCCACATCTAACAATCTCCAGGTATTTTGTGATGCTGATTGGGGGTCGTGTGTAAACACTAGAAAGTCTGTTACTGGTTATCTCATTCAATATGGGAATTCGCCAATTTCATGGAAATCCAAGAAACAAACAACAGTTTCAAGAAGTTCTGCTGAAGCTGAGTACAGGGCTATGGCATCCACTGTTGCAGAAATTGTTTGGATTGTTGGCTTATTTCAAGAACTTGGAGTCTCTATTACTACTCCTGTGCCTCTTTATTCTGATAGTACATCTGCTCTTCAAATTGCAGCAAACCCCGTATTTCATGAACGCACTAAACATATTGACATCGATTGCCATTTTATCCGTGAAAGAATTCGGGATGGTCTTATTGCCACTATGCATTTATCTTCCTGCAATCAACCTGTTGATATGCTTACTAAATCTCTTTCATGTGGCCCTCATAATCATCTCATGTCCAAGCTAGGAATGAAGAATATCTTCATACATCCTAGCTTGAGGGGGGGTGTGAAGGATTAGCTGCAATTAGTTATTAGTTAGTTATGCCTAGCTGTACTTAAATTAGAAATTAATCATGTGATTAGTTAGTTAGTTACAAGTAGTTAATTAGTTAGTTACACTCTAACTAATTGTCTAATTGTGTATAAATACTGTACATTTACACAATGGAATACAACACACAATAATTCCATTACAGCATTCTCTCTCTTCTTCTCTCTTTATCTCCTTCCTCGATTGCATGTCAATTTCCTTCTTAGAATCAATGCTCTACAGATAGCCTTATTTGAGCTATTAGTACCTTTCTCTGCTATATTATCAGCAAACAATATATGCTTTCAACCTGTGTTCTCTAGTTTCCTATCAAATATTGTGTTATGGAATTCTGTATACCTATCATCTAATTGCACTCGCTGATTCGTTGGTTGCATCTCCCACCAATATGCAATAAACTATTAGCATAATTTTTTTCAGAATGCATCATACAATAAGTGGCATTTTTTAGAAAGGCTGATGGAGGTAACACTATATGATACTATTATACCTATCCATGTAGATTTCAGGATAAGAGTTGATACCTTCCATTTCTGTCTTATTTTCAGCTCATCCATTAGTTCTTGTCTTCTTGACATACAATTTGTGACATAAAAGAGTTAATTCAAGCACAGACAGATATAAAATATTGATTATTTATACATCAACATAACGTTATTCTTCTAGCAGTTCCTGCAATGGCAAGAAAAGGTAATAACAACGGTTCTAAACTACCGAAATTTATCTCCTAACCAGTTATGGAGTGATTTTGGAGAGTGATTTGGAGGGCTTCTCCAGCTTCTAAAAATGGTAGGAAAATATTTTTTAAAGATTCTAAAAATGGTAGGAAAATAGGCAAAAATGGAAGCTATGAGTAAGATGACGATAATTTCACCAGTAATAACAAAAATGTGGCAGAAAAAGTCACCGGAATCAACTTAGACCTAACTCAGTGGTAGATTTCTCATGGTTGAGGATTTATGAATCTGAACAAATCAGCTGTCACACCTCTTCAACAACTATACAAGAATACCGTACTCACTTTTGTAAAAAGCAGCTTACATTCGCATTTTGCTACTCAGTGAAAATTGTTTAGAAATTGCTACTCAGTACATTACAAGTTTTATTGATGACGAGATTATATAAATCTAGAGAAGTGTTCGCTAAGGCATTAATTATCCAACTAAGGTCTGATCTTTCTTCTATTTCCAAGTATTATGCTTGTCTGTGAATTAAATTCGTCCCAGCAACTTTTAATTCACTTCTATATAGCTACTCCGAAAGGAGCCTTGACTATCTTTTGCCTACTATAGGGAGATTCCATCCCATATTTTACAATCACAACTTTCTTCAACAGTTCATTTCCATCGTAAAACCCTCGGGCACATTTGTATAATCAATTTTTGTATTTTCAAATTTCTAACTACCATACCACCATCTATTTTTTCTTTCATGACTGTCATCCGTTTCACTACATGATGCTTTCTGTTTTTGCTCTCACCTTCTCACAAGGAGTCTGATTGAATCTATTTACTTGCATTACGAACATTACAAGTAAAATAAGACATTTTTCTTTCACCATCATTTTCTTGTTTTCAATGATGATCTATTTATGCTGAAATTGTTAATTTAAATTTGATCGAGTGAAATTTTCAAATGAAAAAAAGGAAATTAAATGCATCTTAGAAAGTGCCAAAGGTAAGTAACTGAAATTTGTAGACGCTCTTTCTTTCTCATATAGAATAAAAAATGTGCTTGTTCTATCTCATATAGAATCAAATTACATTTATTCTTTCTCATATAAAATCTCATACACTTGCGGCCACCCTCTTCCCGCTCCCCGCTCCTCTCTCTCTCTCTTCAGGCCATTTCTCTCTAGTATTGTTATAAAGGTCATCAATCCTTTCCCAAGGGAAGGGCTTTCTCAAACAAGAACTTCCTTCAACTGCTAAGAACTGTTCTCCCCTCTCTCTCTTTGCATGATCTTTCATTACATACACATTTCCCTTTAGAGTTGCTACTCACTGTTGATTTTTTCTTTATTACTCAAGTGATAGATTCAATTTAGGTTAGGCCTAAACTTTTCTTAATAGATCAATTTATTCAATTGATTTTTTCTTTAATTCTGAAGTGATTGATTCAACTCAAGTTTGGTTTGAGTTTTTCTTAATAAATAATTTTTAATTGATTTTTCCTTCACTAGCTCAAGTGATAGATTTAACTTAGGTTGGGATTGATTTTCTCTCATAGATTATTTTTATTTATTGATTTTTCTTTTCTTCTCAAGTGACAGATCCAACTTAGGTCACATTTAATAATTTCTCTATAGATCAATTTATTTGTTGATTTTTTTCTTCATTGCTCAAGTAACAAATCCAACTCAGTTACGCCAGCCTGAACTTTTACTAGTAGACTAGTTTTTGGATAGGTGCATCACAAGTGCATCAAACGTGCATTGCAGGTGAATTAATTTAGACTTCCAAATTTGAATGTACAGTACTATATTTGAATGTGTATAATGAGCAGTTGACAATCTGAAAGAAAAAAAATATAACTTCAAATTTATAAATTAAACAAAATCAAGCTAGTCACATGACTTCATCCATGAAATTTGTATTTAGATGCATCTTTTCTTATTTTATTAAAAAAATGGTATCTTCTCTTTTTTTTCTCCCCAACCTTAGAGTTTCAATTTTTTGTTGGAGAAAATATCTCTTAGAGCAACATTATTATTTTGAATTCATAAAAATTGTTCCCCTCTCTCTCTTTGTTGTTCTTTCTTTACATATACATTTTCCTTTCAGACTTGCTATTCACTATTGATTTTTTCTTTATTGTCCAAGTGACAAATTAAATTTAGGTTAGGCATGAGCTTTCTTAATAGATTTTTTTTTAATTAATTGCTGGCTACCAGGCCCATTTTATTATGTCCAAAAAAGGTCCATTACAAACAGACCCCGGAAGCCCAGTCTAGGTATCCAACAACAACCCTAAAATATAGGGCATTCTAGAATCCCGCCCTTATATTCCTTTCCTAATCTTTCCACTCCCTGCTGAAGACCGATGGTTTTCTAAGATCAATTGCTCTGGATGTCAAGATTCTTGCTTGTCTTAATAGATCAATTTCTTTAATTGATTTTCCTTCGTTGCTCAAGTGCAACTCTGTTCAGTAGGAGCTTTTCTCAATTAATCATTTTTAATCGATTTTTCTTTTGCTGTCCATGCGACAGATGTAACTCAAGTTACGTTTGAGCTTCTCTCATAGATCATTTTTATATCTTGATTTACCTTTTCTGCTCAAGTGACAAATTCAACTCAAGTTAGGATTAATCTTTTCTCAATAGAACAGTTTTTTATTGATCTTAGGTAGGACTGATTTCTTAATAGTTCAGTTTTTGAAAAAATAATCAGTTTTAGGTCTAGTTTGTAAACACCTTGATTATTCCGCCCTCTACCTACTATATCTCATAAGTATAGATACCGAGTAATTTTAGCCACCAAGATTCATCCAATATTTCTATCTCAGTGGGGTTTGATTCTTGGTTTTCATGGCTTTGGGTGCCAATCAGTCAATCATCTAGCACATTTCTTCTTGGTAGCAATATTATTTATATTCTTGTTCACTGAAACCTGTAGAGTAGGCTTTAAAAGCTTTTTAGTACCAAAAAGATGAATTTCAACAATTTAGTTTTACTCTATCCCTTAATTATTTATTAATGTCTCGTCAACTAAGTTAAATTAATTACCCTTATGAATTTGCACGCAAAAATTATGAAACTTGTGAACCCTAACCTAGTGTTATGAAAGAGTAACGGTTAGATTATTTTTATTTATTGATTTTTCTTTTCTTCTCAAGTGACAGATTCAACTTAGCTCACATTTAATAATTTCTCTATGGATCAATTTTTTGTTGAGTTTTTTCTTCATTGCTCAAGTAACAAATTCAACTCAGTTACGCCAGCCTGAGCTTTTACTAACAGACTAGTTTCTGGATACGTGCATCACATGTGCGTCAAACGTGCGTGGCAGGTGAATTAATTTAGACTTCCTAATTTGAATGTTCAATACTCTATTTAAATGTGTATAATGAGCATTTGCCAATCTAAAAGAAAAAAATATAACTTCAAATCTATAAATTAAACAAAATCAAGCTAGTCACATGACTTCGTCCGTGAAATATGTATTTAGATGCATCTTTTCTTGTTTTATAAAAAAAATGGTATCTACTCTTTTTTTTTCTCCCCAACCATAGAGTTTCAGTTTTTCGTTCGAGAAAATATCTCTTAGAGCAACATTATTATTTTGAATTCATAAAAATTGTTCCCCGCTCTCTCTTTGTTGTTCTTTCTTTACATATACATTTTCCTTTCAGACTTGCTATTCACTATTGATTTTTTCTTTGTTGTCCAAGTGACGAATTAAATTTAGGTTAGGCATGAGCTTTCTTAATAGATTTTTTTTTAATTAATTTCGGGCTACCGGGCCCATTTTATTATGTCCAAAAAAGGTCCATTACAAACAGACCCGGAGGCCCAGTCTAGGTGTCCAACAACAACCCTAAAATATAGGGCATTCTAGAATCCCGCCCTTATATTCCTTTCCTATTCTTTTCACTCCCTGCTGAAGACCGATAGTTTTCTAAGATCAATTGCTCTGGATGTCAAGGTTCTTGCTTGTCTTAATTGATCAATTCTTTTAATTGATTTTCCTTCGTTGCTCAAGTGCAACTCTGGTTCAGTAGGAGTTTTTCTCAATTAATCATTTTTAATCGATTTTTCTTTTGTCGTGCATGCGACAGATTTAACTCAAGCTAGGTTTGAGCTTCTCTCATAGATCATTTTTATTTCTTGATTTTCCTTTTCTGCTCAAGTGACAAATTCAACTCAAGTTAGGATTAATCTTTTCTCAATAGAACAGTTTTTTATTGATCTTAGGTAGGACTGATTTCTTAATAGTTCAGTTTTTGAAAAAATAATCAATTTTAGTTCTAGTTTGTAAACACCTTAATTATTCCGCCCTCTACCTGCTATATCTCATAAGTATAGATACCGAGTAATTCTAGCCACCAAGATTCATCCAATATTTCTATCTCAGTGGGGTTTGATTCTTGGTTTTCATGGCTTTGGGTGCCAATCAGTCAATCATCTAGCACATTTCTTCTTGGTAGCAATATTATTTATATTCTTGTTCACTGAAACCTGTAGAGTAGGCTTTAAAAGCTTTTTAGTACCAAAAAGATGAATTTCAACAATTTAGTTTTACTCTATCCCTTAATTATTTATTAATGTCTCGTCAACTAAGTTAAATTAATTACCCTTATGAATTTGCATGCAAAAATTATGAAACTTGTAAACCCTAACCTAGTGTTATGAAAGAGTAACGGTTAGATTATTTTTATTTATTGATTTTTCTTTTCTTATCAAGTGACAGATTCAACTTAGCTCACATTTAATAATTTCTCTATGGATCAATTTTTTGTTGATTTTTTTCTTCATTGCTCAAGTAACAAATTCAACTCAGTTACGCCAGCCTGAGCTTTTACTAACAGACTAGTTTCTGGATACGTGCATCACATGTGCGTCAAACGTGCGTGGCAGGTGAATTAATTTAGACTTCCTAATTTGAATGTTCAATACTCTATTTAAATGTGTATAATGAGCATTTGCCAATCTAAAAGAAAAAAATATAACTTCAAATCTATAAATTAAACAAAATCAAGCTAGTCACATGACTTCGTCCGTGAAATATGTATTTAGATGCATCTTTTCTTATTTTATTAAAAAAAATGATATCTTCTCTTTTTTTTTTCTCCCCAACCATAGAGTTTCAATTTTTCGTTCGAGAAAATATTTCTTAGAGCAACATTATTATTTTGAATTCATAAAAAATTTTCCCCGCTCTCTCTTTGCTGTTCTTTCTTTACATATACATTTTCCTTTCAAACTTGCTATTCACTATTGATTTTTTCTTTGTTGTCCAAGTGACAAATTAAATTTAGGTTAGGCATGAGCTTTCTTAATAGATTTTTTTTTTAATTAATTGCGGGCTACCGGGCCCATTTTATTATGTCCAAAAAAGGTCCATTACAAACAGACACGGAGGCCCAGTCTAGGTGTCCTCCAACAACCCTAAAATATAGGGCATTCTAGAATCCCGCCCATATATTCCTTTCCTATTCTTTTCACTCCCTGCTGAAGACCGATGGTTTTCTAAGATCAATTGCTCTGGATGTCAAGGTTCTTGCTTGTCTTAATTGATCAATTCTTTTAATTGATTTTCCTTCGTTGCTCAAGTGCAACTCTGGTTCAGTAGGAGTTTTTCTCAATTAATCATTTTTAATCGATTTTTCTTTTGTCGTGCATGCGACAGATTTAACTCAAGCTAGGTTTGAGCTTCTCCCATAGATCATTTTTATTTCTTGATTTTCCTTTTCTGCTCAAGTGACAAATTCAACTCAAGTTAGGATTAATCTTTTCTCAATAGAACAGTTTTTTATTGATCTTAGGTAGGACTGATTTCTTAATAGTTCAGTTTTTGAAAAAATAATCAATTTTAGTTCTAGTTTGTAAACACCTTAATTATTCCGCCCTCTACCTGCTATATCTCATAAGTATAGATACCGAGTAATTCTAGCCACCAAGATTCATCCAATATTTCTATCTCAGTGGGGTTTGATTCTTGGTTTTCATGGCTTTGGGTGCCAATCAGTCAATCATCTAGCACATTTCTTCTTGGTAACAATATTATTTATATTCTTGTTCACTGAAACCTGTAGAGTAGGCTTTAAAAGCTTTTTAGTACCAAAAAGATGAATTTCAACAATTTAGTTTTACTCTATCCCTTAATTATTTATTAATGTCTCGTCAACTAAGTTAAATTAATTACCCTTATGAATTTGCATGCACAAATTATGAAACTTGTGAACCCTAACCTAGTGTTATGAAAGAGTAACGGTTAGATTATTTTTATTTATTGATTTTTCTTTTCTTATCAAGTGACAGATTCAACTTAGCTCACATTTAATAATTTCTCTATGGATCAATTTTTTGTTGATTTTTTTCTTCATTGCTCAAGTAACAAATTCAACTCAGTTACGCCAGCCTGAGCTTTTACTAACAGACTAGTTTCTGGATACGTGCATCACATGTGCGTCAAACGTGCGTTGCAGGTGAATTAATTTAGACTTCCTAATTTGAATGTTCAATACTCTATTTAAATGTGTATAATGAGCAGTTGCCAATCTGAAAGAAAAAAATATAACTTCAAATTTATAAATTAAACAAAATCAAGTTAGTCATATGACTTCGTCCGTGAATTTTTTATTTAGATGCATCTTTTCTTAATTTATTAAAAAAAAATGATATCTTCTCTTTTTTTTTCTCCCCAACCATAGAGTTTCAATTTTTCGTTCGAGAAAATATTTCTTAGAGCAACATTATTATTTTGAATTCATAAAAAATTTTCCCCGCTCTCTCTTTGCTGTTCTTTCTTTACATATACATTTTTCTTTCAGACTTGCTATTCACTATTGATTTTTTCTTTGTTCTCCAAGTGACAAATTAAATTTAGGTTAGGCATGAGCTTCCTTAATAGATTTTTTTTAATTAATTGCGGGCTACCGGGCCCATTTTATTATGTCCAAAAAAGGTCCATTACAAACAGACCCGGAGGCCCAGTCTAGGTATCCAACAACAACCCTAAAATATAGGGCATTCTAGAATCACGCCCATATATTCCTTTCCTAATCTTTTCACTCCCTGCTGAAGACCGATGGTTTTCTAATATCAATTGCTCTGGATATCGAGGTTCTTGCTTGTCTTAATAGATCAATTCTTTTAATTGATTTTCCTTCGTTGCTCAAGTGCAACTTTGTTCAGTAGGAGCTTTTCTAAATTAATCATTTTTAATCGATTTTTCTTTTGTCGTCCATGCGACAGATTTAACTCAAGTTAGGTTTGAGCTTCTCTCATAGATCATTTTTATTTCTTGATTTTCCTTTTCTGCTCAAGTGACAAACTAAACTCAAGTTAGGATTAATCTTTTCTTAAATAGAACAGTTTTTTATTGATCTTAGGTAGGACTGATTTCTTAATAGTTCAGTTTTTGAAAAAATAATCAGTTTTAGGTCTAGTTTGTAAACACCTTGATTATTCCGCCCTCTACTTGCTATATCTCATAAGTATAGATACCGAGTAATTCTAGCCACCAAGATTCATCCAATATTTCTATCTCAGTGGGGTTTGATTCTTGGTTTTCATGGCTTTGGGTGCCAATCAGTCAATCATCTAGCACATTTCTTCTTGGTAGCAATATTATTTATATTCTTGTTCACTAAAACCTGTAGAGTAGGCTTTAAAAGCTTTTTAGTACCAAAAAGATGAATTTCAACAATTTAGTTTTACTCTATCCCTTAATTATTTATTAATGTCTCGTCAACTAAGTTAAATTAATTACCCTTATGAATTTGCATGCAAAAATTATGAAACTTGTGAACCCTAACCTAGTGTTATGAAAGAGTAACGGTTAGATTATTTTTATTTATTGATTTTTCTTTTCAACTCAGTTACGCCAGCCTGAGCTTTTACTAACAGACTAGTTTCTGGATACGTGCATCACATGTGCGTCAAACGTGCGTTGCAGGTGAATTAATTTAGACTTCCTAATTTGAATGTTCAATACTCTATTTAAATGTGTATAATGAGCAGTTGCCAATCTGAAAGAAAAAAAATATAACATCAAATTTATAAATTAAACAAAATCAAGCTAGTCACATGGCTTCGTCCGTGAAATTTGTATTTAGATGCATCTTTTCTTATTTTATTAAAAAAATGGTATCTTCTCTTTTTTTTTTCTCCCCAACCATAGAGTTTCAATTTTTCGTTCGAGAAAATATCTCTTAGAGCAACATTATTATTTTGAATTCATAAAAATTGTTCCCCGCTCTCTCTTTGATGTTCTTTCTTTACATATACATTTTCTTTTCAGACTTGCTATTCACTATTGATTTTTTCTTTGTTGTCCAAGTGACAAATTAAATTTAGGTTATGCATGAGCTCTTTTAATAGATTTTTTTTAATCAATTGCGGGCTATCGGGCCCATTTTATGTCCAAACAAGGTACATTACAAATTGACCCGGAGGCCCAGTCTAGGTATCCAACAACAACCCCAAAAATATAGGGCATTCTAGACTCCCGTGGAGACCCGGAACCTCAGGTGTCTCGGCGGCACCGCAAGACGCCTGGTAGGATTTTATGGGCCAAGCAACAGGAAACATGCGATTTAGGAAGTTTTTCGTGGGTAGCCCACGCTTTCTGGAGCTGCCCGAGGCTTGGGGCCAAATTTTCCAAAAAAACTACAATGTCCCATCTATAACGAGTCCGGCAAGATTCCTAGGTGGCCCTATGGCGCCGGAGGATGCCTGGTAGGATTTTATCGGCAAAGCAATAGAAAACAGTCGATGTTGACAGTTTTTCGTGGTTGTTAGCCCACGATTTTTAGCACTGCCCGGGGCTCGGGGCCAAATTTCTCCAAAACTTACACCGACCCATCTGTAACGAGACCAGCAAGAGCCCTAGGTGACCTGGTGAGGCGTAGGATGCCTGGCAGGATTTTTTGGGCCAAGCAACAGGAAACATGTGATTTGGGAATTGTTTTGTGGGTGTTAGCCCACGGTTTCTGGCACTACCCGGGGCTCGGGGCCAACTTTCCAAAAAAATTACACTGATCCATCCGTAAATAGCCTGGCAAAAGCCCTAAGTGGCCCGGCAGCGCCTAGGATGGACTTTATGGGGCAAGCAACAGAAAACAGGTGATTTTTGCAATTTTTTGTGGGTTTTAGCCCACGATTTTCTTCCGTTGCCCGGGGCTCAGGTCCACTTTTCTGAGAAATTATACCGATTTGTCTATAATGAGCCCGGCAAGAGTCCCAGGTGGCCTAGTAGGGCCTTATTGCCTATGTACTAACATTGCACAAGAGATTTCCGAAGAAGTTGAACCTGCTTTATATTCAGAGGCAATCACTAGTTCTAATTCATCCTAGTGGTTGATAGCAATGCAAGAAGAAATTGAAAGTTTGTGTAAGCTTCCTAAAGATTCCTAAAGGTCGTCGTGCATTAAGTTGCAAATGGATCTACAAACGGAAAGATGGAATTCCTGGGGTTGAAAATGCAAGATGGTAAGCTCGTTTAGTTGTTTGAGGCTGTGATCAAAAGGAAGGTACTGACTTTTTAAAATTTTCTCTCCAGTTGTTTGTCATTCTTCTATTAGAGTGCTTCTAGCTTTTGTTGCACGATTTGATTTGGAATTGGAGCAATTAGATGTTAAAACTACTTCTCTACACGGAGAATTGGATGGAGAAATTTATATGAAGCAACCCCAAGGCTTTGTGGTTCCTAGCAATGAACAATGTGTTTGCCAATTGAAAAGGTCCTTGTATGGACTTAAACAAGCACCTAGGCAGTGGTAAAACGATTTGATACTTTCATGGTTGGTCAAGGCTACAACCGAAATCAATATGATAATTGTGTGTACTTTCAACAGTCTTCAAATGGTACCTTTATTTACTTGTTACTATATGTGGATGACATGTTGATTTCTTCAAAAGACTTGTCTTTGATCAAAAAGTTGAAGTCTCGACTTAATAATGAGTTTGAGATAAAGAACCTTGGTGCAGCAAAGAAGATTCTCAGAATGGAGATTCATAGAGAACAACAAGCTGGAAAGCTTTACTTGTCTCAGAAAAAATACATTGAGAAGATCCTTGACAAGTTCAACATGAGTAGGAGCAAGCCTGTCTCAACTCCTCTGGCAGCTCACTTCAAGATATCTGCTAAATTTTATCCGAGAACAGATGAAGAGATGGAGATGATAGCTAACACTCCCTAGTCTAGTGCAATTGGCAATCTTATGTATGCTATGGTCTGCACGAGACTCGATCTTGCATATGCAACAATCCTGGCAAGTATCATTGGAATGTGGTTAAGTGGATTTTTCGATACTTGAAAGGCACAACTAACCTTGGCTTGGTTTTTGACAGGAATAAGGTGATATCTATTGATGTTGTAAGGTTTATTGATTCTGATTACAGTGGCGATCTTGATAGGTGCAGATCTCTATCCGGATACATCTTCACTTTATGTTCTGGTTCTATCAGTTGGAAAGCATCTTTGCAATCCATTGCTGCTCTATCCACCACAAAAGCAAAGTATTTTGAGGCAACTGAAGATGTGAAGGAGGTTACATGGTTACGTGGTCTTATTCTTGAGCTTGGTTTTTCACAAGATACTACTGTTGTCTTTTCAGATAGTCAGAGTGCAATACATCTGACAAAGAATGATGCCTATGATTCCAAGACTAAGTATATCAGCGTGAAATATCATCATATCAAAGGTACAATGACTACGGGAGAGATGGTGGATAAGAAAGTTCACACTTCAGAGAATCTTGCAGATATGCTTACTAAGCCACATCCTGCTGCTAAGTTCAAGCAATTTTTTTAACTTAGATGGTGTTTACGATACTTGATTGCCCTTCGGGGCTTTTATGGTAATGACAAACATCTACTAAGTTTGAGTCAAGGTGGAGCTTGTTATAGTTGCCTCAAATTTTCTCACCTCTCTGTTTATTTTGCCTCCTATCAACAAAGTTCAGTTGGTTTTTGACAGTTTCATGAATTGAGGAAGTTGGCAGATCATGGGGATCCCTGTGCAGTTAACTAGTAACCAAGTGGAGCCTATTTTTTATTGAGCAAATGTACAGATATGTATATTTTTCTAAGACAGTAGAGAGTAAACATAGAGTATTTTTGTGCTGAGGTTTTTTTGATTCTTGTCCTCATTATTGCATTAGTAGTTCTTGGGGACTTGTTGTACTGAACTTTTACATAGTGAATTTGCTCGTTGTTGCCCATGGTTTTTCCAATTTGGGTTTTCCACGTTAAAATTTGTGTGTTTAGTTCCTGATTTACTTCTTGCTTATTTATATCTACTTCTTGTCTTCATACTAATTCCTTTCATAAAATTTTAAATAGGTTTGTTTCATTTTTAAAAGTGTGAAGGGTCAAAAACACGCCTTTAACTATCTTGCTTTTTTGAATTTCCTACCTAAATTATCAACTATTACTTGTTCTTTTTTCCTACCTTAAATGTCTCTTTATTAAGCGCAAACAAATGAGGACTACATGCTAAATACAGATGGATCAACCTTAGGCAACCCAAGTAGAGGTGTTTTTGGGATATTTTGAGGAGCTTCTTTAGAGAAAAGAACAGAGCTTGCTTAACATGATACACAGAATTGGAATCTCTGTCGCATGCAAATCTTCCTATCGGTAGAGCCTCGCCTATTGTTTTGCGTGTCCGAAACAAATAGTCCATTTATTGATGGGCGAATGACAGGGATTGGACCTGCACGTGATGGATTTACAATCCACTGCCTTAAAAGAAGCAAGGAAGCAACTTTTGAAAATATAATATTTCTGAACATAAAAAGTAACAACAAAACTTAAGAGAAAGCACACTCCTGGATATCAGCAATCTCTATGCTGTTTGAGGCCAAGGCTAAATTCACTTGAGTTTTCTCCATGGATCTGCCTTTAACGTCGGTTTTCTATATAAGGCAGCAGTAGCAGTATCATAATGACTCAATTTTCAAAACACAAAACTCACTTCATGGATCTGTCTTTAACGTCGGTTTTTTATATAAGGCAGCAGTAGCAGTAGCAGTATCATAATGATCCAATTTTCAAAACACAGTACTTGTATGGAGAATAAAACAGGTAACAGAGCTAAAATCTTATAGTCAGCAGAACATCATGCTAAATTCTAATTTTTCACTGCTTGTGATGATTCAGTTGCTGCTATCATTTGAGCTATGGTGCTAGCATACTGCACAGCTGTGTGCTCTGAGGTGTACTGATCAGAGAGGCCATACTCTGAAAACTTTGGTTCGAAGTGCACAAAATGACCTGGTAATGATCTTTTTCCAAGAGCATCATTCCATATGTCGAAGAATTCACCCATAAGCTGGCGCGATGTCTCCCATGAGGAAATAGGAAGATACTCCATCTACAAAAGAAACACACTTGTGAGGCCAATATGCTCATAATAGAAACTGCCTAAAATTGTGGAGAATCATTGCAATGCAACGACAACGTGGAGACAAGCACTGGAAAGTTGAAAATACCAAAGTTAAAATATAATATGATCAGAAGAAACAGGAACTTTAAAGGAAAAATCCCTGTCCTATTTACTCTAGCTCAGACACCTGATGCTATCATTGAAGAGGTCTGGAGACAACATGGATGGGATTTAAATTTCAGGAGACTAATGACCAGGAAATAACCATAATTAGTGAGCTTTTAAAGGTGTTGGAGCTGTTTCAAGGTACAACCACAAATGAAGACACTACTGTCTGGAAGCCTTTGAGGATCTCTATTTTTATTTTTATTTTTTTGCTCTGTAATATTGGTTTTACCAGTATTTATGCAAGAAACCTTCTCAATTAATACGCTTTTACCTTTACCAACGACAAAAAAATAAAAAGACAGAAGATTATGCTGAAGATAATGAGAGGCCAGGAAAAGAAGAAAAGAACATCCATTTTTTAATTTGGTTTATAAGATAATGGTGTTCATGTAAAGGTTTATCAACTTACATTATCTTACCTCATCTCCTTATTCTACCTTAAAATAAGGCCAACATGGAAAAACCTACCAATAGAAGTAGACAGATGATTTCCTACTAATCTGCTCCCAACATGCATCAGTTTCAAAATTATTGAATGCAAATGAAATGTTTGAAACAATTTTAATAAGATGTCTTCTCAAACTAGTTTTATTTCCTTTAGAGGAAGGAGGCTACAAGCAGCTTGACTATGAACTAGGCAACATCAATCGAGATCCATCAGACAATGCATACTGATCAGATGATCATTGTCTCCATCACCATTTTGAGAACCTGAATAGTTCTAAACAACAAGATACACAACATCACGTACCTAAGCACACATACTCCTAGAGACAACAACAACTATTAACTTGATTCTTATCCATTCCATTATACCTTCTTTTATCCATTTCTGTTTGTCTTAATGTAAAAGGATGTAGGAATCAAATTCCTTCAGCCAGCCCCATTAAGAAGGTCTCAACTCTCAAGTGAAATATGATTATGTGAACATCTTTTAGCATTAAGAAAGGACACAAGTAGTAATTGTTTTTCAAAGGAAATCACAGTAAATCAACTCATATCTATGCAGAATAACAAACAGAAAAGATTTACTCACATAACAAGTATTCAACTGAGAAATATATAGAGACTTATTTCATACCTCCACAACTATTCCCCTCATGCTCTCAGAGTGGATTGAAGTAACTTTGCCCACTCGCATACAGAAGTCACCAAGTTCATACTGGAACCCCTATATATATGTGTCAAACATTTTAATGAGAAGTCCTTTATCAGAACTTCGAAGGATAAACCAAAGCAAGGCAAACAATGGCAAGTACAGAAAATATCTTCTCAGAATTACCATAGAGAACAGACAACCTTTACCAACATTGCATATTGTCTTCGTTGGAGAGCGTAATTCAGTAGCAATTTAACTCAACCTCAAGATTTGTGCATCTCTTCTCTCAGCATATGATTAGCATGACCTGCTAACCCAGTTGCTTGCCAGATATGACGCACACGGAAGGACAAAGCAAAACTTGGCAAAGCGGATCCAAGGTGGATCGACCTTGCTAGCATAGAGACACCACTGAGAAGTGACCGCTAAAGGTCCAAACAATGGAGGTAGGGGCAAGCAAACCTCCCCTAATTTTGGATCTGCTAGGGCTGGTGGAATTGGGGGTTCAGAGGGACCGAGCCTTGTGGTGAAGTAGCTCATCCCTGCGCCTAAGGTCCCAAGACCCCTTGAGCAAAGCCCTTCCAGTTGTGCACAGGGCAATGGAACAGTACTTAAGTTAATACACAAGTTATGCAGGTGATAAGGAATGAAACAGTGTCGCAATATAGGATGGCAGGTATTCAGAAACCTATTGAAGTAATACTGACTATAGATGAATGTACCAGTAAGGTGGACAGAATCTCTTATGAATATCTAGATAGGCCATAACAAAGAGAGAGGAGTTGACATGGATCACAAGTATTATTAAAGGCAAATGAGCTGTTGCGGTCATATTTGAATGTGTGAGAAATATGGGAGAAAAATATTATTGAATTGTGTATGTACATTACTACATAAAGACCCTATTTATAGACACTACAATATAATCCAAGTACAAGTTGGAAACCAATATACTATTCCTATTCCAATTCTAAATAGGACTATATACCCCTATTCCTATTCTAATACTCCCCCTCAAGCTGGTGCATACAAATCATAAGCACCTAGCTTGTTACCGATATAATTTACAAGGACCAGTGAGGGACTTGGTGAAATCTGCAAGCTGATCACTTGACTTCACTAACTTTGTAAAAATATCTCTTGAGAGTACCGTTTCTCTGACAAAGTGACAATCAATCTCAATGTGTTTGGTCCTTTCATGAAACACTGGATTTGATGCAATATAAGGGTTACTTGATTATCACACACAAGTTCCACCTGATCAATTTCGCCAAATTTTAGCTCCCTCAATAACTGTTTGATCCAAACAAGCTCGCAAAATGCTGCAGCCATTGCTCGATATTCTGCCTCTGCACTTGACTGAACAACCACACTTTGTTTCTTGCTCTTCCATGAAACAAATTACCTCCTACTAATACACAATATCCGGATGTAGACCGTCTATCAGAGGGTGATCCTGCCCAATTGGCATCTGTATATCCCGTAATATGCTCATGGCCTTAATCTTCGAAGAGTAGTCCTTTTCCAGGCACTGACTTTATATATCACAGAATACGAACAACTACATCCCAATGACTATCACAAGGGAAAGTCATAAACTGACTTACAACAGTCAGGGAACGAGATGTCAAGTCTAGTCACTGTGAGATAATTTAATTTTCCACCAGCAACCTATACCTTTCAGGATTACTGTGTGGCTCCCCCTGTCCTGAAAGCAGTTTAACATTAGGATCCACAGGAATGTCAATGGATCTACATCCCATCATTCCTGTCTCCACAGGAATGTCTAAGGCATACTTGTGCTGAGAAATAACAATACCTGATCCAGACTGAAAAACCTCAATACCTAGAAAATACTTTAATCTGCCAAGGTCTTTAGTCTAAAAATGCTTAAAGAGGTGTTGCTTCAAACTAGCAATACCATCTTTATCACTGGCACTGCTGACAATATCATTGACATAAACAACCAAATAAATACTCAAATTTGGTGCAGGATGTCGATAAAATACAGAGTGATCAGCTCCACGACGAGTCATGCCAAACTCCTAAATTACTGTGCTGAACTTTCCAAACCAGGCTCGAGGAGACTGTTTCAGAACATAGAGTGACTTGAGCAATCGGCATACAAGTCTACTAGGCTCCCCGTGAGCAACAAAATCAGGTGGTTGCTCCATATAGACTTCTTCCGCAAGATCACCATGTAGAAAAGCATTTTTAAAGTCCAACTAATGAAGAGGCCAATGACGAAAGGCAGCCATAGATAAAATAAGAAGGACAGATGCCATTTTAGCCACGGGAGCAAACGTATCACTAAAATCTAGCCCAAATATCTGAGTATATCCTTTGGCAACAAGGCAAGTCTTAAGCCGATCAACCTGACCATCTGGACCAACTTTTACTGCATAAACCCAACGGCAACCAACAGTGAATTTACCTGCAGGAAAGGGACAAGTTCCCAAGTGCCACTCATATGTAAAGCAGACATCTCATCAATCATAGCCCGCCTCTATCCCGAATGAGAAAGTACTTCACTTGTAGTCTTAGGAATGGAAATTGAGAGCAAAGATGGTATCAAAAGCATATTAGGATGATGTGAGATGATGATAACTCAAGAAAGTATAATGTGGGTAAGCATTTCGAGTGGACCGTATACCTTTTTAAAGTGCACTTGGTTGGCTAGGAGTAGGCAAGCCTGCAGTAGGAGCAGTGTCTGGCGCATGACATGAATCATCTAGAACTGGTGCTTGACGTGGACAACGATGATAAGTCAAGAAAGGTGGAGGTTTGTTGGGTTTGTCAGAGGTGGCACTACAATTAGAGATTCATCAGAAGTCGGTATAGGTAGGACCTGAGGTAGAGGTAAGACCTCAGAGATATCAGGACGATCAGATGATGGATAGTAAGGTTAAGATTCAAAGAATGTGACATCAACGGACATCAGATATCAATTAAGGTCAAGGGAATAAAAACGATACCTTTTTTGAACCCGAGAGTAACCAAGAAAGACATTTGAGAGCACGAAGGGCTAATTTATCTTTTCTTGAGTTAAGTTATGAACAAAGCATGTGCTCCCAAAGACACGAGGAGGTATACAATGGAGATGTGACAAAGGAAACAGTATGGAATATGGAACCTAATTCTGAATAAAAGATGGGGCCAATCTATTAATTAAATAACAAGATGTCAGAACAGCATCGCCCTAAAAACGCAGCGGAACATGGGACTCGATGAGAAGAGTGCGAGTAGTTTCAATAAGATGTTTATTCTTTCGTTCTGCTACACCATTCTGCTGAGGGGTGTACGGACAAGATGACTGGTGAATAATTCCCAGGTGATTCATAAATTCCTGAAATTGAGAGGATACGTATTCTAACGTTGTAACGCTTTATCACTACAAAGAATACGAATGGAAACACCAAACTGGTTTTGTATTTCAGCAAAAAAAAACCTTCAAATATAGAAAATAACTCCGAACGATCTTTCATTAAAAAACCCAAGTGCGTCTTGAATAATCAGCAATGAAACTAACAAAATAACGAAACCCTAAGGGATAATTGACACGACTAGGACCCCAAATATCAAAATGAACTACAGAAAAAATAGACTCGGAACGACCCTCAGCACTACCGGAAAATGTAGCACAAGTGTGTTTCCCAAGTTGGCACGACTCACAATCTAATGAGGATAAACTAGACAAACTAGGCACCATCTTTTGCAATTTAGATAGACTAGGATGTCCCAAACGTTTGTGAATTAGGTCTGAAGAATTTGTAACGGAGCATGTTGTGAAGGAATTTAAAGAGGTAAGATAGTAAAGATCTTGTGATTCATGTCTTGTGCCAATTATCTGTCCCATACTACGGTCCTGCATAAGGAAAAAATCATCAAAAAAATAAAAGCCACAATGTAAGGCTCGCATCAAAGACTAGCAGATGCCAATTTAAAAGGAAAACCAAGGACATAAAGAACAGAATCTAAGGTGACAAAAGGCAAAGGTTAGGCTTTTCCAATCCCTTCTGGTTTTGTTAGGATCCCATTGGCTAAAGTAATAGCAGGAAGAGATTGTGGATAAACAATATCTGGCAAAAGTGATTTGTTACCAGAAATACGATCAGAAGCGCCTGAGTTAATAACCCATGATCCAAGAGTACTAGACTGTGAAACATAAGCAAAAGAATTACTCGCAACATAAACAGTAGGTTGAGGAACCGATGCTACTTGTGGAGACATTTGCTTACTTGATCAATACCGAAGGAACTCATCATATTCGGCCTAAGTAATATGAGCATTCTTGGATGATCCATCAAGTGGAGCAACAAAAACATTAGGTTGAGCAACAGAAGCTACTTGTAGGGATGTTCGCTTATTTGCTCGATTTCGAAGCAATTTGTTATATTCCTTTATAACAATAGGATCAAAACTAGGCGGTGGACCATGCAAAGTATAACATATGTCGCGAGTGTGTCCAGACTTGTGACAATAGCAACACTTAAGCGAGATATTCCAAAATGACCTCCTCCTCGTCGGTTCTCCATAGTAGATGTTCGTTTATAAATAGTTTGAGATGCAAGAATAGAGGAGTCAATGGTGAGTGATGAAACTACTTTATGACTGAGAGGCATTGCAAGACGAAGTAAACAAGAGAATAATTCATCCATTATAATTCATCCATTGTAGGGATGGTAGGACTAGCTAAGATCTGGTCACGTACAGAATCAAGATCAGCAAGAAGTCCAGCAAGTGTAAAAACTAAAAACAATGTCTGTTTGTGCTCTTGTTGTGTTGTCACGTTCGAGTGACTGGCATCAACATTCCAAATTCCTCCATGACTGCCTACACTTGTCCCAAGTATGTAGACATATCGGATTCTTGTTTCTTTAAGTTGGTCATTTGAGATACCACATCATAAAATCGAGATGTCATAATAAGTATGTAAAGCACGAGCCTTTCCCTAAACTGAATAACATGTCTGGAATGGGAGAAACAAGGAGATCAACTTGGAATCAATAGATCGTCATAAGAAACTACACAATTGAGCATTAACCTTCTCTCTTTGTCCTTTGGCTATTGTAGATTCCTCAGTAGCCTTTCTCTTTTCATCTACCACACAAGCATTGGTTGTTAAGTGATCGTACACACCTTGACCTTTGCACCATAATTCAATCGAGGAACCCCATGCTATATAGTTGGAATTGTCCATTAATGGTTCTGAAGTGATCATGGGATTTGAACTTCCAATTCCTATACTTTTGGGGCCAAACATATCAATCCCAAAGAACATCTTCTCAAAATAAATGTTTATAGTCAAAAACTGGTAAAAAAAAAAAGAAAAGGTGGTCACCGGAAATCAGATTTGTCCACCAAAATTGGTCAAAAAATAAAAAAAAAATATATGTGGTTTGCCTCGGAACGGAGAAGCAATCTCACTGAGGGAAAAAAACTTTAAAAACTAGCCGGAAACACTGAAACAGTTGTCGAAAAGTGCTTGAAATCACCGGAACCCTAATTCCGGTGACCAGATTTGGGAAAAATCGCATGGATAGCCTCGGAATGGAGAGGTGACCCTACTGGAAGAAAAAATATCAAAAAAAAACTTGCCGAAAACTGCCACACGCGCTGGCGCGTGAAGCGCGTGGCTACGCAGATTTGGGGCTTCAGGTGGCGTGTGAGGGCGCGTGACACAGTAAAACTCAGAGGAGCTCACTGGGTTTTACTCGTCTGAGTATTCCGTACCTCGTGATGGTGTTGGTTTTGCACAACACTCAAAAAAAATTATGCACACCAGCGTGAACGTTACCGCAAAACTGACTGGTTTTCTTCCTGATAAGTTTCTCACAATGCTCTAATACCATGTGAGAAATATGGGAGAAAAATAGTATCGAATTGTGCATGTACATCATTACATAAAGACCCAATTTATAGACACTACAATATAATCCAAGTACAAGTTGGAAACCAATATACTATTTCTATTCCAATTCTAAATAGGACTATATACTCCTATTCTGACGGCTGTCAAGGCTGATTTGTGTCGACATATTTTATGTCACTATTGTGTGAAAATCAACACCATCACTGGGTCCCTCACCCTCACGACCACATCCCAGTCAAACCCACTGAAAAACAGCATCACACGCGCCCACATGCGCCGACTAGAGCTGCAGGTTTTTCGCAAGATCTGACCACGCGCAAGCGCGTGAGGTCAGTTCCTGCCACATCCGACAGCCAACTTTTTGAGGTTTTCCCTTAAAAAAAAATTCATAATTTTTAGTTTTCCTTTTAGGAAAAATAAAACAGAAATTCTCCACATTTGGCGAATTCTTTCTTGTAAAAAAAGGTTTATAACTCTATAAATATAGGCTCATTCCTTCCGACTTGGTAGCATCCACAATGTAGCCATGAGGGCTTGAGAGTTGTGTAGGGGAAGAAATTGTGAGACACATGTGTGTTAACCTCTTTGTATTCCGAGTGAATTGATGAGGTTATTTCTATGATGTTGTGTACTCTCTTTTATATAGTGGATTGCTCATCCCCTCTTGTGGATGTAGGTCGGTTGACCTAACAAGTGGTATCAATAGAAGTATACAGTCCTATTTCTGTTCTAACAGAATGGTTACAGCATGTTGTATCTACCATATACAGCAAGAAAGAATTGGAGGATTTCAGCACAAGAACAGGAATGCAAAGACCTTCTACAGATTCATTGTCCAAGAGATATTCTTTAGAGGTCAATCGATGCTAAGAGTAGCATCTGAGTTGCAATCCTTCAATTTTATCCAATGTAACAGAGCTGAGACAAGTGCAGTTGTAACACTTGTTTTCTTCTGTTTTTAGAGTGGAGGGTGATATTTCTCTGTCTCCTTGTGTTGTAGTCGTTCACTTGGAAAGAGCTTGGTCAGTTTGAATGAATGAGTCATGTTTGAAAAAGTATAGTTGGCCAATGGCCATCCAACTGAATGACACAATACTATAAGAATAGAAGCTTTATTTCATGATTGATTAATGATTAGAGGGACTAACATGCATTCCGTTGTACAGTAATCATCTTGAAGTTCTTCAATCTTCACAAAACATTGAAGCACAATAAATGCAGATAATATCAGCCGTAGATGCTTAAATTTTACAAAGCCAAAACCATGGATAGTACTTGATAAGTTAATCATCCTCCAGTAGAATGAACAATAATTTGCAGATCTCAGTAATACAAACCTCAAAATTAAGTCCAACCCTCGTTTCATAAGACTGCAACTTCTCCATTATCACCTGAATCGATGACCCTGCTTCTGTGACCAGTCGTTCCTTTTTAATTACCATATAATACTTGCTGGGCTGTTCTTGAAGTGAAATCCCCCAAAACCCTTGGGGAAAATCCGATGCATTTGCTTGTTCTACAATGAGAAAAAAATAATTTCATCAGTTCTCCTATAAAGGTTCAGAAGTACTCACAAAAATGACATGCCATATTGCCCCAGATCTTTGAACTAGTGTTAAGAGGGCAACACGTGATGAATGAGTTAGATGTACGTCACAGGATCAAAGCCCACTGCAAACAAAAGTCAAGCATTTAAGTGGAAAAGTAGAGGAGTGGATCCATTGCACATCGAATTTTCAGTCATGCATTACTGCACTCTAGAGATTTCTATTACAGGAAAAGGACATGTGAGGTTGAAGCAAGCTCACGTGTGCACTATCAACAAACTAGCTTGTAAATGAATAGTTTAAAGTTACCACTAACATATACGTCAATGTATGTGTGCTTTCGTTATATAGACTAGAAGGATTCAGGGCAGGGCAGCCCCGTGCACTGTGCACTAAAACTCATGCTATGTGTAGGATCTGTGGAAAGGTCCGACCACAAGGGCCTACTCTACGCAATCTTACCTTGTATTTCTGCCAGAGATTGTTTCCAACGCTTGAAACCGTGACCTCTTAACAGGTTACTCCAAGGCTCCCCCTCCTTAGAAGGATTCTCTCTAAAAGATCAAAAGATGCAACACATTTTTCAGCCTCACTAGAGACTGCTCAACTCAATGGGAGTCCTAACTTTTCTTGATAGATGTTTTACCTAGTAAATCTTCCATCCTAGCCGGAGCTCTTCATTTTTAATCTATACCCCAGAATATTCATAAACATCCCCCCTCCCCCAAACACATATACAAAAGTTTTCTATATGAGTCTACCACTCTTCTAAAAGGCTGCTTTATGAAAGAGGACCAACCAATCAATTTACTATTTGGGTGGCCAGACAAATCCTCCACAATCATTTTGCTCTATTCTACATAACATTGTTATTTCGCCTATTAATAGTTTACCTTATATAAGCGAAAACCTTCCTAAAAATCCAATCCTTTTAATGAATCCATATTAAAAAATTAAAAAAAATAAAACAAGAAGATAACCCCTTTATAGTAAAGTGAATCACATGTACAACAAAAATGTACTCTGTAAAATTCCATAGATGAGTTCGGGAAAAATGAATAGCACATATGCTCCATCGAGTTTGAGTTCATGTCCAATGTTCTTATAGGTGGGTTCAGAAAAAATAAATAACAGCTATGCTCCATCGAGCTTAAACTCATGTCTGATGTTCTTATAATGGATCACAGTTATAGACATAAAAAAATGCAAATGAAATACCTATCAATTTAGTGAATCTGGAGGGGGAAAAAGGATCATCCCGTTACACGTTATTAAGCAATGAAATACCTTTGAGTATGGGTTTATAGAAGTTGAGAGTAGTTCTCCACTTCCCTTTTTTAACACCATTAATGCTCTCAATACATTGAGATACTTCTGTGAGTGTTTGAGTGTTGATTGTTGTGCCTACATTTGGCTGCCAATGCAAAACCCTAGCGACAGGAAAAGTAACAAATTTTATTAACATCACACACACACCAAAATCTATAAACAATGTTACGTTTAAAATCAAATTCAAAATCACTACCATTTGATTGGCATGTTATTGACTGCAGATATAGTCCCCTTTTTCAGTCTCGCTGGAAAATTCGCCCTAGAAAATAGCACCCCAAAATCCCTCCTTCCTTTGGCTTTTCTGGGAGGAAAGAACTAAGGAAATCTTGAAATATATAGGAAAAAGCAAATGTCTCAAAAGGAAACATTATCAATACTTACTAAGTTGCTCGGACTCGGGTGCGGGTGTCCGATACGGGTGCGGATCTAGAGGTCGGATCCTTCATGATCTAATTTTAAAATTAAGGGATATGAATCTATATATGGATACGAGTGTAGGGATTTCCTTAAAAAAAAAAAAAGGCAAGCCCGATGCACTAAAGCTCCCGCTATACGCAGGGTCCAGGGAAGAGCCCAACCACAAGGGTCTATTGTACGTAGCCTTACCTTGCATTTCTGCCAAAGATTGTTTCCAATGCTTGAACCCATGACAGCAATTAAAATATCTAAAAATAGAGTAA
This sequence comes from Solanum rostratum, assembly GCA_029948455.1. Lineage (NCBI taxonomy): Eukaryota > Viridiplantae > Streptophyta > Magnoliopsida > Solanales > Solanaceae > Solanum > Solanum rostratum. Next base: position 208,524 of record CM057046.1, on the reverse strand, counting down.
TAAAACCTAAATTATGAGGTATTACATGGAGAACTTGAGGAGAATCCTGGAAGGAGATTAAAGGAAGAGGAGTGACATAGAAATTTATATATAAAAAGTATTTCATTTTCTTCAATTTCACCTTAGCTTTAGTATTGACTACAAAAATCATTAAAATTGTCCAAACTTTACCCAACAATTTTGGTCAAAGTACCTGAATCCAATTAACCAAATCGGACACGGATCTCACACCCATACCCATTTCGTGTCGACACGCTGCGACACCAAAAGTGAAGAGTCCAAGCAACTTGGCTTACTAAATAGGATCGAAGAGAAACGACAAAAATGGTCCCTTACTCTGTCATTCGGGGTAGGTTCAAAAGAGTCATTTAAGTATATACTTAACAGTTTTGATCCTATATGTTTACAATAAGTTAACAAAAAATGTTTCATCTGTTTGAGGGTCGGTTGAGAATACTCTTAAACATGCACTTAAGAGTTGTGTCCTTTAAGATTACTAAAACCTTTCAGCAAAATTTTTATTGAACCTTGACGGAAGCTAGGAAATCCCCAAAAAGTCTCAGGGAAACTCCAATGTCTTTGCTTGTTCCACGAAGAGGAAAAAAATAACTTCGTCGGTTCTCCCATAAAGGCGCAGAAGTGCTCACAAGCATGACATGCAAGGTACCTCCCAGTCTTTGATCTAGCGATAAAAGGGGAACGTATGACGTTTAAGTTAGACTATGACACCGTAGCTTAGAATAAGTGTCCTACATTAGCAAAATACAAGAGAGTTGCAGGGTATATATGTAAGAATGTTTTACACCCTAGTGATGCATTTTAAAGTCGTATGTACCTAGACCTAGAATGGACAATATCACTACCCGGTTGAATCGTTACACATGATATCAAAGCCACTATTGGTTAGCCTTGTCGATGGTAGGCCAAAGCTCAACTAAATATAATAAAATTCTGAAAAAAGACGGGCAAATCTCAGTGTTGAATCTAGGCAAATCCCATGCGATAGGCAAACTTCAAGTCTTCAACTAAAACACTTTGTCCAAAAAAGGGGGTGTATGTAACACCTTAGAGAATTTGGGTATATATGTAAGCTGGTCTTACACCCTACTGACGCATTTTAAAGTTGTAATAGCTTAGGCCAAGAACGGACAATATCACCAGCTAGTTAGGTCGTTACACTCGCGGACTCAAAGCCTATCGTGAACAAAACCCAAGCATTTAAGTGGAAAAGTAAAGGGGTGAACCCATTATACGATGAGCTTACAATCGTGCACCACTACACTCAAGAGATTGCTCGAGGATTAAAAAAAGGGCATATGAGGCTCATGTGTGCACAATATATACATTATCAAGCCTAACTAGCTATTTCAGCCTCACTAGAAATTGCTCAACTCAATAGGAGTCTTCACATTTTTTCGCTAGCTCTTCATATTTAGCTAAAATTATATAATAAGATTAGAACATTCTACCCTCCCCAGACCCTACTTGTGGGATTCCACTGGGTATGTTGTTGTTGTTGTTGTATATAATAAGATTAGAGTTTATTAACGGTATCAAAGTCATTTAATATTTGAAGGATATTTTGGTCAATCAATATTATTATTCATGTTCTTATAATAATTGTTGCAGAAATATCATGAATTACCTAGCACACAATCACAAATAAAGAAATAGAAAAGAAAAATAACATAAGGATTTAACGAGGTTGAGCTAGGCCTAATCCTCTAAGCAAAAGTAAAGAAAGTTTTTTACTATAAAAGAAAGTTTACAATGCTTTAGAATCCTCAACTATATAACTTATATATAGAGCCCCATTAATCCCAAACCTATAGGGAAAAAGTTCTTTCAATCCTAGAAGGACAATATATTCTTTCTTTTAAGACAAGAATTTCCTAAACCGATAGGGATTATGAGTTTCTTAAAACATACAAGGGAAAAATTCAAGACATAACTAATAATAAATAATTTACAAATCTTCGCCTTGGCTTGAATATCCTTCATCAATCAAAATAGTGTCTCTCTGTCTTGCCCTCAGCCTTTCAAGGGCTTAGTAAGTACTGTACACACCAATCAAGTCTAGGTAATGCCTAAACTTATTGATCAGGACTATATTGGTCATATATCTCCTAGATTATCATATGTAGACATTTTTTTCACATCTACAACCCCTTTAGATACGATATCTCGAATAAAATGATGTCTGACTTCAATATGCTTTATCCTCTCATGAAACATTTGATGCTTGGTCAGATGAATGAAACTCTAACTATCATTAAGTACTAAAGTCTTTTATTGACTAGTCCAAGAGCACTTACCAAGCCTTGTAGCCTTATAGCCTCTGTCACTGTTTCTATAATTTCCATATACTCAGCCTCCGTGGTGGACCAAGCGACAAAGATTGCAAAGTTGCCCTTCCAATTGATGACACTACCACAAAGAATAAAAACATAACATGTCGATCTTTCCTGATCCAAGTCCCTTACATAATAAGAATCTACATAACCTACTATTGATTATTTAGCTTGTCTTTGAAAAAAGTCAAACCCACATCTGCAGCACCCTTCAAGTATCTCAAGATTCACTTCACTACTTATCAATGTTCATTACCAGGACATGCCATGTATCTACTCACAACACTAACAACATGTGAAATATCAGAACGAGGGCAAATCATGACATACATAATGATACCAACTACACTCAAATATGAAGCGCTAGACATTTATTCCATCTCCTCCTCTGTCTTTGGTGACATGTCCGGAGACAACTCGAAATGGGAAGCCAAAGGAATCGATTCAGGCTTAGAACCTGTCAAATTAAATCTCTTAAGAACCTTCCCAACATAGGACTGTTGAGATAACATCAGTTTCCCAACTCTTCTATCTCGAGTAATTTCCATCCCCAAATATCTTCTTTACGGCATCTGTTTCCCAACTCTTCTATCTCGAATAATTTTCATCCTCAAATATCTTCTTTACGGCAGCCAAATCTTTCATCTCAAACTCCTCACCTAGTTGCTATTTCAATCGTTCAATTCATGACAAACTTTTAACCGCAATAAGCATGTCATCCACATATAACAACAAATACACAAAAGGACCATCTCTAAGCTTCTTGTAAGACACAGCTACATCTGCACTTCGAGAAGAGACATTTTGAATCATAAATGTGTCAAATCCTTTATACCATTGCCTAGGCGACTGTTTCAACCCATATAGAGATTTCTTAAGCAAACAAACATATCAAGTTCATGCGTGCACAATATATGCACTATCAAGACTAACTAGCTTTTTCAGCCTAATAGAAATTGCTCAACACAATATGAATCTTCACATTGTTTACGTAGCTCTTCATATTCATCTTTTTACCCTTTAAATGTTCAAATCCTCCCCCCATCCACCCATTCCCTCTGTGAGTATACCACTCTTCCGAAAGGCTGCCTTTGCGAAAGGGTCCCAATTAATCAATTTTAAAAAAAAATGGATTCGCCTGGAAGAATCATTCTATTATTACTTTGTTTACAAACACTTTACAGGTATAAACAAAAAAAAAAAAGGAAAGATACTACATGGTTAATTAAGCAACGAAATACCTCTGAGCATGGATTTATAGAAGCTAATAACTTTCCATCCTCCTCCTTTAACGCCATCAATGCTTCTATGCATATTTGGCTGCCGGTGTAAAATCATAGAAACACACAGAGTAATATTGTTTGACAGTACAAACAGTTCCGTTTTTCTCTCACCGGGAAACTCGCCGGAGAGAAATTGCACCCCATAATCGCTTTCGGCCTCTTCGGCTCTCGCCGGAGGAAACAACTGAAGTGAAGGAAAAAAGAAAATGCTTGAAAAGATGACATTATTAAACTCTTTTGAATTTTAACTAAATAAATAAAATTGCATCATCTTTTTTTTTTTTCTTTTTAACATTAAAAATAAAATACAAAAATAAAAATATTAATTACCTGTTTTTAGACCAAGTAAACATAAAGAAAAATTAGACTATTATAAGAAAAATTAAAAAGAAATATAAATATAAATCCGCTAACCTTGTTTTATAATGTGATTCTATTTTTTTAATTTTCTTTTATCAAAATCAACTTGCTAAAAATGACATAACATTGAAATATCAAAATTAAAGCTTAAACTCTATTTTTTTAAAATATTTTTTCTTTTGAAGGTATAAACTGTTCAAGATATGAATCATTGTTATGATACCTTATTAGTGTATAATATACATCATATGGTGTACATAGCTAACTAAGATCGCTAGCTTATTTATTAAAATCTAAATTAACAGAAATATATTTTTATAACTTTAAATTTATGCAAATGCAAAGAAAACTTCTATTTTGTTATATTTTATTTACAAATAAAACTTGTTAAAAGAGATATAAAAAAAATCAAAAGGAACAAATCCTTCATGATACCCTGTTAATAAATTGGATTAGTATCTGGCAATGTAGTAATGTTACATCCAATCTAGGCCCTACATATGATACGACAATTAGGATTTCCGAAAACTCTAACCAAACTTCTTAGCACATCAAGCATATATAAGTCAGGTAAAGACAACAAGAATGCGGAAGAAAATAAAAATGTCTAGGGAGAAGTAAAGACGACATTGATCCTTTTGTACATCTTTTGGCTAAAAAGCCTCCAAACATATGTGAATTACTAGGACATGCCCTAGCGAAGTCTAAAGTGAACAAGAAATGGTGAAGCAAATAAGAAACCATAACACTTCCCTAGAACATGAGGATTCACCAACTTCAACATTAAAATAGAACTCAGGACTAGCCTCGAGTAGCAGGAGCATGTAGGCAAGGAAAGTATGCATTAGTACGTTTGAATGTACTAAGTATGTGAGCAACATAGTAAATCATAAATCATGATATGTTAAATAGCATGATAAAAGAATCATTTAAAATATAAGCAAAACATGAATATGGTCAATGCATAATAAACTTATAACGAAAATCATAAGAGAATATGAATCGTAAATGAGTAAAACATGAGTCATAAGAAATCATAACATATGTGGGATAGCAAGCATAACCAACAATAAGACCATGTGGGCTATTATATGGCATTTCGATGTTTTCCCATAGGAAAAGGGGAATCTACTTGCCAAGGTAAACTTTACCTTGCTAATCGGGTGTCATGCACATATGCTATATGTGGATCCACTAACTAGGCCATATTGGCAATAATTCTATGATGGCAATAGCTATGGGACTAGAAATTACTACCAAGGACCCCTTAGGTCGAGGTCCCACGTCAAAGTGCGCTCGATGCTAAGTCAAAATTTCATAAAATACTTTCATAATCATGAGTCATGCTTAACACTTGTAGAAATCACAGTTCATACTTGGCATAGCTCATAAAGCTTAAAATATGAAAAGAAAATCAATAGCTACCATCAATTTATAAAACTTGTTCATAGAATAGCACATTTCATGTGAATCATGTAATATGAGTGTATGCCTTTCATCTTTACAAATCCTACCTCCAAATGGAGTGTCATTAGGATCTTAGGTCACCTAAACTTGCTTGAAAGATTTGGTAAATTCATAGCCATGACTTGTAAACAACTAGGGTAGAGGTACAAGTTCACATGTAATTGACTTAAATTTATGTAATTGGAAGAAAATCAGGCATAATCATATGAAACAATATTAATTAATTATAATTGAAAGAACTCATATAATTTCATGAACCTTAGATAGCATGTAGGAGAAATTTCATGGGAAAAACTTGAAATCATGCAACTAATATCAACTCTTGCATAGTTAGATTAAAAAGTAGATAATTTCTTTAGGCTCCATTGGGTGAAAGGGACACATAAATGAATGTCCACATACCTTGAATAAATTGCTTGAAGAAAATTGAGAATTCAATGGTAGAACTCGAAATCCTAGCTTGATTCTTCAATTGGGAGCTTGAGGAACAAGAAAACTTGAGAGAATTGTGAGTTTTAGAAGTTGGAGCGGGAATGGGGTGAATTCTTAGTATAAAAATGGTTAAGGATAAATTTATAAGGTCAAAACAATGCAGTCTAGGGGTTAGGAGGGTAGAAAAATACCATAGTACCCTTAATTTATTTCTGTCAAACATGAATCATGAACTAAATCTACGTATCATAGACTCGTTTACAGACTATACGAGTGGTTTCATGGAATCTGGTTCCAAAATCTCCTCTCAAGATCTCAAGTATGAAACCCTATCTATGGGCTCATCATGTCTTCTACGTCTCATAGATGACCCTCGTGGATCAAGTCCTGAGTCCCCTCAATGTTAGACCAAAATGATGAGCCAAAACCATGACTCGTAAGTCGATCTATGGCTAGTAGGAGTCCCTCATAATAATGCTTAAAAATTTCAAAATTTATCTAAGTGTTTGGGATGTTCTACAGAACCCAACTAAGGTTCACATTTCCTTTTACGGGTTTGTCCTTTTTTTTCATAAAAAAAATTCTGAGACTCAAAAATTTTAAGTTTATGACCTTTCATCCATGACCAATATCTACTGATCGTAGATTGATATGACTCGTAGATGCACCTCGTAATCCATCAAAAAACTTCAAAAATATTTTCAAGTCTTGGAGCCTTTCTACTATCCATGGTTCCATCTACGGGCCATAGTTTGGCCTCGTAGATCCTACGCCAAAATTTTATTTTTTGTAATATTTTTTTTTCTATTTCGACTTTTTTCATTTTTGGAATATAAAACATTATTATGAGTAAGATTTGATTTTTAGGTGTTTGCTTATTGACTCATTTGCAGTTTGAATTCTTATTGACTCATTTGCAGTTTGAATTTATTCTTACACTAAGGGCTTTTCGGGAAAGCTACTTTAGTAATTAGATTTGATATAATTATATTGTCTGGCTCATTTGATTGGTCATATAATTATTTGGTCAACATGTAACTAACTGTATGTAATTGGTATGAATAATTACACTTTTCAATTCATAGGGGAGGTTGTGAACTGCAAATAATTATATGGTATAATTACAAGTTAATTATCTTTTACTTTATTCTTTTTATTTCTACTTTTATTTTTTGTTTGAATTTTTTTTTTGTCTACTATTTTAAATTATTTTTTAATTTTATTATTTCTAGTGTTTTCTTAAAAAATACTTTTTTTATTTTATACTTTTTATATTTCATTTTTCTCATTCTCAATCTATATTGTCATGTGAATTTGTGTAATTTTTCGTTTTATCTATTTTTTATTAATTTTATGTTTTTTTATTTTTTTATTAGCATAATTTTTTTTGTATTAAATTTTTTAAATTAAAACAGAATGCATTGTTGAATAAGATTATAGACTTAGATTCTTCTTTTCTTTTAAATCATAAATATATGTACATTATATTAAAATTTGACATAAGAGTATTATGTTAAATTTTTAAACTTAGAACTTATATTATATTTTTCAATTTCATTTGTTTTAAAAGTATTGACTTGATATTTTCCGGTGTAAGCTATTTTTTATTTATTAAACTAGATAGATTATCTTCTTGTCTAATTTTTTAATAATTTTATGATGTCATATTTATAATATTAATTTTTTTGTCAAATATGCATTTCATAATATTCATGGAAATTTACTCTAAGTTTTCATGATTAATTTAATTTAAAAATATTGTTTTGAAGAATATAAATCAATTATTTTTTATAATATTAGTCAGAAACATATATTTATTAATTAATATACTCTCAAAAGACACTATATATCTAAAATATTGAATTTAATATCATTTGTAAATGTCTTTATTTGTCTAATATAAATTTTTAATTTCAAATAATTAATTTTTATTTTTAAAAAATAATTTAACCTTATGATTACATTTGTGCAGCAAACGGTACACTTGTAATTATATTGTGATAGACAAACATGTTATCCTAATTACTAAGCTATTAATTAATAGGTTAGTAATTACTAAATTAATAATTACATCAATTTCAGTTACCAGGTAATTTTTCAAACTTGCACTAAATTTGATGAACAAACTAACTTTGAGGTGTTTTGTAGTTGATCCATTTGCAATTAAAGATTTAATATTTATATAACATATATATTGATTTTATAAATTATTTTTACGGTTAAATTTTTTGCAAATCAAATCCAAATCAAGATTTTTAAAATTTAAAGATAAAAAATAATGAAAACAAACCAAATATTATTTTCTTTTTAATCAATTCAATTCAGTTGCAATTCAATTTAATTTTTTAACCATAACCATGAATAACTCTACTTTCAGCTATACTCCGTCAATTGCACTTTGTTAGTATGAGTTAATAGTACAAGTGAGATATCGTTTTTATTTGGACGAAGATAGAGCAATTTGTTCAAATTACAATTATTTGAAGAAAAAAATAAATGATGATTTTATTTATTGTAGAATATAAAGTATAAAAAATGGCTCAACATGTAATAAAAACTAAAGATCGAAAAAGTTCCGACCTGCCGGATTCGAACCAGCGACCTAAGGATTATCTGTCACCAAACTACAGTCCTCCGCTCTACCAACTGAGCTAAGGTCGGACATGTCAAATGTTAGGTAATAAAAACTGAAAATATGGTTTTTGGTTTCACATACCTTCTTTTTTTAAGGAAAAAAATAACGGTAGGAGAAGAAGAAATTGGAGAGAGAGTTATAAGATAGGAAATTGAATACTGACCAATAAACTAAAAATTTAGGTAACAAAATAATTAAGCTACTAAAATTTTCGTGTAAAACGCTATGATCTCTGAAAGAAAGGGAAGGATAAAGAGATTGAAGAATCATCGAAAAAGACTAAAATTGGTTTTTTGTTTTGTGCAATTTACATATTTCGGAGTGCATATCGGTCGGTTCGGTTCTATTTTGAAATTTATCGGTTCGACTTATTGATTATCGATTTGTAGATATCCTAAACCATTAAGATATTGGTTTATCAGTTATTTATCGTTATTTTTTTGTATCTGTTTAACCATTAAAATTTGACACAAGATTTTTTTATTGAAAATTACTTAGAAGTAAGGTGACAAACCAAATAATTATATACAAAAGTAAACAAATTGCATTTTGCTCAAAAACAAATACTCTATCATATTGTAAAATAATTAAGAGTTTGAGACAATAAAAAAAAAACTGTCAAGGAAATAATCATTTAATTTAGGGGATTTTTCATAAATATACATCTAAAAATCATTTTTTCATTTACCCTACCAACCCAAAAAAATTACAACAAGAATACCAATTTTTTTTACAAAAGTAGGAGAGAGAATGTTGTGGTATAATTAATATAGTATTTGATGTGATGTAATGTGTTGGGATTTGGAAGAAAGTAGTGAATGTAAAATTATTTATTGTTTGATGTGATATATTAGTATTGGGAAATGGGGAAAAAGAATGGACATGATATTCCAACCTTTGTGTATTTGGTTCAAAGCTGCGTTGAAACCATACAGAAATCATACGGGTAACCATACAGAAACCATACGGGTAATATATATATATATATATATTCATGCTTTCCTCCTTTGTAAAAAAAAGTCTAGCCCGATGAAAAACCATGCGGAAAACCATTAAAACTGTTGACCTTCAAGTAAGTATGCACCCAAATTTTATTTTTTTTTTAAAAAAAATAAAATATATATATATATATATATACATAAAATGATGCAAGTACCCTACATGGAAAACCATGAAAAAACCATGAAAAACCATAAAAAAATGTTATGTTTTTTTTTTAAAATTAAAAAAGCAAAATGTTTATGGTTCTATGTTGGTATTACAGTTATTAACCATAAAAAGAACCATAGAGAACACCCGAAAATAATTGGGACCTTAATACCAAATATGCACACAATATATATATATATATATATATATATATATATATATATATATATATATATATATATATATATATATATATATATATATATACATATATGAAATTATGCTATTAACTAAGGTAATACAAAGTCCATAGGTTCAAATATATTTGTGTTGACCCAAAAAAATATAAAAAACAATAAATGTGATGTGACTTGGATGATTGGAAAAGGGGAATTTGACTATAAATTTTTTGGAGTGGTGTACTTTGTACACTTGTGAGAAAATGGCCATGATGGTAAGTTTTTCATATTTAATGGGGAGTTTATATGTAATAAAATTCACGGTCGAAAACCCCATCAAAACCACCATACATGAGTGGGTTCCTTGGAACCGTAGCCACATATACATGTAAAAAGGAAAAATAAACCCAAAAAAAAAAGGCTCTATATATATATATATATGTGCCTAAAATGATGCAAGTACTCTACATGAAAAACCATGGAAAAACCATGAAAACCATGAAAAACCATGAAAACCCATTAATTTTTTTTTTAATTAAAAAAACACATTTTTTATGGTTCTATATTGATATTACACATATTAACCATAAAAAGGAACCATAGAGAACCCCCGAAAAACCATAGAGTACCCATATGCACACAATTATTTTTTATATAAATATGTATATATTAAATTTATACTATTAAATAAGGTGATACAAAGTCCATATGTTCAAATATATTTGTGTTGATTTCAAAAATATAAAAATCAATTAAGAATGTTTGATAGTGTGTAAAAAATATTATCAATTGTGTCCATTTTTAAATAAAAATCTCTTGACCTCAAAATGGAGAACAATTAACATGATGTGATTGGAATACTTTTGGTAGGACCTAGTTTTTCCTAGGTTATTATTACTTTAAAAAAAATTAAATAATTGAGAAGAAAAAGGACATGTATATTTTGGTAATTTAGGTGCTATTCTTGTAAATAAATGGGAATGTGTAAATTTGGTACAAAACTTGTATATTCTTGTAAATAATCCTTTAATTTACTATTAGGTTATCGATTAATTCATTAAGAAAAAATCTAAAATCGTTAAGAATAGATCACCCAATAGTCAAAAAATTTAAACCGTTATCGAAATTGCTAAATCAGTACACCATTATTGATAAATTTTAATTCGATTTCCTAGCAACGTCAAATAATTTTTTGTCAACTCTTATTTTGCTCATTAATCTTTTGCCTTTTTTATCTTCACTTTTTTTTCTACCAATAGCTCCTTTTCTTTATGCTACTTAGTTTTTATTTTAATTGTCATAATACTTTTTGTTTTATTTTCATTCTGTTAATTTTATTATATTTTACTATTTAGAAAAATGGCACGATACGTAATTCTTTAATTTTACTTCATTTTAAGGAGATTAGTATTTTCATTTGAAAGGTAAAGAGGCATAAATTTATAACCCTCATCACATCCTTTATAATTTAATTTTTGTTTAAAAATTAAACTTAAAAACAAAGTAAAAGTATAAAAAACTGACTTAAGGTTTTTAATCTTTACTAATATAAATATTAACAATAATATTACTATGTAAATATTTTCAAGGATACTACATCATCGTAGACAAGAAGTATGAAAAATATTTACATATGTATCGAAAATTTACTTTAGCATTTATTGAATTATTTGAAATATGAATTTGCTAGACAAGGTCAATACACATTCCAAGTGGCACAACAATTTTTCCTGTTTTAACGACCTTCCTCAAGTTTGATTTGATGTAACTTTAATTTAATAGTGGTTCAAATAAAATTACTCTCCTAAAATCATTTAACAAATAATGATTTTGATCAATTGTGATCTCTTCATGAAGTCTTTGCTCTTGTCACCTTCTCTTCTTCTCCCTCCTCCAATTCATCACCCCATTAATGAAGAGAGAAGGTTTAGACAAGGGCGCAACGTTTTCCCTTTAATAACCACAACATTCTGGCTGTCAACCTATCGCAATCCTCCTCCTTTTTTGTTGAGCGTGGGATGAAAAGCAATTTATCTTGAGGATAGGTATATGCCAAGACTAATTTGTTCATAGGAAATAAAGGGAAATTGAAATTCAATAAAAAATGAATGACTTATTCTCTGGTTCGTTTAAAAAGTATCAGGACCTTAAAAAACAGGTCCAAGAAGATGATTTGGAGGGTGGTCAAGCAGGAACTGAAAGTATTGATCTTGCTAAATTCTTTGAAGATGTAGAAATTGTGAAAGAGGACATGAAGGATGTCGAAAAATACCACAAAAAATTACAAGAATCACATGAAGAGAGCAAACTTGTGCACAATGCCAAGACTGTGAAAGAAATAAGGTCTAGGATGGACTCGGATGTGTCACAGGTCTTAAAACGCGTCAAGATGATCAAAGGAAAATTGGAAGCCCTCGAAAGATCCAATGCAGCTCATAGGAAAATCGCGGGGTGTGGACCAGGTTCTTCTGCAGATCGAACAAGGACTTCTGTAGTTAGTGGGTTAGGGAAGAAATTAAAAGTCCTCATGGATGATTTCCAGGCATTGAGGGCAAGAATGAATGATGAATACAAAGAAACGGTTGCAAGAAGGTACTTCACTGTGACAGGAGAGAAGGCTAGCGATGAATTGATTGACAATTTGATATCGAGTGGGGAGAGCGAGTCTTTCCTCCATAAGGCAATCCAGGAACAAGGTATCATGATAGTTGTTTCCCCTGATTTTCTTACCATATTCTGTCTTTTTCCTTTTTGTCTTCTTAAAGAAATGGCAACACATCCACCATTTAGACTTTTCAGGAATCTATGAGACACAAGTTTTAGTTGTCATCTGATGTTTTCTGCACGACACCTGATTATTTCGATCTTAACAGGTAGGGGTCAAATTATGGACACGATTTCCGAAATACAAGAAAGACATGATGCTGTGAAGGAGATTGAGAAGAATTTGATTGAGCTACACCAAATATTTCTTGACATGGCTGCATTGGTGGAAGCACAAGGGCAACAATTGAATGATATTGAAAGTCATGTGGCACATGCAAGTTCCTTTGTTAGGAGAGGCACAGAGCAATTACAAGAAGCAAGGGATATCCAAAAAAGCTCAAGAAAATGTGCTTGCTTTGCTGTTTTCCTCATCATTTTGCTCATCATTCTTCTTTCTTTCCCTCTCTGGTGGCCAATAGTTGCTAACAAACTAATATAAGAAAAGAAAACATGAATTTCTTGATGAGGAAAAGACTAACTAATAAAACTTTTATCAGGTTGTGGTGAATTTTAGGATAATCTTTTTTGGCAATATGACCATTTTTTTGTAAGAATTTCATTCTTGTATACATTGTCTGTACTTTGTTTTCTTTGGCAATTGTATTAATAGAAGCAATTTTTGTCACATCAATTGTACATACAACATATAAACAACATCTTACAGGACCTGTGGATTCCTATGTTGCTCAGACTCTTCAAAAATTTCATCTGATGCGTGTCAAATCCTTCAAAATTAGTATATTTTTGGAGGATCCAACACAAATGCAACAATAAATTTGGAGAGTCCGAATAACTTAGGTGAAATGTATGCATCTTTTTTAGAGGAATAAGCAGGGAAATTGTCAAGAGTAGACTAAGAGGATGTTTATACTGTATAGTGAGTTCCATAATCTTCTCTTTTCATTGTGTATAAGTTCATTATTATCAGGCCGTTTGAGTGAAATTGCGTTAATAATCTGACTTATTTGTTCTTGATTTTTAAAGAGAAAAGTATTAATGATATCCCTAAACTTAGCACGAATTATTAGTTTCATCCCTATACTATTGATAGTGTTATCTCACAACTTACATGATATGAAGATATAACTTACTAGCTTTACATTTAAGTTTAGCCTAGTGATGTCTCTTGCTTTAGAGATTAGCCTTTTAAGCTTTTTTCTAAATTAATTGTATATATAAAAGGGTATTAAAAAAATCAATTCTTAACTAATTAATGGTTAAATCATTAAAGAAAATGAGTAAATTATACCTAAAGGCAAATCCACATGAAAAAGTGAAAGTGAAAGTACACGCGTATTCGTTAACTTAGGAATACATATATATATATATATACACATACACAAATAAGGATTATTTATTTTATCATATATTTTTTGCATACGAAATGACATGAGTAAGAATTTCTATCGCGGAATTCCTCTTAAAATTGTCCAAGCTATTATCGAGCTAGGAACCTTAATAAGTAATGTGTGGTTCAAGATCATCAAATCACACCGTAACTATGATTTTTGTTTGTTAAATTTATATTTATTCGGATTTTATGGTTTTTATGTGTGCTTAGTGATATTTTTCGATGAAATAGTGTTGGTGTCGTGCGATATCACTCCGACTAACATATTTTTGCCTCGATTGGTGCATGTTATTGTCGTCTTTGAATCACGAGTATATTTCTATGTGTATTTACGCACTGTTAAGTTATCAACCATAAATTTTCAAATTTTTCTTAATTATTAATTCAATAACCCGATATCAATAAAATCATAAACCTATTTTGCAGTTGAATTATTGGGTCTGATTCCATTTTCGACCAAAGAAGTGGGATTGAGTTTTCTACTGTATAGGATCTCGCTCCTTTCCATTTCTCTTCATTCTATTTCTTTTAAGTGTATTCTTGGATCAGGGACACGTGACATAGATTAAATTACTTTCCCAAATGCTAACAACATATGATTTTATCCTAAATATAGTAAAAAAAATCCCTCTTGAGCTGAATATAAAAATAAATCATGATGGATTTTCAAAAATCAACAACACAATAATATATTCAGTGTAGTCCATAAATGTGATTTGGTAAGGATAGTGTGCATGCAAACCTACCTCAGTGGCAATCCTCGGCTTAAGGAAAAAAGATCCAAAATAATCAAGAAAAAAAGTAACAAAATACAAGAAATAAATAATAACAAAAACAATTTGTACTAACAGAACATAAACTACAGTAAAACAATATGTTGGTCGAGGTACAAGAAATCAACTAGCAGTAGAAATCAAAGGACAAGAAATTATAGGAACAATATTACGACTACTAATATGAACAACACAAACAAGATAATGGACGACTACCTACTACTCTTTTGTCCTATCCCATGAACTCAATAGTCTCCTATCTAAGCTCATGCTCTCGATAAACTAAAATTAACTGCACCAAAATTTCAAATATCAACAATTAAATTAAAAGAGAACTAAAATTAAAACTTTAATGAAATCTTTTTGAAGTCATGTCATGTTTTTAGAAGAAATGGGATCTCTTGTTATCTTACCATTTGAAAAAAAAAAATTAACTTTCTGGGATCTCTTAATAAAGATTTATTATATGTAAAAATGAAAATCTCTTTAAAAAAATATAAAACTTGATTTTTTAAAATTAAAATTGAGCGTAAGGGAAGGGGAAATGGAGAGGGGATTACAATGTGTGGAATCAAACCCTCACCAACAAAGTATAAGTTCAGATAGTCAACCAACTGAACTACTAATATTCTCCACATAAAACTCTTTTTTTTAGTTTCATAAAAAACTAAAAAATTATTTGTCTAACATATAGTAATAAAATACACGCATAAGGCAAGTGAATAATGATTATTAGGGCTGGGCATTCGGTCGGTCCGATTCGGTTTATGAAATTTGGTTCGATTTTTCAGTTTTTAATTTAGTGAAAATATCAATCAAATCAAACTAAAATAAATTTGATTTAGTTTAGTTTTTGCAATTTTGGTTCGATTTATTCTGATTTGTGAGATTAATTGAACAAATTCATTTTTAGTAGACCAATACTATAACAACTAGTTACTACTCGACAAATAAAATAATTTTTGTTAGCAATACATGAATAAATAATAATAATTAAGGGCTATTGGGCTAAGGTATTCACGAATTAGGCAAAGGTAATTTCGATTTTTCGGTTTAACCCAAATTAAAAAATTTAAAATAAAAAATCGAATCAAATTTTATAAATTTTAAATTGAAACAGTCCAAATAACCAAAAAATCAAAATCAAAATTTAAAAAATTTAGCTCAATCAATTTGAACCAAATTATGCCCGACCCTAATGATTATAGTTAACGAAGAGGGAGTAAATAAAATGGAAGAGAAAAAGCAATATATAAATAAAAAAAAAATTACAAACTACGTCGTTTTGTCGGCCTTAAGCCCCTTGTCCAATTGAAGCCTAACATTCCGAGGTTAATTAATTAAATTTTTTCTCTTCGATCTCACTTCTCAGAACAAAAAAGCCATGGCTACTTCGTTGACAATGGCGGCTCGTCGAGCGGCAGCCTTCACCCGATTCCCCTCCTCAACCTCTGCGGCTCTTGTTCAACGCCGCGGCCTTGCCGGCGCAGCTGGTAATGTTCTCTTATACTCTACTTTCTCTAAATTTTTTGATCGATTCATTCGCATTTTGTTGAAGGATTCATTTGTGTTAATGTTGATCAGTTAATACGCAATATATGATCATTTGATTTATTGTTGTAGTTATTTTTTTGTTTTTGATTTATTGATGGTATTGAAAAGTGAATAATTCCAGATCATCACGGCCCTCCAAAGGTCAATTGCTGGAAAGAACCGATGAATCCTGCTCAATGGAAGGAAGAACATGTTAGTTTTCTTACTATTCGCTTTTCAAGTGTTCGATTCTATGACAGTGTAGCTTTTTTTCTCCCCATTTTATAGCCTATTTTTCTTGTCATCGTCTGTTCAAAAGGAGCAAACTTTTTTCAGGAGTTAATGAATTAATGCTTGTGCAAGTTTGGCAATTGCAACTCAGAATATCATCCAATTCAACTTTTTTATTTTTGATATCCGAGGTGTCTGCCTTTTCCGCACCTCAACTAATTCACGGAATACCTGTCACCTAATCAACTGAATCAACTGGGGCGGTTCAAGAAAGTTCGTGGCCTAAAGCCAAAATTTAATTTGAGGCCTTAAAAAAAAATTGATATAATTTTTTTAATTTTTTTTTTAACTTCTTGTGTGATTACTTTTTTTTCAATTGATAATATAATGGATACATCCGTAAAATAGAAAAATAGGATAATTTTATATTTAAAGACAATGAAAATCTAATATCAAATATAATATTTTGCCACTTTAATATAATTGTTGTAATACTTAAAATGTGAAAAAAATCTAAAGAACAGTCAGATTTTAATTCTTTGGATTCTTAACAAATCAAAAAAGAAAATTTAAGAGTTAGTTATAGATAAGTATTAGATCTAAAAATAAAATACAATTACATCAACCTTTTCAATTCATAGTTCAAATGGTTACATCAATCAATGTCAAGAAAATAATTTCTCTTTTTTAAGTAAGAAACTGTACATATTTACTTTTTTTACTCTAAAATACTCAATACTATTTAAATAAAAAATAGTTATCTACTACACCTACTATACTATTATCTAAAATTAGGGCCCCAAAAATTTTTGGGCCTAAAGAAGTTGCTTGACTTGCTTTACCCTTGGGCCAGCCCGGGTAACCAAGGTTAGACAGAAGGAAATAAATCATGTAGTGTTTTATTTTGTTGGGATTTGAACTTGAGACGTTACAGTGCTCAATCCACTTCATTTGTCGAAAGGCCACAACTTTGGGTGCAATTGGATTCAAACTTATTATCCCCAAAAGAAAAGTTACCATATGATGCTATATTTTCTCTCAAAAATGCTATAACAATATTACATTTTTCATGTCTTCTTGTAATATACAAATGCTAAGCAATATTATTTTGTTCATTTCTTCTAGTACTAAAATAATCATACAAAATCCAGCTTCTGATTTTAAAAGGAGAGAGTACTAGTGAAATTGTATGAATTTTATGGGTTTTCCAGAATAACAAGGTGTTACATGAACTAATATGAAGTACTAATGACAAAAAACTAGATTGTTTTAACTGTGGAAGGACTGTAGGAATGGTGGCATGTGTAATTAGGTAAATAAGATTTTGAGATTTGGTATATCATGCATTTAAAGTGGCTTTATATCAAAGAATTTGATTAAGATGCTATCAGAAGAGCCACCAGAATAGTTCCTAGACACATCCATATCAAGGATGAATAGGTACTAAAAGAGTATATGAGAATAGACATACTAACTTCTAGAAAAGTTTTATAGAACACTTAATCTTCCTTACAGTAGTCATAAAGAGAATAAGAGAGAAACCTACAGGTTTAAGCAATGCTGAGGTTCCGTTTGGTGATACAGGTATAGTTTTACCGAAATAAATAAAAATGAAAAAATGGATTTTGTTCAAGAATGATATCTTAGTGCAACTGTACATATCCAATTCATCAGTGTTGTTGGTATGATCTTGTTCAATCCTACTTTTGATGAACCTACTAAAGTGCAACAACAACATACCCAGTGGAATCCCACAAGTGGGGCCTGGGAAATGAACCTACTAAAGTACATTTATTATATAAAGAACTCGTATCACTTATCATATATATATATAATACGAGGAAGTATGTTTTTTCCAAAATAAGTAAAGGGTTAGTTTGACAAAATTAAAATGAAACAAAAAAGAGAATTGTGTTGTTGGTGCTTGTTTTTCTTGACCAAACTAAATCTGGATTAATTTTGTTCAAGTCCTTTCTGGTGTAAAACAAATTTAGTTTTAGCTGATTTTGGACTCAATTTGATCATAGTTGGCTACACCACGACAACAACATACCCGGTGGAATCGCACAAGCATATTTGGCTACACTAAAATCTTAAAAAAGGAACGACCACTCCTATTATACCTGTATTATGGAAGTTCACTATCTCAACCTAACTAATGTTGTCTTTGGTGCTTTTTTGAAATATAAAATGCAAAGACATTTATTGTTGCAAATGATTAATTTTTTTGCAGTTTGTGATTGTATCTTTGTCCGGTTGGGGCTTGCTTTTCTATGGCGGATACAAGTTATTCACTGGAGGCAAGAAGAACAAAGAAGAGGTACTTGTCTGATATGCTGAAAGTGCAAATACTGCTACCTGTTTACTTATGACCAACTGTTTCAGGAAACAGAGATGATCACATCTGCTTTAAGCACTGTTTTTTGATGGATTGCAATCTAAATCTTAATCAAAACAAGGATGAGACTGAGAAGAGAGTGTCATGTAAATTCAATGGCCATTAAAAATATCAAAAGGTTGCCTGGAACAACTTAAAAACCATTAAATGGCTGTTTAGGAACCAAGTTAAGAATCAGGAAACTTAATTTGGTGTGGGTGCTTTTTTCTTAAAAAACACATGATCGTGAAACATGAAAGCAGGGTACTTACTTTATATTTCGCTCTTATAAGTGCCCTCTCCCTCAGTGGTGCAAGGATAAAGAAAATTATCAGAACATTGGCTCTGATACAATTGTCAGCTAACCTTTTCCTGGCCAATTGATAAATCATGTAGCAGAGCATGTGAGTGGTCATTGCTAAAAACTGTAGTATATTATTTTTCATGCAATTTTTTGGGTAAGCAAGTTTCACACCTCCAAGAATAGGTTTACCTTGTTTTCCTGAGCCTCGCTTAGCTTGCTCGTTCCAAGCTTAGATAAATCAGGAGGATCACAGTAGCTTGGCAGCCTGCTAAAAATAGTTAAAATATGCTGAAATCTGAATATTGAGTGACATGAATAAAGCCAATTGGATGCAAATCTTTCTTCTAGTTGCCCCCAACTGATTTGAGATTGAGGCATAGTTGAATGATTGAAAAAATAAGTTTACCTATCAGTGAGGGAAGATAGAGAGTGTATCACCTTGAGATATATGATTAGAATTTAGAAGGGCTAGACATAGTGAGAACAAGAAAAACTGTAAGCTTCTATTTTCCTTTTTGAATTTTATCAGTTTTGAGTGCAGAGAAGGAGAAGTGAGGATAGACAGGGAGGTTGAAATTTGGCGGATGTTTATAGGTGTCAAGTTTTTCATTCAAACAGTTGTATCAGTTTTGGAGTCTTGTGGCCATTCAATATTTTATAGTTGCAAATGTATCACCAGCCTCCTTTCCTTATACAGTTCTATAGATTCATCATTCACCTCTCCAAATAATGGTTGATTCATGTAATCGCTGATTCATTTGCTCAAAACTCTGGAATAGGATAAGTCAAATGCATTTTCTTAGTTGAATACATCGAACATACTTCCCTAGGATGTTTTGAAGATTTTCATGTCGTTGAATAACATTGCTACAGATTCTTTATGGTCATAGGAATTATGGGAAATGAAAATAGGAGCCAGGTTGGTTGGAAAGGGATTTCTTTAGTAAGAAGAAAGAAAGAGGCTAGAGTATGCGGTTGGTAACCGCTTTCTTCAAAAACAAATGGCACCTCTACTTATATTTGTGTACCCAAACCTCGAAAGATTTGGAGAACCAAGTCAAAGTATTAACAAAAAATTCTATACCTTAGACAGAAGAATTTAAGACAGCCTATAGGAGATATCTGATAAAGCCAGCCTTTAGAGGCAGAGGAGTAAAAAGTTACTTTCGCTTCAAATTAGAGAAATGCTGAGTTTTGAACAAGGTTTACGTTTCAGTGAATTCTCATATTGAGATAGCCCATATACGCAGAGAATTTACTGAAACTCAATTCTTGATACATGAATAGAATATGAATTTTCAGCTATTTATAATAAATGGACCTTGATTTTCTATGAATTTTATATTTTAGGATACTAATATTCTGTGAAATAATGGCAGATTAATTATGTTTAAAGGTATTATTTGCTGCTACAATTATTGCTTCTTTTTGAGTGTCCTTTACCTTCCCTGCAGACGAGGATGAGTTCTTCTCTGTTTGTAAGGAATGACATGTTAGTTTATCCTTTCTTTGTGCAGAATTTGGTGCAAGCTTCACAATAAGGTGGGAATTTACAGTCCGAAATCGAGAAGTTCTCTCTAATAATACACCTTATTGGGACATCCAATTCTCATTTTATGAATTTTCTTATCGTTATAAAAATTACCCGAGAGCCTTTACGCTACTAAATGGTGGACAAAAGTTGGTTGCATTAATACAGCAATGCACTTCTTTCTCTTGTACACTATGATGAATGAAAGTGGTTTTTGTCAATTTGCTTCCGAAGCTTCATTGTCATCTTGATCAGTAGTGTGGAGATTGTACACACATTAATCTGAAAATCCGCAGACCATAATTTGTTGCAGCTTTGCACATGCAGTAAATCTCGACGCCACTGGAAGTTGAGTTAACGAAGATGTCCTAATACAACTTTGTAATACAAAGTTAATCACAGTCATTGAACATTCATAAGCTCACCTGATTCCCCCATTAGTATCATTACCATGTCTGGATAGTAGAAAACATGATTTACTCTGATTTCTTGAAATTTCCCAAAATCATCCTTCATCATCCAAAATTTTGAGCTTAAAAGTTGGTGGTTTCCATTTTACACCTTTATCTACTGTTATGATGAGACTACTTCCTCTTCTTTGCCCCTCTCACTCCTCATTACTTTTGCATTATTCCTGTATCATAGGGCATGAGGAATTTAGTGGGGGGAACAGGGGCTGTTTAAGAGAAATGGAAGTGCTTTATAAGTGGAAACAACAAATTGCAACTGCTGCAGGCTAATAAAGACTCAAGTATATGTCTTACATTAAACTAAAAAATAGAGACATAATCATCTTAGATCGAAATGAAGCAAACATTTAGCATTCTGTCAGGCAATTGTCTATACTACAATTCAGACACATCTGTTTCAATTCACGTCTTCTCCCTCCTCTTCCAAGTTGGCAGCAGAGCCTTTAGAATGATCTTCATCTTCTGGTTCCTTATCATTCTCAGTGTTGAGTTTGCTATCTTTAAAAGCCATTTGAGCATTTTTCACATGTGTGGAAGAGCTGTGAAGATTGCTAGCCAGCCTTTGTTCCGTGTCTGTAAAAATTGTGTTGTTTTCCTCTTCTGCTAGTGCTGTGGTATTGAGTTTGTGATATCTGTTCTCTTGTGAAATTCCGCTTGACTGGTCTATCACTCGTCCTGTTTCTTGATCATCCTCAACCTGAAGGTCATCTGCTTTTACATCTCTTTCAGAAATATTCACATACTCCGAAGATTTAGGAAGACTGTCAGCCTGTTCTTGTTCTTGATGTTCTTTAATGATACCAATTGCCTCTTGTGATTGTGTA
Source organism: Solanum rostratum (assembly GCA_029948455.1). NCBI lineage: Eukaryota > Viridiplantae > Streptophyta > Magnoliopsida > Solanales > Solanaceae > Solanum > Solanum rostratum. The sequence continues at coordinate 186,508 of CM057046.1, read as the reverse complement.
GTTCCATCCGATATTTTGTTTCTGGTGTCTTTTGAAACTCTGTTGACATTAGATGCAGCTGTCTTTTTAGGCACTTCCTGAGAACCCTGTGACATCTCAGATTCTGTGTTGTTGGCTTCTCTTTCTTGCCCTTTCTCACTTACCTCATTCGTGTCAGATTTCCTTCCTTCCCGGATACCTTCTTCGGTGCCTGCTGATTTTGTAGTGTTAGGCGCTGTCTTACGTTTTGGAACATCATTGATGTTTGAGTTATCATCTTGCGTTCTCTGTCTTCTCATATCTAGTGTCTGTTCTGGTTCAGACCTGACTTGGTTTCCAAAAACTTCGTCCAGATTTTTTAATCGTTGGGTTTTATAGGTCATGTTAATCATGTGATCTGCTGAACCATATTCGCTCCTGCTGTCCTGGTTCATACTCTTCTCTTGCATATGTTCCTGTTTCTCCTGTTTACTGCCTCCAACTCTCTGATTTGTTGCACTTTCCTGTATTTCTGTAAAGAACTTTCTGTTTCTCATGCTTATAATGCTTCTTTTTTCAGTATTCCCACCACTTTCAGTGACCTTGCTCTCTGCAATTATTCGACGACTCTTCCCTTTTGTCTTTCTTATGTGCTCCTGCTCCACTCTTGATGCATCTGAAGTCTTGTGCTTCTCCTTCACTTCTAACTTCATCCCATCTTTATACTTCTGTCCAGGCACCTGGTTATTACCTCGAGAATCTGCAAAATCACCTCCGATTGCTGTTCCATGCTTTTTCCAATCTGTGGCATCTATTGTACCTGCTTCATTACTTTGTTTTTGCACTTGACCACTATGATTGATAGTTTCCATGGATAGAACCCCATTATCGTACCTTTTCTCTTTGAGGAAAACTTCCCAGGCATTAGAACTGTCAGTGGTCTCTCGTTTGCCATCCAAAGTCTGAATTATGCTGCTTCTGTTCCCTGGAACATCTTGGGCAGTTCTCAACTCCTTAGACTCCTGTTCTCCAGTGTTGCTCCTCCAGGCAGCAGATCCCTCTTCATCTTGTGCTTGTTCTCTGTCTTCACCTTGCCTCCTATCTCGCTTGAGGGAAGATTCATCGGCATTTCTATGTATACTTTCTGTTGAATTTTTCTGGTCATCTCTTTTGATGGATTCATGCAGTTCCTCGCTTTCCCCTCCAGTTGCTTCTTTTCCACCTGCAGCCTTGGTGGTGAAGTTTATATTTGGATTTGATGGATCGTCTGCACTCACTGACCAGACCTTTACAGGTATGTCAATTTCTGCTTCATTCTGTTGCACTGATTCAGAAAGAAGCTTAGCTTGGGAATCCTTCAGGTTCATTTCTGTAAGTTTCTCTCTAAGCATCTTGATTTCATCCTGTTTTTCTTCGAGAGCTACTTCGATAATTCTCTGTTCATCTTTAAGGGAAGAAATTGTTGATCTCATTTCCAAGATCCTGCTCTCTAGATCACTCCTCTGCATTCGAACCCACTGCATCTTGGATTTTATTTCCTCTGCTTTCCTTTTAGCTTCTTTCGAATGTTCTCTTTCTTTCTGTCCCACAGATAACAATCTCTATAAGCTTGGGTAGTAGCATAATAAATTTGCAAGATATTAGTTGCATGAAATTAGCATAATAACTTCACTTGCTGTTTGCAACCCTTTTCTGAATAATTTACTTTTTGAGTCGACCGTCTATTGGAAACCGTCTCTACGCCCCCCACAAAGTTAGGGGTAAGGTATGCATACATCGTAACTTCCCCAGATTACCACTTGTGGAATTACACTAGATATATCATTGTAGTAATAGAAAATCTCTTGTTTTGTTCTTTTCCATCGTATAAACAGGAAGAGTAAAATACTTCCTGTATTTCTTTTATAACTGATTTATTTAGCATATAAGTTTGTATCTGATCTGTCAGATCAGAATGAAAGGCTCAAAACTAAATCCCCTAGAAGCAAAATATAAAATCTTAAAATCCATGACCTGTTAAATCTTTGTTTCAACTGCAGTAGGATGTTGAAAAATGGGAAATGAGAAGGGGATTGTAAGGTGAAAAATCAAACCCTAGTTAAGACGAAAACTCAGTAAGCCAACCAACTAAGCTACCAAAAGCCCGCAGCAACAGTGATGTGACATACATGCATGACTCCTCAGGATACTTTTTCATTCGTATCAGAGATCTCTGATTTGAATCTTGGACATGAAGTCGTCTTTGTTAGGGAATCATACATGCATGCATGGAACTGGATTTTGCTCAAGGACTGACATACATACACACACACATGATAAAGTACAGACACACAGAGAGAGAGAGAGAGAGAGAGAGATTTGAGAGAGGACCTGCAAGAGGAATTTAAGATGGATGAGTTCAATTTCTTTATCTTTGACAAGGAGGTTGAAGATGCGTCTCTCTCTGAGCTTGTGAAGAATCATTACTCCAAATATTGCAACCCCAAAAGCAAGAAGCAACAACACACCATATGTTGTTCTTCCTTTGCTTCCATTGTTGTGACTCTGCATGTGTCCCTTCATGTTTGCCATCTCCCTCTCTCTCTTTTTTCCTACAAATTTATAGAAAATAGACCAAACAACAATGAAACCCTCTAAGTATTCCTATATGCCAAACAAAAAGTGTCACATCTTGCATGTTTCTTGTCATCCCAAAGTGGTTTTCAAACTGCCTCCTCTCTCTCTCTCTTTTTCTTCTATTTCTTGGAGCTACATTAAGGGGGTGTTTGGCAATGTTTTGTTTAAAAAAAATTTCATGAATAAAAGCATACTTTTTCTTGCTGCCTCATTTTATGTGGCACCAATTGATTTGATACGAGATATAGAAAAAAAAAGACTTTTGAAACTTCTGATCTAAGACAATTCTTCAATATTTGTTTCTAATTATAGTAAGATGACGTTTTTTTTAGACAAATTAAAAAGAAAAGGATGCTATATAAATGCGATAAAAGGAGTAGAAAAAAATTCACAAAATTACATTTCGCTCTCTTTCGCCCTCCAACACACTCGATCTCACCCCCGCTATCCATCGACTCAACTTCCATCGCTTCGCACTCCTACTTCAGTCACATCCTACAATAATAACAACATCAACATATCTAATGTAATTTGGGGAAGATAATCTATATGCAGCCTTATCTTTTTTTTATAAAGGTACAAAGGATATTTTCGATAAACTTTGTTATTACTGTTGTTGTTATCAAACACCAAAAAAAATAAAAGAAATATTTTTATACCAATATTAATTGTGGTACAGTGATAAAACTGTTTCAGCTTTAACTAAATGTCTCGACTTTGCACGCTGGGACGCAATCTGAATTTAGTTGGAATTCTAATGCAAATTTCGAACACAGAATGAAAAATCTAAAAGAAATATTTTTGCTAATACCAAACACACACAAAAGGAAAAAGAGTGGCGGAAATAACAAGGTTAAAAGGATAAATGTGCATGGCATGGGGAATGTACACTTCTTTGCATTTGTTTCTACTTTAGTTAATACTAATAAATGCATTCTGTTGCCTAATTGGCCTCATTATACATTAAATCCATTGTAAATGAGTTGGCTTTTCTACTTTTTATAACTACTCTATTGAGAATTACTCCCTCCGTCCATCTTTACGTGACCCCTATACTATTTTAGGATGTTCAATGATACTTGTCTAGTTTAGAAAATCGAGAAATAATTTTACACTCAGTTTCTAATTTATTCTTATCATTAATTATAGTCATTTCCCTGTTACATTTCTTAAGACATTGTATTAATTATATTCAAAGGGGTGATTTTGTAAAATTACCCTTATCATTTACTACTTCTTAATCTCTGTGTCAAGTCAATAAGGGATAAGTAAAGATGTACAAAGTGAGTAGTTGTTCAATTGATTTTTGATACATTTATTAAGAAAATAATTATTGATATGATAATTTCGAATACATTTACTCATTGTATTTTTCAAAGACATTAACTCAATAATAATAATAAATTGAGAATATAATTGAAAAAAATTTATCCGATTTTGATTTGTAAAAAAATAAAATAATTTTTTTTTTTGAAAATTAAAAATTTAAACAGAGGGAGTAAGTAGCTGAGAGGGCAGGCAAAACCTGTTAACACCGTTTATTGTGATCAACCAGGTCTCTACATTCGTCTTTGCATACTTTACTTGTGACAAGTGCCTTTAATTTAATTCTTTATCTTTTTCATCCGTTACAATAACATACACAGTATAATTCGATAAGTGAAGTCTATAAAAAAGGATATTTATATGACTTTATTCTTGAGATTAGATTATAGTGATGAGTTTAAAATTTTCACTAAATGAGTTTTTAAAAATTAAAAAAAAAAAGTAGCATAAAAAAAATTATCTTATTTTACTCGAGAGAGTAGAATTCGCATTGAAGTTTCAATAAAATTTGACTTTCGCACTACAAAGTTCATTCAGAATTCGCACTCCCAACAGAATTTATTTTATATTTAAGAGTGAAATAATTTTATTATTGCACCATAATTCATATTAATAACGAGCTTCGTTCAAATATGAGAGATCTTTTATATAATCATTTTATTATATATAAATATTTCAAATTATAAGTGAACTTATAATTTGAATAAACTTAGGACTCATTCACACTTAAATAGTTCAACTTATAATTTTTCAGCTTACAAATATCTTTTGTTTTATTTTGATCAATTTTTATCTTTATATACGTGTTTTGTAATCTTGAAATACTCTTCTCAAAATAAATTCGATAGCTTCCTTTTATTTTAATTGGAATTTCCATCTATCAACCTTTTCCATGTCATGATAAATTTAAATTTTATATTTTCTTATAAACAATGATAAAGGATAACATGTGCTCATGTACTTTCAAAAAAGTTAATATTTACCCCTCATTATTCTTTTTGATATATTTATTTTTATCATCCGACTTTGAGTATATATTTGTTTTGGACGGTTAATTCTCACACCCTCATCCTTATTATGTACGTTACACGTCTATCTGAAATTATTCATATTTTTGACTCTGCTGAGTAAACTTGAGACCTCGTGTTTCTTCTATCATTGGGTGAAACATTATTACCCTTTTTCGACAATGCAAAAATGAAAATTTATTGCTAAAACCACTTGAGATGAAGCATTAGAATTGTTGTTATGTTGCTTACATAAGTAAATCGCGCGACAAACTGTAGCTCTTGAATCCATTGGACATGCTGCAAAATGCAGTCATTGAGTTATATCATCGTGTTCATATTTCAGGATCACGACGATTACATATGTTGCTAATGATCAGCATGATGGTGCTCATACTCGCCTTGATGTCGAGGACAACATTGTCATTCATCCACTGGTGCAGGCTTAAACTTGTTGAATCTGTTCCCTCGTAAAAAAGAAAAAGCAAAAAACTGTTAGAAAACTAACTACTCTTAAAATTGAACCAAGTATGAAAACTCAAAGAAGGGGTTAAAATTCCAGCATAACATTAACATGAAGAACATCTGAATTTATACAACGAAAAGATAACTAATTCCTATCTATTAGCCACTTACAAAGTGGATGAAACTGAATAGGGAAGTGTCCCACTGATCAGCCATAAAGGGCCACTAATATGCAACTAACTTTGACTAAGTCTTTTGCTAGAAAATAGGAAAGTTGTAAACTAAAAAACTGAGTAAAAAAATAGTAAAACTGAGTAAAAAAATAGTAAAAACACTAAGCTGGAAGTTAAGAAATGTCAACTAACTAACACTCCTCCTTGGCATTTTCTTGACGAACACCAATTCTTTGCCGCAGATCTTCAAACCTTTCCTTTGGCAGAGACTTAGTGAAAATGTCAGCTAGCTGGTTTTCGGATGAGCAATGAACAAGCAACACTTCATTGGACTGTTGGACTTCTCTAATAAAATGATACTTGATCTTGATGTGCTTCGTTCGACCATGAAACACTGGGTTTTTTGAGATAGAAATCGCTGAACTGTTGTCACACATGATCTTGGTAGCTTCAGTTTGTTCATGGCCCAAATCCTTCAACATCTTCCTTAGCCAGATAGCTTGATTTACAGCAGATGCAGCAGCTATGTACTCAGCTTCTGCTGTTGATTGAGCTGTAGTTTCTTGTTTCCTAGAGATCCAACTAAAACAACTTGACCCCAAACAAAAAAGATATCCAGAAGTGCTTCTGGAATCATCAATGCCGCCACCCCAATCACTGTCAGAGTAGCCGATCAGATTCATAGTCACTCTAGTAGATGTTGGGAAAAAAATCCCAAACTTACTGGTTCCTTTAATATACCTTAACACTCTTTTAGCCGCTGCGAAGTGTGTATCTCTAGGAGAATGCATGAACCTAGAGAGCAAACTTACAACAAACAGAATGTCAGGTCTGCTAGCGGTTAGATATAGAAGGCTGCCAATTAAGCTTCTATACATACTATCATCCACTTTTTCAGAATCCTCATCCTTGCCAAGCTTCACCCCAGTAGATATTGGAGTACTCGCAGGTTTGCAGTCTTGCATTTTGAACCTGTTTAGAATATCTGAGATGTATTTCTGCTGGAATATAAATATTCCATCGCTGGACTGCAAGACTTCCAAGCCAAGGAAGTACTTCATGACCCCAAGATCAGTCATTTCAAAGACTTTCTCCATTTCATCCTTGAACCTTTGGATTAGTTCTATTTTGCTTCCTGTAACAAGCATGTCATCCACATAAATTGAGACAATTAAAGATTCACCATCCGTGACTTTCACATACAGGGTAGCTTCACTTTGACTTCTTCTAAAGCCCAGTTGGATGAGATGACTGTCTATCCTTTCGTACCATGCCCTAGGGGCTTGTTTTAGGCCATACAAAGTCTTCGTTAAGAGATAAACTTGATCCTCCTTTCCAAGAATTGAGAAACCATCAGGTTGCTCTACATAAATCTCTTCAGCAAGCAAACCATTCAAAAAAGCCGATTTGACATCAAGGTGATGAATCTGCCAGGAACTACAGGATGCAAATGCAAGAATAAGCTTGATTGTGTCATACCTTGCTACTGGAGCAAACGTTTCCTAGTAATCCACACCATGTTGTTGTGCGAATCCCTTCACCACCAATCTAGCCTTATACTTGCAAATAGAGCCATCAGGATTGAGTTTTGTTTTGAAAATCCATTTTACACCAATCACCTTGCGATTTCTAGGCCTATCAACAAGCTGCCAGGTTCCATTCTTCTCGATCATGTCTATTTCTGCTTGCATAGCTCTCCTCCATGCCTGAGAATCTTGTGCTTCAGCATAGCTTGTTGGTTCAGAGACAACCAAATTGCACCGCTGATAGACATCTTTTAAGGATCGAGTGCCCCGAACTGGTACGTCATCTACTAGTTCATCTTCCGCAAGTTGAGGCTTCTCTTTTAAATCAGAAAAAATGGTCTTCTGATTTTTCCAATCCCAAGCAGCTGATTCATCAAACTTCACCTCTCGGCTTAGAATTAGTTTTTCTGTTTTTAAATAGAAAATCCTGTATCCTTTGGATGAACTATAGCCCATAAATATACCCTTCTGAGCCTTGTTGTCCAGCTTACTCCTCTTTGATTCTGGAACTTGATAATAACATATACACCCAAAGATTCTAAGACGGTATACTGATGGTTTGTTCCCATACCAAGCTTCATATGGAGTCATGTCCTGCAAGGCTTTAGTAGGTAATCTGTTCAGCAGATATACTGAGGTGTTGACTGCCTCCACCCAAAACTGATTTGGAATCTTTTTTTCAAGTAAAAGACACCTCGCCATCTCCATTATTGTCCTGTTCTTCCTTTCAGACACGCCATTTTGTTGTGGAGTGTACGGTAATGTCCATTGACGTTCAATACCTGCGCTATTACAAAACTCCACAAACTGAGAAGAAGTATATTCTCCTCCATTGTCAGACCTCAAAGCTTTAATACTGAGATTACATTGATTCTCTACTAAAGCTTTAAATTGTTTAAAAACATTAAAGACTTCACTCTTCAGTCTAATGAAATAAACCAACACATTCTGGTGTAGTCATCAATAAAGAGGAGAAAATATTTGTTACCACTCAAAGAATCTGTTTTCATTGGGCCGCAAACATCTGTATGAATGAGCTGAAGTTTCTGGTTAGCTCTCCATACTTGATTTAATTGAAATGGCAATTTTGTTTGCTTGCTTTGTTGGCACGTTTCACAAACTTGATCAATAAAAAGAATTTCAGGCATAGATTCCACTAGATCCTTCTTTTTCATCTCGGCGATGCTTCTCAGATTAAAGTGACCAAACCTTTTATGCCATAGGTTTGTACATGTTTGTGAAGTAGTGGTGTAAGCCTGTTCAGTTATTCTCTCCCAATCAACTGAAAACATCCTGTTGCTCATCTTGACACAAAACAGTTCTACTCCAGAAGGGTCAGAAACAACACATCCGCGATTCTTAAAATGCAGAGAATAATTATTTTCAAGCATTTGTCCAACACTCAACAAATTTTGACTCATATCAGGTGTGTATAAAACATCAGGAATAGTTTTGATACCTGATATTGTTGAGATAGACACAGTACCTCTGCCTTTGACATCTACAGCCTCACCATTTCCCACTTTTACCTTGGATTTGTAAGTATCATCAAGGAATTTGAACATTTCAGCATCATTGCACAAGTGATGTGTGCAACCACTATCGAGAAGCCACGAATCGGAGGATCCATTGGCTGAAAAGTGTGAAATTGCAAACAGTTGCTCTTCATGTGCATCTGAAGCTTCTGCGATTTGTGCTTGCATAGCTCCAGAGGCCTTTGTTCTGGATTTGCAAACCTTAGATACGTGCCCCGTCTGCTTACAGTTTCCGCATATAGCATCGATTCTCCACCAGCAATATTTCTCCAGATGTGTAGTCTTCTTGCAATGTTTGCAGGGAGGAAACTTTTGCTTCAAATCTCCACTATTGTTTCCTCCATCATGCTTGCCCCTATTCTTATGGTTGAACTGTTGCTTTCCTTTACCCAAACTTTGCTTTTGTACAGAGAAAGCGCCTTCAGTATACTTATCCTGTCTCATAGTCCTTCTTTGCTCTTGAGCTTGAAGAGCACTCATTAATTCACCTAATGAGAGTTTGCTCAAGTCCTTGGATTCTTCAAGAGAGAAAATCTTAGATTCAAACCTCTCCGGAAGAGTCACAAGAACTTTCTCCACAATCCGGTTGTCTGTAAATTCTTCACCAAGAAGTCTAATATTATTAACAATTAAGGAGATTCGATCAGCATACTTACTGATTGTTTCATCCTCCAGCATATTCAGGGACTCAAACTGTCTTTTCAGGTTCAACACTTGCATTTGACGTGTTCTATCACTGCCTTGGTATTCTTCTTTCAATCTGTCCCAAGCCTCTTTTGCCGTTTTACAAGCCATGATTCTATAAAACACAAAATCTGCCACAGAGTTTTGTATAAGCGACTTGGCTTTAGATTTCTTTGCCTTCTCTTCACTATTGGATCTGATCTGAGCCAAAGTAGGATTTTCTGGTAGGGCAGCAATAGGTTTATCTTCCGTCACAGTTTCCCAAAGATCATAGGCTTCTAGAAAAGCTTGCATTTTCACGGACCAAATTTGGTAATTTTCACCGGTGAAAGTGAATGGTGGATTTAAAGGTAGGCTGCTGGATGCCATTGGTGTTGTAGGTTGAAACTTTTTGGTCCCTTAAGATCAACTAGAAGCTCTGATGCCACTGTTAGAAAACTAACTACTCTTAAAATTGAACCAAGTATGAAAACTCAAAGAAGAGGTTAAAATTCCAGCATAACATTAACATGAAGAACATCTGAATTTATACAACAAAAAGATAACTAATTCCTATCTATTAGCCACTTACAAAGTGGATGAAACTGAATAGGGAAGTGTCCCACTAATCAGCCATAAAGGGCCACTAATATGCAACTAACTTTGACTAAGTCTTTTGCTAGAAAATAGGAAAGTTGTAAACTAAAAAACTGAGTAAAAAAATAGTAAAACTGAGTAAAAAATAGTAAAAACACTAAGCTGGAAGTTAAGAAATGTCAACTAACTAACAAAAACTGCACTGAAATTGGAAACTGGTTTCAAGGACAGTACAAAATTTGCTACTACTAAAAATGGCTATACTGTTAACTAAATGCTGCTGCTTACGTGACCAGGAAAGCTTGGGACACCATCAGGCGTGAGGTATGATATTGTCTCCCCAAATTCAGGAACATCTGGTGCAGGACGGGCTCAACCAGAGCAAGTTTTAGTGAAACCTGATGAAGATCTAGAACTGGTCTTTTGAGCCAGAGGTATAGCGATGAGTGAAGCTCGTCCCTCTGCTGCATGACCAACTGCACAGAAGGTGAGTGCCTCAGGAGGGGACCTAACTGATGTGCAAAGGCCTGTTTCGACTTTCATGGTGAGGACTCAACCAAGACTGCTTGCGCTATCCTGCTGGAGCCAAACCAAATTGGAGTTGATCGTGTCTAGAATCACATCGAGACACTGGCATCAGAAGAAGGCATGGATGGACTCAGAGAAAAGGTATTTTTACAGATTTTTCCTCCTGAAATGATCATTGAAAATACATGTAAATAAACTCCGTTAATTTGGACTGATGCATCAGTTAGAACTGTGCATACAACGAATGAATTATGGTTTTGTGGAAGTTAAAAAAGAAAAAACTCAACTTATCCCCTTCGTTTTCATGCCATATATGCTATTTAAATGGGATACAAAAGAACATTTCAGGATCAAGCATTAACGGAGCTTTATTAGCACGTTAATCCTGTTTACATGGAACGCTTTTCTAATATTTGATATGTCATCATATGGAGCCTCGTTTAACTTTTTATTTTTTACTTAATATGCCAAACTGCTACAATGATTTTGTTAAAAACTACACTGCAACTCCATTGTTGAGCTAAGCTTCCATTAGAGCATTTTTAGCTGATACTTTTATGGACTAGATCATTTTTAGCACTCGAACTTGGTTATATTTCATGTTTTTTTCAGTGAAGCAGACACTATGCAACAAAGACAAACCGGATACAGGATTTCAGCATGACTCACAATCTACTACAGGGCTGTCTTCCAGTTCCATAGAGTCTGACCTCCACTTCCACCCAAATAAAAAGGAAAAATAGTTGGCTCTAATATGAGAATCCGTAGTTTAAGCCTGTAAAACAAGAGAACAATACAAAGAACAACTACTACGTCTCAATCATGAAATGCTAAGCTAGACAGTACAGTTCGATTCGATATAGGTTGTAGCACTCTATGTTGCTCGTACTTTCCATTACTGCTGTCACAACAATGTTGGTTTCCAAAAATGCGCTACTTTTGGAGAATTTCCATCAACATTTTTTAAAAGTCTGAGCAATATAGGTTGTACTGCTCTATAACTAAAAGATAGAGAAAATGCATAATTATGAGAAGGAAACGAAGTAAACTTTTGCCAAAGGCCCAAACTCAAGACCATCACACTGCAGTAGGAAGTAAATCGGGACGATAAAACTGTAGTCAAAACAAGGGGTAAGTCTTTCTATCATTATTCGGTTTTTGGGATTACTGATGGAAATAGCCATTGTGCATAATACAATTTTCGAGATATTTTGCCTACTCAATCAACTCTGTACATTTTTTCTCTTTAGTATCGAGGAAAAACAAATGATCTGAACAATCCAGAGTAGTGATTTCAAATCAATGTTGATTAACTAACAATTTAAAAAGGTATTAAGAGCGCAAGCATGTTACTTACAGTAAGTAAGTTATCGTGGCCCGAAAGAAGAATTTCCAGAGCTGCCACCTTGACTATGTCCATTAGTAGAAAAAGAATGCTCCCTTTCAGGTCTAAAGAGTGGAGCAAGAAAGGACGTTGCGGTAGGGTGATTACGCTTTATTGTCCTCCACCAACTTCTGCTTCCTTTTATCTGTTTGAGAGAGTCAACTAGTTGCTGCCTTACTTCCAAAAAGAAGGGAAGTATTTCCAGCTCTGGGCAATCTACGACTTCAATAGTCATTAACGAATCACAAATCATTGGACCTCTGCATATGCTTCTCAGTCTTGGTATAGAAACTAATCTTAATTTACGCAAACTTGGGAGGATCACTTCACCATAGTTCTCTTGAATGACCTCTTCATTTGCAGTTTCACTGAGTATGATCTTCTCCAGCATCGAACAGCTTTCCAACTTGAGCTCTTCGAGGTTTTTGAGTTGCTGCACTAACTCAAGTGGCAGCAGAGTCATGAGATTATCACAAGCAATCACATTCAATACCTTAAGGTTTGAAAGAGTGCCTGCTGGTGGAATCTCCTTACATATATTCTGCAGTCTGCTCAGGCCCTCAATCTCTAGCAACTCTAAATTAGGAAATGTGCCCCACTGGGGAGTTATAATCCATTCCATCTCATCGCAGTACTTTATTTTGCAACGTTTCAGGTCAGAAGAAGCATTCATAATAAATATTGGTAAGTGAGTAATTCCAGAACATTCATGAATGACCAACTCAAGTATACCTGGCAACCAAGAAGAGGCTTCAGTTTCAACAATGTCAACCCCAAAGAATCCTACGCTATTTTTTACGGGTAGTTCAGAGGATTGGGGATAGCCTATGCAAAAATTGAAACTCTCGAGTGTGTTGCAGTGATCTGACGAGACATAATAATTGAAGTCCTGCAAGGTGCTGAAATTGGCTTCAAGGTTTGTCAACATGGTGCAGCATTTCACAACATTGACAAAATCTGGGCCGAGCATTAGAGGTTGCCATAGTCCAATAGTTAAGAGACTCTCCAGAAGTCTGTATGTTCCTAAAATTTGAATATCAAATTCATGAACCGTAGTGTGGGAGAGATCCAAATGCTTCAAATTGAGTAACATTTCCATCCCCGGAGGCGCACACTCAATTGATGTAGAAGAGAGATCTAAAACTCTCAGCTCCTTCAGCCTTTCCATTGTTGGCACGTGATGCAAGTTCCAACAACTACGTAGAAGCAAAGCATGAAGGTTTTCCAGATTAGAAAGTGAATCAGGCAACCTAGAGATGCCCGTGTAAGATAAGTCCAGAACTTTGAGACTTTTTAGATGGTTAAAGAAAGAAGGATTCATGCCCTTGGACAATGAATTATACTGCAACAGCAAGGTGGTTAGCTGAGGACATCTCGGTTCCAAAATCAAAGAGTTCAAATCATTTCTCATTAACGAGATTCTTTCAAGGCCTACGAGCCATTCACTCTCAACTGGTGGGACACGCATCTCATGTCCTGCTCGGATCATAAAGAGCGGACTCTCCCTTGTAACAGCTATCGCCATATCCCTGATGAGGTCATGCATCTTGACATATTCATTCAAACTACCTTCTTGAAATCCTATCTCTAGCAGGCAGGCATTTTTCAATTCATCTAATATCATCTTTCCCTGCAGCATTTTGGATTCTCCGTACCCAAGATTATCTAACAGGCCTTCCCATGTCCAGTACTTGATCAGTTCTTCAGTCTCGATATCATGATCCTCTGGGTACAATGTGCAATAAAGAAAACATGACGAGTCACGTTGTCCTTCAGTCTTTCATAGCTAAATCTCAGACGTTCAAAGACTCGATTCTCCATGCCTTCTGTTCTTCCGGTTGCACTTTTCAGCTGGCTTAATGCATTTTTCCATTGCCTCAGAGCATTTTCTTTTCTTAAAGCCCGACCAACAGTTACAACAGCTAGCGGGAGACCTCCACACTCCTTCGACACATCCTTGGCAACAACTTGTAAAGTTGGAGATGCTAGCACCTCCTCACCGACCTTTTGTTTAAAGAGGTTCCATGCTTCTTCCTCAGAAAGAACACTAACTTCGACCTCTCTCACTGTTTCCATGCCACGACAAACCATCATAGATCTAGTAGTTATTATCAACTTGCTGTTATATCCGGAACCTGGACGTGGGATTCCTATAACCTCCAAAGGAAATGCTTCCCACAGATCATCTATAATTAAAAGAAGTCTACTTCTTCGCATCAACGCTTCAAGTAATTGAGCTGCTCTTGCCATGTCATCTTCTTCATCATCAAAAGATAAGCCTATAGCTCTAGCAATATCCTTTTGTAACATTTTAACATTTGAATCTTTGGATGCTGTTACCCAAATGACATTATCAAAAGTTGTACTTTCTCTCAAAAGTCGATTATTGATTTCTACGAGAATGGATGTCTTACCCACGCCCCCCATTCCATAAACACCAATTATTCCAGTGTGCTCATCATTCAAATACTCCCATATGGCCTCCAAACTTCTTTGCGCAGATTCTCCCACTAATGAGGATGATGGCAATATCTTTCCCCTCTGAGGCATCGTATCAACCAACGAAGCATCTGGAAATATGCTCTGGCCCAGGAGCCTGTCAACTTCTTTAATTTTCTTATTGATGCGTTTCCCCTGCTTAAATCGAGACATATAATTTGGCAAACATCTGTTTAAACACCTTTTGTCTTTGGGAAGTTTCTCGTGCAATCCAGCAATACTACTTCTAGTCTTTCTTACATTGGTAAGCCACATATTTACCTCAGCCTTTGGCTCCATTCCGCGCCATACATTTTCCACATGTAACTTCCTTCTGATATCTTCCTCCCGAGCTTTAAGCAATTCCATCTTTTCATCAAGTCTATTTGCTAATGCACTAGGCCTTCTCAGGTATGTCCATGTTTCAGAAACCGATTGACGAGAACAGGTCTCTCCACAAAAACACTGCATCATGCTAACCACAACACCAACGATTTCCATGGCAAGTTTGTCTGTGAAACAACAGACGGAAAAGATAAACAAAAAACAAAAGCAATAATGAGGGGCTCATCTAAGCAAATATCTAAGAAAAAGATACTGAATTCCACCCAAGCCTAGGAGCTAGATTATGAGGTGAAAAATGTTCGAAACCACAAGACTACAATTCATATCCCAGCTAAAGTCAGACTATAACACACACCCCACCCTTCTGGGAACGCTGATACATGAAACTGGGAAATTACATAGTTGGTTAAAGTAGTTAGGAATGGATACATCTGTAAGTCCAGTTAGTTAGGACAGTTACAGTCCTGTTAGGTTCATTTAGCTAGTCCATTCATTCTCAGTTGCATATAAACATTGTACATGTACTGCTTACAGGTCCCGCAGTTCGACTAATTCCACAGGAACTTGCTACATCCCACCAGTCCATGCACCAGATAACTCTGTCTATCAAAGCTTGGACAAACGAGAAGAAATCACTTCATATTTTTGCCTCTATTGAGTTTTGAACCTGTAATCTTATGGTTCTTAATACATTTCATTGATCACTATATGATTTTGAACAATTCTTATCCTCAAAGGTCAGCTCATAAGGTGAGAATCATTGAAAGATTATATAAATCACAATTAATCAGATTTAAGCTTCCAAAACGATAAGTAACTAGGCTATACTTAATCGGGATGGAAATAGGGCGGCACGGTACAGAACGGATTTAAGTCATGCAGGGTGGGGCAGATTTAATGTTATTTAGTGCGAGTTCAAATAATGTTTTTCAAAAATTATGTGGGGCCGGGCTTGGTTTTAATTTTGCGGGTTAAGACAGAACCCCCAACGCACTACTGCCATCCCTAACACTGAAACCACAAATCGAGTACTAAGTACTTCCCCTTAAAGCCAAAATTCAATAACATGAGGTTTTTTCGAAAACAACCTCTCTATCTCAATGAGGCAGTGGTAACGTCTGAGTACATTTTATCCTCCCAGACCCACTTGATCTTTTATTTTTCTCTTAAAAAAACTCATAAATAAAAAGTTCTGACTCCGACTCTATCTATTCCAAGTATAGTTGGCAACAAATTAGAAGAAATAGGGAGTAAGTATAAACATTCCTTTCACACTATCAATTGATAAAGAACTAAATTACATCTCAGCAATATTAACAAATATTCATTAACTTAATATGCAATAGATAAACAGAAATTTAAATACTAACCACTTTGATTTCTTAGTGTTCTTGAGGGGAGGCTCTTTATCTTTTTTTCTATGAAAAATTATTAGAAAGAAATCATCAATATGTTTAATGAGTGTGAATATTATAAAATAAAAACAATTTTGCCTTTTAATTCATTGAAATAATGAGAGTCAAGGCCAACTATGTGTTGACTTGAAGTCAATCTTTATATATGTTTTGTACAAACGGAGAAGCTTCATCTGTCATTTTCCTGCCCCACATTAGAATTTCACACTTCCAAAATTGCTGCTAAATTCCTTTTTTATTTCACATTCTGTATCTATATTGATGTCGGATTAAATCCAAATTTATATAATATAGGCATATTTTTAAAGTTGATGGCATTTTTAATAGAATTTTTTTGTTAAAGAATTCAAATTCGAGATGACTGTGGAGTGATTGTAGACTCTTTTTTGGAAAAATTACGTAGCTAGACAAACACATAATGTGTATTTACATTATACAACTATAATTTGAAGAAATTACAATTTATAGCTATAATTAGGATTGCATTGCAACAGAAAGGGTTTTATTGCTATTTTCACTCTCCTTTCTTCCTTTCTCTGCAATTTTATTGCCAGATATACAATTGCATATGTATATCAGTCGCATATATATGATTATTTTGACAGATATACATACTCAATTTGACGGATATACATACTCAATTCGTCTCTCTCCACTCTCTTCCCTCTCTCGCTCGCCTCTCTCCTCCCCTCCAGGTCACATAGTCAAAGTTATATTGTGTAATTATGTAAAATATAGTTATTTGACCATAGTAAATTTTAAACCTAGGCTATTTATGAAAATTCGGCATTCCACTGATCATTAGTGTTCCTCTGATATTAACTATTAGTCCCTACTATTCATAAATTAGATTTTGGTCCTTTCGTACTATTTGAGTGAACATATTTAACCTTGAGTTACATAATAAACGTTTGATTTTGTTTGTCTTGTTATTGATTTAATACTAAATTTCAGATAGTAAAAGGTTTCACATTAGAAAATTACCTTACTCATTTTTATTACTCCTCCAGGTCCGATCCATACGAAGAAAAACTCACTTTCTTAAAATGAGTATAAAAGAGTAACTGGTTTTTTTTTTTTTTTGGCTATTGAATCGTGTTTGAATGGGTTAAAAAATAAGTGTGATAATTTTTTAAAGTCGCGTGATATTTTTTAAATTAAAAATAACATCTAGAATTTTTTTTAATTTTATCTATTAACAAAAAGAATGCATTATTTGTTAAACGATAAGTTTATATATATATGTACCATTTGTTAGAAAACTGATACTTTTTTAACAAAAAATATATCTGCACTAAATCGCAAAATTATGGTCTATTTCCCCATTTGCCCTCAAATAAATCATAAAAGCCCTAATCAATTAATAAATCCCTTCTCCATGTTTACCTTAAACCCCATTTCAGTTCTACTCTGCTAATAACTTTCTAAAAGATTCTTCCCTGCATTGTGATCAGGTAAAACATCTTCCTTTGAAAGTTTATATTTTTAATGTAATTTTGTTACGGTTCTTTTTTAAAACCTATTTGTGTTTTCTGCATAATTTTGACAATTTATCATTGAATTGCTTAATATAAATTCTATTGCATTAGTATACAACTTATTAATTCATTGTAATTTTGGCTCAAATCTTGTATACATGCAAAAAAAGTCATTAATATATATACAAGTAATAGATTTCAAAACAACAAATCAAATGGACTGTGGTAGAATTTCAAACTCGAACTTTAAAATTTAAATTCTGGTTTCGCCACTGATTGCCAATTTTATTGTTTACACTCCTAAACATTTCCCTACTAATTGGCTGTACATTCTAATGATACTAATATTTTTGTTTGGTGGCTGTTACAACATGGTGTAGACTAGACTTTACTCGTGGAATTTCACTGGTATCTTCATGTGAATATTTTGATATGATTGAGAAATGAGCTATTAGTAGAAGTGTTCAAAAGAAATAAGTATGTTTCTGGTTGAGAGAGGATAGTCTAGTAGTAAGGGCCCTCTACTATCAAGTTGGGATCGAGTCACCAACAGTGACAGAGCCAGGATTTCTATCGAGGGGTTTCAAAATATGCAGGATTGAACACATGGAAAAGCCAAAGGAATTCAATGCTTACTATATATATACATAAATGCTTGATTTTTAATCTTATCTATACAATGTAATTTTCTACTGAAGGGGATTCGGATGAATCCCTTGCTCCCTCCTAGCTCGGCCTCTGGTCGCGAAGAGAGAAAAGTGAGAAAATAGGTCATTTTTAGGCTCCTGGTAGAGGGTTTATAATGCTTATGTTTTGCTTCGTCTTCAACTCTGTTATATATTCTCGAAACATTTCAGTACATATATTTATGACTTTGAGGGTAAGCATGCACATTATTAGATTCTTTCTGGAGCAAAGAATTTGCTTCTCTGGATTTTACTTATATTTAGCATAATATATGAAGTCTAATTGAATTGGTTAATTGTGAACCTTAAGTCATCAAAGTCTTTCAGACTTGTCCTACCCCAGTACAACGATCTTGTATTGTTGTTTTTGGTTGGTTGTGGTATCCTTAGAGATGTCCTGATATTTACAATCTTAGTGTAAATTTATATTTGGGTTGTTTCATAAAAGTTCTATGAAATAGCAACAAACTAGTGACTGTATTCTGTCAGAAAACTGAGATCAATTTCTTAATTGTTCAATCTTGTTAAACGGAGTCATCGACTCATCGCTTTACAGTGGTATCTGCGTTGCTTGTTATTTGAATCTGTTTAACAGCTAAGAGAGACAGATTAAGTGACATAGACATGCTTTGATCACCATAAAATACTATGAAAAGGGTATACTTGCACCTTTAAATATTCTTTGTTCAACTTTGGATTGAATTACTGAATAGAAAATGTAAATTTTGTTATGTCCTATGCATTGGGAGCCTTCTGTGACGAATTTGTCTACTGACTAATCAGGAAAGTAAATGGTTACTTGTAAAAGCTCTTGGGGATGCTCTCCTTTCCATATTAGTAGGCTTTTATTTATCACTCCCTTTGTTCTAATTGGTTTGTCCTGATTTGACTTGATACAGTTTAAGAAAGTAAAGAAATTTTTTGAATCTTGTGGCGTAAAACATGTCATATGAAAAATCTGAACTAAGAAGTCTGTCAAAAAGGAAAGAGGTTTTCTTTTTTAAACAAACTAAAAAGGAAAATAAGGCCAACAAATTGAAACGGAGGGACTACTCGATTACAATGATGACTTTTATTGGCTTTACTTTCAGGGCCTATCTAGATGGATCTCAAGAATGTTAAGGTTCCTAAGATGCCTGGTGGTGGTGCCGCTTCTCCTTTGATCAAGTTTGGGCTTGTTGTTGGCCTTGGTGTGTATGGAGTTGCTAACAGTCTCTACAATGTTGATGGTGGAAATCGTGCCATTGTTTTCAACCGTATTCTTGGTGTTAAAGACAAGGTATGCATTGTCCTTCTCCTATTGGACTAATATGATATTTGGACCCTTTTTTCAGTATATAAATTAGATTGACTCAACACTAGTATCCGTTGGACAGTCGTCTCTGAAACTCATATGCTTAAGAAATATAGTTAGGTCAGAGAAGGATTTAAGTCCCTTGTATTGGTATGAAAATTCTTCTAATATAGCTTTGGTTCTTCAAGATGTCCTTCTGGATGTGCTCGAAAGATTCTTCCATGGGCATGCTTTAGCAAGTAGGACGTGTTTTCTTCTATCGTTTTAGCAACAAATACATATCAGTATGCGATGTTTAGATTTCTACAGTACCTTTGATGTCCTAGCACATTGACGTGATCAATCAATTAACTGCACCTTAATACTAGACCTATTTAATCCCAATATTTTATTTGTCTTTCATGACTACTTACGGAGTCCCCAAAATGGGAGGTTTTCTAAATGTGGTACGTATACTTTATGCCTACTGATATACAAACCTCTAACCATGTATGGTCACAAAGTATAGTTGGTTTTGGTCCCCAAGCTTGGATAAAAGAGGAGATTGGCACGAACATAAAAGTACTCAAATATATTCAATCCTCAAGCACATTCAAGAATATAATAGTTTGAAGATACTGTCATCTACTTATTTTATAGTATCTTCAACATGATGGTTTGATGGTGTACCTTGTATATGGACCATTAGTCCTGTTTCTCATTTACTTCTGACTTATCTTTTTTTTTCTTTTGGATGCATGATGCTGCTTGATGAATAGGTTTATCCAGAAGGGACCCATTTCATGATTCCTTGGTTCGATAGGCCTGTAATATATGACGTTCGTGCACGTCCACATCTAGTGGAAAGTACTTCGGGAAGTCGTGACCTTCAGATGGTAATTTTTTTCCCTCAACACTTGCATTGCTCCGAACTCCAAGAAATATAAAAGGAAAAGAGAAACCGGAAGAAGGGGAATTGAAGGGAGGAGGAAAATTGCTGTAAAGAAGGTACAATGGGAAGTATAAAATTTGAACTTTTTGCTTGATGAATTTTCAGGTAAAAATTGGACTCCGAGTTCTCACACGTCCAGTGCCAGACCAACTACCCACCATTTACCGAACTCTTGGTGAAAATTATAATGAACGTGTCTTGCCTTCAATTATTCATGAAACTTTGAAATCTGTGGTTGCGCAGTACAATGCTAGCCAGCTTATCACCCAGAGAGAGGTACGTGCAAAAGGACATGTACCTGCTTCATGTGTTGATGTTACTATCTGTTAGAAGTTTCGGAATAATTATTGTGCTATAAAGCGGTAACTGGTACTACTTCATCGGTGCTGTTTGTGGTTGCGTCAACTGTGATGAATATTCTGATATTAGATGCAGATTTTCTATTCGGCTACCATAGAAACTCATTGGAATTTTAAAGGTTCTTCGCCATCTTTATTCACTTGTGTGTAACTCGTGCAGAATGTTAGTAGAGAAATACGGAAGATCTTAACCGAGAGGGCAGCCAACTTCAACATCGCTTTAGATGATGTCTCGATAACAAGCCTGACTTTTGGAAAGGAGTTCACAGCTGCAATTGAAGCAAAACAGGTGGCTGCTCAAGAAGCTGAGAGAGCAAAGTTTATTGTGGAAAAAGCTGAGCAAGATAAACGAAGTGCTGTTATTAGAGCTCAGGTCAAACATAATTCCCAATCTTACCCGTCTCTCTTTGATCTTAAGCTCCCGTTTGGTCATAGATTTTTTGGAACTTTAAAATTTTGAGTTTTTGAAGTTGTGTTTGGACATACATTATGAGTATTATAAGTCTCAAAAATGTGAATTCATATTTCGAAAATCTGATCAAATTTCATGGCCAAATAGATTTTTGTGGACAATTTTTTCAACGCTAGACTAATCTTGGATTACTTCTTCAACTAGTCATTTTACATGGAGCTTGAGTTCCAATTTGTATTGTTCTCGCAGGGTGAGGCCAAGAGCGCGCAGCTGATTGGTCAAGCTATCGCCAACAATCCAGCATTCATAACGCTCAGGAAAATCGAAGCAGCTAGAGATATTGCACATACCATTTCGAATTCAGCTAACAAGGCCTACTTAAGTGCCGATGATTTGTTGCTCAATCTTCAGGATTTGAACTTGAATAGCACCCGAAGAAAGTGAGTACATAGGATGCTACTGTTAGCTAAACTGTTTGTTATTTCGCCATTTTTTTCATTTTCGTCCTCGTCCTGTTTAAATGGTTGGGGGCCATTCTTGGATGCAATGAATCGTTTTAATTTGCAGGTGAAATCCTCTAGGATGATGTTAAATTTGCAATTGGAATAAATATATGGTTTCACACTCTATGTCTTCTTCTCCACTTCAAAGTAATGTTCCTTTAGGCCATATGCATCTAAATGTATTGCTCCTATGTGAGAAATAAATATGAAAACTGGTATCCTCTCTATGGCAAGACCCATAAGGGGGTTGGGGTGGCCTATGTTAGAGTCATGATTGAATATGACGCTTGCGTGATGAACTTGGTTAAGAAATAAAGTTGTGTCTTTGCTATTAGGTATAGCTTTTGGCATAGTGATAAGCGTTTGATCCTAACATGAAGATAACAAGAGAAATTGCATATATGCTTCTTTCTCCGTAATTGTCATCTCGACGCGGAATTTTTTTGATAAAAATCCACCTATGAAATTTTACTGGATTTGTTGTTATTGTTGTATTCTTCATCAAGAATATATTTCCTTCAAAATATTGGATTAGCAAAAGCCACTAATGGAGTAAGGAATATAATTCACTAGATTTTGGGGGGATTTGGTTAGGAAACTATTCTCATGTCTAAGAGAATTCAACCATTTTTAATATATATATATACATTTTTTTCTTTTAATTTATACACAATATTATTTTTCGATGAAGGGATTACGTTGAAAGCCCCATTTAACAAACGTGTTTTCCACTGTGTATAACTTAGGTATAAGATATGTTATCGACTACAATATGTGAAAATACAAATCAGTATTTTAATTTTACGAATTTCATATATTAGAACGATAACTTCGAAAGTTAACAACTAGGTTTTAAACCTCATATTAGTATATATTAATGAATTTCTGAACATTAATATGCTGCTTGAATAAAATTTAGCCAAATTCATATTCGAGTTTCTAGCTCTGTCCTTTACTCACTCATTAACATATGAAGTGAGCTCTTTGTTTCCGTTAAATTTTTTATTTTTTCTTTTTTAAATGGAAATAAGTGCTTATATTTTCATATTAAATTATACATTGTTTTTCAGTAACATTAAACTAATAGGTTACGTTATAAAACCATAGTTTAAGACTAATTTAATAAACCCCAGCATCAACATTCTAAATTTACGTAATTAATTCTGTCCTTTAAACCTTTTACTATAAACCCATATACCCTTTTTAATAACAAATGAACCAGAACCTTAAACTTCTAAATTCACCAAAATATAAATGTATTGAATTTAAGACCTTCAATTTATTTTTTTTCTTGTTCAAGATTCAACACATTGTTGATATGGACGCAACCAAGAATTCAAATTCGATCGCGATAAATCCAGAAAAATTAGGAACAGAATGTGTTGTTACATCTGAAAATCAACTGGAAATACCCTTGTTAGAAGATTTACAAGATATTGGAAAACCAAAAAAAACACCAGCCCAAAAAGTCATTAGAAAAACATTCAAAAAAACAGCCCTTTTATCCAATCTTTTACCTTCAGGTTCTGTTCTAGCTTTCCAAATATTGTCACCAGTTATAACACATGAAGGACAATGTCATTCCTCAATTAGCCAATCCATGACTTTAATCCTTTTATTGATTTGCGCGATTTCGTGTTTTTTCCTATGTTTTACGGACAGTTTTAGAGATGAGAGAGGCAAAGTCCGTTATGGATTGGCTACATTCAGGGGATTATGGACTATTGATGGCTCGTCTCCTCCTGTGGATGTAGGAAAGTATAAGCTGAAATTCCTGGATTTTTTTCACGCGTTTTTGTCAGTATTTGTTTTTTGTGCTGTCGCGGCGTTTGATCAGAATGTGATGAAATGTCTGTACCCTTCTCCGTCTCCAGATGCTCAGGAGTTGCTCGCAGTATTGCCAATGGCGGTTGGAGTGGTCTGCACCATCATGTTCGTTGTGTTTCCTACAACTCGTCATGGAATTGGCTTCCCTCTTTCTCGTCGTTAGACTCAATATGTGTTCACATTAATAGAGCGGAATAAGATCTCAAATTAGCCTCAAATGCGAGAGAGCTATTGAATAACTCATGTACTTGATCCTTCGTGACAATGTACAGAGTCGAATTGGTCAAGGATGGTTAGTTGAATCTTTCTTATCGAAACATTACATTATAGGTTAATTTTTATTTTTTAATGTAGTATGTATTAAAGTGATTGTTGAATCTCATTGACATATAGAATGCTTATTTTAGGAAGGTTTTCTTTGCTTCGATACGTTGAGATAAATGAGATCAAAAGTTGAAAAGCATCCATCTCGAAAAGTCATTCATCTACGCGTATAGTGTTGGGATGTGGAGCATGATTAATATGTATAGGTTTTTTTTATAACAGTATTACTTATTAATATAAATACTGCATCACCGTGGAGGTTACCCACAAGGTGTTACCACGAACTGACTTTCTCTTTCTAGGTTTACTAAAATTTTCTTGATTCTTCAATTGTTCTTCGAAATCACAAGGATTGTTGTAATCGATCCTAACATATAGTTCATTTATTTATATGAAAAAGTACTTAAAAAGGGGGGAAAAAGCACAAACGATCTCATATAGAGGAGTCCGCGACCTATAATGGACTTCAAAATGAACTAAAAATAAAGGCTTAACTTATAAACAGATACCTAAACTTGTCTTCACCTAAACTAAGACAAGTTTCTAATAGACACCTCAACTGCTAAGATTTGATCCCATTAAACACTTTTATCCTACTTGGCACTCTCCATAGTCCTTTTTCATGTTAATTGCACTTTTTTTTTTCAACCAAAAATAAATAGTTGCGGTCCAAATTTTTTTTTCATAAAAGTAGATTCTCAAAATTCTCCGTTAACCATGTGCGGAAAAGTTTAGGTGTCTAAGTGAAACATGAGGACAAGTTTAGGTGTTTGTTTATGAGTTAAGCCAAAAATAAATATAAGAATGGTTATATTATCCATTTTTGTCCATTTATTTAGGGTTACTTACCAAAATTTCTTTCCAATGAAATGATCTCATATATACATAATGTATTTATATATATATATACATAAATTGTTATTTTAGGTGATAAGTGATAATTGAATTATTTTAGATAAGAAATTTTAACTCAATTCATATTTTGTCTAAAAAACATTTATTTATTAATGAGTGTAGCCTACATTAATGGTAGGTCACCTATACCAACTCCCTAGTTTTCCTCCTTTAATGTGGCTATCTGCCTTAAAATTTTCTTTTCTCAGTTCCAAATATATGTTCTCTATATGTCACGTTAGAAGACGGTCTTTTAAAGAGTCGTTTAGCAGAGTGTATTAAAAAATTAGGTATATATATATTAATTGTGTATTATTAATATCATATTTGATATGTTTTTTGCTTATAGAATTAATATATAAAAAATCATAATTTAAATAATGTATGATGTTTTGACGTATGTATTATTTATTAACATATTTAAATAAATATATTGTCTCCTAAAACTTTTTCGATATCTTTTGGGCTGTATTGCTGGTGGCTATTTTTGTGTATTATTTTATTTTTTCAAAATAATATAATGTATGTTATTTTTAAATATCAAATCAAATAATACATAAAAATTAATATATGTATAATTAATACAAATATTATTAATATAACCTATTTAATAATATTCCTAGATATCCAATCAAATAATAATCCCCTTTAAGGTGTTAAGTTGTACCCAAAAAAATTAAAATAAGGAAACTATTCAATGTTGATGTTCACTATTTTATAAATAAATTTTTATTATTTAATATTCTTTCCTTTTCATTATGTATAATTATTCTCTTGCCTTGTGATCTTAGATGAGTTAAATTTCATGTTCTGGCATTTTTTTTTATATATTCTTTTATTATTATAAATAGAAATATAAAGATGAAGAAAGTTCTTCCTCTTTTTTTCTACACTTCTTATCTATTTTTTCGTTTATAATATTATTTATTTGCTCAATCATATTATCATTTCACCTTAGGCACTAATTTAAAAAGAAAAAGGAATTTAAAAATTTAAATAAAAAGGGAAAAAAAAAGTATATGGAAAATAAAACCCCATAAGTAAGGAATGATCCGTTTGATTATACATATTGCATTCTTTTGACCAATTTATTTGGCCATAAAATTTACCTATTCATTAAATTTCAAAATTCCAAAATCTATTAAAAAAATTAACACTTACCTCAAATTTTTATATTTTATGTTAAAAAATTCATTTATAATCCTAACTAATTTCCATCTATCTCCTTTTGGACCATTTGATCAAAATGCATGCTCATCATGAACAAATTATTCGTGAAATTATTTTTTAAAAAAAAACACATTAAAGAATTATTACAATTGCTAACCATTAAATTTTTTGACTAAAAAGTTTTCATAATTAATTATAATTTAATAAATTCTGATAATTAGTGATTTAAATATTATATTGTGATTTTAATAATAAATTTACAGCGTTGGTGTTTCTTTAGAGTAAGTCTTTTCTGTTATTAATGAAATTCAAACAAAGAAAAAATAAAACACGTGTCTTTTGTATAGATCGAGACTTGTAGTTTGATTCTTTACTCATTCGATACTGGGAAGAATCGCAAAAGATCGTTCGATAAAGTAGAAAAAGGAATAAATATAGTGGTAATTTGATTCTTCGTCGCCATAGTAAATAGAGGAGAAAATCGAATTTAATTCTCTATTTTTACAAAAAAAAAATGGAGTAAGCTTGCAACACGTTCACTAAAAAAAAACTCCTTGTAACCAATCATTTATTAAAAAAAATTAATTAGCTTAACATAAAAATAATGGGCGCGCTCACGGTGGATTCAAAATCTAATGACTTGATTCACTTGGCTGCATCCGCCCTCTCCCCTACTGACCCCAGAAGCACACACTATAATAAGAGTAATTTTATTTTTTTAAAAAAACTTATATACATATTGTGACCAACTCGAACCGCTTTTAACAGAAAATTATATTATTTCTAATGATTAAAATAATATTGTATATGAATATTATATTGAACCTCCTTCAATTAATTTAAGTCGTGTTGTAATGCCCGGACTAAATCTATTGATGGTACAACTGAAATTTCAACTTCTAAATTTTGATTAATTGAATCTGCCGCCTTAAATGCTATTTCACATCGTTCCGTATATGAACCTCTTCAAATCAAATAACGATAAATTTTTTCTGTCGATACGTATTGTAATTTGTATTTGAATTCATTTTGTATCAATCTTTCAGTGACACATTTCAATCTTCTTCTCTATATATTTATTCTTCAAATTTTGAATTTCTCTGATAATAATTCTGACTCTAACACTGTACCGACTATCTGAAGGTCCTTATTCATTAGCCACCTTTTGTTGTGACAAGTGACTAGTTTGGAATTTAAATACACGGAGTTTTTTAGAAGACGCGTGGCCGTCTATGGTGGATTGTTGCTTTCACATATAGGACCCAAAAACGGCGAAGTGAATTATTAGGACAAACTACAAACACAGTAATATACACACGACTAGTGGTAGGTGATCAATAGTATCACTTACTAATTATTCTCACATGTAATTTTATATTGTGACTTAATAAATTTTTTAATTTATTTTTAGTACAAAATTTTAATTCATAAAAGTAAAGTGAAATCAGAGTGATGAAGTATTCTTGTAAAAGTAATTACATATTCAACTTATTATTTTTGTTGAAGTAAAATTCAACCAAGAAATTATATATTATTTTTAGAATAGTTGCTTAATTTTCTTTTTACTTATTTGATAAGATAAGTTCGCATACAAAATTTAGATAATCTTCATAATTATATCATATCATATCAGATAAAAAAGAATGTTAGACCCACATACATGATACTGTAACATAATTTTTATTTATTTTTCTTAAATAATTTAATCTCAATTAAATAGTCCAATAGAAGTAAAAAAAAAAAATCAAATAGTGTCTGTCACAGCTATTTGAAAAAATCACAACCATTCAGAAAAGTCACAATTTTTCGAAAAAGTCATAACCCTTTGAAGAAAATCATAAATCTTTGAAAAATTCCCAACTCTTTAAAAAAATCACAATTCCCAACTCTTAAAAAAATCGCAAATTTTGAAAAAAGTCACAACTCTTTATTTATAAATAAAATATGTATAATTTTATCTCACGTAGAGAAAAAAAAAAAAAAGTGGTTGCGTTGTCACATATAAGAAAAGAAAAAGCATGGGATTGGTTCCACGTATGCGGCAAGAAGCGCGTTCTAGAATTAAGAGACGCGGCCGTCTTGAGCCGGCAGGGGCAGGAAGGGCGGGCGCGGGGGGGCCGTCCCTTTCACATGGAAACTGCAGGTAAAGTGGAAACGCCCGCCCACGTAGACGGATTGCACACATTAATTTATTAACTTGGCCGGTCCCCCTCATTGCCTACAATCATCTTCAACGGATTTCTACCACATCATCAACCTCACTCTCAACACAACACTAAGAATAGAAGGAAAAAAAAAAAAAGTATATATATATATATATATATTAAATATGATAAGATATAACTGCTCAGATGATAAGATTATGAATTCAAATCAATAATAGCATAAAAAGGTACAAACTCGACGATTTTATTGGTCATTCTTCAAGAGAAATTTCGAAATTAAACTAGTAAGCTGATAGGATCATGATTAAACCATTAGCTTAAAAAATTTATGTAAAAAAATTAAATTTATATATTATTTTAATCATATTTATTAATATAAATTTCGTTGAAAAGACAATCACAAGCTGGCCTATGTCTTTGAAGATGAGGATTGAGGAGTCGTTTGTTGAGGGTTAAATTTATGTCAGTATTAGTGATATAAATATAAATTTATTGTAATACATGTGTATATATAAATGTATTTTTATATCAAGTAAAAGCTAAGTATGTTAAGTTTTTTATTAACATTAAAAATTTAGCAATGATTGAAAAACTTAAAGCTAAATATGTTATGCATTTTTATTTTTTTTCCCTATGAATTAAAAAAAAATATTTTTTAATATTTATTAAAATAAATGTGGAATTAAATTTGAATTTGTAAAGTGATAATTATTTGAAATTAATTAAAATGTGATGCAGCCATGGAGGAAACATCCACTAATATATTTCTCTATTTGCAAATATTATTTGGTAAAGTTACTTCTTCTTAGTTGTCTAAGAATTTGTTAAAAGGTTTACTTTTACGTACAATTAATCTATTTAAATGATTTGATTAATTGAGTTTTACACCTTTAAATTGACAAAGTTTTTACTCTTAAAAAAAAAAAAAAAAACTTTTACCCTTTTTATTCTTTCTCCTCTATCCCCTCCATTATATAAGTGGAGTTAACGCTCTTTGCTTCTCAAGTTCTTCTTCACAAAAAATACAGCTAAAAATGGCTATGAAAGAAAAAGTTAATGGCGTATCAAAAGGCGTAAACGTCAAATGTAACGGAGTGAAGAACAAAGAGGTTCACTACAGAGGAGTGAGGAAGAGGCCATGGGGTCGTTACGCTGCTGAAATTCGTGATCCCGGCAAGAAAAGCAGAGTTTGGTTAGGCACTTTCGACACGGCGGAGGAGGCGGCTAAGGCTTACGATGCCGCCGCCAGGGAATTCCGGGGACCCAAAGCCAAGACGAATTTCCCCTTCCCGTCGGAGAATCAGAACCCATCTGACAGTGGCAGCCCGGGTGAGTCCTCCAGTGGAGAAACCGGTATTCACGCGCCGCTGGAGATGGACCTTACGCGTCGCCTCGAAGGGGGTGACAATGGTGGCGGTTATGAGTTTCCGATTTTCCAACACCAACCGGCCATGGCAGCTCCGCCGAGAAACAGAAGCAGTCCTGCAGAGTCTACTACTGCGGAAACCATTGTTCCTCCGCCCCTAGAGCTCAATCTCATGCGCCATCTCGAAAGGGGCGACAATGATGGCCGTTCAGCTGAAGTTGGGTTGCTAAGAAATGGGTTTCCAATTTTCCACTCAGAGTCCTCTAGCGGGGGCTCAACAGGTGCTAACCCGCCGCTTCAGCTCGACCTCACGCGCCGCCTTGAAACCGTCGGTGAGTTGAGCGACCATGTCAGGAATGGGTTCCCGATTTTTCATCGGCAACCGACCATGGCGGTTCTGCCTAATGGACAATCAATTTTGCTGCTAAATGGTAGTTTAGTCCGAACCGGATTAGTGAACCAGCCACAACCATACCGGTTTGAACCGGTGGCAACGGCGGCGGTTCAGTTTAACGGCGTAACTGGTAGAGTAATTCATAATAACTCTGATTCATCGTCAGTAGGCTTAGGTAGAAGAGAATTAAATCTTGATCTTAATCTAGCTCCACCTATGGAAGCTTAATTTTGATTAGTAATAGTAATTTTTGTAAATAAGATTTCCCTTTAATTTGTGTACTTTTTCATGTATTTTGTGCAATTTTAATCTAAGATATTGGAAAGTCTTATTTAATTTCTTAATTGTTACTATGTTATGTCAAAAAATTATACATAAATTTAAATTAAAAAAACATTTTTGGCTTGACGTTTTGTATCTCTTGAATTCGTATGCATGAATATTCATGAGATTGTTAAAAATCCATGTCAAATTAGTTCTTAATAATTTGACGATTTAATTAGCTATCTAATCGTGCAAATAGTTCATAAGATTAGTCTTAATCATTGGGATTAAGAGCGTAGTATTCGTTTTCGCACCAACCAAAGTTTTATGTAAGATTTTATAATGTTTGTTTTTACATTAAAATTTTTACGAAATATAGATTGAGAAACAATTGCAAGAAAATATTGTTTGCCTTTAAATGTAGGTAAGAGCAAGAAAAAGGTATTTCCATTAATAATTAATTAGGATTGGGTAAAATTGATAAAATGTAAAATTAACCTTTTAGGCCCTTATAAATTAATATTGTTATAGCATTTTTTTATTAAATTGAAATTATATGTATTAAAATTTGAATTAGACGTACTGAAATCTTGGAATGTGAGAGGGAGACCACAAATTAAAAAGTTTGGTGGAAAAAATAGGTATTGATATGGATGATACCGAATCCGTGTTGACGGGGAAGTTGTGTTGTCTTGTCTGAAATTAGATGTGGCACGTGTACTATTTTGCCGTCCACCATCATAATTTGCCGCCACTATAGATCCCTTTACTACTCAATCTCTTTCATATAAAAATGACACTTATTCCATTACTCTAATTGCTTAATTAGTTCACCGTCTCAATTTTTTATCCTTAATAAAATGATTATCAGCCACACAAATATCTATGGATGATATTAGACCACAAGTTTTAAAAGTCTTCCTTTTTTCTCAAATATCATGTCTAGTCAAAGGGTGTCACATTAAATGAGACGAAAAAAATATATTATAAAATCAAATATTAACCTACTCCTATTAATCTATTAATTTTGTATCGTAATACATAATTTTCACTTCTTTTTATTTAAAGTCATAATCAATGAGATGAAATTTCGCCGAAGAATTACAATATCAAAATAAAAAATGGAATTAAGTTGGAAGGAATTTTATATTTGAAGGAGTGAGGGCCCGGGTGCGTGTGAGTCATTTCGTGTCTGCCGCTTGGAGTGGGGCCGGACCCTATTTGTTTGTTTGATTTTGCGTCGGCGGAATTGGTGGAGTACATTCCGTTCAGCTCTCCTTTCATTATTTCCTTTTACTATTCCACCACATAACAACAATATTACTTTACTCACATCATACGCGCTATCAATCAAGAACATATACATTGTTATCTTTAAGCGGAGTCATCTTATAGCTAGAGGTGAATTTTAATAAAAAATAAATTAATTTAATATAATTGGATTTTAATGTGAATATTTAAACGCAAGTCATAATTCAACCCTCCAATTCTTACTAAATTTTAGTTGTTGTATTTGTTCTTTTATAAATTTTTAATAGCTAATAAATTATTTTTAATTATGACAATATATAACATATTAAATGGAACAAAAATATTTTGACAAATTTTTTCATGAGTCAATTTGGGCTTTACATCCACCCAACTTTTAGTAGCTGTAGTGGATTAAATTGAAATGAGGTGAGCTAATAAATAAACAGATCAGCTTGAATGAATTGTATCGATTAGACTTGATTTTGCCACCCTTAATTATTATTTAGATTTTTCATATCCGATTCTAAAGTCAAATGCGTGTGCGCGCGAAGTGGGTGAATACGAATAAACAATGTATGTGAAGTACGACAGGGCAAATTAAATTAAAATATTATGAGTTAAAATAGAACTTGCATCGCATCGCAAAATGAGAAGGAATGTGGTAAAAGCCACTCAGAACTAAGTAAGATTAAAAAATAAAAACAAAATGATAAGGTCATTGAGGATATCATGCTTATATTTTGTTATTATTAAGACTTATATGAATAGTCGTCTAAAGTAAAGTTAGTAGTCCACATGGAGCTAGTATTTTCTATAAAGATTCGATCGAATTCAACAGATTTTGCTCAAAAAATGTATTTGTATTAATAAATTTATTAAATATGTATAAATATTAAATTTAGGATTCAATTATTATACTAAAATCATTATTATAAAATTTAACACAAATAAAACTGAAATTCTAATTTTACCAATATAGCCATCAATTCAGTGGGAGTAGACACAAAATTTCTGGCCCAATTTCTGCTTAGATAAATTTTGAAGGCCCAAAATGCATTGCTCTTATTATTAGACAAAGAAGGGATACTAATCATTTA
This sequence comes from Solanum rostratum, assembly GCA_029948455.1. Classification (NCBI taxonomy): domain Eukaryota; kingdom Viridiplantae; phylum Streptophyta; class Magnoliopsida; order Solanales; family Solanaceae; genus Solanum; species Solanum rostratum. The sequence goes on along the minus strand of CM057046.1, from coordinate 154,077 downwards.
CATTTTATGCCATCCGCTTTTATTTGTTAAAATAAAAAATAAAAAGTCTTTTATATTACTTAATTATTTTAATACTATTTTTTTTTTGTCCATCTTCACTTGTCTATTATATTATTCTGTGATGTCCCATAATACTTATTCAGTTTGTAAAATTAATGAATAATTTATTATTTTATTATTTTACTCTTGTTATTAAATAATATTCATTTTACAATATTTAGAGGGGTTTTTGAGTTAGTTGACTAATGTCAAAGGTATTTTTAAGCTAAAAAGCTAATGAAGTATAAAACTAATATATTTTGAATAGTTTAAAAAGAATTTTTAATGCTTTTTCTCAAAAAGGTTCACATAACCACTTAACTATACTTGTTAGTGATAGTAATGGTGGTTGGATTGGAATTTTCATTAAGGAGATTCAATATATTTAGAAACTAAACATATGAACATGTTAAAGAAGATTCGATATCTATATGTATATCTACATGTATATATATATATATATATATATATATATATATATATATATATATATAAAAGGGTGAAGACACTTAGAAATGTTATTTGAACTTTTTGCCCTTCATTAAAAGACTTTGCTTTAGATAAAATTGTCTTTTCACCATTTTCTTTAAATTATTATTTAATTATATTTATAATATTTACTTTTAAAATGTATGTAAAGAAGTGATAAAATAAAGACTTCTACCCGTGGAAAGACTCCTAAGCCTTTCTTATTTGATAGACTTCTACTTCTTCCTTATTTGAATCAAGATAATATGTTCTAGTCGCTAAGGAAAATTCTAATTTACCATGAGTATATAAAACCTTTATAAATAAGTAATTTATCAAAATTACTTTTGTAGTGAAGTATTTATCTTTTTATAAGTTCATAATTAAATTTAATTTTTCTTGTTTTGATCACGCGCAAAGTGCGTATAAAAAGACTAGTTTACCTTAAAAGTATGAATTCTCCAACTAAATGTTAAATTAGTATAATACCCTCAACTAAAAATATCCTAACTTGAATAATAAATAACTAGCATTCCTCCAACTAAAACAATCCCACTTATATATGTTGGAATAACATATTTTCTCTAGAAGGGTTGTGATTTTTTCGACTAATTGTGGCTTTTTTTGATGAACGATACCTTTTTCGATGAGCCGTGACTTTTTTGATAGAGGCACAATAAACATCTTTTCATATTACCCTTTATCAGCTATAAATAGAAAGGTTCCATCTTACTTTTCAATCACAAAAATTCCATGACCTTATGCTCTTCTTCTACGTGCACTTTAAATATTCTCATGTGATTTACTATCATTGAGTAAGTTCGAAGTTCAACAAAATATAAGGTATCATTATTCTACCGAAGTAAATCATATAGTAAGAGATATGCATAAAATACCAATAGAGTTAGTTAGTCAAAAAGTATATCTTTTAACTTTATTCAATAAGCGATTTTGAAATTATACGAGAATGTTAGCTTTTGTTATATTTCATGAAACGATTCTATTGCAATGGACGACAGAAGATCCCTGGAATCCGAAACATTGAAGTGATCCAGTAGCCGGGGAATAACTTATGTTTGAAAACTTGCTAACATTAATATTGAGTGTGTTTTCATGCATTAATCCCAAAAAATCATTTGATTTGATATAATTTAATGTGGATTTATCAAGAACTAAAACGACGTCGTCCTTTTAGTGTTTTTATTTTTGTCATATATATTGACAACCGGATTTATAGCCGTTACAAAGCAGCCTCATCCCAAGAGTTGCCAAAACTTCTTTTCAAAAATAAAATTCGACCGTTAGAACACAAAAAAGAAAATCACAAAATCTTCATTTCTGCTCTATTTTTTTTAATCTCTGAAAATAATCCAAGAATTTCTTTCTTGCAAAGATCAAATTCAGACCCACAAATCTCTCTCAACATACAACTGAAAAAGATCCACTCGAAATCAGAGGAAAAATGTCAGTAACGGATGATCCAAATGCGTTTGTAATCGACGAGGTGTATGAGTTCTCAGCACCAAAATTTTATGACTTTGTTGATGAAGAAACGGAAGAGGAAACACGGAAAGCTGAGCTTTGGTTCCAGATTACGAGAAGCTATGCTCCTTCTCGTATGTCAATTTCTTTTTTTAAAGTTTGAATCTTTACAATATTTTTGGGTTTTCTGTGTCTTGTTGTTTGGTAGTTGATGAGTGTGGTTTCTTTAATTTTGTTATACTTATTAACATTCCATGATTTTCTTTCCTGTTGTTGATTCTGTGTTCAAGAAGTTAGGTGTTTTTAAAGTTTGACCCTTTACACTGTTTGGGGGTTTTGTGTCTCTTGGCGTATCGGAAATAGCCTCTGTATCTCTAGGGTAGGGATAAGGTTTGCCTCTTTCTGGACCTCATTTCGTAGGATTAAGTGAGGTATGATGTTGTTGATTCTATGTTCAAGGAGTTAGGTGCTTTTAAAGTTTGAACCTTTACACTATTTGGTGGGTTTTGTGTCTCTTGCCCAATCGGAAATAGCCTTTGTATCTCTAGCGTAGGGATAAGGTTTGCCTCTTTCCGGACCTCATTTTGTAGAATTGCGTGGGGGTATGATGTTGTTTGTTGGTTTTGTGTGTGTTGTTGTTTGGTAGTTGATTAGTGGGAATTCTTTAATTTATTTTGTTGAAATTCAATTCTGATCATGTTTATCTTACTTCAAAACTTTTTTTCTAATTGGGGGGTAAGGGGAACGTGAAAGATTAAGTAGTTAACCAACTAAGCTACTAAGATTTCTTGTCTTGGGAAAGGGCAAGGTGAAAGATGGCAAGGTGAAAGATTAAGTAGTTAACCAACTAAGGTACTAAAGATTTCTCGTCTTACTTCAAAACATAGTTACTCATTTGTGTTATTTTTTGGGGTGGGTGGGTGGGGATTGACCATAAATATTTGAATCCAAAATTTTGATTATTGAGGAATGGAGGGTACAAAGTAGTAATCCTGATGTAATTGAGGGTAGGGGAAGGTGAAAGATTAAGGAGTTAACCAACTAAGTTACTAACTAAGCTTTCTCGTCTTACTTCAAAACTTAGCTACTCGTTTGTGTTATTTTTGGGGTACCATAATTATTTGAATCGAAAATTGTGATTGTTGAGGAATGGAGGGTACAAAGTAGGAATCTTGATGGGATGACTTTTAGGATCATTGACCTCCAAATTGATGTTTTTATTTTTCCCCCTAATTAGATGTACTTCTTTTTTCATTTAATGGAATCTGTAATAATAAAAGTCACTTATAGATGATTAAACAGCTAGTGATAGTTCAAATGCATTGAAAAATGTTTTCTAATTTATTCAGCATACAGATCTTACAATTAATGAGCTTTTTGACTTGATTGTGAAAAACTTCAAATACACACAAAAGTAGTTTAGCGTAGTTGGAACCGTAAGTTGGAAATCGTGAGTTTTAAGAAATAACAGTATGTGCTTCACTACAGTTACTCGCGTCATCACCCTACATATAGGTGGAACCAACCAAGACTGAAGACTAGCACCCCCTTTTATCCTGTTGAACAACATTTGACTGATTAGGCCTGTTAGTTTCAAACTTGGTTCTTCGATTGATGTTGGAAGGTATCTGGTGCACATAGGAACTGGAGATTCTTTCAAAAATGAAATGATTAAAAATGCCCTGTTTAGTTGGGAACAACTTATTCCGGGATTAGTTATTCCAGGATCATTATCCGACCCTCATGTGGGATAAAAACAATACTACAAGTCTACAACACAAGGATTGTATACAATGTCCAAGAAAACCAACTGAACATGGAATAAATTCATCCTAAATTAATCTCAAAATTAGTTTTATCCCCTTCCCTCCTACCAAACGAGCCTTAATACAAATACAACATCATACAATTTAGAGGCCTAAATATTGTACTTCAAGAGATAAAAACTTGAGGGTGTCAATTAGTTGAAAGATTATTGTATCATAGGTAATCCATGGGATAGTTTTGTTTCACCTGTTTATCCATCACATATTTCTGTTTATGTTGCTGTTGCTGATTCGCTTCTTGGTTGTTTGTCCAGCTTTTATGCCAAAAATCAAGACTGGTAGAATGGTTCAACTTGAGAGCCTATGTGACTTCAATGATGCTGAGGAGTTGCAGGATAACACAAGGTCTGCAACTACTTTATATTGCAATAAGTTTCTGAGTTCTGATCTCACTTGGGATTATGCTCTTTCCTGTGTTGCTCGGATCTCCAAAAATGCTCCTGCACCCGCGTCTGACCCTCCAAATTCACTATTTTTCAAGGAATGCCCATGGACCTGACGGCATTTTTGAAGAGTCCGAGCAACATAGGTTCTTAGTGGTATCAATGTACTGACCTAATTTTCTGAAAACAGGCCTGCAGCTGAGCTCACTTCTTCTAAAAGTAAAGACGAGGTAACACCAGATTTGATCATACCAGAACCTGGTACCAATCTTCCTAATCTGGTATGTGCCACCTCCCGGTAACTTGTAGAGCAGAAGCACCATTTTGCACCTTTTGAACGCTGTATCTTACTGTGTCTTTATAATCTTCCAGGAATCTGAAGAGAAGCAGTCTACTGTCCAAGGTTAGTTGTAATATGGAAATCCTTTCCTATCTTTGATCCTTAAGACGGAATGACTCGATAAAGATTCTAATTTAGCACTTTCATATAACAGAAACTTGCACACCTGGACCAACAACAACATCTCAGAAGAATGACTCTTGGAAGACCAACTCTAAGAGGCAAAAAACAGCAAAAAAGATTGCAAGCATACTTAGAAACCCTTCAGCATTAAAGTCAAAAACTCAACCACAAGAGTCACGTCTGACGAGCTTTAATCAAGCTACTGTTAGAAAGTAAGTGACATTTAGATTTTCTTAATGCTCTAACTGTTCTTTGGTCCTAAACATGATTTTGTCCCATAAAAAGTAAGTGATTTCATTTGCTGCTGCACAGGCAAGCAATCAAGAAAACCGATGTTGGAACTCCAAATTTTGCACAAGAAAACCAAGCTGTAAAGAGACAAAAACTGGACGAGGGAAAATCTAGAAAGGTAAATGTCTCCTCTCTATATCTTCACTAGATGTGCATTTTGTAGAATATTTCTTGTTCCTTTATCTGATGATCTTGATTTTTCTTTCTTTCTTTCCAAACTGCTAGATTCTTGATATCAAACCTCCTCGACATTTGCCACACAAAACAAAACTTGGGGTAGCTAATAGCAGCTCTAACCTGTTCTCATCTGCAGCTAAAACTCGAAAAGAGGAGAGAAAGGTAAAATCGTGACTCCTTTTTCTTGCACTTTCGAATACATGCAAACTTGAATATTCTGAATCTGACTTAAATTCTATATTGTGCAGATGTATGTTAGGCCACTTGTTTCCCCATTCGTTTCAACAGCAGAAATGATAAAGAAATTCCAATCTGGCACAAGGGAAAAATCACTGTCTTGCATGAGTAATTCTACTTCAATCGTAAGTGTTGGTGCTTTACTAGTATAGTAATATTGATCAGATTCTGTAGACATATTTTTGAACTACGTTCTTCACCCAGGCTGATCCGACTGGACTAGTGCAGAGAAAGCCAAAACTTACATTAACCAGGCCTAAAGAGCCTGAATTTGAAACAGCTCAACGTGTCCGTCCAACAAGGGTGAAGAGTTCAGCTGAACTTGAGGAAGAAATGATGGCCAAAATTCCCAAGTTTAAGGCTCACCCAGTTAATAAAAAGGTAGCTCATGTTACACATAGTATTGGCCTTTTGATAATCATTTCTTAAGATCATTGCATCCAATATTGTTTTGTTGTACATTTGATAACAGATTTTGGAAGCTCCAACTCAACCATTATTATTACCTAAAAGTACACCCCAACTTCCAGAATTTAAGGTATGGTATAGTGATTCCAAAAGAAAGCAAAAGAATTGAGAGCCAATTTTGCATACCAGGATAGTGTATTTGATATGTTTACTTACGCAGGAGTTTCACTTGGAAACAATGGCAAGGGCCAACAAGAACGCGGATACAACTTCAGTTCAATCAATAGAATCTTCTCAGGTACTGAAAGTGCAGGCCTGTAATCAACTCAAATGAAAACAATTACTTGCTCTAATTACTAACTGAAAACAAATCCATTTGATCTCAGAGTCATCACTGGCAGCTGCATCTTACAACACCCAAATCACCTGTTCTAAAAACATCACTAAGAGCACGACCTCCGATTGCCAAGAGCACAGAAGAATTGGAAAAGGAAGAACTTGAAAAAGCGCCAAAGTTCAGGGCAAGGCCTTTGAATAAGAAGGTAACATCTGCCACTGCCTACTGTGTCCTGGCGAGGCCTTTAATTCCCTTGCTTCATTCTAAATGTTTCCTCTTAATTTTTTCAACTTGTAGATTCTTGAAAGTAAAGGAGATTTAGGAATGTTCTGCAACACAAAGAGGCAAGTGACTGTGCCTCAGGAATTTCACTTTGCTACAGATGAAAGGATTCCACCTCAAGCTAACTTTGATGATCTGTTTGACAAGGTTCAATCATATTTCTTACTATACTTCTCTTATTGTCATCCTATCGCTCCTCTTTCTCATCATAGGCCTCATGTTTTTTTCAGCTTTCCTTGCATTCTCGACCTCAAAATGTCAAGGCTACCCCCAGAAACACTATACCAGATCCTTTTCATCTCTACACTGAGGTACATATCAGGCACTTCTACTTTTGTTTTTGTTCTAAGCTGAAAATATAGTTCTGTCCTGACTTGGCTCTTTTCAAAACTTAGGAACGAGGAGTTGAGAAAGAGAGGAAGTTTTTCTCCGAACTTCTACAGAAACAGATGGAGGAAGAGAGGTCCAGAAATCCCAAAGCAACTCCATATCCTTATACCACTGATTATCCCGTGGTATGAAAGTTCTGTACCAATTCTGTTGATTGGTATCCTTTTCACAGGAAAACATAAATTTGCTCATTTTATCTTGTCATCTTGCCAGATTCCACCAAAACCAGAGCCAAAACCGTGCACGAAGCCAGAACCTTTCGAACTTGAGAGTCTCATTAGGCATGAAGAGGAGATGAGAAGGGAAATGGAAGAAAAGAAGAGATTGGAGGAGGAAGAAGCTAAGATGAGGCTATTTAAGGCGCAACCAATCTTGATTCAGTAAGTCTTTTTACACATTAATTTCCTTTTAATAATACTGAAAGATGGCTAATATTTTCTACCTGCAGGGATCCAATTCCAGTTCCTGAGAAAGAACGGAAACCGTTCACTGAGGTTCAGGAATTCAATCTACATGTAAATCACCGTGCTGTTGACAGAGCTGAATTTGATAAGAAGGTAAATTTGTTCCCCTTTAATCACGTCCGTAGGCTTTCGTATGGCTTTCACACTCACCTATCTGTTGCTGTGCAGATTAAGGAGAAAGAAATGCTGTATCAGAGGTATCAGGAGGAGGCAGAATGTGCAAGAATGGTAAGTTAATATCATCTCACTACATAGATATTTTCATTACAAAGTCCGTGGACTAATTCTAATTTCTGGAACGGATAGATGGAAGAGGAGAAGGCCTTGAAACAACTAAGGAGAACTTTGATACCGCATGCAAGATCTGTGCCTAATTTTGATCATCCTTTCTTACCTCAAAAGTATGTAATAGCATATTGGAATTTTTTGTTGTTTCTTCTTAGACTGCCTTTCTCTTACTTGTCCTCCTCGTACTAAGACGACATTTAAATCTGTATATAACAGGTCTTCCAAACATGCGACAAGACCAAGCTCCCCCAAGCTACAAGTTGTTAAAAGGAAAGAGAGGAGAAAGATGCTTTGCCCCTATGCTGCAGTTTCTAGTGCTGCCTCTCAGATGAGATGATTGTATCAGACTGATCGTTTAAAGACGGAGAGATCATGATTGTTCAAGAATGCTTGAACCCCTCCTGGTCCTCCACCCTCATAGATATATAGGACCAGCACCTACAAAACTATGCTTTTAGCATTAATCTGTAATAATAGAGCTCCCGCTATGTATTCATTTTTTTAAGCGTTCAGTTAGCATAGTTGATCTAATAGAGTTCAGCTTTCTTAGTACTTTTGATTATGTAACCAAACAAATCCAAGGAAGGCAAGGAAACATAAAAGTTTATCATGATATGGCTAATACAAGTATTGTTATCCCATATAAGACATGAATTTGTACAACTTATTATCATGATTATTTCTTCTAATAATACATCATTACAAGCGTTCATTTACACATTCCTCTCTGTAGTTTTGCAGAGATGTTAAATTTACCTACCCTCTAAAAGAGAATTTATTGAAGAAAAAGTTATGGAAGAAAAATAATTGGAAAACATGGTATTAGATCTAAGGTAATAAACATCCATATCCTGCTTCATATTCATCAACCTCACAGTTCTTTTCGAAGACACTTGTCTCGTTGGCCTAGCTTTCGGGTCTAAACATCCATATCCTCAGCTTCATATTCATCAACAGATCTGTTTGCATTGAGGCACTCTGGTGCCAAGTAACCCACAGTGCCAACAACTTGAGTCGCGTTAGCCACTTGACCATGATCATGCATTCTGGCTAAACCAAAAACACCTATTTTTGCATTCATTTCCTTGTCAAGTAGAACATTGCTAGCCTTAATGTCCCTATGCAACACTTTTACCTCCCATTCCTCATGCAAATACAGAACCCCTGATGCCACATCCTTCAAAATCTTGATTCTGTCTCCGAAGCTCAACGTGTAATTTCTCACATCACATTCATACAGCCTTTTATCCAAGCTCCCATTTTGCATATAAACCAAAATCAGGTTTCCCCTGCCTTTCTTATACCAGCCTCTTAACGCCACTAAATTTCAGTGCTTTAGAGCAAGAATTGCTTTGCCCCTTCGCGGTTTTCAGGAATACACTTAACTGCAACCTCTGAACCACCAGCTAAAACCCCTTTATAAACCTTCCCATTACCTCCCATCCCAATCACATTTTCATCAGGAAAACCCTTTGTTGCAGCATCAATTACTCAATAACTAATCCTGTTGGCTAATATTCCACTTCCCAATCTTCTATATTATCCTCTGATCTTTCCCTTTTCATTGTCCTATTTCTCTTAATCAGAAACAATGAAGTGACCATGAAGACAAGAGAGATGACTGAAATTGTCATACCCACAATGAATCCTTTCGATCGATAAATTGGAATATCAACTATACTATTAGAAAGCTCAGATGAAGGCAAACCATGAGTGATCAAAGCATCACCAATCAAGAAATTCGAGTCACGAAAACTCCAAGATAAGATCTGATGACCTTGACTTGTAGCCTTTCTAGAGGATGCAGCTGAGAACCCCACATACATCTCATCCTGAAAAACTAGAGAAGGATTCAGAGGAAAATCCAACAAAGCCTTCTTAGGCCTTTTCATACCAACTGGTGCCATAGTCAAATTAATGTGGAAATTATAGTTTCTTCTATCATTCAGCTTTAAAGTCCGAAAGACGACTCGTCATTCCAATATCCTGGTTCATGAGCAAACCAATATGCAAGAGAATTGACATGAATTTCTACATGGCTTTATCATATGTCTCATTGAATTCTTGAACTTTGAAGAGTATACAGCTTTATGTATTGATGAATAAGTTGTAAGCTTAAGTATACCATATGGTAAAATACCATTGAACACAAAATCAATTGCTGAAACTGATTGAATACTTGAAAACAATAGGTAAATATCAAGAGGAGTTTTTAGTGTGTTGCTTCATTTTGAATTATGGCTAGTAGAAAATGTGGAAATATAAATACATATATACTTGGTCAAACCATCCCTGGCGATTAATCAACAATTCAAATTGTTTTTCTGGCGTATTCTTGATAATCCAGTATTTATATATAGATGTAGGAGAATCTTTTTGTAATTTGTAGTCTAATTAGACAACATCTTGCTTCTAAGACAAGAGTTGCTAACACTTTGTTTGGACGGTTATTACCCGTTGCATTGTATTATTAGTTTAAATACAATGTGTATTTTGATTGTCACTTAAATTTTATTGTATCGTATTGTCTAAATCCATCATTAGGTAAGTGTAACGACCGATTTGGTGTAACGATCGATTTGGTGTGATCGCGGCATTACCGTAATATTTTCTTCATATTATCTTTATTTATTATTTAATTATCTTATTTTATCCTTTACCCTACCTTTCATAGTAGCTCTACCTTGTATCATACTTTTCTTGTTAATGTGTGACATTATGTAATGATGGAAAACGACACAATCTATTCAAATATTATATTCATTAAAATAATATATCGGGATAATCAGAATTGCTGGTGGCACACTAGAAATATTACAAGACTGATAATCAATTTAGAAAAAGTCCTTTACTTTCTGATGAAACATTCAATCTCCGGGCAACGGTCACGGTCTCAATAAAATTAGTGGTCTAAAATTAAACTTTAACTAGAGACTTAATTTTTTTCAAAATTTTTATTAAGCATATATTACATCAAAATCATAAAACGGAAGTTATCCTTCGTTTTTGTTTTAAAAAATACTTCTTTATTTTTAAATACTAATCTATAAATCTATAATAGCTAAAAGAAAATATTCTAAAAATGAAAAAAAATCTTGTCAAGAAGAGCTTCTTCATTTAATTGTCTTTGTGAAATGCAAATTTAAATTAATTGGAAAATTCCTTTGATTGTCCTTATACATCCCAAATTTAAATTTATTGACAAATCCAATACAGGTACTAAACGTCGAGTGAAAATAAAAAAAATACGGTCTCGAAAAATTTTGAGGCCTAAACCCTTGCTCTAATGGCTTAACCCTCTGGGCAACAAGTGCCACATTAAGATAAATTACTCCTAAAAAGTCGATTTTGCTTTTTAGGAAAATTCAAATCTGAGACCTCTAATTAAAGATGAAAAGGTATTTATCACTCAATCGCAATCTTTGTGGACGTAAATTTAAACTAGTCATTGATGTTGATGCTCAATAATTTAACTATTTAAGGACCATGCATCAATCTTAACTAGCTTTGAATTAGTTCAACTATTTATATTCCAATATTTGACAATTTGGATATGTACATATAATTAATATATGTTGACAAAATGCAAAGACAAAAACTGTCTACTTATCTAATAATGAAGATTTTTTTTATACTGTCAATGTACATAACATAAACTAGTAGAATCCCATTCGATAGAATTGTTTGATCTTAAGAATGATCTATATAATTATTCGATAGAATTGTTTGATCTTAAGAATGATCTATATAATTTTGCAAGTGAGACTATTTACTAGCTTCGTTCGGTCATTAATAACTTGATCCCTGAAAATACAAAAATATATCATAAAAATCATAGTTAACCAAAAATACTTTCAGTTTCTGTATCATCACAGCATGCAAGCTCATGCATGATCAAGACCCCTTAAGTTTCACTGAAATTAGCTTTTCAGTTAACACAACTTAATAAATTATACTCCTTCTGTTTCAATTTGTTTGTCTTACTTTCCATTTTAATCCATTTCGAGAAAAATGCCTTTCCTTTTTTGACAGTTCTTTCATTTCAACTATCCACATGACATATTTAAGACAGCAAGATTAAAGAACATTTTAGTACATCCTGCGTATCTTTAATTTAAGATCACAAAATTCAAAAGTTTTTACGTTCTTAAACTTTGTATCAAGTCAGAACCAAAGAAACAAATTGAAACGGACAGTGCAGATGGTTATAACACATCACTTGGTTTTTAAAACCAAAGGTATCTGCTATGAACCAGTAATTCACCTCTTGAAGATACCTACTTACAGTCATGAATTTCCAACTTGGAAATAACTACATTTTTCCAAAAGAGTTTGCTGTAAACTGAAAGTAAAGGTATTTCCAAAGATATCTGATTGTGATGAATATAAGACAGGAATAGACAGTTGATCAAGAAGATATTATATTAATAATGTACATTAAACTACATCTGCACAGCAAGTCTGATGAATCTATGTTCAACTTTTTAATACAGAAAACTTCTTGTGTATTCTCTGAGTCTCCAACCTGAAAGAGCGTATGAAGCTTTGTCAAACATTTTTCCTTCTGGATCGTAGGAACACAACAACCTTCAGACATCTATTTACAAGGAAAATAATCATATGATGTGAGGTTTGGTAGGAACATGTTTACCAAGAAAATCAGTGGTTATGTAATTTCTTCTGTCTGGAATTTAAGCTAAAATTATTATCCTAAAGCATTTGTAAAAAGTATTGGAGGTAGGGGCCACGTGGGGATGGGAGCTACAGAGATGGGGTTGAAGATGAGATGTGTTGGATGGTGGGGAGGACACAAGCAATGTGGAATGCCACATGTGGAACTTGTTTTCCCGACTTTCACTGGGCAAATCATTTTCTTTATTTTTAAGGAACTTGTTTTTGTATGGAAAATGTTCTTCCAAATTTTTTGACCAACCGAACATGAGAAAATTAGAAAACATCTCCACATCAATCACACCCATAGTCTTTACTCAGAATCACAAGCTACAGCGAAGATATTTTAAACAACAGCATAGTTAAAAGTAAAATCACAATGAACTACTGCTGAATTTGATTAGACTAATCGTATCCACTGGAGCTTGCAACACAAAAAGGTCAGTCATTATATGTTGTTCAAATATAACTTCAAGCAAAGGCGTTTACCTTTATAAACAGGCCGGGCAATGTCAGTTGCTCTATATCAATATGAATTCAAGAAATAACATTTATTCAAGCTGGTGGAAGAGGACGTCGGCAGGTTGGACACTCCATCTTTATGTCCATCCATCTTTGCAAACAACCGGAGTGAAAGAAATGATCACAAGGTGTCACCTGAACATCATTAGGCCAATTACTAATTGTGCATGTTTTTTGGAGTTAAAAATCGCATTCTAATAGGAACACTAAATTAAGGTAGAGAATTTTTCTGTTATGACCATATATATAGTACCATGCAATTATTTGAGCGTTGGGTATGATCAATAGCAGTCATGCAAATAACACAGTCAGTGGCATGATTCGTCCCCTGATCAAACCTTCTATAATAGTTATACTTCTCGGGTAAAATCTGCAACACAACAATGAAGCTTACATAAGATAAATGGAAGCACCAAATATTTTCAGTTTTTTTCTGCTTTCAACAAATAATCCTTCCGAGAGTTTCAACTGAAAGAGCATTATCAAACCTGACGTGGAATGAACCACCGAGATCCAAGATAGTGCTGCAACAGAAGAATTGATGCCTGCAGTGCAATAAAAACTCCCAAGCAGATGCACCAATTCTTGTCAGGCTCTATACGCATGAAATTGTGAGGACAGCCAAAGACATATAATGGAATTGCCAGACGAGTAACAGTCATTCCCAAGATGTAATGAGGGTGCAACGGTTTTCTTGAGTCACGAATGACATTAGTTACAATCTGAGGTATCCAGAATGAGTGTAAAAGCAGAAGAATGGGGCGCAGAAACTTGTGAAGCTCGTACATGAACAATAGACCAGCTAAAAGGATCCCATCTGCAAAAGATTCAGAAAAAGAAAAGGTAAATGTGAGCAGATTCTTTATGATTAATTGCAAATGCAACTGAAGTGGCCCAACTTTGAAAGGAGAAAGACATTGGATTGGCCCGGTGGAAATGCTTTGATGTTGCTTTGGAAAATCTTTCACTTGTACCGAGTCAAAGAACTTTAGCTCATTATGTTAAGTGATGTTAGAATGGCATAATTGCATAATACTCCTGCTATAATAGTGTAATTTAGATTTTATTTTCTTTTTTCTATATGATTTGGTGAGTAGATACCAATTGCATTTGCTTTAGAGCCCATCTAAAGGCAAAGCTCGTGTTGAACACTGTTATATTTCCATTGTTGGTTTCTTTTCTGCAGTTCAGACACTGAAAGTCTTCTCAGATCATTCTGTTACATCAAAAGTTACCAAACTGGGTAGCAGTTTTTTGTTTTTTGGGGGGGAATAAATAATTAGAAATACTAGAATTAGAGCCTCTTGGCACCTCACACAGATAATTTGGGGGATATAGATAGGAAAAAAATGATTAATTCATTAGCCTGTCCACAAGCAAAATTGAACAAAGGCGTGGGAACAGTGACAACTCAGATACATTATTTTTTAATTATTCTTTTATATTATTTGATTTTAACATAATATAGGCATGTGTAGTAAACGAATCTTCACTTGCTGATTCTGTTAACTGTTTCGGCACAAGTCCACCTCAAGTAAAAGATACTTACAGAAACGGCTGTACAGTACTGACAATTCGCGCCTCATTGCTTCCCAACCCTCTCCACTATTCATGGGCCTATTTGCCTTCCATATAGCAAGTAGATATCTCATCTCAAATATTGAGAAGACAACAAACTTGAAGAATGCAGCAGTCGCAAAAGCATTGAAAAGGGATTCTGCAAAAGAAAGAAAGAAAGGGAAGAACGAACAATGTCATAAGAAACTCGTGACCAGCTTTTACTTCGAACACTTGATTAACTAAGAGCAAGAAATGACTAAAAGTATGGAGACTTCTCTGAACAGAAAATTACATTAAAGTAATACTTGAACCCAATGTAGGGCTTCATTGACAATATCCAACAAGATAAGTTTGCTACCAGAAAAGAGCATACATGTAAAGAATGTAAAATTCTTTTGAAGAACTGTCAACATAAACTTCTTACTATGCTTCTTCCAAAAAAGACAAACAACGCCAGATGAATATGACATAGGAATGACTTGTTAACCTACTCCTAATAATGTCCATGTATAATTGTATAATGCCAGACTAAGTTGCTTGACTCGGGTGCCGGTGTCCGTATGTCTGGAGAGGTCGGATCCTCTATGATCAAAATTTTAAAATTCGGGGATATGGATCCATGTATGGATACGGGTGCAGAGAATCGGCTAAAAATAATTCAAATATCTATAAATAGAGTTATAAAAGCTAAATTATGAGATACTATGTGGAAAACTTGAGCAGAAAAATATTGATCAATAGGAGAATCATGGAAGAAGATAAAAGGAAAGGCGGTGACAATAGAAATTTTATATATACAAGGTATTCCATTTCTTCAATTGAACCTTAGTATCAGTTTTGATGGCATAAATTATTGAATCTGTCCAAAACTTCTCCCTCAAATTTGGTCAAAGTACCCAAAACCAGTTGACCAGATTGGGTACGAATCCCCCCCCCCCCCCAATACACACACGTCGTGTTTCGACAGGGGTGCGGCACCGAAAATAAAGAGTCCGAGCAACTTAGATGCCAGATGTTACCTCAGCGTTCCATATGAAATCAAACTAGAACCTGATGTCCTGATCACAAGGTATGATTAACTTGCAGAGAACTCTGTAAATGTATTTCTACTAACTGGGACTACCAAGACAACAGCACTTATCAAACTTACCAACAAGTATCCCTGCAGTCAGATGCAAAAGACAGAGATAAGCATCCATGATAGCCTGTTGTCCAATCATCAGAATTGAAACTTTGGCAGCTCCCTAGAAAAAGAGTATCACGTGTCATTCTATACTTTATAAGAGAGAGAGAGAGAGAGAGAGAAAGTGAGAGGTAGTCCTACTGATTGGGTATTGCTATGTTCCATTTGTCGAATCAGAAGTAGCACTTGCAGAAAAGATATCTGGTGGGGATCAGAAAGTTAAAGAATCCAGACAAGTGATATCTGTTACAACAATAACATACAAAAAAAATGAGAAATGTTGTAGGATACAAATGTGACCATCAATGTGTAGTTCACCGCTTTGTTGTAGTAAACCTCTATATTGACAGAAGTAGCATTCAATAGCATTGGTGAGAAACAGTCTCCATCAGCATCCACTGAAGGGCTCTCTATCAATCCTTCTAGGTGATAATGATCACGAGCTCCATCTGAGAAAGGAAAATAAATCACTTGTTCCTGATATTTTACACAAGCTTATGAATAAGTTGAATATTGAATCAAGATAAGCATTTATATATGTTAGAATAGGAATAGATAAATACAATCCTACTTAAAATAGGAATAGGAATAACAATAGTATATAGAATCCTACTTTGGAAAAGATTGTATTATAGTATCCTAGTTGGAAAAGAAGTATAATATAGTATCTATAAATAGAGTCTCAATGCAACAATGTAAACAACACTTCAATAATATTTTCCTCCAATATTTCTCACATGGTATCAGAGCTTCTACGGTCCTGGTAGAAAATCAAAGAGCTTCCGCTGCTGGCGAGCGGCTATGACCCATATATGCTGCTCGTCTGGCCAATGGTTATGTTAACAAAAGTAGGGTCAATGATATATGTATAATTCTCATATTCAAGGGAAGAAAACAGTCAAACAGGTCACTGTGCGTCAATTTTCGATGACTTTCTAGGGTTGTTTTGTGTCAACCCCACAACTGTCAGTGTTTGTGTAACACCGTGCCATCATTCTGGTGACTACTTTTTTATATCTAATTTGTGTAGCACCGTGCCATCTTTTCGGTGGCTACTTTTTCATATTTATCATGTGTAGCACCGTGTCATCTTTTCGGTGACTACTTTCTCATATTCGATTTGTGTAGCACTGTGCATCTCTCTGGAATACTCATATTCAATTTGTGTGGAACCGTGAATTTTTTGAACTACTTTCTCATAGCTGAGTTGCATAGCACTGTGTCTTTTGAGTGACTCAGATTTGATTTGTGTAGTTCCATTCGTCTTTTCGATGACTCATCAAATCTAATTTGCGTAGGATCGTGCCATCATTCCGACCCTATCAATACAATTTCTCTTTTGTAGTAGGGTCATGCCATCATTATGATCCTACCTACATAATATTGGCATTCTCCATTGACCTTTTAATCAGTTGAACATTAAGAATAATGTTCTCCATGATGATCTCGAGGAAGAAATCTATATGGAGCAACCACCTGATTTTGTTGCTCAAGGGGAGTTTGGTAAACTCGTATGTCGATTGTATAAATCACTCTATGGTCTAAAACAATCTTCTCGAGCTTGGTTTGGGAAGTTTAACAATGCAATCTCGGAATTTCATGAGAAGACTAAGACATTGAGGTTGACTGTTAATTTTGTGAAGCCTGAAGATCAACTTGTTGATATCTCCACATGCCCATCATCGATCCTCGTATTAATTACATTTGTAACAAGCTAGGTACATATGACGTGTATGCACTAGCTTGAGGGGGAGTGTTAGAATAGGAATAGATAAATACAATCCTACTTAGAATAGGAATAGGAATAACAATAGTATATAGAATCCTACTTTGCAAAAAGATTGTATTATAGTATCCTAGTTGGAAAAGAAGTCTAATATAGTATCTATAAATAGAGTCTCAATGTAACAATGTAAACAACACTTCAATAATATTTTCCTCCAATATTTCTCACAATATAGAATAAAGAAAATGTGAAGAAGTCCAATATAGGTGGGAAGGGGCACTCTATATGACTTGGGCAATCCTCACCTCTTGAGCTAGCTTTTAACGTTGTTTTAGGCCCAGGATCCATTTCTTAACATGGTATCAGAGAAGACCATTCTAAATTTTGTTTCCCAATGTTGGATCCACATATTAAATTGTCCATGCTCTAGATGTTTATTCTGGGGGGAGGGGTGGGGTAGAGGTGGCAAATGGGTGGATTGGATCGGATCGGATTTGGATGGATTGAGCCAAAATAGATTGGATCACAATCCATCCATATAAAATATGGTAAATATGGATTTGGTCAAATATGGTTTGGTAAAAATAGTTCCAACCAACTTTAATCTCTTAAAGCCAAAAAAATTAAATCAAAGCTTGATTGTTGATGCTCAACCCCTATCACCCCAACCCTACTCCTAAATAATTATTTTTGAAAAAATTATTTTTTTCATTAAAAGAAAATTTTAAAATTTTTCCACTTCAATACCCTATCACCCACCCCACCCCCAACCCTCATCTTAATTTTTTCTATTTTACCAAAACTTAAATTTAAATTTTAAAAAATTATTTTTTCAATAAAAAAATATTCACCCCACCTCCCCACTTACATCCTACCCCCCGCCCTACTCCCCCCCCCCCCAATAGGGGTGTGCAAAAATCGAATCGATCAATAAATCGAACCCAAAAAAATGTTATTGGTTTATTGTTATCGGGTTAACAGGTTTTTCATGGTTTTCACAAAAAAAAATTATCGGGTTATTGGTTCGGTTTCGATTTTTAGTATTAGGTTATTGGGTAAACTCATAACTCATTAAGACTATAATAATACTACTTTATCCTTTCATAACTATTAAATATTAGTAATTTAACATCACTTGATACTAAATCGTACTCGTAAGTTATGTATTTGCTTGATTTCCAACAGAAATGTTATACATTGGAAACTTTTATTCCATGTTGACTTACGAGAAGGGTAAAATGTACGCAGACCTTACCACTACCTCACAAAGATAGAGAGGCTACCAAGATCGATTTCTTAAAATAAATTTAAAAAGAAGAAACTCTCTTTTGTTTGAACAATTGCATCATAGTACATGTATGGATTATAAAAGTTTGATGAATATGTTGAAAAGCATATGAAGATCCCAAACGAATTCAAAAGAAGTAGCTTAGGTGACATAATGCATTTTGGATTTTTTTTTATTTGTACCGGATGTCCGAGTCTCTTTGAGCCCCGACTAATCCCGGGGATGCACACGCCTTTGGCAAGGAGTTTCACGCAAGTGCACCACGGTTAATTCAGGTTTTACCCAGTCTGATGACCCTCAGAAATTGTTTGCACCCGGTGAATTTCGAACTTGAGACCTTGCAAGGGAGCAAACCCCAAGGCTCAACGCAGGGTAATCTTGTCAAATTAACTTTAGAACATTAATAGGCATCAAAAGCTAAAATACACAACGCATGAAAGAGTGAATGACAAAAGTTCTTTCTTGATGATTAACATTTATGATTTAGAAAAACAATCCTTTCTTGATGATTATTGGAGTAAAAAAATATAAAACAGAGTCCATGAAATGAATGAATTAGGAAGTGTATATGAAAGCCAAATGATCCAGAGAAGAAATGTATCCTCTTGATGCTTGGGTCATATCAAGGTAAAAATTAAATAAGAAAAGCCAAGTACCATTTGAGGAGGATGAGACACGTGCAATTTGTGCAGCAATTTCAATATTACAATTTTTCTCCATCTCGTAAAACGGTGCTGCAGAAACAAACAGATACATAAGTTAGCTAGGAGCTAAAACATTATACTGGATCAATGTTGAAAGCAACATCATTACAGTGTTTCTTTTTCCAAATCTTATCTCGAGAAGACTCCTGGAATATCTGGGACGAGAAAACTCCAAGCTGTCAACAAAGATAAAGCAAGTCATTTTTCAATGAAAGAAATCTTCATAAAGCTGTACACTAGAATCATTGTCACATGAAATGGATGTACATCTAAAGTAACTATCATAGGCATCACGAAACACAAGAAATTCCTGATAAAGTGCTTCCTTTTTATCTTTTCCACATAATTTGAATTTGACTACCATGGAATACGAGATATCAGATGGTACTTAGCTGCCATTGTGGAAGAACAAAGATTAAGAGCAGTCCTCATTTTCTGCTTTTGGTTTCAAAGAAGCTAAACCAGACTGCATAAGCATATGTTTATTCACAAGGTAACGCGGAGATAAAAGAAAAGAGAAGGCATATGTAATGTGAATTGTCTTATTGAGACCATTGACCAGGAGCTTATCCAGATATATTGGTCATTTTTCCTCGAACATGTGAATCCCTTATCCACGGAAGAATGGAACATCCAAAAACCTTTTTTGAAAAACAAAAGAAGGAAAAAGGAAAGGATAAGGGGAAATTAAAAGAATGGGGGAAGGAAAACAAGAACAATTGTAGACAACGGAGGGAGGACATCCTGAACCAAATTGCTGGATTAGTGAGTATCATGGAGCAAAGGGCACTCACGGATGATGAGCTACTCCAGAAAGTTCATTTGGTAATGGAGCTTGAGGAGATGATCAAGAATGAGGAGATAGTGTGGAGGCAGAGGTCTAGAATCCAATGGTTGAAAAGTGGGGATAAGAACACTAAATATTTCCACAGAATGGCCACAGCACATAAGAAATGTAACACCATTGACAAAATTGAAGAGGAAGGGGCACAGATCACTGATCCAGAAGCTATCAAGATGAAAATACAAGACTATTATCAGAACCTCTACAGAGAGACAGAGACATGGAGGCCTAATCTAAACCTACAAGACTTCACAAGCATTAGCTTGGAGGAACAGATTCGAATGCAGAGGCAGTTTGAGGAGGAGGAAGTCTTACAGGGCATCAAGCTCTGTGCTAGTGACAAGGCTCCAGGACCTGATGGTTTCCCAATGAACTTTTAAAAAGAATTCTGGAGTGTCTTGAAAGAAGACATCATGAACACTATGAAACACTTCCATGAGTTCCAAGTTTTTGAAAAAAGTATGAATGCCACTTATGTGGCACTCATTCCAAAGAAAAATGGAGCTACATCACTAAGAGACTTCAGACCAATAAGCCTAATCAGTGAACTGTACAAAATCATAGCTAAAGTGCTAGCTGAAAGGCTCGAGCAGGTGGCAAACAAGCTCATGAACAAGCACCAGATGGCATTTATTAAGGGCAGACAGATCATGGATGCTGCCTTAATAGCCAGTGAATGTGTGGACACAAGATTAAGGGGAGAAGAAGCAGGAATCATGTGCAAACTTGATTTGGAAAAAGCATATGACCACGTAAATTGGGGTTTTCTACTGAACATCCTAAGACAGATGGGCTTTGGGGAGAGATGGCTAAAATGGATAGGTTTTTGTATTAAAACTGTCAGGTTCTCCATTCACCTGTGGGTTTTTTTCCATCTGAAAGGGGCTTGAGGCAGGGTGACCCCCTCTCCCCTTTCCTGTTCATATTAGTTATGGAGAGGTTGAATGCATGCTTAGGGTGGCTACCCAAAACAGATGGACAAGGGGATTTGAAGTTAGTAGCAGACACATATTAATAAATGCAGTGCTGGACTCTCTCCCCACTTATGTCATGTTTTTATTTCCCCAACCTGCCAAGGTGCTAAAGAAATTGGATAAACTTAGAAGAGAATTTCTATGGTTTGGAAACAAAGAAGGGAAGGGGTATTATCTAGTTAACTGGAAAACAGTGCAGCTGCCCAAGCTTTCAGGTGGTCTTGGAGTTAGGAACCTCAGAATCCACAATGAATGTCTCTTGATGAAATGGTTGTGGAGATATGTGGAAGAAGACCATGCTCTTTGGAGAGAAGTTATACATCACAAGTATGGCCAGGACTCCCAATGGTGCACCAATGAGGTCACTATAGCATATGGAGTTTCAGCATGGAGAACAATAAGATCCTTCTGGACCAAATTAGCAGGAAACATCAAACTCAGAATAGGAAATGGAGTTAAAATCCTATTCTGGAAAGATGTTTGGGTAAGAGAGGAGGCATTAATGCCATCGTTCCCCGACTTATTTTCTTTCTATAGCAATCCTGATATCACTCTAGCTGAGAGCTGGTCTAATGGATGGGACAAATCTTTCAGGAGACACTTCAATGATTGGGAAATAGATAGGGTGGCACAATTGTTACATGCAATCAGTGAGTGCCAAGGTTTGGTAGCAAGGCCAGACAGTCTTATGGAAACACTCTGAGGATGGAAGGTTCACAGTTAACAAGCTTTACAGGAAGGAACTTGGAAATCAGCAAGGTCGCAGATTGGCTACCTGGAAGCAAGTATGGACAAGCCAAGCACCAACTAAGATCATATGTTTTGTTTGGCTGGTTGCTAAGAGGGCATGTCTGACTCAAGAGATACTGCAGACGAAAGGGGCACAACTAGTACCAAGGTGTTTTCTATGCAATGAGACCAACGAGACCGACAACCATCTTTTTCTACATTGCAGAGTCACACATCAACTGTGGTCTCTGTTTTTGAGCCTCACTGGTAACAGCTGGACGATGCCAGAGCATACTGCTGACCTACTGAGTTGCTGGATTAGGAGAGGAGGAAGTAAAAGTCAGAAGAAGTGGTGGAGAATGATTCCAGCTTGCATATGGTGGTCAATATGGAAGGAAAGGAATGGGAAATGCTACGAGAACAAATTAAACTCCATACAAAAAGTTAAAGAGAATTGTATTGCATATTTGTATTTTTTGGTGTAAACAGGAATGTATAGAGGTGGTAGAGCAACGAGTATATATGCTAGGATCCTTGTAATTAGCCTTCCTGATCTTGCCGTGTACTAATTTTTTGGAGGTCGCCTGCATACCCTTAATGCTGAGGAATACAACATTACTAAATTTTTTTTAAAAAAAAAAATTCAAATGTTAATAAAAAGACATACCCTGTAAAGTACTTTAAAGAAAGAACAATACAGTAGATAAAAGGAGCTCTAAGGAAGTAGAAAAGAGAAGTTTTGAAATTTGTTCTACTCCATTCGTCCCTAAATAAGTGACTTTTAGCCTTTTCATTTTGTTCCAAAATAAGTAATGTGTTAGGGTTTCAAAAAGGAATTGATCTTATTCTTCCAAAATTACCGTTGTTTTAATACATAGAGTTCTACACCATTAAAGAATCACTTCTTTCTTCAAGAGATTTAATTAGGTGTAAATTAGTAAAAACACTCCTTATTTTCTAGGAATGAATTATTTCTTAAAGGCTGTGCCCAAGCTGAAATATCATATAAACGTCAAAGCTTGCAAAATTCTCAAGGTATTCAGGCACTATGTTCTTCAAATATAAAGCAAATAAATATGTAACACTGTAGAAGAAATTTAAAGTATGTCAATTGATTCTAGCAGCAGCAAAACTCATTGTAACAGATGATCATCAGGAGTCATGTCAAAGATATACTCAATAATTCATGCTGAGACAAATGACATATTGTTGCAACTCATACCAAGTGATATGGATTTGATAACAGATAATCGTCTTCCTGGCCAACCTCACCATCTTTGCCACTGCAAATCAGAAGCATGACTGTGAGTTTATGAAGCACATTAAAATAACATCTGCAGGAATGTTAAGTGATGCGTGAATCAATATAAAAAATTTACATTCCATGTTCTGAACAACACAACATTTAGAAACTTTAATTACGATTCCATAGAAAATAAACACACTTTTAATTAGAATCCTTAAGCATGAGATAAGGACTCTAGCAACTAAAGTTAGTAACAATTGTAAATTTCTGGCAGTAATTACTTAAGAGTGCTTAAACCTCAGCAAAGACACCCATCCTAACCATCCATTGTCTTATATTCTAAATACATTTTCTTATTGTAATCATTCAGCAGAATAAAAGGGCTATAGCATCTTCTTAGGACTGAAGCATTTCAAAGATAAAAAACAACTGTTATACACTTTCAGCGTGAATTACTTAAGCATATTTTTATATCACTTTCTTCCATGGTGCACAAGATAGATGGTGTTGGAAATTTCCTTTCAGCTTAGATACCAAAATAAGAACTAGTACATTGTTTTTAAAAAAAAAACAAATAATAAGAACTAGTACCTGTAAGCTACCATTCGAAGTTGTCTAAATGGCCATATATACACACCTTCTACCCTGATTTGTGCACCACCAACTCCATGTTCATTATCAAAAACATCATGGAAAATTATTGCACCCTGTTGTTTGGAAAATGAGATCAAATAAAGATTAAACCACATAAAGATCAATTTCTGCACTAAAAATATTATCATCTAAGAAAGCTGAAATGCCTAATAAACATTACAATTAATAGTTAATCTGCATTAGATTAAGTGCATTGGACTTTAATTTTAAAGAATCATGTGTTTCACCACTTTCAGCACTCATCAAAGGATAGCAATACATTACAACAAAGACACAAGCTAGAATCAGTAAGCATGCCAGACTGTTCCTTGTAAAGTGCTGAGCTTACAACATTCATAATTCCATGGTTTGCAATCTTGCAAGTGCTTATCAGCAGTGACGGACACATGAAGAAGCCAAAAGGGATTCAACATCTATACTATACTCTATATATATATATATTCTATAATATTAATCATGTATAAATAGTGTAATTGTCCACTGAAGTGGGTTTAGATGAACTTACTACAATTGAAATAAAACCACCTTAGACTTTCTAATTGCATAAATGTCTAATATCCTTTATGCCTGGAGCTATGCGATCATTGATTAGCGCCTTCATGAGGAACATGCAATTTCACATTTACCATATGATTATGGATATAAGTTCGATTTGAATTCTGATAAAAGAGGTATTTAGACAAGTTCGTTCTTTTTAATGAAGGGAAAAACTCACCCCTATACAAGACGTATACCAAAAAGAGAAAACCTCACAAAAGATATGGTTTTCTACAAACATACAGCAACTTTTGCTTGGAAACATCATATGCTTTATTAGACGAGCAGGTAAAGTACAGTAAAACAAGCACGGCATGCAGCAAGTCCAGGCTTCCAGTTATGACTTATGATAGATGTTCTCTCAAGATAGAAAGAAAAGAAAAGTAAACTAACCAAGTCATCAACTTAAAATTCAGTAGATCTATTGGGACACAATGACATAGACAATTAATAGGTTACAGACAAGTATTGGGCGGGGATTTAACATAGCATTTCATAAAGAAATTCACTAATTTAATAATGACAGGACTACCTGAACATAATGTACACCAGTTATTTTTGTTGGATTACTCATCAATTCAAGGACCGAGTTGCCATTGGACTTCCTAAAATCAGGAAACCTGGAAGAGCTATTTGCTGAATCTAGGAAACTCCAAGACCCTGCAGCTCAAAATATCAAGTTGACGTTATTATTAGATTCAAGACCGAAGCAGCAACTGAGTTCAGTAATTGAAGTTATCATGAATTTTCTGCCATGTTGTGTTTGATGAGTCCTACTCAATCACTTCAAGGTGTTATCACCACATCACATACAAGTGAAGGAAGAACAACAGGAAAGCTTTTTTTTTAAGAAAAAATCGTAGAACAACACGTAAGAGTTCCTCCACACTCATGTATAATATGAGCAATATACTAAAACATCATATTGTACGAACCTCTGTAAGTTCCTGTTATATTCCAAGCAGAAAAAGGCCCCAATTCATTCTCATCCTTTCTAACAAGAAGCCACTGCAACAAACAATAAGGATAACGATTAGGCATGAAAAGTAGGGCGGAACAAACAAAATGACTTATTCACTTTTAGCAATGATACTATCTTCATGTCCCCTGTTCAAATATAGGAAGTTAATGCCGTTTCAGAATACCACACTCCTAATGAACTCCCAAAAGTTATAACTGAGCAAGATTAGAAACCTTGATCTTAATCACCAAGAAACAGAATTTAGCTACAGTCAAATTTGATTTGATA
The DNA here is from genome assembly GCA_029948455.1 of Solanum rostratum. Taxonomy (NCBI): domain Eukaryota; kingdom Viridiplantae; phylum Streptophyta; class Magnoliopsida; order Solanales; family Solanaceae; genus Solanum; species Solanum rostratum. The sequence continues at coordinate 128,655 of CM057046.1, read as the reverse complement.
CAGTTTCCTAGTAAGCTTTTGATATCCAGTCTTGACTGAGTGTTAGAATAATTTTATATCTCATTTACTGAATTATCCGGTGAGTAATTTCATATCTAATTGACTCCAACCTTTTCACCAGCCCTGATTTTCTTTTTCGGTGTCCAGCATTGATTGGAGCGGGAGATATCTTGGCTCTAGGCATAAAAATGAAACAGTCCTGAGAATTCCGGATTTTCTCACAATAACGAAGTATACTCATAAGAGCAAGATCCTTATTAAAAGGGGGTACAAATAAAAGCAAATCATTCCTTGTTAGTTATATAAAATCCGTTGCCATATCTCCTCATCGTACAATGTCCATAATATAAAGCCATCCTTGGTATGCTAAAGTAACTTGCATTTAGCTTGAAGCACTAAACCTATCAGATGCAGGTTAAGCAAATAGCTTGGAATTCCTTTCACCAGCTAGCTAACACAAAATTTGCAGTTCATCACTTGAGCACTTGAATAAGCAAAGTTTCAGTTTTTCTAATACAACAGCCAAAAAAAAAAGAACCCAATATAATCACACAAGAGGTGTCTGGGGAGGGCAGTATAAACGCAGCCTTATTCCTACCCTGCGAAGGCAAAGAGGTTGTTTCCGATAGACCCTTGGCTCAAGTAAAGCATAAAACACAACAAGTATATAAAGTAAAACAATGAAGAAGAGAACTACAGCAACAACAGATAATACACTATTCAAAATCAAAGTAACAATCTTCACTGTGAGATACTCTATTGAGCTGTTCAAAATTAAAATGCCAATCTTCATGGTGTGATACGTTTACAACATTAACAAATCAAATCAATCTACACATCAATCCGTAACTAATTAGGGCTGTACTCTTTCCACTAATTGGACCAATTTCATTCCAATACTAAATAAATTATCCTTTAAAAGGCAAATTACACAAGGAAGTGGAATACAAAATGTAACTCCAATACTAACCTCATCTCCCCACGAACGATATCTTTCTCTGAGAGGCCTCAGACCCATTACTGGGCAAAACCCTCCAAAAATGAACCATAAACTGAAAAGAACTCTAAACAGAACTCCATAATTTCTCCTCTTCAATCTCAAAAAATACAATCTTTCCACACCCATTTCAAGATCAATTCAAATTCTTCACTTTCAAGCAATTCTTGAGCAACCCAGATGAAGAAACAAAACCCATTACAGTTACAATTTCATAAAAAAGACAACTTTAAGAGAAAGGAAGAAAAAAAGAGAGATACAGAAAAAGGGGTTGCTTAAATTGAAGTCAAACAACATAAAAGAACAACCTCAGAGAAAACGAAAGCTCAACATAAACAGAATCATTGGTTATGTTGATTTGGGGTTCACCAAGAATCCCTTCCCTGGTCAATTCAAGAACCAAAAATTAGACAACCCCACTTGTATTTCTTTATTAAAAAACAGTTACAATCAAAAAGAGAAGATAGTGGGGGAGTTTTTTCAGTTTTGCAGAAAGTAAAAATAAGCTAAAAATCATTTCTTGACATTAATCTTCTCCTAAATTGTTGACTGGTGGAGCAATGAAAGCATAAAGCTTACTGTTTTGATAGAACATACTAGATTATTGGGCTGTAGAATCATCACTGATTTTCTAAAAGATTATTTTGACGGCTAGGATTGAACTGTCACTGAAGGAAGAGGATGTACTGTCACTCTATCTCTTCTTTGTTATATTGGACAGGCAAGAATTGGACCAAGAAGTTGTTGGGCTATCTCTAAAGGGATAAATTAGTTGGGTTTTTTTGTCCTATTTTTGCATATGTTGCAAAATTGAGTTAGATTTCTCACATTTTACTCAATAGCACAATATTAGCTTAAAAAGTCATTTTATATCTTATTTTTGTCCTATTTTTGCATATGTTGCAATATTGAGTTAGAGTTCTCATATTTTCCACTCAATAATAGGGTATATCTTACAAAAGTTATTTTATTATTTAAGATGAAATCGAGAAAAAATGTAATATTCTGAAATAATAATTATTAATTGAGTGTTTAAAAAGAATTTTTTATGAAATTAGGCATATTTAAGTTTACAAACCTTTTAAAATAATCATAAAAAATTTCTAATATTATATTATTTGTGACTAATTCAACAAGAAAATTAGTTTTAATTGAACATAGCATTAAGTCATACATGTTTGTTATGACTTCTATACCACAAATTTCTTTATTTTGTAGTATTCATATCATGATAATTTTTTATGCTTTGCGAGTTATTTAACGAAACAATAGGTTGAATATAGCAAAATAATTATGTTAATCTGTCAAGATTTAAACATTACAATTTTGAATTATTTTTAAAATTTATGTAATTTTGACATAATAATAAAAAGGTACCATAAGAATGTAGGGGTGGTGTGGTTAAATAAAGAAGAAGCGTATAAAAATGGATCTAAAGTTAGATGAAATACCATGAATGTCGTTGTGTTGAATTTAGCATGACGTCAAATTATTTTACTTGTAATGTCATAATTCTAAAATATATCGTTTTTTGTTTTTACAGCTTTGAAACGATACCATGAGTGAAATGAAATAAATAAAGAATCTTGTATATATATATATATATATATATATATATATATATATAAGAAGATTTTTAATTCATCTATGTGACGTTACCATAATCTAGCAATTCCTTTTTATTTTTAGATTTACGACTCTACTCTTCCCTTCCACGATCGAAGTGCGCTACTCAAATGTTACTTGAGCTTATGATTAGTAGGTATATAGATGTCTATTACTGAAAACTAAACTAGGATGACATTCAGGAGGCTTGCATGCATGAAGGCCTAATACAGAGAAGATTAAATTGTGTATATATAACTTTGTATATATATAGTGGTGTGAGTCATAGATTATTGGTGAATATTCTATAATAATCAGCTAGATGTTAATGTTGACTATTGGATCAATAATATGATATATTGCGAAACATAAAGCTACTAAGTACTAGAGGGAAACTACAACTTATTAGGATGTCCGGATGAAATTAAAATTAACTAGGCTTATTCACACTCAACCAATTATTTTGTATATATTATAGATATTGAACGCCGTTCAATTAGTTCGTGTGTCTATTTCTTAAAATTTTGAACATTCCGACTTCACCACTAATCGTATTGATTGTCATTAATTTTGGTTCCACATAACTGACATCTCTTTATCATCTCTGTGGCTCAACTTAAAAGAATATTTAATCCAAAATAAGGAATTAAAATTTAAAATTTCATTTTTGCATATCAAAGTTGAAGAAAATATCTATATATCTGTATAAAAACATGTATTTTGTACCAAATACTCTAGTTACATCATGTATAAGCTACAGTCTGCTGACTGTTATTTTAATATATTTAAATTATAGCCTAAAAGTTAAACTTCATACAATAGACTTTCATAATGAACAATTTTTATTACATAAAAAAATACATTGTCCAAAATATCACAAAATAATAATACTATGAATATGCAAAGAATCTAAAAGTTGATAAAATTTAGTTGGACAAGTCGGTCATATCATAAAATAAAAAAAATATTTTTAATCTACGTAATATAAAATCAATTGAATTTAAATTTAATTTAAAGAATAGATTCGTTTGAGAAATAAAATGTATATATTAAAAAAAAAGTTTGGTGCATAAAAGAATACATTTTCTTCATACGTGAAATTATTAAAATTCATATTTTGCTAGATTTTTATTTTCGATATAAGCTTCGATCATGACTCTAGTAAATTAAAGCAATTCGATTTCCTATTGAATTTAGGGGTCGTTTGGTAGGAAATATAATGACAAATAATCTATATATCAGAGTAAGGTATTAGTTAATACAATGTTTGGTAGAATTTTTGGACCCATGTATAACTAATCTATGTATTGCTTAATATCGCATATACCAATTAACTAATATCTCCGATATGGTGGTATCCTAATAGCTTGGATTTAATACCATGGATTAAATATATAAAGACAAAAATATCCTTCAAATTCTTTTACACTTTTTTTTTATTTTCTTGATTTTGTGTTTTATATTTGTAGTTTTGTACTTGTAAATTTATTTAAATAAATTTGCTTACAAATTTTATTTATCTGGGGTTCATATTTCATAATATAAAAACAAATAAATTTATCATGTCAAATTATTAAATTTTATTTATTTGTGGTTTCATATAGGGTCAAAATTACCCTTACACTATTTAAAATGGCTCAGATTTACCCTTTAACTATTTTTGGGCTCAAAACTACCCTTACCGTCAAAGTATTGGTCCACTTCTACCCTCCACATCCAAAATTCCGTTTGGCCTCACACGTGGCGTCTGATGTGTCATATATTTTGACACATGGACATCCACGTCGGCAATAATTTATTTCCCCCAAATTAAAATGCCCGACCCGTTCAAACCCGACCCGACCGATCTAATCTGATAGGTTAAAAGGGATGACCCCTTTTTCATTCCTGTTTAATCGAATCCCGTCCATGTTTTCCCTTTGTTCTTTAATCCACTTTCCAGTTCCCACACTACAACACAAAGCATTCATCTTCTTCAAAGAGGTTAGTAGTTTCATTAGTTTATCTATGGAGATTTCATACCAATTCTTTCTGTAATATATTTCAGAATTGTGATGATCGAATTTATACACTAAATGTAGGTCACTTCATGTGGATATTGGGAATGGCAAGACAAACAAGAATTTCCCTGAAGAGCAGTAGCTGTCATAGTGGACCTAAAGGGTAAATTGGATGTTATGAAGGTTGAAAGAAACAGATTGAAAATGATTGTCGATGGAATTGAAGTGGCTGAAAAGGACAATTTGAGAAAAAAGATTGAAGAGATGAATTTTGTTTCAGCAGCACAAAAGACTGGAAAAGTTATGATTTTAGAGAAGAAAATCAAAAAGTTGAAAATGATCATTTTCGTTTTGATTCTTTTGTTCATTGTGTTTGTTGTAGGGATCATAAAGTGAAAGTACGTCCTATTTTTTGTTTAGGGTAACTTAATGTATGAAGTGAACGTTTGTTCTCGTTGTAGTACTTACGTTGAAGTTTGTATTTGTTAGTGAAGTTGTAGTACTTGTGTTAAAGTTTGTATTTGTTAGTGAAGTTGTAGTACTTGTGTTGAAGTTTGTATTTGTTAATGAAGTTGTAGTACTTGTGTTGAAGTTTGTATTTGTTAATGAAGTTGTGGTACGTATATTCAAGTTTGTATTAGTACTTGTACTGAAGTTTGTATTTGTTAATAAAGTTGTAGTACTTGTGTTGAAGTTGGTATTTGTTAATGAAGTTGTAGTACGTATGTTGAAGTTCGTATTTGATAGTGAAGTTATAATACTTGTATAAGTCTAGAATATTGGGTGAATGAAGAATCACTACTACAAAAGGGTACTTTAGCAATGATTATTTTGTGGCAATAAGCTAATTGCCACTAATGTACACACATGAGGAAAAATATTAACGACTAATTTGTAATAGCCAGTATTAAGTATATCTTTAGCAGCAATCCAAAAGAATAGCCACCTTCATAAGCTAATTATTAACCTAAAATCTTTCCCACCTTCATAAGGAGAATCTCTCACGCATATACAGAACGACGCTAACCTAGTTTGCTAGAACAGCACGTTGACGAGCAAAACAGGTGCAGCAATACGGAGTTAGCTCCGGAATGCCGAATCTGGCCTAGGAGAACTTGCAGAACTTAATTTCGAGTTGAAATGGAGAGTTTAGGTCCAAAGTTGCTTTTTTAGTTCTTTAAGTTGAAAATTTCAACTTTTCTAGCCGTTTTGAGTTTTGAGCATCGGAATTCGATTCTGTCAAATCCTTTAGCTCCGAAATGCCAAATCTGGCCTAGCAGAACTTGCAGAACATAATTTCGAGTTGAAATGGAGAGTTTAGGTCCAAAGTTGCTTTTTTAGTTCTTTAAGTTGAAAAATTTGACTTTTGAAGCCATTTTTTGAGTTTCGAGCGTCGGAATTCGATTCTGTCAAATCCATTAGCTCCGGAATGCCGAATCTGGCCTAGGAGAGCTTGCAGAACATAATTTCGACTTGAAATGGAGAATTTAGGTCCAAAGTTGCCTTTTTAGTTCTTTAAAGTTGAAAATTTCAACTTTTCTAGCCGTTCTGAGTTCTGAGCGTCGGAATTCGATTCTGTCGAATCCATTAGCTCCGGAATGCCGAATCTGGCCTAGGAGAACTTGCAGAACATAATTTCGAGTTGAAATGGAGAGTTTAGGTCCAAAGTTGCCTTTTTAGTTCTTTAAAGTTGAAAATTTCAACTTTTCTAGCCGTTTTGAGTTCTGAGCGTCGGAATTCAATTCTGTCGAATCCATTAGCTCCGGAATGCCGAATCTGGCCTAGGAGAACTTGCAGAACTTAATTTCGACTTGAAATGGAGAGTTTAGGTCCAAAGTTGCCTTTTTAGTCCTTTAAGTTGAAAATTTCAACTTTTCTAGCCGTTTTGAGTTCTGAGCGTCGGAATTCGATTCTGTCGAATCCATTAGCTTCGGAATGCCGAATCTGGCCTAGGAGAACTTGCAGAACTTAATTTCGACTTGAAATGGAGAGTTTAGGTCCAAAGTTGCCTTTTTAGTCCTTTAAGTTGAAAATTTCAACTTTTCTAGCCGTTTTGAGTTCTGAGCGTCGAAATTCGATTCTGTCGAATCCATTAGCTCCGGAATGCCGAATCTGGCCTAGGAGAACTTGCAGAACTTAATTTCGACTTGAAATGGAGAGTTTAGGTCCAAAGTTGCCTTTTTAGTCCTTTAAGTTGAAAATTTCAACTTTTCTAGCCGTTTTGAGTTTTGAGTGTCGGAATTCGATTCTGTCGAATCCATTAGCTCCGGAATGCCGAATCTGGCCTAGGAGAACTTGCAAAACTTAATTTCAACTTGAAATAGAGAGTTTAGGTCCAAAGTTGCCTTTTTAGTTCTTTAAAGTTGAAAATTTCAACTTTTCTAGCCGTTTTGAGTTCTGAGCGTCGGAATTCGATTCTGTCGAATCCATTAGCTTCGGAATGCCTAATCTGGCCTAGGAGAACTTGCAGAACTTAATTTCGACTTGAAATGGAGAGTTTAGGTCCAAAGTTGCCTTTTTAGTCCTTTAAGTTGAAAATTTCAACTTTTCTAGCCGTTTTGAGTTCTGAGCGTCGGAATTCGATTCTGTCGAATCCATTAGCTCCGGAATGCCGAATCTGGCCTAGGAGAACTTGCAAAACTTAATTTCAACTTGAAATGGAGAGTTTAGGTCCAAAGTTGCCTTTTTAGTTCTTTAAGTTGAAAATTTCAACTTTTCTAGCCGTTTTGAGTTCTGAGCGTCGGAATTCGATTCTGTCGAATCCATTAGCTCCGGAATGCCGAATCTGGCCTAGGAGAACTTGCAGAACTTAATTTCGACTTGAAATGGAGAGTTTAGGTCCAAAGTTGCCTTTTTAGTCCTTTAAGTTGAAAATTTCAACTTTTCTAGCCGTTTTGAGTTCTGAGCGTCAGAATTCGATTCTGTCGAATCCATTAGCTCCGGAATGCCGAATCTGGCCTAGGAGAACTTGCAGAACTTAATTTCGACTTGAAATGGAGAGTTTAGGTCCAAAGTTGCCTTTTTAGTCCTTTAAGTTGAAAATTTCAACTTTTCTAGCCGTTTTGAGTTCTGAGCGTCGGAATTCGATTCTGTCGAATCCATTAGCTCTGGAATGCCGAATCTGGCCTAGGAGAACTTGCAGAACTTAATTTCGACTTGAAATGGAGAGTTTAGGTCCAAAGTTGCCTTTTTAGTCCTTTAAGTTGAAAATTTCAACTTTTCTAGCCGTTCTGAGTTCTGAGCGTCGGAATTCGATTCTGTCGAATCCATTAGCTCCGGAATGCCGAATCTGGCCTAGGAGAACTTGCAGAACATAATTTCGAGTTGAAATGGAGAGTTTAGGTCCAAAGTTGCCTTTTTAGTTCTTTAAAGTTGAAAATTTCAACTTTTCTAGCCGTTTTGAGTTCTGAGCGTCGGAATTCGATTCTGTCGAATCCATTAGCTTCGGAATGCCGAATCTGGCCTAGGAGAACTTGCAGAACTTAATTTCGACTTGAAATGGAGAGTTTAGGTCCAAAGTTGCCTTTTTAGTTCTTTAAGTTGAATATTTTGACTTTTGTAGCCGTTTTGAGTTCTGAGCGTCGGAATTCGATTCTGTCGAATCCATTAGCTCCGGAATACCGAATCTGGCCTAGGTGAATCTTGAAAATGGAAAATCTGGAAAATCTGGAACATCTTGAAAATCTGGAAAATCTTGAAAATGGAAAATCTGGAAAATCTGGAACTTGGAAAATCTGGAAAATGGACTAACCAAAATCTGGAAAATAGAATAACAAAATCTGGAAAATGGAAGCATACAGTAATTTAAATCTTGAAAATGGAAGCATACAGTAAAATGGACTTCATAAAAACTTCATAACTTAACATCAACTTCAACACAAAAACAAAGCATCCAAGAATGTGCAACTGCCAAATTTAAACAAAAGCATACAGTAATTTGCAACTACCAGTTTTGATCCAAACTAAACAAAAGCATTCATGAGTTTGTTATGCATCTACCAACTTCAAAAATAAACAAAAGCAACAACTTTTTCCTACTATGCAGAAAATATCAAATCTGCATTAATCTATTTGCATTTTTTGTCTTCCACTTGCCCGCCATCTTCTCTTTCTCCCTTTCTAGCTGGTTGCTGGTGACAGCTTCTTTTCCTTTCCAAGTGAGCTTAGTGGGTGAGTAAGGCAAATTAGTTGCTTCACTAATTTCAGCATGATCTCCTCTAAATGATATCACTCTATTTCCAGATGCCCTTTGTTGATTCATCCTCATCTTCAATTTTGTGAGATGTTCAGATACAACTTGAGGTCTTGTATCAGGATCACTCTCAGGCTCTCTAGCAGGACCAAATGGTTCATACTGTTGTTCATACAGTCCAGGTGTAGGCATGAAGTGAATTTCTTCTTCTTGTGTTGGTACAGGAGCTGAACTGTTAAAATCATGAACCTCATCTTGAACTTCATCTTCTTCTTCAATTCTGCCCCTTTTTTTGTTCAATGTTGCCTGTTGTTCTTCTATACCAAACTGAAAATTATATGTTTCTTTGTTAAAATTTTAGGGGTACAATCAAAATAACAACAATGAGGTATGTAAATAAGTTCTTACCTTGCATGTACTTGCATTGTGAGTTGATAAGCCACACTTACTACATGTCATAATCCTTCCTTTTCTTGAGTGAGCCCACTCTCCTGCCCTTTTAGTTGCAACATCCTTTTCCCTAGTTCTTTTGATCTTTGGTCTTCCAACTGTCTTCACAAGATCAGGTGGGTCCATTGCATGTTCTGGCAATACATTCCAGAATTTTTCACCTCTTACAGGCATCAACTTGGCCTTATATGTCAACAAGTAAGCTTCCTTACTATACCACCAATTAATTGCAGTACTTGGTTCTATGTTCTGGTACAACATTGCTCTGATGGCATGAGGGCATGGGATGCCAGTTAGCTGCCATGACCTACATGTGCATTTTTTCTCCACCAAGTTCACTGTGTGCCTGTCAACACCTTCAGATACTTCATACCCAAGATCACCATTGAAATCAACATTACATAACTGAGCTATTTTCATATGAGCAGTGAATAATTTTATGCAATTAGGACTGTAATTAGCAGTCCATGTGCTTGCATTCTGTTCCTTCTCTCTTAATCTGTTCATCACCTTGATTCTTATATCTTCAAGCATTTTCAAGATTGGCTTGCCTCTTGCTTCTAGGATCCAGGAGTTGAAGGACTCTGTGAAATTATTATCTACCATTTGGTTTTTGCAGATAGTATCCAAATATGCCCTACACCATCTCTCAGGTGGATATCTAAGCAAATCCTGGACAGCACTCTTTGACAATGCACCAAGTGCACTCAACTGATCCTTAAAGTCTTCCTCATAAGTACTCCAAGCAGCCCACCAAAGTAGTTTTTTCAGCTCTCCTGACCTAAATCTCTTCATCCAGTTGGCCTCAATATGCCTAACACAATACCTATATTCATTTAAATTGAATGGTTAGTAAACAATTTTAAAGAATACAAAAATAATCAAAGCATATCAAAGTACCTGTGCTGAGACAAAGGAAGGACATTTGCCACTGCATCTAACAGTCCCTGTACATGTTAAATACATAACTATCTAGTTATCAATTGTTATAAAGGACATAATGATTAAAATAAGCATAACAAATTTCTTACCTTTTGCATATCTGAGATAAAGGTGACACTTTCACCACTTCTCAGATTCAATGAATGGCTCAAAAGTTGTAGAAACCATGTCCATGTCCTAGTTGTCTCCTTATCCACTACAGCCCAAGCCAATGGGTAGAAGGAATTCTGACAGTCTTGTCCCACAGCAACCAATAATTGTCCCTTGCATTGACCCTTCAAGAAAGTCCCATCTAATCCAATAAAAGGCCTCAATCCTTCTTTCCATCCCAGCTTCAGTGCATTGAAACAGATATACATTCTAAGAAACCTTCTTTTACCTTGTTCCAACCCATCTTTTGATAAATTGATCACAACATCACTACCAGGATTGCTCAGCCTAATCTCATTTGCATAAGCCTCTATTCTGTTGAAATCATCTAAGAAGCTGCCTTGCATTTTTTGAAGGGCCATCCTCTTGGCCCTTTTTAACTTTGAGGTATTAACATTCAGGTTGAATTGATCTTTCAAGTCTTGTCTCATATCCTTAAGCTTGTACTGAGGATTATTCTGCAACTTATTCTTGAAATACTGTGCTAAAGTACTTGTGCAAGCTCTAGGATTTTTAAATGCATCCTCACAGTTGTGATTTGTTTTCAATGTTTTAATCTTAAAACCTGGACCCTTGCCATCTTTTGAAATAAGAAGGACAAATGGACAAGCAATCATACATCGATACCTCAATCTGGTTCTATCACTTTTTTCCACTACTAAAGGTTTGGCATTTGCAAGGGCATACAAATTCACAATTTTTCTTGCCTCATTCAAGTCCTTGAAGGTCATGGAAGGATGAAGTTCCTTGTAATTATTGAGCTTCTCATTTACTTCTCTACTTTTTTGCATCTTAATAATCTCTAATTCCTCAAAGTTATACTCATCTTCATCTGACTTTTCATTATCACTTGAACCACTTTCTGACTCAGCATCAGTGCCATATTCACATTCCACTAAAGATGTTTCATTATGGTGAATAATATTTGGGGCAGAAACAGTTTCCTCAAAATCATCAACAGCAAAGAAATGGACCACCTTAAACTGCTCATTTAATAAGGACTGCAGTTTCCTAATACCCTCAGACCCTTCAACTAAGTAAAATTTTCCAGTAGGCCCTTTCATAAGTAGTTGCTTCACTAGTAGAAAACCAAAATTTTCTGTATACTCCTCCACTATCTTATCATAGTCTATATGATCTGAATCCATATCTCTCCTAGTAGCCACATACTTCTTGTCATATACTAGTTGAGGTTTTGTAATCCATTTACCCCCATAATGTAACATAAGGTCAACAGTAAGCTTTTGCATGTTGAACTGTAATAAAAAGACATAAATAAACATAAAAGGCCCTGAAATCAATAAAATAAGGATTCCAAACTAAAAGAAAACAACAAGACTATAATAAATAATGCAGACATAGATAGACATAAGGGACCACCTATCTAATACAACATAAACATATAGTAAAAGAACAACATAATCTTTAACACCAAATAATGGAGTGCATTAAGAGAACTAGTATTTGTTGCTACTATTTCCCATAATTGCTTACCAGTTCTGCTACGGGTGGATTCTTTCGACCACAATGCAAAAAGTAAAAGTATGATGCAAATATCTTCAGGAGATAAAGAAAAATTTTTAATGCGACAGCATAAAAGTTCAGTTCTCTGAACTCAAGATGTTTTATTTTCGCAGAAGCTAGCAACTCAGTTGAATGAGTCGAACGAAAAATGCAGCTAATGTAATTTCCTCTCCTCAAGCTGATCTCGACTTTTTGAACATCAAGATCAAAAGAGTTCTCTCCATTGGGCAGAAAAATTGAATTAACCAGTCCAATTAGAAGACAGCCCTTAATGTGTTTACATTGTACCCCAAGCTCCTCAACAAAAGGTGAATCATCAAAGGGAATTCACTTATTAAAAGGCAAAACAACATGAATAATACTATTTTATACCACAACTACAATGCACACAACAATCAGACCCACAACTACAATATACACAACAATCAGACCCAACTACAATGCATACAACAATCACACCCAAAATTACATAAAAAGTATTGTTTGAACTCAAATTAAACAAATAATTGTTCCCTGCTCCAGAATATCAAAAGATGACCACAAATAAAAAACCCTAACTAAAAATCGTACAAGTAGAAGAATTGGTATGAAATCTCCATAGATAAACTAATGAAACTACTAACCTCTTTGAAGAAGATGAATGCTTTGTGTTGTAGTGTGGGAACTGGAAAGTGGACATTAAAGAACAAAGGGAAAACATGGACGGGATTCGATTAAACAGGAATGAAAAAGGGGTCATCCCTTTTAACCTATCAGATTAGATCGGTCGGGTCGGGTTTGAACGGGTCGGGCATTTTAATTTGGGGGAAATAAATTATTGCCGACGTGGATGTCCATGTGTCAAAATATATGACACATCAGACGCCACGTGTGAGGCCAAACGGAATTTTGGATGTGGAGGGTAGAAGTGGACCAATACTTTGACGGTAAGGGTAGTTTTGAGCCCAAAAATAGTTAAAGGGTAAATCTGAGCCATTTTAAATAGTGTAAGGGTAATTTTGACCCTTTTCCCTTACATAATAGACCAAAAAAATCTTGCCATGTCTATTTTCTTTTATTAATTGATTTTATTGATACAAAACAAAGTTCAATGATGTTAGATATATTCTCCTTGTAAGATATAAATACTATATTAAAACTACAACTTTGAAATTTTTATGTGTAAATATAAATTGTTTATTTTATTAAGATCATAATTATTTATTTTCAAATAATTCAAGTGAGAAAATAGCAAACATAATTTATCAGTTGCCGAGAATTGAACTGGGGTTTGTTTTGTGGCAGGGTACTATTCTACCATTAGACCACCAGTGCTTCATGTTTTTTGATTTATCAGTGATAATTTCGTATTAAAGTTTTTTGATTTCGAGAATCAATTTAATTACTTTTTGAAATTTAAATTTACATTATAAATAAACTATATGAATAGTCTATGTAATTCTTCTAATATCAGTATAATAAATAAACACTTTTAATTTTATCAAATATTTTACAGTTCTATAAACTTAAATAATATCATATGTAATAACTTCTACATAAGTATCAGTAATCTTAATTAAAATCTTTAGCATGTATAATAACAATTGCAATTAATATAATTGAATGTCAAATAAAACTGGATGTACCAATTGACAAGATTTTCATAGTTTTCAAATTTAAATTCATATATATCAGTTAATTTTTTATGAGTTAAAAAAAAAGAAGCAAATCTCTTAAATAGTCAATTATCTCAAAAAAAAAAAAAAAAACCAATCAAATATAATAGCCAAAATTATCCTTTAAGTGTTGACTACAATAATCTATATAGTAAAAATAACTTACTATAATCAACTTGCATGATTTTTTTTTAAAATTCAGATAATATGTAATTTAAATCTTAAAAAAAAGGGCATGTGTAATAATTATTTTTGCCAGATGTAAACATTTTTTTGAAAAAATAACACCATTCATTAATTAATCAATAAAAGACAAATTATTATAATTATAATATTTTAACACAACAATTAATTACCAGCTAACACTTTCTATATACTACCAATACAATTCAATGGTAATTTCTTACATTTTGTCACAATAAATACTGCTAATTTTTTTCACTCATTAAACCACAAAATTCTCTAAAAATTTCAGTATTATTCATGGAATTTCAAAGCTATTTTTTTCTGATTTTTCTAGGGTTTATTATGTATTGTTCATTTTGTGAAGCTAATCATACATTTTATGCTGGTGGCAAAAGTGGTTGGGTTTTGAATCCTTCTGAATCTTACAGTCATTGGGCTGGACGAAATCGCTTTCACGTCTATGATACTATCGGTAAATTCTCTCCTCTTTTTTCTACTTTTAGTATAACAAATTAAAAAAAAGGAGAAAAAAAATTAGAAGAATGTATGAATTTTTAGGTTTACTTGAATTTCTTTCGTTTATAAATTATATGGTTTAAATAAGGTAAAATAAATAATTTTTACATGTATAAATTTTTGGATCTCTTTGACCAGGGGTGGAAGGGGTTCATTGAATCGTTTTATCGAAAAATCAATTTTATACATGAATTTTTTTTAAAATAAATATTGAACAATTTTGACATAAAGAGAACTTTTAGTGTAGGGGGAAATGTTGTAAAAAAATATTTTAGATTGTTAGTTTGAATTCTAATTTTGTATATATAAAATTATTTTTGAATCTTCTTGATAAAAAAACTAAATTTAGAGGTTTCATCTAAACCCTGTTCACCGAAAAATAATATGTTTTCAACTTATGTATATAAATAGTTATAAATATTGAACCCTTTTAGTGAAAATTCAATATTTGTCTATGACACAAGACAAAGAAACTTTCAATACAGTAAAAGAAACAACTATTAAGAAATTATTTTAAATTGTTCGTTTGAATTCTAACCGTGTCATCTTTGGAATTTTTTTTCCTTCTAAATCTCCTCGTTAGAATTTCCGACTCTACGGTGATGGATTTGTATGTGTTTATTTTTAATAATTTTTTTTTTTGGTAAACTTTAATTATTTTAACTTCTTCTTCATCTTTTTTTTTTCTTTTGCAGTTTTCAAGTATAAATTGGGCTCAAATTCAGTTCTTTTAGTCAACAAAGATGATTACAACAATTGCAACAAGAAAAATCCCATTCTTGAATTAAAACATGGTAATTCAAAATTCAGATTTGATGGATCAGGCCCATTTTATTTCATTAGTGGACATGAAGATAATTGTGAAAAGGGCCAGAAACTCATGGTTATTGTGATGTCACCCAATCATCACAAAGCCCAAACAGCATTGAGCCCAATACCTGCTCAATCCATTGGCCCAATTTCACCTGCCCCGGCTCCGACTACTTCCGGGGCCCCGAGTTTTATTGGTGGGTTTTCTTGGAGTTTTATTATCAGTTTGATGATGATAATAACAACTTGTTTATGTATCTTAGTTTAATTCTTATGTGGTTAATTATTTTAGTGAAATGTACCTTTTTTTCTTAGTTGTTCCTCCTTTGATTTAATGGGATTTGATAGAATGAAAATGGTACATTGGAGAAATTTTGTTGATCTCTCATTCTGTGTTTGGTATTCATTTTGGAATCACGAATAATTAAACTTATTTTGTGTGATGTAAGACTTGTTGAAGAAGGAAGCACCTTTTATCTGTCACGACTCGATTTCTCGAGTGATGGTGGCATGCACCTACTATAACCCATCGATATATAGTAAGCCAACTCGTAACCCGGAACAGTAAGTAATGGATGTAAGGGGGAAAACTAACAACATCTAACATACATAAGACAACACAAATAAATAAACACAGAAACTGAACCAAAAATATGAAGATTCCTCCCAAAATCTAGAAGTCACCAATATAGAGCTACTAAAAACAAAAGAAAAATTACAAGTCCCAAAAGTGGGCCAAAATATATATACAAGATCTGGCTAATATCAAAATGTAAAAAAAGACGGGCCACTAAGTTGAAGGAGACAAAAATATTGATATGGAAACGCCGAATGCTCACCCTGGTCTCCAATGTAAGCTGCAATAAGCTCGATCAATCAGCGCTGATAGTTGACGCTCGGACCTACATTACGAAAGTAGATGCAAAATGTGGTATGAGTACCGGAATAATAGGCACCCAATAGGCATCATAGGTCGATTGAGCAGGAAAAGTAAAAACAATATGAAAAAGATAAATAAACTTAAATCAAAGTTAAATGATAAAAAATGGGCAAGTTGGAGTGCCCGATTACGCATTTTGAAAGTTGAAGTTCCAACTTATAATTTGACTCCAAGTTAAGGGGATAATTTATGTATTGTGCCTTTAAATTAATAAACTTCTTTACTAAAACACATTAGAGTGAGGGAAGTAAAGTTTTACTTGTGCTTCAAGTAACTCGACCCTAACAAAATTTGGGCATTTTAGATAATATGATAGAAAAATATATCGTGTGTAATTCCACAAGTAGAGATTGAAGAGGGTGAGGTGTTGCGAGCCTTATTTCTATGTTGTGAAGGTAGAAAATTTGTTTCCAATAAATCATTGACTCTAGTAAATTAAAGCAAATCGATGACCAGGGGCGGCTCAATCCTAAAGTCACTGAGACAATGGCTTTAGGTCCAAAAAATATATATATAAGTATAAATAATCATGTGTTTATTGTTAGTATTAATTGAAAATTTTTAATAGTTTATTATTAATCTTTTATCAATCATTATTCACATATTTTTAAAAAATTATTATTTTTCGTAGGCAATTAAATTTGCAGTTATTTTCTATTTTTCAATTTATCTAATTAACTTCAATTTCAATAAATAATACTTTAAAATTGACTTTGTAAAACTATCTTCAATTCTTTGAGGTGTCTCTTAGACATTTCAAATTTAAGCTAATCAAATTTAAAATACGTTATCATAACTTTGAATGCATTATAAAGCGTAACAATCACTATGGTGTAGACCTATGTGTAATAAAATATGACATGAAATATATACAAGTAAAAATAATACTTTATTTGGTATACTCAATCAGGTGATATCTCAATTTTTTTTATTAATTCTAGAATATTTCGATAATTTGTATAATAATTGATTTTTGAAAAAAAATTCAAAATTATAATCAATAAGAATTTAAATAAGATATAAACATTTGTGATGTTATCTAACGTATAATAATTTATACATACCTATTCGTGACTTAGGGATAAAAAAAAATATGTATATTAAAATTTTTTAAAGAGAATATATATATATAATTATTAATTAAGTATAAGATTTTTTAAAGAAAAAATTATATTTAAGCCTGATAATCTATTAAGCCATCCTTGTTGGCGATGACCTTTCACTAAAAAGATTTAAAATATGAAGAAATAAACGTTAATGTAACAAAAAGAAGAGCTCGGATGCACTATTTTGTCATCTGTTATCAGATGAGCATGACGACCCATAGTTCACAATTTAGTGCAATGAAACCTCATTGCTCTTCAAACTGCACAACGAGGAATCGAACTCGTACCGTAGTTGACCGTTGCTGCTTCATGTTTATAATTTATCAATGTTTATTTTATATTAAATTTTTCTGATTTCGAGAATTAATTTGATTACCAGGGCGCAATAAACAAAAGGAAACAAAGAAAAAGGAAAAAATGTCTTATAATCGAATTTGTGTAGGTAGATCCTTTACATCAATATAACATATGATCATAAGCGAAAATTGAATAATCTTTTTAAGGCAACAATAACCCTAAAAAAGTGGATTTCAAAATCCGTTCTATATATATATTCCTTACATATATATATATATATATATATAAGACTTTTCTTAACGTGACCTATAAATCGTCTGATGGATTAGAAAAGAATTTAATCTAGTTACTTACCCTAATTAACCAAAACTCTAAGCAATTTTAGTTTCAACATTATCAAGAATTCGTCCTAGCACAATGTGTAATTTGAGTGCATCCACGACGATAAGGATTAACTCTTTGATTTGCATGACAATTATAATAAGAAGCCCCTCGTACATTACAAGGAACATTGTTCCTCGACATTGCCCCATAACTAATATAGCTATTTCTTCCTCTTAATACGCGCCGGCTAATATCCGACTCCATCATCATCTCTTCCTCCTCATCAATGCAATTCCCAACAAGGCCACCATTGCACCTCCTCGTTGAGATTGCACGGTGGTCCCCACCATGCGTGATTGATGATAATTGATCGAAGTTCTTATAGTGACTCCTAAAATTGTTGTATAACGATGATGGTGATGATGGATCGACTATCATGGCAAATATTGAGAAAATTAAAATTATGTGTAGGCGAAATTCCATCGTCTTTTTTTCGAGTTTTTGTGTGTGAGGTGTGTTGATTTATATTGGATTGTTTCTTGGAGTGTAGGGTGGAAAGTGAAGACAAAAATGGAAATAATTTAGGGTTATTATGGATTTTTAGAAAATTATGGTTCATTTGTTATAAGTGATTTGAAGTAATTTACGGTTTAGTAGTGTAATGTCACTTTTGAAATGTCCGATTCTTGCTCTTTATTTGCTTAGATTTAGGATCATAAAAAATTATGACAAGACTACAAGAAAACATGAAATTAGTTACTGAATTCATCGACAATCTCTAACTAATTCATTACTAAAACGCTTTTAGCTAATTGAATTTTCTTATAATTCATCATTAATTTATAGTTAAACAGAATTAGTATGAAATTTTTGATATTTAATTATGAAATTTTAACTGTCACTAATTCCTCATTATTTGCTAGTGACTACTATTACATCTTGTTTGGATGGTGGTTTGTCATGGTTTCATAATGTATGGTACTGTATGGTATGGTATGGTATCGTACAGTACAATACCATACAATGTTTGGATAGACTGTATGGATTGCTACTGTTTAATGATAATTTGTTGTTTGATTTGACTGTATGCTATTGTGTCGTAACTCATAAATTTACAAAAATGTCCTTAATTAGTATAAATATTAAATTTATCAATATTTTTTTTTTAAAAAAAATAAATACACAGAATCAGTAGGGAAACATACAAGCTAATATATCTCCAAACCATACAAATAACGTAAAAAAATTAAAAAAGTAAAAACTCAAAAAAAAAACCTCAAAAAATAGATTAAAACGTGAAAAAAAAAAATAGGAGGCGAAAAAAAAGTTTCAAAAGTTGATGCGGAGAAAAATAGGTAATACAAAAATAATATATATATTTGGATAAAGTTTAATAAAGAATAAAGGATAAATTAGAACTATTTAGATTTAAATAAGGGTATAACTGAAAAAAAAAATAAGGAAACCATGGGATACCACCAAATTGGTGGTTTCAAAAAGTGAGGGTTTTCATGGTTACAGAACCATGAAATTAAACCATACCATACCATATAATTAATGAAACAATCAAAACAAACATCGTTTCCGTAGTAACCATACCATACCATACCATGAAAAATCACCATCCAAACAAGTTGTTAAGCATCTTGAATCATTATTAGTCTAACTAATGATTTTATTATTAATAATTAATTGTAGGTTAAATTATAAGTGACACGTTCCTTATCATCATGATCTCTATCAATATAAAGTTATTTTTTGTACTAATCAATTTCACAAAATAATGGAGTAATTATGTGCAAAAATACGACACAAATATTGATGACTAAAATTGTACATTATTTTAAAGGTGAGTACAACAACAACATACCCAGTAGAATTCCACAAGTGGAATTTGGGGAGGGTAGAATGTACGCAGACCTTACCATTACCTCATAGAGGTAGAGAGACTGTTTCCTGGGAACCCGATCGGCACAAAAACCCATCAGCATAATAAACTAGACATGATAACAGGCAAAAAGAGATAGAAAAAGTGCACAGGAAGAGCAACTAATAACGAAAGCACATGATAGTAAGTAAATATGGGATGCTTTAAACGTTTACTTGACAAAAAACATCCTAGTAAAACATATTATGTGCTTTTATTATAAGAGAAATTTTTTAAAAAATATTTCTTATTTAGTGTTCGAAGTTCGCATTAGAGATCTGATCAAATTTATAGACCGCATGATACAATTTGAGATGATACTCCTAAACAGAATTTTCGAGGAGGCACACCTTTACTACACAAGAGTCTCAAACGGTCGGTGTTAGACACTATTTGAAAAGTAACATGCTCTCAAGTTTTGATAGACAATTAATTTTTAATATCATCTTATCAATAAACCAGTCAAATAAGTAAGTATGTTCATGTTAATGTAGCAAATTAGTTATCATCCTTACAAAATTATTAATTAATGCTTATTCGTAATTACCTAATAATTAGGTAACTCAATCGTATAATTTTTATACGATATATTACTAAATAATACTAGTTAGGTAATATATATTTAATTTCCTCACTTAATTTATAAACCTTAAATAATAAATTATTTTATTTAATAAAAAAAAATCACCATGCATTTTCTTCCCAATTCAACAATATGGTACAACTAGCATACCAATTCATAATTAATATCATCTTCTTTTCTTTTTTCGACCTTTTTTAAAAAAATTACTAATTTATTTAAAATTATTGAAAATTCATTAATTTTAAGTCCATGTTATCTTTCCGTCATTGAAATAAGATCAAAGAAACATTCGATTTATTATAGGAGAATATAAATGTCCTTATTCAACATCATTTTCAAATCTATCGACAACTCAATAAATCATGCTGAAATCCAAATCAATCCAAACTCTTTTTTATTTGAAGCGCTCAAAATTATCGATAATAATAACAACTCATATCTAACCATAAAAAAGTGGACAAGAGCTGGATAGTACTCAAAAACACACATGAAGTAATTTAATTGGGAGGATGATCTTGATAGACCATCAACTACCATTTTTGTTGGCACATTTATTATTACCATGTTACAAATGTTTCACAGCCAGCTATGCAGTACTTGTTTATATTTAATTTTTTGAAAATTAAATTATAAATTTTCATCAATATTTTAAAGTAATAATTACCTAATTACACTGTTTTTTATTATATTTTTTATTATTCCCTTCCATTTTTAAAAATTTCAAAAATTCTTTCTTTTCATTTGGATTTATTAATTCAGTAATCGGGATACATTAATTTAGTAATCCGAACACATTAATTCTGATTCTTGAATTATCTCTATATCTAATATATCATGCTTTAAATGTTATTTCCTTCCTTCACTTTTAATCGTCAAACATTGACTTGACGCACTTATTAAGAAAATAATTATTGTATGATAAGTTTATTATTCTCCTCCTATTAATTGATAAGGTCCATTCACCGTATTTTTCAAAAGTCATTATCTCAAAGATAATAAATAAATTGAGGGTATAATAGGGAATTTTTTTTGTGCTATCTTGATTTGTCAAAAGTGACAAGTAAAAGTGAAAAATCAAATGAGAAATTTTTTGACAACTAAAAGTGAACGGAGGGAGTACCTATTGATATTTAAAACTCCTAATTTTTGTATTCGGAATGGAATTAACGTATTTGAATTATTGAATTAGTGTATCCGGATTGCCATATTTTTTAAGAAATTTTTGTAAATTGAAAAAAGATTGAAAACATGATAATTAACTCTTCAGACTATGTGATTTATGTAAATCCTATTATTTTAAAATATATATTTTTTTAAAATTAAATTGACATTAGAGGAATTCATTTTAAATCAAAAATTAAAGTTAACTCAAAATGAAATGTGATAAATAAAAATAAACAAAAAGATAAATAATAAAATTCAAATCTGAAAAGGAAAGCACCAAAAAAGAAGAAAATAAGTTAAGCCGAATTTATCGTGAGTAAGTCAAATAAGTTAGAGAAGAAATAATGCCACCTCTGCAAATTATTAAGGGAAAGTTATTAATGCTAACTACTTTTCAGCAGTTTCTAGCTCTAATAAATATTATCCTCTTTATTTTTACTTGTTTATTACATTAAAAATATTTTTTTTCTTGTATTTTAGCATACCAATAAAAAAAAAAGTATATTATTGTCAAAACCTTTAATAATTACTTGTTCTTTCTATCATTTAAAAAAAACTAAAATTAGATATCAATTAATAAGACTATTGTATTAAAATATTTATATAAATTATTATTTTTAAGAAATATACAAAGTCTAAACTGAACAAGTAAAAACGATGAGACAAAATACTTAGAAAGGAGTGAGGAGTTATTGTTTATGCCGCTTAACTAGAGACAAATAATTTAGTCTAAACATTTTTAGGTCTCCCTCTGTCCATCTTTATTTATTCACTGTACTATTTTGGGATGATGTCCAATAATACTTGTCTAGTTTATGAAATCAAAATATAATTTGACGCTTAGTTTCTAATTTACCCTTATCATTAGTTATAGTCATTTCTCTATTATATTTTCAAGACATTGTATTTATTATATTCAAAAGGTAATTCAATTCCTTATCATTTATTACTTTTTAATCCTTGTGTCAATTCAACAAGAGACGAGCAAAATGGATGAGGGAGTAATATTTTTGCAAAAAAAGCTAAGTTTATTATTTACCTCCAATACATCCTTAATATGAGTAATATTTGGTCATTCTATCGAAAATATTTATTTATTTATTTATGCTAGTAAATTAAGAAAAGTCTAATATTTTCATTCAATACTATTTTTATGATTTAAATATAAATTTTGATTAGGTTCACCCCCACCCCACACACCCACCACTATCAGTGGTGGAGTCACATTGAAATTTGGGTGTTAATTCGAACCTTCTTTGATAAAAAAATTATATTATTTATATATGGTAAAAATATCTTTATAAATATATATATATATATATATATATATATATATATATATATATATATATATATATATATATATATAATAGATGTCGAACCCCCTAATTTAGTTCGTGTGTCTATTTCTTAAAATTGTGAACCCTCTCAACAAAAATTTTGGCTCCGCCACTGATGACCGCAAGCTGCTAATTAAGTTTGTTAAAAATGAGTCAATACAATGAAGGGTGTCCATAACTTCATGTCATGTATTTCCTCAACAAGAAAATTAATCACAACCATATGAAATCCATTTTCCATCTCTTCTTGCAATAAATGCAAGGAATTAATAATTGCAAATATCTTATTATTCACACACCTAGCTTAGCTACTTTACCAAGTATATTTATTTATATAAGGTAAAGATTCAAGAGCCACACAAGACATAGTACATTGTGAAACAAAATCAAAGCAACAAAAATGAAGAATATTAATGTGAAAAAAATGGTAGAAGAAGGAGAAGAAGAAGAAACGTCTTTGTTTTCTGTTAGTCCTACGGGGCAGTATTTCACGAGCTCAGTCATGTCAATTTCTGTTATTTGTGTGTTGGAATCTGAAATTCCCATCGATGATTCTTGCACCATAACATTGCTTAAGGATGTTTTTATACCTATCAATCCTCGTTTCTCTTCTATTATGGTATGTTCCTTCTTTTGTTCTTTTGTTTTTTTCCCTTGATGTGTTAGAATGTCTTGCATTAGTTGAGAGAATTTCGATTATTGTCTCATTATATGATCGTAGGTAGGAGCAAAGCTAAGTTGAGGGGAGAGGGGTTGTAGAGGGGGGAAGGTAGTTCGATTGGATGTCTTCTGTTGAAAAATTATATCGTGCAAGTAAAATTAAAATTAATTTCTTTTGTTTTATTTAAAATGTTAATTTCTATTGGCATAATGAAAAATTATAAAGAAGAGTTTATTAAATAGTGCTGAAGTTGGGATTTTAACTTTTTGAGTTATTATGAATTTTTTAAATATTGGGTTCCAAACTTAATATTTTGAAAATATTTAATAAATTTTTTAATACAAATGTTCTTTTTGAACAAAAAGCACTAAATTCGTATCAAACCTTCCATCTTGAGTTCAATAGTTGATTTAGGCCATAGAGTCAAATTTGAAGAGTGATATTTTAATTTTTTGATAATCGAGAAATTGATTTGTGGCCTGCCCTTTGAATCATCCATAGCCTTTTAAACTCGGTGAATAATGGGCTCCCCCTCTATCCTTCTCCACTTAAATATCAGACTTCACTTTGCACTCTCCACCCTTTGCCACTTGAACTTGGCCTTGGGGTATTTTTTTTCTTTTTTTGATTCTTATTATATAAAATCTTGATTCTGCCGCTTATCATAGATAATTTATGTTATGACTTATAATTTGAGTTAAAAATATTAGGACCAAGATCTATCTTTATTCTTCTATCCTTGATTAATTGTTGTATTATGAATTTTTTTGTCCTTATTTTTCTTGATTAGGTAAGAGACAAAAATGGAGAAAAACAATGGAAGAAAGTAGAAGTGAAGCATAAAGATCACATACATGTGCCAATTTTCCCACAAGGAAAATCAAAAGAATTTTATGATAATTGTTTCAATGAATACATAACCAAGATTTCCATGGAACAACTTCCACAAACTAGACCACTATGGGAAATTCACATATTCAAATATCCAACAACCAAATCATCTGGAAATTTAGTCTTTAAACTTCATCATTCACTTGGTGATGGATTTTCCCTAATGGGTGCACTTCTTTCTTGTTTACAAAGACATGATGATCCTTCACTTCCCTTAACATTTCCAACATTTAATAGTAGTAGTAATAATAATAATAATAATCTTGATTATAAGAAGAGGTTTTGTACAAATGTGACTCAAAGGGTTTGTGGAGTTGTGAATACTTTGATGGATTTTGGATGGAGTTTATTGAAAAGCACTCATCTTGAAGATGAAAGGACACCAATTAGGTCAGGAGATGAAGGGGTGGAGTTTAGACCCATTGATATTACAACTATGGAGTTCTCTCTTGATCATCTCAAGCAAATTAAGTCCAATCTTAAAGTGGTAAGTCATTTAACTTCTTTGTTACTCTTTTTCCTAACATGTTTATTTGAGTTGAGGATCTATCGTACTACTAAAAATTTTGCCAAAACCAACTTGAAAAGAAATCAGGGAAAAATGACCTTAAAAAAATAAATAAATAAAAGAAATTGGTCTCATGAGGTCGTTATCGAAAAATGACTAAGTATTTTTGCGAGCTACATGTTAAATCGATTTTATAAGTTGCTTTTTAATAAATTAAAAATTGTTTGAAATAATCTGTTTATCTTCATAAGGTAACAACACCTAACTTGCTCGGAAAAATAAATGTAAAAGAGAACATTAATGATATTCGTCTTCTTTTTCTTCTTCTTCTTTTCTCAATAATGACTGTGTTTAATTAGATTAGCTTTTGCATGTTTATACTATTTTATTGAGTAATTTTTACCTCTCACTAGTACCAATATGAATTTTGAATATTGTTACCAAAGTTCATTTCCTTTTACTTGTTCACTATTTTAAAAATATGTTTACGTTTTTACTTATTATTTTTAACATATCAATTTTTTTTCTATTTGTCCTTTACATTAATTACTGATTCTTCAAATTATTTTTCAAAACCTAAATTATACACCACTTAATATGATTATTGTAATAAAATATTCATAATAGTCACTGTTTTTTTAAAAGAATAACAAAATTCAAAATTCACAAATAAAAATTTAAGGAGCGACCATTCCTCAAAATATTTTTATGATAAGAGACTACAATTCAACTACTCGCTATAATCATCTATTAAATCGTAAAGTAATTTTGAATTTATGTCATTGAGTTGTATGAGGTGACCTAAAAATAGAGAAATTAATTGTAATAGACAATTCAGTAACAATCTCATGACCAACATTTAATATCAACCTTCTTTATTATAGTTATTACCTCATCTTTAATGTCACCACAATGTACGTTCTAGTACGATGAAAAATATTTAATTATTTTGTCTACTATATTGTCACATAAAATATTTTAACATGTTAAATTTCACTGATAATGTTATTTTTTGTGATTTTTTTTGTCTAACAGACGATAAACGACGTTATATGTGGAGTTTTATTCTTGGGAGTTCGATTATATATGGAGGAAACGAATTATGAGCAGAAAAATGCAAATTCAACGGCGTTAGTGCTGCTCAACACGAGAAATATCGCGGGTTATAAATCGGTAAAAGAGATGTTGCAACCCAAAAACGAGTCAAAATGGGGAAATCAATTTGCATTTTTACATGTTTCATTACCAAAGATTGATAATAAAGAAGAATCATGGAGTAATCCTCTCAACTTTGTGTTTAAAGCACAAGATGTTATTCAGAGAAAAAGAAATTCTGCAGCTGTTATTCTTACTGGAAAATTGCTAGATACTTTGCAAAAATATAAAGGCCCTGAGGTAAAATTCTCTTAATTACTCTAACTGATTTTTAATCAAGTGGGTGTGATATTATGAAAAATATACTCCTTCGGTTTAAAAAAAATGATTTGACTTGACTTAGCATGAATTTTAAGAAAATAAACAAGATTTTTCAATTGTGATTTGTGTGGTTCTAAATTAAAGTGCTTCAAATGTATCAAAATATCATTTAATCTTGTGATCTTAATTATGCGATATGAAAAACTGAAATTAAACTGTTAAAAAAACAGAATCATTTTTTTTATTGAAGCAGATTTAAAAAAAGAGATTTTTTTTTTTAAGAAATGGAAGGAGAATGGTTTTCTAAATATAGCAATTTTTATTTCAATTGCTTAAATATTGTCTACTAAAGAGGATGAAATCATAAATATGACTTTGTAAGTAGTGTAATGATGTGTAACAACATTCGCTCTAGAACCTACTCCATCATGGATTTGTCCCTTTGGGTTCACCCCAAAAGACGTCTCATAATATATAGATCAGTCCTTTACTTATATATTCAACATCTTTCTTGTATTTTGTTGATGTGGTACTTCTCATTTTAAGATGAGTTGTTACATACACTCCCTCTATAGACTTAGCGTCCTCACTGAGATTTGGACCACGGCATGGGATTCGCCTAGACTCAACACTAAGATTTGCCCTGCTTCACTGGGATTCGCCTAAACTCAGATGAACTCTGACCTACATCGACAAGGCTGACACGTGACTTTGATACCACCTGTAACGACCTAGCCCAACACTGTGAAGTATTGTCCGCTCTTGGACCTAGCCCATCACGGATTTGTCCCTTTGGACTCACCTCAAAAAGCGGCCAGTCCTTTACTTATATACCAGTATCTCTCTTGTGTTTTGTCGATATGGGATTTCTCATCTCAAGATGAGTTGTTACATTATTAAAGGACAAATATGAAATTTTTTTCAAATATTTATATTAAACTTTGAACAATTTAATTACTTTAAACAATAAAAAAGTCTCGAAAAATTCAAATTTTAATGTGAAATATTTTGTTGAATATATAGGTAACGGCTAAATATATACATAGCACGTTGAAGAACTCAAGCATGACAATATCAAATATGATTGGTCCAACGGAAAAAATGGCTTTGGCAAATCATCCAGTTAAAGGCTTGTACTTCATGGTGGTTGGGGTTCCTCAGGTTAATTTACATAATTACATTCTTTTTTTTAATATTTAATTTAATGCGCATTGATGGTGAAAAAAATATTTATATTATTATATAATGCTTGTCAAAAAATTATAATATCACATGAAAAGTCCATAGAAAATAATTGTGTTTATGGATATCCGATGAAAAGTCTATCAAAAATTCTGATTTTTCTAGTAAGCATTCATTGGTGAATAATAATAATAAAAAAGATGGAGAGATAAGATAATATTGATTGATTTCGTCAACCAATACATATGTTAATTGATTTTGTTAGATTAGCTATTTGTTGTGTATTAGCAACGATTTCTACATAAGGAGGTAATTAAGATAATATAAGCAGTTACATATTTAAGATTCTTGACGCAAATAGTACACACGTAAAAAATTTTCATATAGATTTCTTTAATTTCGCTACAATTTCTTTCAAATTTCATGTATCGATTCTTGAATGTCGTCTGTCAAATCTGACGCTTAACCCTCGCTCTCAACTATGGGGGAGGTTACACCTTTAACTTCCTGCCTTAACCTAGGCCTCACATCGATCGTTCTATGCATTGTACTAAAGCAGGTGTTACTTTATCAGACTTTATATATTCACTACATGTTTCTTCTATTTCTCCTAGCAAGTTGTAAATCTTTTTTTCATCGCAACACCGATTATATTGCCTTAAATAATTTGCGATTAAATTACACATTGTGTGTGTGTGTTTTTTTTTTTTTTAGAATGGGATTTCATTACATATTGACCTAATGAATTCAATTTGGTGATTTTGCATGCAGAGTTTAACAATAACAATGATGAGCTACATGGGAAAATTAAGAGTGGCAGTGGGAACAGAAAAAGGCTTAATTGATCCACAAAAGTTCAAATATAGCATTGAAAATGCCTTTGATAGGATTTTCAAAGCTGCTCGCCCTTCTAATTCTTTCAAATCTACAAATTAATCCATAAAATTTGGACTTTTATTACTATAAAAAAATAATAGAATTATGTGTTTTTTATTGGTAATTTATTTTGTAAGCATTGGAAATTAATGATCATTTTATGACTCTTTATTTTTTTTTTTTGTTCTATTTGTATTTTCATTTATAGTAAAGAAATACAGATTTGTTTCACTTATTGCAATAATTGTTTATAAAATGAGTTGGTCTTTAATTATTACTTTTTCTCTTAAATAAATTGGTCTTTTATATATTACATATAAAAAGTAATTTGTGACTTGAAGACATCGTATAATTTTTTGTATATGTAATATAATTTTTTGATAAATTTTTTTTGTATATAATATAATTTTTAGATAAAAGATATTTGACTGATCACCTTTGTCATAGAAGGCTACATGATTTATGAGGGCATAAGTCATGGGCCTGTACCCCTATACGCATTGAGAGGCCATTTCCAGGTATTGGGCTATGAACTAGATAGAAAAAATTATGCGGATAAGTAAATATATATTGGTTCATTAGCTAATATAACTATAGTTTGAATGAATTACGGCTCGCGGTAAACATCTACCTGTAATTACAGTTCGAGTTTTGTATAATTCGTGTGATTTATACAAATGTTGTGCGCGGATATATTTTGAGTATTGTTTACTTCGCGCGATTTATGCAAATGTTGTGTGCGAATCAAATTGTATAGTGAAATATACAAACATTGCAAATTGTATAGCAAATTATACAAATATTTATGCATGAATTGTATAGTGAAATATACGAACGCTATATAAAAATTGCAAATTGTATAGCGAATTATACAAACATATACAACACTGCACGAATTATACAAACATTGATATGACTACAGTTACGAAATGTAATTATCCAAACTACAGCTATGGAGCATATATAATTAAAGTATTTTTGAATGGCTATATGCGAAAATTCCTCGAATAGATATTGTTATCTAATGTGTCCTAATGTATTGTGTTGTATAATTTTAATGAAATTACATTTGAATATATTGTATCATTTTTCATCATTATATAATGTCAAACATCATAAAATTGAAGAATAAACTTACAATTATAAAGTAAAGTAAGGATACGAGGTAGAGTTATTTATTAATTAAAAAAATAAAAATAAAAATAAAATATGATTATTAAATAATAAACAAAGCCAAAATATTGAAACTATATAAGACAATGCATGTCATAACCACATTAAATAAGAGCTTAAGATTTATGCACTAAGAATGTATAATTGTTTTACATCATCATATTAAATTTCATAGCAAGCCTTATATGATAATCTGAAAAATAGAAAAGTAATTTGTAATTTAATATAATTTATTATAAAGTTTAATTAACTCTACGCTATAAGTCGCATGAGTTATGCAGGTAATAAATCTGTTACATCAAATTAACCCTAACATTTCAGATTGAATCTCATTGTCCCATGAATTCAATAGAGTTTCAATAATATCATCAGTTGAAGAAGAAGAAGAAGATCCAT
Source organism: Solanum rostratum (assembly GCA_029948455.1). NCBI lineage: Eukaryota > Viridiplantae > Streptophyta > Magnoliopsida > Solanales > Solanaceae > Solanum > Solanum rostratum. Next base: position 98,844 of record CM057046.1, on the reverse strand, counting down.
TAAGCAATTCCTTCACTTTTCTATATACCTTTGGAGCTCTACATTCTATTGTTGAGTTCCCAATAACCTAAAAAAAAAATTTAAAAGGTTTCAAAATGAGCTTTTGCTTTACTAAATAGGTTTGAAATTCTAGTCCACATTCTTCTAAAAAAATACAAAGACTAGAATTTCAAGGTTTATTTGCCACTAACCATTCTAGTCATATATGTACTTTTTCATTGGAAAAAAATGTATTTAATATTATCAATAATGAATTTAAAACTTCGATCGGAGGAAATTGTTCGGATGATAAGTATCTCTTACTTTTAATTTGAACATTGTGAGTTTATAAATAATCATCATATAAAATATTTTCACAGTGTCAACTATCAATAGAATATACAATGACCTTATCCCAGCCTTTTGTAAGATAGAGGTTGTTCCGATAGACCGTTGGCTCAAGAGAAGCGTATACAAAGTAGGGGCTATTTTAGCATAGTATTCATTAGTATTTTCTTTGTTTCAATTTATGTGGTACAATTTTCTTTATAGAAGTCCGTCCTATTATATATAAAAGATGTCACTTTTATATAACTAGAAAGAATTAAATTTTAAAATTTTCATTTTATCCTTAATAAATGATTTATGGTCACATAGATATCCAAGACTTGTTTTAGATCACCACTTTCAAGTCTTCTTCTTTTTTTCTAAAAAAAGATATATTTTATGTCAAATCAAACGATATCACATAAATTGAGACAGAGAAAATATATACTGACCGTGGTTTCATGGAAAATCTGCATCATAGAGTTCCCATTAAGTGAAAAGCTGGAATTAATCACTTCAAAACCTTCCTCATGAAGTAACCTAATTATGTTATAAAACATATCTAAATTATCAAGGCCAGTCATCCAAATTAAATCCATTGTTGGACTCATTTCATGGACTTCAATCTGAGGTGATGATAATTTGGTACTTGGATTTGGATCATGATTTGCCATGCATAATAAATTGGGCATCTTTTTACTACTCAACATTTTTTCCAATTGCATTTTGCTCTTATCCAATTTGATTTCCAAACTTTTTATGTAAGTTATTGCTGCATCTAGTTGATCTGGCAATGACATTGCTTCCTGCAACTAATTTTGATGAAAGCACATAAAAATAGGTTATATATTACCATCAAATATAGAGTAGCAATATAGCTTAATATATATATATATACTGGTTACTAGAGGTAGTCGTGTTGTTATACATTGTGTTGTTATTGTCCGTCTTTTATTTTTTTTTTTACTTTTATTGTCTTTATAAATTTTCATTTGTTGTCCACTTTAGTCGTGTCATATCTAGTATTTTCTGCTTTTGGGGATAATATTTTTGAGATGAGGGTCTTTTGGAAACAACCTCTCTATCTCTATGAGGTAGTGGTATGGTCTGCGTACATTTTATCCTTCCCATACTCGGTAAAATTTTATAAGTGAAATCTGAAAAGGGTAAAATATATGCAGACCTTATCATTAGTTCGTAAAGGTAGAAAGATTGTTTTCTAATTAAACAAAATAAATAAATATATTAGAGGAAATAGTTAATTGACATTAGAATAAAGTACTATAATCCTACTAAAAAAAGTATATATTCCTAGCTTCTTAATCGCCTATCCATTATTATGTTCTGATTCTAAATTTAAACTTAATGAGTTCAACCTCTATTGTAATTTTGTAGTCTGGGGTTCAAAACATGATAGAGCACCTACTTACATTCTTGGAATAATTCTCTCATTCTAAAAAAAAGTATTTGATTAAGTTTAATCCATTAAAATTAATTATTTATTCGCGCTAATCATGAGTTCTGAATAAAAAAAGAATAAGATTTTTTTTAAAATTTATTTTTAACCCCTTCCTAGCAATTTTTTGCTTCCTTGGTAATTCAAACACACAATCTTAATATTGAAAGTTGAGGTTGTTCACTACCTGAGCATTGAGCAACACCTTCTAATCAAGAAAAATATGATATGTAAAATAGAAATTAATCAACAACGGTTTGTGGTAGAATGATAATTTAGCACTCATTCATCTTAATCGAAGTCTCAGGTTTGAGTCAGTACCCTTAATATAGAGTTGCTTTTATTAGTGAGCGCTTTACTCCTAGTATGAAACTTCTGAATGCAAATTCAGATTTAGTCATAACTCAATATAAATATCAGATACCGAGTTACTCCTAATATGAAACTTCTGAATGCAAATTCAGATTTCGTTATAACACAATACAAATATCAGATATCAACCAAAAAATATATATTAAAAAAAAGTAGAAATTAAAGAAGAAACCTGAAAGGGATGAGGTGGGAGGAGGGAATAAAGCTGGTTAAAGAGGGTCTTCATATTATTCCTTCTATTCTTCTCCACATACTTTTTTTCCAATTTTGGTGTTGAATTACAACCCTTCATGATCAACTATATATGTTTGTTTATGGAAACTCTAATTATCTCTAAATATTTCTTGTTGTAAGTTTTTCTTCTATTTAAAGAAATTCTAAATAGATATATCTAACTATAAGTTTACAAAATAGGTAAAGGGTTCCACACAAAAAGTTTTAAAATTTGGGTATCAACAAGAATAAGACTCCATGACGTAATAATAAAAACGTCATGAGTTGAATGTTTTTTGATTCTCATCTCTCCTTCTCCCCACTTTCTCAATCCTTTTCCAATTATTACCATCATAAAACTCAGCATTATTTGATACGTGGAATAAGAATAATAATTTTTTTTTTAAAAAAAATTGATAGTTACATTATTTTATGTTTGATATAAGGTATGTATTAACGATTATTTTATTCCCGCTCATTTATACTGAAATGATGAAATTATTATCCTATATTGAAAATGAAATTAAAAAATCTCAAGAGTTGTGGTTATATGATAAAAAAAGGGGCTAGTTAGAGTGCTGGTTTGTACATTTTAAAAGTTAGAGTTCTAACTTGTGATTTGAAATCGAGTTAAAAGGTTAATGTAGGTATTGTGCCATTATTATGAGTTGTACTCCCTCTGTTTTTCTTTTTTTTGGTCATGTTGCTCTTTTTGAGAGTCAATTTGACGATCATTCAAAGTTAAATCAAATTATATTAATTCGATATTTTAAAATAAAACTTTGAATATTAAAAAACTATCCAAAAAGTACCAGATTAGTCAAAGTTCATATCATTTAGCTTAAAGAAAACATAAACAATGATAACTAAACGATAACCAAGGAGTATATATGATAATATATATATTTCCATTTTAACTAATTAAAGTGTTAGTTCCTGAGATGAATCAATACATATGATAAATTCAATGATATATATCACAACACATTCATACCATTAGTTATCGGTGTAAAACTTTTTCATTTTTCAACAATTAGATTTAAATTCACAATTTTATCATAGCAATATTAAAAAAAAAAAAATTAAAATTCCTGAATCTATCATCACGCGTAAACAACCCCCCTCCCCCTCCCCTCATAATTGGCATTTTCTTTTGGTATTTTAGCTTTAAAAAGATAAGAACACTGTACTAATTTCGGCTGACTTTCAATCACCATTCAATTCATCTATTTGTGATTTGGACTTAAAGTGACAATATAAACCCAATTATCGTAATTTAGGGGCATTTCTGGGAAATAAAGGCACTACTTTTTTTAACATAAAAAGACAAAACTACATTAAAAAATTTGTCTAAAATTAAAAAGAGATTAATCTATATAAATTTGAATGAATTAATGTACCGTTTACTTTATGGGTAAAGTGCATGAACATTTCTTTTTAAAATTGTCCTTTAACAAGTACATAAATATTTCTATTTCAAACTGTCATTTAACAAGTGCATGATTTGCATCGGAAAAACTAAACTTATTAATTCCCGTTTGAAGCAAGCTATTTACTTCTATATATATATATATACGCTTAGTCATGCATGACCGAAACACTTAATATTAACAAATGTTTCATTCATATACGTCTGAATGCAGAAGCAAAAAAAGCAAAAAAGAAGTATATTCTTTTCCTACATCTATCTATATTGAGTTTTTCCACAAAACAAAAGTATTTTTTGAAAAAAAATCAATCTTCCAAAAGTGATTTTTAAGAAAAAATGGACCTTTAAAGATTGATTTTACTAAATAAAAATAAAATGATAGTTTTTATCGACCAATTGATTTTGCTAAATAAAAATAAAAGGCCAATTTTTATCGATCTTTTTTAAGGTTGATTTTTTAGGATCGGATTTGGACATTCTTTAGTAATGTAATTGGGATCTCTACATAGATTATTCTAATATTTTTGTAAATTGCATATATTTTGAATCATTTTTCTTTTATATGATATTCGTTTTATCTTATTAAGGTCTGCATTTACTATATTCTCATACCAGTGGAACGCAGCTAATGCCATTCACATGAAATCAACAAAAATCTTCAATAGAAATAAAATTTGATATTAAAAATAAAAACTAGCTAGCAAAATCAACAATTAAATACTGATCATAAACTGTTCACACAAGAATTCTATTAGTTTAGACTAATTAAATTCTCAAATACAGTAGAGTTAAGGGAATAGAATTTTTACTTGTGCTTCAGCTTACCCGATCCGAACAAAATTAGCGCACTTTTAATAATATAACAAAAAGTATTTCGTGTAACTCCACAAGTGAAAATAAAAAAGAATAGTGTGCAGTTATTTTTCAGTAAGAGAATGCAAAATATGAATGTGTAAACATTACTCGATGTAAGCTTAAATGCACTATCTTGTTATCTGTAATCAGATGAGTATGACGACTCATCCCGGAAATCGAACACGGGTCTGTACCGTGGCAGGGTAACTAGACCACTGGTGCTTGTTATTTGTCTTTCTACAATTAGTTTTATTTGAATTACAACAATTAAGAACTAAGACATCTTTTGCACACTAATAATCATACAAATATAACATATTAAAATAGTTAGAAACCAAAATGCTTTTATTGATAACAAGTTTATTAGTTATAGAGACACCTTTACATTCATTCACAACGACCTGTAAAAATGTGAAATTCTAATGCTAAAAACTTTATTCTTCTACCAGCAGTTAAAAAGTTGGTGAACACCTAACAACACAAACGAATGTAGAATTTGAACATATTATTGATTTTGCTACATTTAATTTAATTTACTCGACATAAAATTTATTACTAATATGATAAATTAGTTAACAAATGTATATTCCAGATCGAATCAAGCAGGTATAAAATACAGAAGTACTAGATTATAGGCTAACTATTGATTACGAGGGATAATTTTACTTAATATTTTAGCTATTAGTCAATTAATCATGAAATTAAATTAAAAAATTTATTTCTTATTCTTTAAATCTTGTGTATGCATCAACTTTACTCTTTGTGAGGGCAAACAATATTTATCCAAAATGCTAATTACATTAGTCCAAACTTACATTTATTTATTTTGACTATGTAATAAACTGATGAGACCATTGGTGCTTCTTTTTTATGTTTCTACAATTAGTTTTATTTGAATTTAATAAAAGTTAATAATATTTGTTAAAATAGTATATTTATATCAAGAAATTTATTAAATATGTACAAATTGCAAATTTAATCAACATGGGTTGTGGTTAGTGGCGGAGCCAGGATTTTCTTTAAGTGATTCAGAATTTTAAGAAGTGGACATACGAACTAACCGAAGCGGGGTTCGACATCTATTATATATATATATAAATAGTATAATTTTTCGTCGAAAGGGGTTCGGATGAACTCCCTAATTACTATGTGGCTCCCCCGCTGTTTGTGGTGCAGTAGTGGAATGACTTCATCCTTAATCAGAGATCTCGGAGTTTGAGCCTTAACGTGGAGAATATCTTGTTGGAAATGCCACCCCAAATAGGCTTGTAGTGCGTGATCTGAGTTTAGTTGGATCCCTGGTGTGCACTTTATAATCTTGTGATCCTAATTTAAAATTATGAAAAGCTAAAATTAAAATTTTATATATAAAAAAAAAGCTTATTTCTTAAAATAGATTTAAAAAAATTATTATTTTTGAAATGGAAAGACATATTAAAAAGGTTAGAAACAAAATGCTTCTATTAACGACAAGTTTATTAGTTACGGGGAGACTTTTGCATTCATTTACCCCTTGTTTGGATGATTGTTATCCGTTGTATTGCACTCTCTTTGTCACATATTAATTGAATTTGTGAGGTAAAGCACACAGATTAAGAAAAATATTGAAAGACAAAATTTACAACATACTTTCCACTATTGTGAAATCATAAATATGTAGTGTAATTTATCTTCTAGAAAATATAAAACGTCAATAAATGAAAGGGAAAATATGGAAAAAGATTCAAACATTCTTTTTGAACTTTGAATAATTCAACTATCTTGAACATTGAAAAAGTCTCAAAAATTCAATTAATTTGAGACGGAGGGAGTATTATATTGTTAGTTGAAATACAATGTTTGTTTTGATTATTACTTAAATTTTATTGTATTGTATCGTTTAATTCCATCATTGGATAACGACAACAAGACCCATTTTTCTGACGACCGATTTGATTTGGTTGTGTCGTTACTTTAATATCTTATTCCCATTTTTTTACTTTATTTATTATTTAATAATTTTATTTTATCATTCACCCTATCTTTCCATGATATCTACATATACCCTATAATTTCTCGTAGGTTTATCATTCAAATTATGGATATATGACATTATATAATGATGGAGAATAATACAATATATTCAAATATTGTATCTGTTGAAACAATACAGTACGATACAATACAATGACCAAAAGGTTGGCGGCCCTAACAACAAACGCAAAATTTCGGTTTTGAATCCGTAAATTATGGTCTAAATCCTCTCATGATTAATAAAATCAATGCATTAGTCCTTCAATATAGAATATTAATATTTATTTTATTTTATTTTTACTTATTCTTTAATTAGTGATGAAAAATTATCAAATTGTCCGTAAAGTTGTAAGTTTTAGATTTACCCTTTATAATAAGTGTCACTTTGGTGGGAAGATCAATATCGAGTTTTTGCACAGAGGGCAATATGGACTTTTTACCCATTTTGGTGGGAAGGATAATATTGACTTTTTGCACAGAGGACAATATGGACTTTGTTGAGTTCACGCACCTTAGGAGTTTGCCTAATCGTTGGAACAGGTTAGTTGACTTGTTTCAAGGATGCATAATTTAAACTAGAACACAACGATTTTACGTGGAAATACTCGGCTCACAAAAGGTGAAAAACCACGACCTATACCTCTACAAGATTTACTCCCAACTTCACTAGATCAATATGAGCCTTCAACAAACGATTACAAACTTTAGTAATCTAAATTTCAACACAATGTCGCTAGCCTATTTGCTACTCATAAACCTCCCAAGGCTTATGTTCCCAGAGTCTTCGAGTTGCCCTCAACTTGAAGACTAGAATCTAAACTCAGTTATAGACCTAGAGAGATTACACAGTCGTTCAAGATTACAAAGAGAACCAATCTACCAAAAACAAAGACCTAACAGCTATGCTATGCCGCCGTGTTTCTCTGGTTCTCTTTTCTCTCTTTCTCAGTTCCACCTTCTGTAAAGTCCCTGCAGGCTTTATAGTTGTCGACTAGAGTTTTATTTGCTCTAGACCTCTTTAATGATGACCACCAGTGGAATCCCTTTTTGCGTAGAATTCCTTCTTCTTCTCGAACTCCTCTTTTCACGCATCCTGTTTGAGTTAGAGTCGTATTTTACTTTAAGTACTTCTTCTTGACAGCTGTTCCTTTTATGGACCTTATCTCCAGCACCCTTTATCCACTTTGGATCGTGTGAAGCATGTGCAGTTTGTCATGGCTACAGTATGCTGAAAGAACCTGGTAGACCAACCTGTTTCATTATCTTTGTCAATCATCAAATTTACTGCTCCAACAGACTTTTTACCCAACAAAGGCTTTCTGCCCACTGTTTTAATATATTTGCCCACTGTTTGTTATACTTGAAGAACTACGCAATACTATGTGGTACACGTGTTGTGTCCAAAAAGAAGGAGCAAACTATGTAGTACACGTGTTATGTCAAAAAAGAAGGAGCACAAATATATACTCTTCAATTTATATGTATTCTTTTTTACTCTTCTCTTTTCGCCTTTACCTGCATAGTGATATTTTCCATAGCCCGTGCTTTGCTCGGGCACGCCCTATCTAGTGTAAATTATAAAACTAAGATAAATAAATTAAAATTAAAAAAAAACAAAAAAACATTATAAATATACCCTCAAACTGATCAAGTAGACATGTTGATCTGTTGCTTGCTTGAGCAACTTATCGCCACCTATATATATAGTATAGTCTATAGATATTGTAATCATATTGAATATTTTATCTTATCTTTTCATATAAATTCGAGAGAAGTACTAAAAATACCCTTGAACTTGACACGAATTATTAGTTTCGTTCCTAAACTATTGATAAGCTTAAAAACACCCCTCAACTTGGCGAACTATGCCTAAATACATCCTCGAACTTGGCACGAATTATTAGTTTTGTCCCTAAACAATTGATAGGTTTAAAAACACCCCTCAACTTGACAAAGTAAGCTTAGATACACTCCTCCCATGCCATATAGCATAACAAGTGAGTACAATTTATTTAAAGCGCGTGAAAAGTTAAAAAAACCACATCAGCCTTAATTTTTCCTATAAAAAAAGCAAAGAAAAGAAAATTTCCCTTCAATTTTTAATTACCAACTACTAAAATACCCTTTATCTTCCCATTTAACCTTTCCTCCATTAATGGTGACCTCAAAGCAAGTTTTTTTTTCATTCTCATTTTTCATTGCTTGATTCTCTTTCTTCTCCTATTTTGTTTATGTATTTTTTTGTCAATGTGGACTTCCGGCAGCATTAAACATTTCATGGTCGGATGACAATCTCAGCAGAAGATTTAGGGATTGTAAAAATATGACAATAAATAAAGCTCTACAAAATTTCAAATCAAAATTTAATAAATTACAGAAACATGAAGCTGAGGGGTGTTTTTAATCCTATTAATAGTTTAGAGATGGAACTAATAATTCGTGCCAAGTTTGAGGGTGTATTTAAGCTTAGTTCATCAAGTTGAAGAGTGTTTTTAAGCCCATCAATAGTTTAGGGACAAAACTAATAATTCGTGCCAAGTTCGAGGATGTATTTAAGCTTAGTTCGGCAAGTTTGGGGGGGGGGGGTTGTTTTTACGCCTATAATAGTTTAGGGACGAAATTAATAATTCGTGCCAAGTTCGAGGGTGTTTTTATTACTTCTCTCTATAAATTCTATCCCACGAAAAACATATCATCTATTCAAACATTATATTTGTTAAAGTAATAAAATATATACTCTCCTCGTTTAAAAAATAATGATCTAGTTTGACTTGATATGCAACGTAAAAAAAGAAAGAAACTTTTTAATCTCGTGGTCCTAAATTAAAGTTATGTTGAGTTTACCAAAATTCCCTTCTGTGGTCTTAAACATACCATGTGAAAAGTCGAAATTAAAATTTTATCAAAAAAGAAAATGTGTTATTCATTTTTAAATGAAGATAGAATTATAACTCTTCGTCTCATTTATGTGGCATTATTTAATTTGATATGGTATTTAAGAAAAACAAAAAAGATTTTTGAAATTTATAATATGAAATAATTATTAAATATTTATATAGAAGAAAGATCATAAAGTTAAATTACCGCAAAATTAAATTATTTTTAATTAGAGTAAAACAATATTTTTTCATGAGACGGGACCATCCAAACAGAGTGTAGGCGAAACTATATATATTCGCCCCCATTTGCTGGAAAAAGTTGTTCACTGTAACATTTTGAGTAGTAACAGAACTATTTTTCGCCGATGAATCCTCCATAGCTGTAGCACTACCATTTCTCTGACATTATAACTAACTCATCTTCTTCTTCTCCAAAAAAAATTGAAAACCTAAATTCTAGAAACTCCCTATTCTGCATTTTCTCGGAGAATCAACAATGGAGTATTTCACCTAAAGCTCAGATTCAACGTGAAAATTCTGACGGACGATCTTCTCGTCAAGTATTAGGGTTTACTTATCCCCAAAACCTCAACCGTATGTATAATGGAGAAATAATAAGAATTAATTGAGTAATTAGAAGCAAAATCAGATACTCTGTTTTGATTTATGGTGTAATTATGATGTACGGAGATGACGAATACGTAGATGAGAATGTTGATGATAGAGAGATGATGCAAGTGGAAGACGAAGGAGGAGGAGATGATGAAGATGAAGATGAAGATGAGTCGCAAGAGATATCTCAGGATGATGCATGGGCAGTAATTAGTTCATATTTTGAAGAAAAGGGACTTGTGAGGCAACAGTTGGACTCATTTGATGAGTTCATACAGAATACAATGCAGGAAATCGTTGATGAAACTGCTGATATTGAAATTCGACCTGAATCTCAGCATAATCCTAGTCGTCAATTGGATTTCGTTGAGGTTATTTTTCACACTCGTTTGTTCGTTGTCCTTATTTTCAGTGTTCTTCTGGCTTTCCTGTGGAAAATGCTATATATGAAACAAACCTACTAGAGTGGAAAACAACTGATAATTTTTAAAAGACAATAAAAGTAACAAATAAATGACAGACAATAACAACACAATATAAAAAGATACGACCACCTCTACTAACCTACTATATCACGAGGCCAAACATCATCCTATCCCTGCTAGCTGTCTAACCTTCTACCCTAATACACGACCTCCACTCCTTTCTATCTAAGGTTATGTCCTTGGTGATACGAAGCTGTGTTATATCCTAGCTAATCATCTTCCCTAGATCTCACTTGTGGGATTACATGGTACATTGTTGTTATTGGTTTTGTAGTAGGTTGTGCTTAATGCTGGTTTAGTTGCATCCCTCTAAACAAACTAGAGAATGATAACTTCATCAAATTGATTAATTAACATGAACTATTGGTATTTTGACATTTAGGTTGCATTTCTTTTTTGGGATACAACAACAGCGGCACCTCAATCTCAAGCTAGTTGTGGTTGATTAAGTGAAATTTTTGAGCTCCATTTGGGCACAATTCATTTTGATACTCGATACAGATTCTAGATTCTAGTTTAAAACTTGAACTTATATCAATGCACTATAATACAACTCTACCAAACATTAAATACTTGTGTCAACTATGTAAGCTAGTGTTTGGCCATAGATTTAGTTGAAACCTGAAAAATGAGTTTTTGAAATTTGTTGAAAAATAGATTTGGAATTTGAAGTTGTCTTTGGACATGCATTTTACTTGTAAAAAAGTTGAAATTAGAAGTGAAATACTTAACCCGTTGGAACTTGAATTTTTTTTGAAGAAAAACTGACCAAATTTCATGAACAGACAGATTCTTCAATTTTTGTTTTCCAAAAATCTACTCCCAAAGCCTATGGTCAAAAGGGAGCTTAATTACTTATGCTGATAGTGACTGGCATTAATACCAACAAGTCCATCATTTGTGATGATGCTTAATAACTTAAGCTAGAAGGCAATATCTAGAATAGGAAAGAATGCAATGAGGAGAGTGAGGAAACAAACTATTGTTCACTTTACCTATATGATCATGACCAGCTATAAGTTTTCTTTTTTACAAATCATCCATCATTTTGTTTGCTTACCACGTTGATTCTCTAGGTTTTAGCAGAATGTCTCATATTACTATTTGATGCCGAAATGATGTAACTGTGTTTGGTTCTAATTCTGCAGACAATCTATAAGATCAAATTTACTCAGATATACTTGAGTAGACCTATGATGACGGAGTCTGATGGAGAGACTAATACTTTGTTTCCAAAGGCTGCAAGGTTAAGGAACTTAACATACTCTTCTCCCCTATATGTTGATGTGAAGAAGGAGGTAATAAAGAAAGGTCATGACTACGAAGAAGTCACTGAAAATCAGGAATTTACCAAAGTTTTCATTGGAAAGGTAGCAAAATGCGGATTCATCAACTGATAGTGTTAATATTTTTATTTGGGGGTCCCTTAATGCTTTTGAATTTCAGGTTCCTATAATGCTTCGATCAAGCTACTGCAGCTTGTATAACCTATCAGAGAAAGATTTAACTGAATTGGGAGAGTGTCCCTATGATCAAGGTGGATACTTCATAGTTAATGGGAGTGAGAAAGTTCTGATTGCACAGGAGAAAATGAGCAGTAATCATGTTTATGTATTCAAGAAAAGACAACCAAACAAGTATTCTTATGTCGCAGAAGTTCGGTCTATAGCCGAGGGCCAAAACAAGGCGCCTAGCGGCATGTTTGTTAGGATGCTTTCTAGGTCTAGTTCTAAGGTTTAACAACATTAACTCTTTTCAAGAATAGTTATGTGCTTGTTGCCATAGTTCAATTAGCTTTAGATCTTAAGAAACTTTTCTCTGATTTGTGACAGGGGGGCTCTGGACAATATATTCATGCCACTCTTCCATACGTACGGTCTGAAATTCCAGTTATAATCATCTTCAGGGCATTAGGATTTGTCTCTGACAAGGATATATTGGCGCATATTTGTTATGATTTTGCTGACACACAGATGATGGAATTACTTCGCCCTTCCTTGGAAGAAGCTTTTGTGATTCAAAATCAGCAGGTGTTGTTCTAGTTTTGTCTAGTTCTTTTGATAGTATCTTGTCATTCTAACTTAACTTGTTATCTTATAAATATGGTAGGTGGCACTTGACTATATTGGCAAAAGAGGATCTACTGTTGGTTTCACTAGAGAAAAGAGAATCAAGTTGGAAAATTCTTGATGTTCAGTGCTGAAGCTTTTTGTGTTTCTCAATTTCTTAGAAGAACTATACGTCTGTATTGCAGGTATGCCAAAGAGATTCTCCAAAGGGAAATGCTTCCGCATGTTGGTACGAGAGAGTATTGTGAAACTAAGAAGGCCTATTATTTTGGGTGAGTATGATCCTGGATTTGGAATTTACGAATATTGTTAAATAATTAATAACAGATAGTTGCATTCCTTTTTACCAGCTACATCATCCATCGTCTTTTACTTTGTGCCCTGGGACGGAGGCCTGAAGATGATAGGGACCATTATGGAAATAAAAGGCTGGATCTTGCTGGCCCTTTACTTGGTGGCTTATTCCGAATGGTCTGCTGTTTGTTGTAAATGTTTTGGTTGGACAAGACAAGGAGAAGTTCCTAGGTATAATAAATGTTGATATTTATGCAGCTATTCAGGAAGCTAACAAGGGATGTGAAATCCTATGTTCAAAAGGTTACTATCTTGGCTCCTTTTCGGTGCTCTATCTATTTGCATATATAGATCTTCGGCAAAATTAAGCAATCTACTTTTGTGGCAAGCCAGTGTGTTGATGGCGGAAAGGATGTGAATTTGCAATTTGCGATTAAAGCAAAAACAATTACAAGTGGGCTTAAGTATTCTCTTGCTACTGGGAACTGGGGACAAGCAAATGCTGCTGGTACCAGGGCAGGAGTTTCACAAGTGAGCTAATACTACTTGTATATACTTTTTTTTCTTTTTTCATCATTTTCTCTTGTTTCACGTTTGTATGCATATGCTTATACAGGTTTTAAATCGTTTGACATTTGCGTCTACTCTTTCTCACTTGCGTAGATTGAACTCACCAATAGGGCGGGAGGGTAATTTTCTCATGCTCCTAGAATTGACTTCATTCGTTCCTTATGGTAATTTCTTTGTCATCTATGTCTTATACCGCGGTAACCAGGTAAATTGGCAAAACCTAGACAGCTTCATAATTCTCATTGGGGAATGATGTGTCCAGCAGAAACGCCTGAAGGACAAGTATGAAGTAACTTAATACATGACACTCATTTATTGATTAAGTTTGCAAGATTCCTGAATATTATAACATTTTGTCTGCTGCTAATATGTTAGGCATGTGGACTGGTAAAGAACCTTGCTTTAATGGTGTACATAACAGTAGGATCAGCAGCAAATCCAATTTTGGAGTTTTTAGAAGAGTGGAGTACAGAAAATTTTGAGGTGTGCAATTCCTGGAAGATGCTCATGGATCTAAAGTTCTAAATTTTGTGACAAGTTCATGACATTCTTTAACTTTAGGAAATATCTCCCTCGGTTATTCCCCAATCTACCAAGATTTTTGTAAATGGTTGTTGGGTTGGCATTCATCGTAATCCAGATCTGTTGGTTAAGACACTGAGACAGCTAAGGAGACAGGTTATTTTCGTTTCTTTCTGATGTCAACATAATCTTGAGTGATTATTTCTGCAAGTTTTAGATATTGAGTTATGAGAATTTTGACATTTGTTCCCTTTTAGGTTGATGTTAATACCGAAGTTGGAGTTGTCCGCAATATAAATCTAAAGGAGCTGCGGCTATATACAGATTACGGACGTTGTAGTAGGCCGTTATTCATCGTGGATAAAAAGAAGTTGTTGATAAAGAAGAAGGATATTATTGCACTGCAAATGAGGGTATATACTGTTCAGCAAGATAGAATCATTCTATAATGGTTCAGTCCGATTGATCTTGCTTGTGATGATTTCAGGAGTCATCTGAAGATTCTGGCTGGCATGATCTTGTGGCGAAAGGATTTATTGAATATGTTGATACTGAGGAAGAAGAGACTACAATGATCTCAATGACCATTAATGTAAGAAGTCATGAACTATACCTATTGCTATACAGTGTTTTATTCCTAGTACTGACCAAAAAAAGAATGCTGCCCTTCTTTGTTGAAGCATAATCATCCCTTTCTTGAATTTTAGGTTTTTCTAATTCACGAAGAGGTAGAGTTGGTGGTATTAGACTCAAAATTTCCATAAAACGATTTTCATGTTTAACGTTTTAGGATCTTACAACTGCAAGGCTGAACCCGGATGAGGCTTATTCAGAGACCTATACACACTGTGAAATCCATCCATCTCTGATATTGGGAGTGTGCGCTTCAATCATACCATTTCCAGATCATAACCAGGTGAATCAATATGTTTGTGAGTCCCTTTGGGAAGATTTGATAAAAAATAAGTTACTGTATTTTATGGTATGCCTTCAATACATATTTACTCGAGTCTGTTCACCATCTTAATCTACATTTCTATTCAAATAACTGTTTTCCTTTATTGAACCCTTCCTTTGGCTTCTGCTTTGTTGTCTTTAATTTTGACATGCTGCAGTCCCCTCGTAACACATATCAATCGGCCATGGGAAAGCAAGCAATGGGGATTTATGTCACCAATTACCAATTTCGGATGGTAGGCTATGTTTTCTTGGTGTTGCAAGCTTTCCTTTGTTCTTCAGGCACTTTACACTATTAAGTATTCGCGTTGTTAATTATTTTTTATTTGAATAATAGGATACATTGGCCTATGTACTGTATTACCCACAAAAGCCTCTTGTTACTACGCGGGCCATGGAGCATTTGCATTTCAGGCAGCTTCCAGCTGGCATTGTAATTGAGCACCTGCTTACTGCTTGCGTTCATTCTTAACTTTCTTGCTTTATTGTGATAATAATCGTTTCCTGTTGGATTTGCAAAAGAATGCCATTGTTGCCATTTCCTGCTATTCTGGCTATAACCAAGAAGACTCTGTCATCATGAATCAATCTTCAATTGATCGTGGCTTCTTCCGCTCTCTATTTTTCCGTTCATATAGGTATGTAAGTCTCTTTTTCACTCCATATCATCTGCTGTTTCTTTCTCTGATCAAGCTCCTATCTCCATTTTCTGTCAATAGGGATGAAGAGAAGAAGATGGGAACTCTTGTTAAAGAAGATTTTGGGCGTCCTGATAGAGAGCATACCATGGTTGGTTCTTTCTTTTGGTCACTCTTTCTTCCCCATCCCATTGCTTGTTCTAAAGACTTTAATTAGGACAAATAAATAAACATCGTACGTGCGCTTTTCATAAGATTGAATCTATTTTCTACTTGTATAATGTTGGATTATGGTTGTAATTTCCTGCAGGGAATGCGACATGGTAATTACGATAAATTAGATGATGATGGATTTGCACCTCCTGTAAGTATTACTAGCAAACACAAATTCATAATTCTGCTTCACTGATATGTCCTTGAAATTTGATCTCATAAGTTTTTACTGATGCCAGGGCACAAGAGTTTCTGGTGATGATGTCATAATTGGAAAGACCACACCTATTTCTCAAGATGAGGCTCAAGGTCAACCAGCAAGATACACACGCAAAGACCATAGTACCTCTCTACGACATAGCGAAACTGGAATTGTGGATCAGGTCCCCTGCTAGTTATTTGTGCTTCAATTTTCCCGTGTCTTCCATAATTAGGGGAATTCATCTCTGAACGAGAATTCTTCTTTTCACATTTCTTGTTGGCAATTCTATTTTAACTTTAATCATTTGTTAACTGTCTTGTTGATAAGTTGTTTCCTTGCTTTCTATAGGTTCTTTTGACGACAAATGCAGATGGATTGAGATTTATCAAAATAAGGATGAGATCTGTCAGAATACCACAGATTGGAGACAAATTCAGCAGCCGGCATGGACAGAAAGGAACAATAGGAATGACTTATACACAAGAAGACATGCCATGGTCTGCTGAAGGCATCACCCCAGATATCATTGTAAATCCACATGCCATCCCTTCTCGTATGACAATAGGTCAGCTAGTTGAGTGTATCATGGGGAAGGTTGCTGCTCACATGGGAAAGGAAGGAGATGCTACCCCTTTCACAGATGTTACTGTAAGTTCAGGAAGACTTTTTCCGGAAACAAAGATCTATATCATTGTAAAAGCAATTGAGACAATACACATCTTCAGATTCTTATAATAAATGAGATAAAAACTGTCTTTGAGTTGGACACATTTGAAAATATGAGATGCCGATCGCTTAAAAAGTTCTTTTGGCTACTTGGGCAAATTGAATATGAATTAACCATTTAGCTTTCAGGTGGATAGTATCAGCAAAGCTCTACACAAATGTGGTTATCAGATGCGTGGTTTTGAGAGAATGTATAATGGTCATACAGGCCGTATGTTGACTGCAACAATATTCTTGGGGCCAACTTACTACCAAAGACTGAAGCACATGGTAGATGATAAAATCCATTCTCGTGGTCGCGGTCCTGTGCAGATTCTCACTAGGCAGCCTGCTGAAGGGAGATCTCGCGATGGAGGACTACGATTTGGGGAGATGGAACGTGACTGTATGATAGCTCATGGAGCTGCACACTTCCTTAAAGAGAGGCTGTTTGATCAAAGCGACGCTTACAGAGTTCACGTATGCCAGCAATGTGGTTTAATTGCAATCGCTAATCTGAAAAAGATGTCATTCGAATGCAGATCTTGTAGAAATAAAACTGACAATGTTCAGGTACAAACATCCTCTTGCAGCCTTTGTTGTGCACACACCACTTGTTTAACTACAGTATCCAAATAGTTAAAGATTGTAATGGTTGCAACTTTATCTGAAATGTGTAGGTGTATATTCCCTATGCCTGCAAGCTTCTGATTCAAGAGCTCATGTCAATGGCAATTGCCCCAAGAATGCTGACAAAGGAATCAAAACCATCAAATAGAAAGTAAGCATCCTGACAGCACCACTTGTTTCAGACTGGTACTGATTATCCATAGATTATACTTCTTTTTAGACAATAATCATCTGAATAACTCCAGATTATCATCTTTATTTAATTACTAGTTCTTGGACACGTGCAACGCACGTGTATCCGTATTAATAAGTTTTTTTTAATAATAATGTGAATAATTTTAGAGTAAGTAATGACGAAATTTTGAAGGGAAAAATGCAAGATAAACTTTTGAAAGGTGAATCTATTCAATCGATACTTATTGTTATTACAAAACTCAATTTTATATAGTGAATGTGTTATGATATATTTCTTTAATAATATTGGTTTCTGCTTCAGTCATTTATTAGAAGGTCATGTTGTTAGGATCAAGCGCTTACCATTATACCAAAAGCTATAGCTGATAGTAAAGGCGCAACTTTATTTCTTAACCAAGTCCACCAAGCAAGCGCCATGTTCGATCATGACTCCGACCCGGGCTACCCATCTCCCTCATGGGCCTTGCCATAGGCAGGATGTTGGCCTTACCCAACACATGTAAATTTGATAAAAGAATATTAGGAGAGACTAATTATTTGTGATAAAAATAAAAATACTTAAAATATTCCTAGAAAGGAGAAATGGTTGACATCTCTCCTAACAGGGATAGGAACAGTCTTCGGCCTATAATATGAAAGCTAACTAAAATGGTAGTCTAAAAAAAGAGGTTATTATCACCATCCATGCATAATTCGAGGCTGAAAAACCTAAAGAGCTTAGGTCATGATCCATGACATTTATGAAGTTTGGTGCGTTGGGAACACGTGAAATGCTATAATACAACAATTTTACATTAGTTCTTTCCTCGTTAACCTTAAATATTTCCGTGCTTATTCATAAATTGTATCTATTAAGTTATATACTCATGATATCAAAGAATGTGGTACAGTAGATGGAGCATATTCTTTCTTAACACCAAATGCCTTTTTTTGAATCCTCAGTTTGAAAAAATTATGATATGAAGCATTACACCCGATGCACCCTATCTGGAGCAAATTCAGATTAATCAAACTCTAATACGAATACTGACTGAAATCTCTTTAAAAGAATTAATAACCAAACAAGCTGCGGATAAATAACAAGTAGATATTAATACCCATGAGAATGGTCCTGAAAAACTTAAGCGGGGAAGAATACCCAAAGGAGCATTTTTTTTCTTATGTGTGGTGATAAAAAATAATTGACAGTGGCAGAATTAGAGAAAAAGCAATGCACTTTAGTAGTTTTATAATGATGAAGTACATCAATAGTTTAAACGGCCTGGAAGCTTAAAAGAACAAAAGACATAAATATGAGGTATAAAAAGGTTAATCTCATAAATAGAAATTTAATAGGATAGGAAAGTGAAAGACCCTTCCCAATTTAAGTGTAGTTAAATCACTCATTTAAGTGGAAAATAATGATGTATTGATTAGCCATTATTTGCTGTTTTATTAATTATATATTGTATAATATTTGAATTTAGTATATAAGGATTCCACTTTTTCACTTTTGAATTCTCACTTTTAATGATATATATGATATGCTGATAATATGATATGATCTGTTGTTCACAAGAGTAATAAGACTACAAGTAGGGTGCTTATTGTAAGGTTATATTTAAAATTAAGACAGAAAAAGAGTATCCATTTATAGTAAATTAAATACATGTCCATTGCTGATAAAAGTTAACAGAAGGATTAACAATAAGATGACTGCAAAATGAGAGTTATCAAGATACCAGCTTAATTAAGCAAAAACAGACTAGAAAAATAACATAGTGACTATGAACTTGCTCAAAATGAAATAGACTGTAGCTTATCAAGATCTTCTGTAAGGCTGTGAATTGCACTCCTAATCTCCACCACTTTTTCCATCAATTGTCCTTTTAGCAACAGAGAAAAACTGCATTCAGCCTTGCAGTGCTGCAAAATCAACCGCTTACTTAGTATAACATGACTATATTCCTAGGTACGTATATTAAAACTAATAATACTATCAAGAGGCTGCAATCAAATAAAACACACATAAAGGGAAATGTACCATAGGACAGGCAAAGTAAACTTGATTCACAGTTGCTGGAGGAACTGATCCTTCAGGTAGTGCCCGCATTTCCTTCGAGTCATATGGGATCTCAGTGACTTGATTCTCCATAGCTGGAGGGACTGCTCCTTTGGGTAGAGCCTGCATTCCCTTGGAGTCATATGGTATCTCAGCTAATTGATTCTCCGGAGCTGGAGGAACTGTTCCTCTGGGTAGAGCCTGCATTCCCTTGGAGTCGGATGGTGTCTCAGCTACTTAATTCTCCATAGCAGGAGGAACTGTTCCTGTGGGCAAGGCCTGAATTTCCTTGGAGCCTGATGGTATCTCAGCAGAAGAGCAGCCAATTTCCTTCAAAAATTCATTTGATGATTGTCGGGCCAGAACTACTGGTGACTCCACCCTTGGAGGAATGAATACAGTATCTTTATGGGAGACTAGTGGAGCAGCATCAATCATTTCTTCAGCTACCAAAGTAGATTGATCATTGATCATGTTTGTGGTTTCTGCTTCCTCAATAAACTCATTCGAAGGTGCAACAACAGATTCACCAGACACTACTCTTTCAATACTACAACTAGTATTCTGAGGCATAATTGTCACATCTTTAGACATTTCTTTGTCCTCATTAGTAGTAACATTCAGAAGAAGACTCCCAACTACAGATTCATCCACAAACACATCAGCAACTTCTCTAACACGTTCGGACGCATCAAATTCCTTGACAACAGTAGCTGCTTCATTTTCTGCCAATTCTTCAACATCAACTGCCTCAACTGGCATGACAACAGGAACATCATAGTCAAGTGCTGTTTTGTCATTATCAGAAATTGGATAATTGCACCTTTCAAGAATTTGTTCAGGCATCATGTTAGACACCAGCTCAAAAACAGGTGCACTGGTCATCTTTTCTGTTTCCACTCCACAAGATTCATTTCCGTGTGAAATTTCACCAGATTCAACACTTCCCATAACACAGCCAGCAGTCTCAGACAAACCAGGTTCATCATGTGACACTAAAATGTCCTCCCTAGATGTAACATCTAACAAGGGCACTTCATTGTTTTCTTGAATAGCATTAGAATAATAGAATTATCAGACACTTCTAAATTTGCGTTCTTGACTTCATGCAAATCACACCCTTTGGCCAACTTTTCAGGAACTGTTGTTTAACTCAACATGAAATCAAAATCAATAATAAGAAAAAAAAACAACTAGAATTTATTGGAATGACAAATTCAAAGTTGTACTACAAAATCTATTTCACTATTGTGTACTTAATTTATGTCTAGTTAGGATTTGTAGTCATAGAAGTATAGGAACAATTGTACTATTATACTAAGTTGTTGGACTCTTCACTTTCAATGTCGCACCCATGTCAGATTCTCCAAAAATAATGGCAGAGCCACTCTTTGACTATGGCAAAAAATTATACTACTCATATAAAGTCAAAATTATTTTTTATCATATATAATATATATCAAACCCCTTCAAGCAGTTCATGTGCTTACATTTTTAGATTTTGAATCCCCTTAATTGAAATCCTGACTCCTCCAATATCCAAAAATACACACTTTTGGCAATTCCGACACACGCTTTCTTTTGAAGAGTTTGAACAACATAGCTATTATAAATAAAAACATTACAAACTATTTTCATGTAGGAGAGAAATACTGGAAAATCGTAGAGCACATTCAAAGATTCACTAGTTTATGAATAATTTTATAAAAAAACAAATTACCATCAGTTTGTTTTGCCTGTGCCTTTTCTTCATTCTTCTTCTTCTTGGCTGCTCTCCTCTTCTTTGGACCAGATGGCATTTTTGTTTCTACTTTTTTCTCACAATTTATTTGATTAATTTAAATTTAAAATAAAGAAACTTTAATTGTACACTAAAAGAAATTAGAAAGGTGTGTATATATATAAGTATAGTTCTAATAAGTCTTTTAAAATTCTGTGACTGTTTTAATTAAACTAATTAATGAAGTCTTAGTTCATGAACGGTTGATTGCACTTCCCATAAAACTTAGTAAATTGTAGATTTCCTTGTTCCCTAAAATAGTTTTAATTAAACTAAAATTTTATTTTTATTTTGGTTAAAGCCACTTAATTCGCTAGGTATCACCCACGTCGCAAGGTATCAACGCACCTCATTAAATATGGAATTTTAGGAAATTTAGAAAATAGTTGGCACGGATAGTAATTAAGAACTAATATTATGGGATTAGTATAAGGTTTACTTAAATTAAAGCTAGGTGTTTGATTTGCATATTTTAATGAATTGAGAGGAGCCTAGCTTAAACCAAGGTTATTTGAATTTTTCATTAAGAAATCTGTGTATTTTTGCCTCATGCATTATACACACGGAACTTTTGACCATTTTCAAATTTCAATTTATGTTTTTATCAACTATGTCAGAATGTACGATAATTCAAATATTATATATTTTTTTAGGAATTACAGAATAATTTCTTTCTAAAAAAATTTACCTTAGATATTTTATAAATTTATATTCAGAGTCAACAATTGAATCATCAGATTCAAATGATAAAGTGTGAAGTGCCTATTTTGGAAGATTGTTATCATTCAACCTTGCATATGCTTTGCCTTGATGCAAAGCGAAGTTGCGTTTCTCAGAATTAGAAATTTAGTTTAGTTGAATGTATTTACTGATACCATTCCCCTAATCCCTAGATTATTTCCCCTAATCCCTCCTACCAAACGACTCCTAAGTACAAGAAATGAATTAGGCCCTAGATGCTCAGTTCCCTATTACAAATATCTCTAACCCTTATTTGATGCCCTTTCACTTTCCTTTTTGTGCATCGTCGCCTACTCCTTCTTCTTCGATGATTCTCGAAGCTCTCAGAATTGTTATTTCTTCTGACAAATTGTCGAAGTAGAATTTGTTTCTAGAAGCTAAGATTCGCTGCATATACATAATGCTCCTATCATCAATTGACCTCCTTGAAGTGTAAATTTGGGCTTGTCTATATTGATGATCCTTTTGGATGTTGTGGGAAGTTTTATAAAATTACGAAATTGTATGCTCCATCCTGCTCAAATGCATGACTTGCAAGTTTGTCTGCTAATTGATTTATTTTCCATATCATATAATGTGATTTTGGTGGGTTTTTTTTTTTTTTTATAATGATGGCTTAAGTAATATGTTTATCATAATTTATGATGTATTATCGATTAACTATTGATTTAAATAATATAATGACGATATCTTTTGTATAAACTATTCATCATATGCCACACTATTTAATATACAATAACATGAATATTGAAATAAAAGTGGTATACATTGTGATAAATGTACAAAATAAAGTGAAGGAAAAAATTTTCTTATCAAGACACATTTTTTTGAAGAAGAAAAGAATAAGAAAAGAGAGAGAATAAAAATTATGTCTGTCCAAAAATTGCTTGAAAATTTTTAGTAGTATAATTTTTTTAAAATAAAAAATTACCTTTTGGTTATTTGTAACATTGGGGATACTAGAAAATAGTCAATTATAAGTTCATCGAGATGATTATTAGAGGTGAATAAAATCAAATTGAAAACTGAATCAAATTGTTAATTGAGTTAAAATAATAAATAAATAAAATTTCTATTACTGATTTAGCATGATTTGACATTTAAAAAGATCGATCATATTTAAATTTGTTTGATTTTAAAAAAGATCAACTCAAGATCAATTTATATTATATAATTATTTTATTAAATAAAATAAAAAAAATTCAAAAATTCGAGAATTCTCAAAAAATTTAAAGTTGAAAAAACTAAATTTTTTTTTAATTTAATCTTATAAATTTAAAAATTTAATTTGATATTTGAAAATTGAATCCATCCAATACATTTTCTCAGAGTTTTTAATTTTTCCGCCAGATGTCTTCTCTGTTATTTGCCAAGTGGTTCTACTCGCCTTTATAACCGCCTAAAAACTTCCACCGGCGATTATACCACCTTATTCCGGCGAATCTCTTGCTTTTTCCGGCGAAAATGGGTAAGGATCCGACGTTTCGCTCAGCAGTACACTTGAAGGAGAAATCAATGAAGAAACCAAGTAGTAGCAAAAGGAAGCAATTTTTCAACAAAGTTTTGGATTATCTCAAATCTGATACTTTTATGTTTGCGCCTTTGGATTCTTCCCATTTCTCCTCCAGTGAGTTATTCTGTTCCTGAACTTCTCGTCCTAATTTTTTGTGAATTAGTTAATTTAATTTAATGGATTTTGTTTCTGTTTTTCAGGAATTGAGGAAGATGGTAAACCCTTGGAGAGAAATGACAAGAAATTGGTTAGTAAAATTGGGGATTATTTGATGGCTGATACCTATATGTATGCTCCCTTGGTTATTTCAGTTGATATATCTAAAGGTACAATCTTAGGCCTATCTAAAGCCATATTATATATAGAGGCCTTGATTTTGTTATATTTTCTTAGTTGAGATATAAAAATTGAATAATAACAATAAGACAGTCAATGTAATTTTACAAGTGAGGTATACATCTGCTAAATTGGAACGATACAGAGAATAATTAGCATGGCCCCTGCGCAAGGATAACACAAACAAATCGAAACAAGGCTGAAGTTTTTTCTTATCATTACCAGACTTTAGCGGTGAGGCAAAGACTTCGAGTCACCGTTATGTCTTTGATACTTCAATTATTGTCATCTATATTAGACTTTGTATTTTCCTTATGATACAACTTTGTAGTTACTCATTCGTATTACTTAGAAACTCTTGTACTCATGACTCCATGTTTTGGAATTTGAAATTGAGTGTTGTGGTTGTTTTGTTTTACTATAATTTCCGTTTAGTTGTGATCCGGTTTTGGGTTGTGACAAATTTGGTTCAGAGCTCTAGGTTCGTTTGGGCTTGTGAGTCGAGAGTGGGTGTCTGATAGAGTCTCACGGATCCTTATGTAAACGTCCATATCTATCTTCGGGAAGCTACAGGGCACTTGATAGGAAAAAACTTCAGTCTTGTTTTTATGGAGTAAGAAGTAAACAATGTAAATTTTAAATGTTATTTTAGGTTCTATATGTTTTGGCAAGTTGCAAGTTGAGATGATTGGTATGAAACACAATGCATGCTATGTAGCAGCACACACTCTCTATGTAATTTTGTTGACTTCAAATTAAATTGCAAGATTTTCGATCTCAACACAAGGGTACTATTTTTTCTTGTTCCTGTACTCTAGGACCAGTTCCTAGACAAGAAGAGATGGACCGAAAGAGATCTGCTGATGTGATAAAAAGAGGGACTGAAAAGGAGGATGAAGCTGGTAGGAAGACAGTTAATGTGGTTAGCAAAGATCATAACATGGATGGCTTTCCTCATACTAGGAGCCCTATGGTCACACGTGCTCGAGTGCGTATAGAGACTGTGAAGCACATGATGTATCAAAACTGTTGACCTTTATTTGTGAGTTATGTCCTCAGGTCTGTAATTTCTCTCATTTAACTTTCGTGCATTATTTGGATTGTTGTTTAGTTTGATTTTGTAAGTAGCAGATATAGTTCGGGGCTAGGTTGCTTGGGATGGGATGCGGGTGTTCAATATGTGTGCGGATCTAAAGGAACCTTTATGATCTAAATATTAAGATATATGGGTATGGAGAGTTTAGATTGAGGTCAATATGCTCAACACATCATAGTTGGACAGCTTATCAAAGAGAGTAGAAAAAAATGTTTTTTGTTGGCATCACACATCTAGCATTGTGCCGAGAGTGAGAGGTCAACTACTTTCAGCTTTTCTTTCGAAATTAACGATCATAATGTAATTGTTGCCGCAGAAAAGAAAGGAAAATCATTTTTTATTCAAGTACAACAACAGCTTAGCTTAGTAGCTACACTCTTTCTACTGGCTGGTGTGGCTCTGCTGAAGGCTCGAATCAATAGAACATGAAGAGGAGTTTTAAAAAAATACTTATGATGAGCATCCATTTGAGTCGATTATTTCCAAAATCTAATTCCTTTTTTTTTCTATTTTTTATTAGTACTTTTTTCCTACCTTCTTGCTGCTTGCAGCCTTCTATTATCTTTGTCTTATACTAGGTTTTCTTGAGGTCTATTGGGGCTTTCTCGAAATGCCATCTTAGCATTCCCTGACCAGGATCGCTTCTACACCTGTAGCGTTTTGCGCCTGCTTGGTTGCAGGCTTGTGTGCGAGCTTGGTAAGGTTTCGATTCCTAGAGCCCATGGAGAAGGGCGTGGAGCCTCGCTTTCCATGCAGCTCAGTGCAAATATGTTGGCGTAGATGAAGGTTTAAAGCCTCTTTCCTTCAACACTGAAAAACTAGTATTTATTTGTGTTCTTGAACAAAGGAAGTGCTTCAGTTACTCGCTTTTCCTTTCCCTCCCTCACTTACAGTTACTTCCCATTCCAACCACTTTCTAGTTAATGCAACCATGATGGAGCCATCACTATTTCATCTGGCATGTACTCTTTATGTCTTCAATATTTTTCCCATGTGGCGATCATTAGGATACGTCAAAAACCAGAATGACGGAAGCCTGTGACAGGCATAAAGCTACTTTTCTCTATGAACAATCTGTAAAGCCAACTCTATCTACATAGAACCACATGTGTCCATCTTTTGCCTAGGACTTCTATTTTTCTTTTGCCTGGACTTGTTTAAGTTAATATAGTTGTCTCACTCAAATGCTGCCCGATTTCTATCGTTATAATCACAGTGAATTTAGTACTAGTAGTTAAAGCATATATATTGGTCGTCTTATTGTGGAACTTGCATGATTGCTGTTAGGCCCCTGTCTTGCTCTCTATGTGTAAAATGGGACATTGTGAAGGAGGATTTGAATTGTTTCTTTGATTTCGCTCCTCTAACTTCTCTTCCAAACTCACAATCTTCAAAATTCCTCTTTTGTTGTCTCTGTGCTGTCTAGTCTGCAATTCTACTTTTGAGAGTTGCGCTTGTCATGTCTAAAAAGGACAATGCATCCAATTTTTATTACG
Source organism: Solanum rostratum (assembly GCA_029948455.1). NCBI lineage: Eukaryota > Viridiplantae > Streptophyta > Magnoliopsida > Solanales > Solanaceae > Solanum > Solanum rostratum. Next base: position 72,226 of record CM057046.1, on the reverse strand, counting down.
TCCAATTTACGTGCATAATGTTAACGTTGTTATATATCATAATATCACCACCTCTCCTATATATGTCTGTGTATGTGTATGATTCTGCTACTTCTTTTTCAGGCAGAGAGCGATAGAAACATAACCAAGCAAAGTTCGCGAGATGAAGATTTTCTTGTGTGATGCTGCTGCGTAGCAAACCAGACTCGAGAATGTTTCGTCTCTCTAGGTAGTTACTTGAGTTTTGCGTTGTAATATGATTATTACTAGGTGTGTATGATTGGTCTATTTGTAGTTTAGATATGGACTGTTTGTGATAGGTTAACAAGTACATATGTTCGTTCTAAGTGTCATTTAAGCTCATTGGCTAATGTATACATCGTCTTGTAGCTAATTGAGAGATTTACCCCCTCCCCCCCCCCCCCCCCCCCCCCCCCACACACACACACAAAAAGAACGCTCTTTCGATATCAGCGCTTACTATCATTTAATAGGTTGTCATTAACTATCCATAAAATTTGAGTTCAAATAAAGTTGGTCACACGTTTAATTTTTGAATTTTTGTTTCGCGATACAATGAATATTTATGAATTAATATACACAAAAATTGATAAAATTAAATTTATGTCTTGTGAAACATAAACACTAAACTAAAAGTGGTGTTCGCTTGAAAATGATGGGAGGCACTTTAGGTTGTCATAAAAAAAAATCACAAAATTTAAACTCTTAAAGAGTGTGACATCTCATGTTTATCATCACATGTTCATTTAAACACATCTTAATTACTCCATCTGTTCTATTTTAAATAGACATTTTTCTAGAAATATTTTTAAATATTCATAAATTACTTGTGAAAAGTTGAGATAATTTTGAATTTTTTGTTTCATGCTAAAACTCTAAAAAAGAATTATGTTCATCTTTTGAAAAACAACTAATATCATTTAAGAGATTGTAACTAACACAAATAGAGTTGGTTACACATCTCAAAAATTTGTGAATACACATGAAAATTAATAATATTAAATTTTTATTTTGTAAAATATAAATACACACACAAAAAAACTGACAATGAGTATCACCAAATATTTATTGATATACATCTTAACTATCAATCAATTATTCACTTCTTATATTGAAAAATTATCATATTTAGTAATCGTTAATAAACTCGCGCACCTAATTTAAATAGGAAGCTAAAAAAATTTCACATGCTATAAATGTGATTTTTGACCAAATATTTGATTCATTTCATATAAACAAATAATATTTTTCTCATTTAAAAAAGAATGATCTATTTTTTTTATTACATTTTAAAAAATGATTTATTATTTTTTTAACACCTTAATTTTAATTTTATACATGATATGTTAGCCACAAGATAATTTTTTTTTTTTTGTATATTTGAGATAATTTTAGTTTTGTGATTATATAATTTAAAAGTTTTCTTTTATTTTTTAAATTTTATATTAAGTTAAATTATATTATTATTTTTTAAACAGAGAGAATGGATGGATGGAGTAATTAGACTAAACTTGACCCTTAAACCCAACATTTCTCTTCTCCTCCTTTCCTAAGTTGATAGAAACAGCAAAACGAAATGCTCGTCCGATTCAGATGCAAATCTGAAGCTCTCTCAAGATTTCATGGTTTCAAATCTCTGTATCTCTACTCAACCTCAGCTAGGACCACTTCTTTTGTGAATTACCTCATTGATTCTCTCGGATTCTCCAAAGAAGAAGCATCATTAGTATCTTCCAAGGTAACTTCATGGAAATCCTTAAAGAGAAATCCCGATTTAGTTCTCAATTTCATGAAACAAACAGGTTTCGACAACACCCAGATGAAAATATTGGTTTCAGCAGCACCCAAGTTTCTATTTTACGATGTTTCCAAAACCCTTAAACCCAAATTGCAATGCTTGATGGATATCGGGTTGTCCGGGTGGGATTTGGTGAATGTAATTGCTAAAGATTCAACGATTGTTGAAAGGGGTTTAGTTACACATTTGAAACCTACAATTAATTGTCTTAGGAGAACATTGGGTAGTGATGAGAATGTTGTTAAAGCTATAAAGAAAACTTCTTGGTTGCTTTCCTTTGGTGGTCATCATGTAATGGAAAATAATTTGTTGTTGTTGAAAAAGTATGGTGTTTCTGATGATAAAATACAAAAACTTGTGCTTAGAAATCCGAGGTATATTACACAGAAGCCGGAGTGGGTTAAGGATTTGTTGCATAGGGTAGAGAAGGATTTTCGGGTTCCGCTTGATTCGTCTATGTTTCCTTATGGATTTCATACATTAGCCTCGCAGAAGAAGGCTAGGTGTGAAAAAAAGATTGAGATTTTCAAGAGTTTTGGATGGTCTGATAATGATATACTCACGATGTTTAGGAAGTTACCTTATTGTATTGCTCTCTCAGAGGATAAAATTCAGAAAGGATTGAGTCTTTACATGAAGGAGCTTGGTTTCAAACCTGCTTACTTGGCTTCGCATCCTTCAATTTTGGTTTATAGTATGGAAAAAAGGGTCATGCCTCGGATGGAAGTCTTGAAAATTTTGGATGAGAAAAAGCTTAAGAGGAGAAAGGTGGCTTTTTTTACTGTTGTGAGCTTAGCAGAGTCAAAGTTCATAGAGTATTTTGTGCTGCCCTACAAGGATCAGGTACCTGATCTGTATGAACCACTCAAGAAAACTGTGTCTCCTTAATGGTTTTAGTTTACTTTTGGTACTATAGGTGCTGAGATCTCTCTCAATTTTCAGTTGTAGTCCTAAATTGATTTTTGTTGTACTAAAGCAATAGTATTATTGAAGTATTGTTTCGATTTCAAACTTGTTTTGCTTTCTCGTGACCTACTTCCATGTTTTCCGGTGTCGCCTAGAATCATTTATCTCTGTATGTCCTGTTGCTTTCAGTTCACATTTGGATAACTCAATAGCCACTTAGTTCACTAGTTCTGAAAAATCAAACCACGAAACAGAAGGTCATACATTCTCTCCTATGTAGAAAGCAAGTGAATTAATTACTACAAGGAATACTAGTTTACCATGATGACATATGTGCAGGTTTCATTAAACCGACCTTCTATTGTAAACAATTTCCCTACCATCACAAGGTAGAGGTAAGGTCTGCATACACACAAGAGAATAATACTTGAACTTGTATAAACCTATAATTTCTGGGATTTTAACCAAACCCATTTGGCCAAAGTTCATATTACGCATCTATTACTGATGGTTATATTTATTTTACATGTGTGCTTGTTAAGATTGTCGATGAATTGTATGTAAAATTGCTTGACTCAATGACATTTGGCTGATTTGGGTTGCTAAAGAGATGGTGAATGTATTGGCCATAGGATTTGATGAATTGCTCGTCACACTTTTAAGGCAGAGGTTGAATGGGGATTTTAGCGAGGGAAAGTTATGCTTGTGTTTGGAGAGCATATTGGGATTGCTTATTAGAGGAAGCATAATTGGTTTTGGATAGAGCTTTATACGTGTTTCTTCGTCTATTAGCTGTAGATGAATTTTATGTAAAATTGCTCGGCTCAGTGAAATTCAGCTGATTTGGTTTGCTAATGAAATGGCGAATGTATTGGCTATAGGATTTGATGAATTGCACGTCATACTTTTAAGGCAAAGGTTAAATGGGGATTTTAGTGAGGGAAAGTTATGCTTGTGTTTGGAGAGCATATGGGACTGCGTATTAGAGGAAGTACCATAGGTTTTGAATAGAGCTTTATGAGTGTTTCTTCTTTTATTAGCTGATCATTATAGAGTGCCAATTAATCCTTTGATATATGCATTGAAAAGAATGGAGGTTAATTTTGTGTTCGACTTTTGAGGGAGTTTTTTTTGCTGTGTTTGAAGATAGGGAGGAACTTTTAACTAGGCTTTTGCGATATTTGGTTCATGTGTACCTGAGTTTATGGAGAGACTTGTTATTGAATCTGAAACAGTTTAGGGCGGACGGATTTGAAGATATTTTGCAAGTTCACCAAAGTAAGACTCTTTTGCTCTGAATAACTCCTGAAATGGAAACCCAATTGAGGTTTTTGCTTACATGTGTGAAGTTCGGTAGCCAAATGAGGTACCAAGTTTGGCTCTCGAAGAGTTTCTTAGAGTACCTGAAAGAGGAATGGTTTTAACTGACATTGTTAGGTTTATGTTGTTCTGTTAGTCTATCTGGTGAAAGCATACAATCAGATATCTTATCAAGATGGGTTATGGTTAACGTTGTGCGAAAAGAGTTATATTAAAGCAAATTTAAATCTTGTGTTGTTTTATGATTAGCCTTTCTCTGATGAAAATATTGAACCTGCAATTCTGTTCATGTTGAACTCTACCCAAGTATATTGAACCGATACTTACTACCCAAGTGAGTTCCTACAAATTGTGGTTGACAATTATGATATTGAGAGTAAGGAGATAATCATCTAAGGGGTGTCGAGAGCGCTTTCTACTCTTGTTGAAAAAGGAGTTGCCTGTTCACTTGATGTTGACTAGATGTGACATGATATCAGAAGTCCTTAGGGAAATGCTTGGGAAGCTTGTTATTGGTCAAGCAAGGTAATTTGAAGAAGTAAGATATTTCTAGCGTTATCCATTTGCTGCTTTCGATCCCAACAACCCTGACGAGGAGAGCTGAAAGTACTTGTGTCTCATCAGTGGCATATTCAGGGATCTGTCAATGCATCCCTTTCGCGTTGATGGTGGAGGTGTTCAACCACTTGAGCCTTAATCTGCTGTCCAAGTTCACTTTCCGATGGTTCTGAATTCACAGGTAAATAGAAATAAGTGCTTCAATAAAGATTTGAATTTTATTTCCTATGTAACCTTTATTAGGTTTAGATAGTGCCTTAGTTCCTGTCCTCTTGAATCAAGGGCCATGAGTGAAAATAGAAACTCTTAAATAGTGAAGGTAACATTGTTGCAGACACCATACTAGATTTAATAATACGATACAATGAAATTTAAGTAATCGTAAGCTATGACTATGACTTAATTAAATATCGAAAGTGCCAGTATATGCATGTGACGAGAGTGGTACTGATACAAGTACGGCAGAAGGGGCATGCATTTTTCAGCATGAAACCTTTGACAGCAACCAGGAAGAGTGATCGTATCATCATCGATGCCTTCTTTTTCGAATTCTCTTAAGCAGATACAACACTCACTGTTTGTTCCTGGCGGAGTCACTACTCTTGTTGCATAATAACGAGCTTCTGCATAAAATCCTGCTTCTGCTAATATTTCACGAGCTCTTTTCTGCTGTTGCATGACGAGCTGATCTTTCTTGAAAACGCGCCCATATGGCTAAAACAATCACAGATATTACACAAGGATGACCTATGTTTGACATGGATTTGGAACCTAGTTCAAACTCTGCAAAAGTGTCAGCAGGTGCACGTTGGATTCGCCAAAAATAGTGTAGTTTTAGGGAATTCGTCACGGGTGTAATATTGAAAGTGAAGAGTTCGCAAACCATGAGTAGGATTTACAAGTTTTGGTAAAATATAGTAACTTTTTAAATATGGTAAATTTTCTGCCCTCGTCTTGTTATTAATCTTCTTTTTCCATGCTATCAAATTAATTATGGCAAGGAAACATTCAAGTATTCTTCCAATAAATTCTTGAATCTCACGTTGCAAATTGTAGGTATTTTATTTTACACTCGAGTCTTAGAAATGGAAAAATTGCACGTCCTTTGTAATGGGTCTTAACGGCGTGAATTTAAATTAGTCACGAATTTCTATACAAGTAACAAACAATGGTTGGAAAACAAAATATTTTCAAAAAATTTTTTTTCATCTGATCTGTTGTGTGGGTTTTGACTCGTTTCTTAGCCTAAATAACTGTTAAATGGATCATTTATTGACTCAATTCGTTTTGATGTGCCTAAATTCAGACCCACCCATCAATTTATCACACCACCATACTCAAGCTAAAGGGAATTGGATACACAGTAGTCTTGTGAGTTTATAGGTAAAAACATAGAGTGATATTATTGTTAGAGAAAATATATAGTGAGTCTACTACGTAAATTCATAACTCGTAATTTTGCATCAATGCATTGAATTATTATTATACATAAAAAAGGAAGATTTTTCTATTACTGATATATGTGTCAAGGAGCAGGCAATTCACGATCGTCATGTCTATTTCAATTGCCTACTTAAGGCAGCTGCTGATTAATGTATCTGTTTTAGCTGTTTGATTTACTTTCTTATTACTATAAATTATTCCCTCCGTTTAAAAAAGAATGACCTAATTTGATTTGACAGAAAGTTTAAGAAAATAAACAGAGTTTTTTATTTTGTCGTTGTAAATTAAAGTTATGTCAATGTACCAAAATGCCCTTTAATCTTGTGACTTTAAACATACCATGTGAAAAGTTATAATTAAAATATTGACTAAAAAGAAAAGAGGTCATTCTTTTTGAAACAAACTAAAAAAGAAAATAGGTCATTCTTTTTTAAACGAATGGAATATTTCTTTAGTTGCTTAATTTGTGATTTTATAATATTATCCTCCCAAATTATTTTTTCAACTGCTTCAACTATGATTTTATTGTATTACCCTAAGCATTATTTTAAGTGACTGTTATGACACCTTACTTTTAAATGTGATTTTTGATCAAATGTTTGATTTATTTCAAATAAATAAATAATACTTCTCCTATTTAAAAAAGAATAATCTATTTTACTTTTTATTTCATGTAAAATATATTTTTTTTATAACGCTTTAATATTTTAGTTTTATATATGATGTATTGACCACGAGATCAAAGAATATTTTAATACATTTTAATTTAGAACTATAATTGTTTTTTTAAATTTTATGTGAAATTATTTTTTAAATGGAGACTGGGGGGAGTGATCACAGACCCTTAAAAGCCAAAATTTCTCTTGTCCTCTTTCCAAAAGTTGATCGAATTAGCTAAACGAAATGCTCGTCCGATTCAGATGCAAATCTGAAGCTCTATCAAGATTTCATGGTTTCAAATCTCTGTATCTCTACTCAACCTCAGCTAGGACCGCTTCTTTTGCGAATTACCTCATTGGTTCTCTCGGATTCTCCAAAGAAGAAGCATCATTAGTATCTTCCAAGGTAACTTCATGGAAATCCTTAAAGAGGAATCCCGATTTAGTTCTCAATTTCATGAAACAAACTGGTTTCGACAACACCCAGATGAAAAAATTGGTTTCAGCAGCACCCAAGTTTCTATTTTACGATGTTTCCAAAACCCTTAAACCCAAATTGCAATGCTTGATGGATATCGGGTTGTCCGGGTGGGATTTGGTGAATGTAATTGCTAAAGATTCAACGATTGTTGAAAGGGGTTTAGTTACACATTTGAAACCTACAATTAATTGTCTTAGGAGAACATTGGGTAGTGATGAGAATGTTGTTAAAGCTATAAAGAGAGTTTCTTGGTTGCTTTCTTTTGGTGGTCGTAAGGTAATGGAAACTAATTTGTTGTTGCTGAAAAAGTATGGTGTTTCTGATGATAAAATACAAAAACTTGTGCTTAGAAATCCGAGGTGTATTACACAGAAGCCGGAGTGGGTTAAGGATTTGTTGCATAGGGTAGAGAAGGATTTTCGGTTTCTGCTTGATTCGTCTATGTTTCCTTATGGATTTCATACATTAGCCTCGCAGAAGAAGGCGACGTGTGAAAAAAAGATTGAGATTTTCAAGAGTTTTGGATGGTCTGATAATGATGTACTCACAATGTTTAGGAAGTCACCTTATTGTCTTGCTCTCTCAGAGGATAAAATTCAGAAAGGATTGAGTCTTTACATGAAGGAGCTTCGTTTCAAACCTGCTTACTTGGCTTCTCATCCTTCAATTTTGATTTATAGTATGGAAAAAAGGGTCATACCTCGGATGAAAGTCTTGAAAATTTTGGATGAAAAAAAGCTTAAGAGGAGAAAGGTGGCTCTTTATACTGTTGTGAGCTTAACAGAGTCAAAGTTCATAGAGTATTTCGTGCTGCCTTACAAGGATCAGGTACCTGATCTGTATGAACCACTCAAGAAAACTGTGTCTCCTTAACAGTTTTAGTTTACTTTTGATACTATAGGTGGTGAGTTCTTTCTCAATTTTCAGTTGTAGTCCAAAATTGATTTTTGTTGTCCTAAAGCAATAGTATTATTGAAGTATTGTTTCGATTTCAAACTTGTTTTGCTTTCTCGTGACCTACTTCCATGTTTTCCGGTGTCGCCGAGAATCATTTCTTTATGTCTTGTGGCTTTCAGTTCACATTTGGATAACTCAATAGCCACTTAGTTCACTAGTTCTGAAAAATGAAACCACGAAACAGAAGGTCATATATTCTCTCCTATGTAGAAAGCAAGTGAATTAATTACTACAAGGAATACTAGTTTACCATGATGACATATGTGCAAGTTTCCTTAAACCGAGCCTCTATTATAAACGGTCTCCCTACCATCACAAGGTAGAGGTAAGGTCTGCATACACACAAGAGAAATAATACTTAAACTTGAATAATCTATAATTTCTGGGATTTTGACCAAACCTCATTTGGCCAAAGTTCATATTACACATGTATTACTGATGGTTATATTTATTTTACATGTGTGCTTGTTAAGATTGTCGATGAATTGTATGTAAAATTGCTTGACTCAGTGACATTCGACTGATTTGGGTTGCTAAAGAGATGCTGAACGTATTGGCCAAAGGATTTGATGAATTGCTCGTCACACTTTTAAGGCATAGGTAAAATGGGGATTTTAGCGAGGGAAAGTTATGCTTGTATTTGGAGAGCATATTGGGATTGCTTATTAGAGGAAGCATCATTGGTTTTGGATAGAGCTTTATACGTGTTTCTTCGTCTATTAGCTGTAGATGAATTGTATGTAAAATTGCTCGGCTTAGTGAAATTCAGCTGATTTGGTTTGCTAATGAAATGGCGAATGTATTGGCTATAGGATTTGATGAATTGCTCGCCACACTTTTAAGGCAAAGGTTAAATGGGGATTTTAGTGAGGGAAAGTTGTGTTTGGAGAGCATATGGGATTGCGTATTAGAGGAAGAACCATTGGTTTTGAATAGAGCTTTATGAGTGTTTCTTCTTTTATTAGCTGATCATTATAGAGTACCAATTAATAGCATGACACATGACATGAAGAAGTGAGACAATTCCTAGAATATCCGTGTAGCCTCCTAACCATAGGCATGATGCACTTCACACCCATGAATAAGACTCTACTTGACGCGACATGTTGGACTCCGAGGATCATTTACAAACCTAGGGCTTTGATACCATCTTTGTCACGACCCGTATCTAAGGCCTAGGTGTGACATGGGGAATGAGAACCCGAGAATCCCCAAACAAGCCTCAAAGTATCCAAATCCACATCATCGGTTCAGAAGCGCATTCAAGTAGTAAACACATAGTTTTAAGGGATGGGAAAGTAGGACTCACACTATGAGGCTATCGAAGGGGAAGAGATTTACATGGATTCACATAGTGCATAAGAACTAAGGGGCGGGTAAGTATGACTCGCTCTATAGGGCAATACGAGGCTTAGGATCTTCCACATTTCCATATCAAACATACATACATATCATAATTCCCATAAACAATCCATGATAGCCATATCCAATAGATAACCGAAATCATAAGCTTCAAATACAACACATAACATATAGAATCTACGAGAATATACAAGATGTCCAACAATGCGTCTAGTTATAAGATGGGACGGGGGCCAAGACATGTCCCTGGCTCACCCTTAATTAAGAAAAATGAACATAAAGTAGCGTTGGTAGATAGAAGGTGGTTTTTCCTAGGAAGATAGGACTCACCATAATATCAATCTCTCCGAACTCAAGCTAACCGTTGACCAGTAGATAAACGTAGCGCTCGACCCTACATGGTAAAATTATGTAGGCATAAAGTATGCGTTAGTACATTTGAATGTACTAGTATGCGGGCATGCAATGCACATGACTTATCAAACCTGCATTTCAATGTTAGATGACAAGGATACATAATATAGAAGAATCATATATAGAAGGAAAATCATATACTATATGCCATGAAGTTGATGATGCATGAAATGCCATAATGCTCATATATATAGTGGGGATGGATTATAACCGACACATCAAACCCATGCGAGCTATTTACATGAGTTAGTCCAACAAAGACCTCCCATCGGTAGGAGAAGATTATTTTCCAAGGGTAATCTACATCACACCTTACGATCCAATCATTTCGGTGGATGGACACCTTTCTTACGGGCAACCCCATTTTGGGAGAATTTCCAAAATCATATCAATAAACGAATAACCATTTCTTACGATCCGGTCATTTCGGTAATGGCTTTCGTTTCTATGTTGACACATAGTTCGAGGAAAGGGAGAGGATCCTTGGGATAACTCTGACGCTCCCAATCCATCGGTGCTAAGTCAAAACATCCCAAGAAAATACTTATACATATCCGTACTTTCAAGAGAATACGATATTCATTTCAAATCCGTTCAATGCACATTTAGGCTCAATAGCCAAACCATAAATCATATTCATGATACTCATGCAAGGAATAACTCATACTTATGCCAAAATGGTGCAAGCACCCAAAATGCTCAAAAAGCCATAATCATTGACATATATGTGACCACATTTTTATCATAACCAATACCTTATCAAAATCATATTAGAATTATTTCATAAAACATTATTGGGCTATACCTACTTCATAATTTCCATAAAATCCATTGTTCATGAATGCAAATGCCATGAATAATGTGAGAATAGCATGGTTAATTGAGATTCAATCTAAAGTCATCAATATAATATGAAATTGAAGTAAATCCATAATTAAATTCACATTTAAATCATAATATAAATCACCCATGCATAAATCAAGCTTTAAAAGGGACATGCATCTTCATAACTTCATAAACTCAACGTAAATCATCATAATAGGGCTTAAAGTAACTTAAAATCATAAATAAAGTACATCCCATACATCAATTGAATTTAATAGAATTAAATAATGAAAACCCAAGTAAGCTTAATATTTTGAAAATCAATTGAATAGAGTTTGGGTCTTCTTGGTTGAAAGGGAGCAAAAATCAATCCCACATACCTAAGTCTTGGAGGTGAATTTGAGATGAATTTGACTTGAAGATGGACCCTAATTGGAGACCTTAGCTTGAATCTTGAGGGAAAAGCTAGAGAGGATTTTTAGGAGTTGAATTTTTGAGTGAGAGAGTGTTCTAATGAAAATGAATAAATTTTTTTGGATAATATCAGCTGATTTAGATGCTTAGGATGGGAAAAGGTCATAAAACACTTTAAAAATAAATTATAATTACATAAAAGCCATTAATGAAACAAATGAAAATTGAGTCGTCGTGGTTTCACTGGCACTAACACGGCCCATGAAGCACTTCATTGGCCGTGAACAGCGCCCATGAGATGACACTTAGACAAATTTTCACAATGCTCAACACTTAGAATTTTCGACGCGAAGAAACGTCACACGGATGGCCACACGACCAATGTGGAGTTACACGGGTCGTGCAAGTGTCCGTCGGCTTACACTTATGAAAATTTTTGCACGAAAAGTTATGAGATGGTGGTTCCATACATAGAAAAAATTCACGTCGGAAGCCATACGGTGGGCCACACGGCCCGTGAGCCTCCTCCACACGGACTGTGAAGGTGGTTGTGACCTCACTTAGCCTCAATTGTTGGCGTCCTAATCTCCAGGCCACCACATGGCCCTCCACACGGTCCATGAAGTGTCACACGGACTGTGTAGTCTCTCTTGAGAAAACACCTGGTCCGATTCTTGCCAAAAACGACATTTTCAAGTTCCGAAGGAGTCATACAAAGTCCGGGTTATTACAAATAACGAGCTTCTGCATAAAATCGTGCTTCTGCTTATATTTCACGAGCTCTTCCTTCACTTCCTCTTTCTGCTGTTGCATGACGAGCAGATCTTTCTTGAAAACGCACCCATATGAGCTTTATGAACAAAAGAGCACTAGTATAATGGCTAAAACAATCACAGATATTACACAAGGATGACCTATGTTTGATATGGATTAGGAATCTATGTTGTTCAAACTCTTCAAAAGTGTCAGTGGGTGCGTGTTGAATTCGCCAAAAATAGTGTAGTTTAGAGAATTCATCATGAGTGTGATATTGAAAGTGAAGAGTTCGCAAACCATGAGTAGGATTTACAAGTCATGAATACATGTATTTTTTGGTAAAATATAGTAACTTTTAAAATATGGTAAATTATCCGCCTTCGTCTAGTTATTAATCTTCTTTTTCCATGCTATCAAATTAATTATGGCAAGGAATCATTCAAGTATTCTTCCAATAAATTCTTGAATCTCATGTTGCAAATGGTAGGAATTTTATTTTACACTCCGAGTCCTAGGAATGAAAAAATTGCACGTCCCTTTTAATGGGTCTTAACGGCGCGAATTTAAATTAGTCACGAATCTCTATACAGGTAACAAATAGTGGTTGGAAAAAAAATATATTCAAAAAGATTTTTTTATCTGATCTGTTATGCGGATTTTGACTCGTTTCTTAGTCTAAGTAACTGTTAAATGAATCATTATTAACTCAATTTGTTTTGATGTGCCTAAATTCAGACTCGCCCGTCAATTTTATCACACCACCAAACTCAAACTAAAGGGAATTGGATACACAGTAGTCTTGTGAGTTTATAGGTAAAAACATAGAGTGATATTATTGTTAGACAAAATATATAATGAGTTTACTACGTAAATTCATCACTTGTAATTATTGAATTATTATTATACGTAAAGAGGGAAGATTTTTCTATTACTGATATATGTGTCAAGGAGCAGGCAACTCACGATCGTCATGTCTATTTCAGTTGTCTACTTAAGGCAGCTGCTGCTTGAATTGTGATTTTACAATATTATCCTCCGAAATTTATTTTTCCAACTGCTTCAACTATGATTTTATTGTATTATCCTAATCAATTATTTTATGTGATTGTCACAACCCGAAATCCGGGTGTGATGACACTCACCTATCCCACCAAGGCGAATCAACATAAACATGAACAGTCCAATATGATAATATAAGTGGAAGATAAAACAGTCTAAGATAGTAGATAAGCATAAAGGAACCGAACTTAAACCATCGCAGAACTAGTGTTACATGTACAAACCTCTAATTAATAATACTCAACAGAACATACAAGTCTCAATATTTAGTTCTCGAATAGAACATAATATAATGAAGAATCCTCGAGGGTCTACCAAAGAGACAAGCAGCTACCTCTCAAGGAAATCCAGAAGCTCGATCCTGATACTAGGAAAAACTATCAAGAAGGACCAGACTCACAACATACAAAAATGTAGCAAGGGGTACCAAACAAAACGGTACTTAGCGAATGGAAATTAAACATGAAATAAAGAGATGAAGAACACAAGTACTCCTGTCCACCAATCACATATCGTCGAACTACATACCTGCACTCAAAATAGTTCTAGCAGAAGAACAATATATACAAGAATACACATTACAGACTATATCTTAGGATGATTAGCTGATTACGAGAGTCAAGTAATTCAATAGTCTATCAGTAGTATAAGCAGTCATAATCTTATAACACGACGTCCCCATAGTTCAAACTTCACAATATACAAGGATCAAATCATTCACATGTATTACAATTCTTCAATTAGTTCAATCTCAACGATACACAGATTCAAGGCAAGGAAATATTCAAGTATTCTTCCAATAAATTCTTGAATCTCATGTTGCAAAATGTAGGAATCTTATTCTACACTCGAGTCCTAGGAATGGAAAAATTGCACGTCCCTTTTAATGGGCCTTAACAACGTGAATTTGAATTAATCAAAATTCTCTATATGTGTAACAAACATTGTTAGGAAAAAACTATATTTTCAAAAAGTTTTTTTCATTTTATATGTTACGTGGATTTTGACTCGTTTCTTAGCCTAAGTAACTTTTAAACGGATCATTTATTAACTCAATTCATTTTGATCCATCTAAATTCAGTCCCACCAATCAATTTATAACCACCTAAATTCAGTCCCACCCATCAATTTATCACCACTAGACTCAACTCAAGGGAATGGATACACAAATTTTGTGAGTTTATAGGTAAAAACATAGAGTGATATCATTGTTATAGAATATATATAGTGAGTTTATTATTTGAATTCATAACTTGTAATTTTGCATCAATGCATTGAATTATTATACATAAAAGGGGAAGATTATTCTATTATTTCTAAGCAACAAAAGAGCAAGCAACTCTCGGTTGACATGCCTGCTTCAATCGTCTACTTAAGGTAGCTTTGGATTGATGTGTTTGATTCAATTACTTGATTTTACTTTATCATTTCTATTATTATTTCTTCCGCTGCTTGAACTGCGATCTTACAATATTATTCGTAATAAATCATCTTTTCAATTGCTTCAATTATGATTTTACTGTATCACCCTAATCAATTATTTTAAGTGATGCAAATATAAGATTTAGGATGAAACAAACAAAAAATAATAAATAAGTCTTTCTTTTAAACTGGACAACTAAAATTCAATAGATGTATATTTTAATACCTTTCAATAATTATATTTGTGTAAAAAAGGAAGTACTTTTAAAAAATATAATACAAACAAATCAAAAAGTTTACGCATATTACTTGAAATGATGTAAAAGGATACTTTAAGTCAGAATAATTACTAGTTTAAAATTTTAAAACATATATAACAATTTTTAATGGTTCTAGAAATTTTACCAATGCCACATAAATTGGACAGAGAAAGTAACACACATTATTTAAATTTTATGTAAAACATAATATAAATTACAACAATTAATAATTTAAAATATTTAAGAAATAAATCAAGTTTTGATTTGCTCTCCAAAATTTATATATGCAACATAAATTAAAACAAAATAAATAATATATATTATTTAAAAATCACATAAAATGTACTATAAGTGGTAATAAGTAACAATTTTAAATTTTAAAATCAAAATCTATCAACGTTATATAAATTAAAAAAAATAAAATATATTGAATCCATGCTAGTACAAGCTCTTATAAGCAATAAGAAGAATAAAACACAATAGATAGACAGAAAGAGAAATTGACAGTAAATAAGTGTAAAGCCTATTGCTCCTTGAATCTGTTTGATCTAGGTATGTCTTTGTGTCGATTCTCCATTTTATAATCCTCTCCCCAATTTCCCCTTCCCCTATCCCGAAATATTATCATTATCATTATTATTTTTGAAAGTTCGTTCTTCTTTTCTAATGGCTTTGTGTTGATTCAATTTTTTTTGGGTGATATTTTCTTTTATTGATTGAGCTTGAATGAAGGTAGTTTACTTGTTGCTTATAGCTGCTAAAGAAGAGTAAAGAGAAAAAAGGGATATTCTCATAAATATTAAGGATAAAAGAGTGAACATCCCAGTGTTCATTGACTTATGCCTGTCCTGTCCTTTTAAGATACTCAAAGATTTCCCAATACCCTTCCCTTATATATGTTTTCTTCCTTCATCACATGAATACTATACAAATCTACCCATAAGACCATGTTCTTGGTTCGCGTTCGAGTGAGGTTGAGTCTACCTTGACCATGTTTCTTGGATTGAGAAGGATGTTTTGCTAAAGCTTTGAAATGGGACGCCCCTTCCTCTCCAAGATAGTTTAATCTTTTTTTCAAAAGTAGTCTTTTATCTTTAATAAATTCAAAATTGTAAGTTCAGGCAATGTGTTTGTTCGTCCGTTCTTTTGAAAACATGAAGGGTTCGGGTTTAGGGTTTAGGGTTCAGGGTTCAGGTTCAGTTTCAGTTTCTTACTTAAAGTTCAAAAAAAAAAAAAAAACTTTAAATAGAGATAGATAGAGTAAAACTCGATCTCACCTAAAAAAAATACTCAGCTCCAAAAATAAAATCGAGTATCTCTGATAGTCTTTCTACTCTCTGTCATGAAGTTTTGATTAAATTCAAAATTGATCGTAACAAAGGATATTCAGGTCATCCACCTATATTTATGCTTCATTTTTCAGTTTTGCAGAACTGGAGAAGTAGAATAGAGAAAAGATCAGCAGAAAGCTAAGTTAGACATGCAAGACATAAATTACAGAGCAAGATCTTGAAAGGAAGACAGACAGTCTCAATTTCAAATGAGTATTTCAAATACATTCTCATGTTTTGTCTAAAACATTCCTTTCACTTTTCATGAGTTCAAGCAATCCAAGACATATAAGCAAAATAGTCTCTAGAAAATTAAAACGAAAAATAGCAATTCCAACTTGAGAAAATAATCATGTTGATTATTTATCAGGAAATTCGTTATTCTTGAAACCTAGCCACTCAGTGTCTGTGCCACCTGCACAAGGAAAATGTCACATTGTAAGATAGTTGAGTGACCATCTTACAAGTCAATTCTATTGAACTAATATTTCAAATATATAAAGAGTATTAAGGGAAGTGATATAGAAGTGCAAACTCACTGTCATGTTCAATAGGTAGGGGAGCACTTGGAGATCCAGGATTTTGAAAGAGATCATCCATATGATTGAAATCCAAATATGCATCAAAATTTGCCCACTCATTATAGTCATTTCCTTCAATAACATTTGCATCTGATGCTGCAACGATGTTGCTTGGATCAAACATGCTTTGTTCACTAGCATATTGCTTGAAGTTAGCATTTGTTTCTCCCAGTCCATTAATTATTGCATTTCCAACATCTACGTCAGACAACGTTGTTACATGGCCTGCATTGAAATCCAAGCTATAATATTTTGAATAAATAAATGGTAGTAAGAGAAGTGATATAGAAGTACAGACTCACAATGATTTTCATTAGGTAGGGTAGCATTGGGAGCTTCAGGATATTGGAAGAGATCATTCATATGATTGAAATTGAAACCTGCATCAAAATTTTCCCTCTCATTTGAATTACTTCCTCCAATAACATTTGCATCTGATGCCACAATGATGTTGCTTGGATCAAACATATTTTGTTCACTAGTATATTGCTTGAAATTAGCATTTGTTCCTCCCAGTCCATTGATCGTCGCGTTTCCAACATCTACATCAGACAACATTGTTACATGAGCCACATTGATGTTGCTTGGATTAGCATTTCTTGCTCTCAATCCATTAATTGTTGTATTTCCAACATCTATACCAGACAATGTTGTTACATGAGCCGCATTGACATCCAAGCTATAATCACTTTGAGCACGATGATCCAAGCTGTAACCATGATGACCACCACTATTAAATGCCAGGCAAGTCCTATTATTAATACTCCCAATAAGTGGTGTTTCTGAACTCAACATTTCAAATGACAGGTCATGTTGTTGTAGTCTACCACTATCATTTTGGCTTGACAAATATGGATTAAGGAAGTGGGGTTGAATCTGAAGTTGTGGCTGATGGAGCTGTTGCTGAGTAGAACTAGCAAAAGTATTCTTGGTATTAACTTGTGGAAAGTCTGAACCTCTTTGGATTTGATTTGGAACATTTGTTGGAAGACAAGGCATTCTCCCATATTTTTTACAACTACGTCTTTTTCGAGGATCATTTGAGGATTCATGACGAACATTTTCTACTTCTTCTTCAGGTCTCTTGGTACGACGACATTTCTGAAAGAAGAAAAAGTTATCCAAGAAGGGTTGGACTATCGATATAATTATTATCTAAACTCATTGTTATTTAGGTGTGAATGAA
This sequence comes from Solanum rostratum, assembly GCA_029948455.1. Taxonomy (NCBI): domain Eukaryota; kingdom Viridiplantae; phylum Streptophyta; class Magnoliopsida; order Solanales; family Solanaceae; genus Solanum; species Solanum rostratum. The sequence goes on along the minus strand of CM057046.1, from coordinate 54,494 downwards.
ACACATGTACCTGCAAATGACTGGATATTTGCTTAATGGTAAGACCTGGCACATTCATCACTTCAAGAATATTTTTTGGAAAACAACCTACATGAATCCATTAGAATATAACTATAATTAAATCACTACTTCAATATTCCTATATCAAGCTGAGATACATGTAAATATAACAAATACTACGTCCTAATTCCAAACAAGTTGACGTTAACTATTAGTATGAATTCTCACAGATTGTATTGCTACGCGTATAAAGACAAATCAAAGACAATAAACTACGAGTGAGGTAAACTTACTTCCTTCACCAAGTTGGTCTAAAGCTTCAGTGAATTTGGCATGAAGATCATCAGTCCATATAATGTACTTCTTACGCGTAACAGTCTTATTAATACCGCTGCTTTGTCCTTCTCCTTCCTTCATCTCTTTTCCACCTTTTCTTCCTCTCTTCCTTCTCAACTTGTATTTTTCATTTGATACATCTTTTTCAACCTTGTCACTCTCTTCCTCAGCATCAATAGACATATTCTTCTTTCCTCCTTGTGCTTCATCTCCAACAACATTCATATGATATCCATTTGCTTCTACACTTTTCATTGATTTCTCTCTTTGTATTCTTTCTATCCACACAAATTGCCATAGCTGTTCAACAATATTTTCACCAAGTGGTCTTTCCAAGCAAAGATAAGCGCCATTTTCCAAAGCGTTCATTGCTATGAGTTCATTGTATTCATCACATACAACTGCATGCATAATTATATCAAAAAATCAACAATTAAAATTGAATTTTATTATACATTGTTAAAAGATATCCATCTAAATATTATGTGACTAGTTAATTTCATGTATATTATATCTCAATTTTATTCATTATAACAGTAATGGTGTTAATATCACTCATCATATATTAAAATAAAAATAAAAGGTAGCAATGCATAATCTAAGTCAATAATAAAAGTATTCTCTAATTTTCTTTAACAGTGAATTATACAAAAGTTGTTTAATTACATGCTATTTAACAATAGATTGCGATAAACTTTGTAGATAATCATTTTTTTTATTGTGCATTAATTAAAATAATCGACTTTATCTCCTATAATAGTAAGTGAAAGATAGAATTATAAATACTTACCGAGTGAAATTATATCCAAGGCCACAGCTTGTGCCAAGAGTTCGAAGCAATGCGAATTCGGTATATGGACATTTATTATCATCACATCAAATCTTTTCTTTTTTTTGACAAGCACTGACATTGCCGCAGAAGCCATAACTGTTGTAACTGTATATATCCATGCACTTTGAAATTAGTGAAGAACATGAAAAATAATATTTTACACAAAGTTTTGTCACTCATTCAAATTCCATTATAAATATACATGTTATATTTTTGCACTATAATTAGTTTATGAAGTAACACATACTAATCAACTAATATTATGAATGATAGTGCAATCTTAATTAGATGGTTAACATAAAAAATATAGTATTATTTTACCGTATATACAACAACAATAACATATCTAGTTGAATCTCACAAATGGGATCTGGGGAGGATAGAAATGTACGCGGACCTTCTCACTACCTCGTATAGAAGTAGAGAGACTGTTTCCTGAGAACCCTCGACTCAACAACCCATAAGCAGAATATGTAAATTAGATATTGTTTAAGGTTTTTTTTTTACGGTATATAACTTGATTAATATAGAATAGAGAAGACCGTGTAGGAATATTTTCTAAAGACTATGCCAGCTTATTCTATGACTTATCCAAAATAAATAAACACTTAATATAGATTAAATAGATGATAGGATAAAAACTTTTTTAGATAATTTTTATAAATTTTTTTGATGTAATTTTTTTCATAATGATTTAACAAATTATTTAAAAAAAGAGTTATTAGTTTTTTTTTTGTCTACATCCAACAAAAGAAAAAAAAAAAGAAAAATATCTTTTCATGAAAATTAAATCTCATTTTTTTGACTACATTCAGTAAAAGACATAATATTATATCTCAAATAATAATGACAGACAGATCAGCTCTTATCATATCCTTCTCTTGCTCTTCCCTTCCGTTATCCTATCATGTTCATCCACCGCCCAAGTGAATTTATTTTTCTAAGATGATAGAAAGATTCGTAAAAATCAACGATCTACATTTTCAAAAGTTGATGAAGAACAAATTTTTTCTTTTTTTTTTACAAATGACCTAGTATAAAATTTTGATAAACCGAAAAGTCCCAGAAATTAACACAAAATTATTGATAATCTTGTGTTTGGTTATAACAAAAATCAAACTAGATTAATCAAATAGAGAATCTAGTTTGATTTTTTTTTTAATAACCGCATAAAGTTTATTTAATAAATTGTAAAACAACATAACAAGCATAGAAATAGTGTTATGATAATAAGAAAAAAGAAAAACATAAAATTTACCAGATAAATAAAATTTTAAAATAGATGAAGTTAAAATCACAAATTAGAAAACAAACATCACCTCAATTATATCTCTATATAATAAAAAATCACATAAAATTTATTTATATCAAATGAAAAAAGATTATAAGTTCTAGGAATGTCACCTTTATATTTATGTAATTCTAACAAATGAACCATCTGATCAGTAATGGATTCTGCCTCATGATCTACCAGCAACACTGAAACTTCTTCTATTAGGCCACAAAAAGGGACTTCCATTTGATTAATTTGTCCTTTCAATGGCTTGAGAACAAGAAGGAGATGTAAGAAACTAATTCATTATATAAAAGGTTGAATTTTTTGATGAAATAATTAACTCTTTTGATAGATTTGTTAATAAAGCTCTAAAGTAGAATTCTCTTACCCTTGAAGGCCTCTTTTCATAGTATCCTTTATCTGGTTTGAGCATGTTCAGAGTAGGCCGTATAAATAATGTTAATTTATTTAAATATCTTGATAGTCCTTTAAATTTGGTACAATTTATGAATTAGACACTTAAACTTATTATTTGACTAGTTAGACACCACATATATGCGTCTCATGGACACCTAATGCTGAATTGGCAAATTTATAGATATTGCACTCCATATTGACACATTTAAAAGATTACATTAATTAATTTCTTTTTTTTTTCCCTCTCAAAATTTTCAATGTATTTCTTTTCTCATTTTAGTTGAAAATATTAGCCAAATAAAATTTATCCCATTAAGAAGGTAAAATGATCCTAGGTTATAACTCTAGTTTGATCCGCAATACTTGAGTTATAAAACAACTTATAAATTATGTCATGTTAATTATCTCATTGTTTAGGTCAATTAAAATCTTAATTGCAAATGCTTGAATTATTATACTAGTGAATTGTTACACCTAACAAAATTATCAAAATACCCCTAGACAAAAGATGCTCGCATAACACGTTTTTTTTTTTTTTTTGCAAATCCGAGGTCGAAAATGCAATCAACATGAGAAATTATGTGGCAAAATAGTCTTGGTTTATTTTTTAAGCAACCAGATCAAAAGATAATTTTTCGATGCAAAAACGCAATTCCAGAGAAGTGCGCGACATGTTGCGTCGTGAACTTGTCGCAATTTGCACTTAGTAGTGATCCCAATATTTTCTACAAGATTAGAAAACTTGATCAAAAAATTTTCAACGAAAATGCCCTAAAATTGCCCACGTCTATGATGCAAATTTGGTACGTCGAAGGGTAATTTTTTTTATTCTTTTCAAGGGCATTCCAGACCTTGTCCCATCTCTCCTAAACTTAAAACACGATCAAAATGATCATTTAAAGAGTAAAAAAGTTTTTTTAAACCTATTCCCAAGCCTTCTAAGTGCTCTAATAAAGCCTAGGGCTAAGGAGAGGAGAGGAGAAAAGAAGCTAGAAATTCAAGCAGAAGCTCTTGCAAGTTGATTGACAAACGTCATACTAGGCATGTAAGGCTAACCTAAATCATGAAATTGTTCTTCCATATGTCTCTTGATTGAGATAAGTTGATAGATGGAAGTATTGAGTCATTATATATGCATGTGTTCTTGAATGTTTTCTTGCAATTTATACATATTCTACATATTGATGATCATCATAAACTTGATTTAACGGATTAAATAATTTTCATGAGCTATTGCATAAAAATCCTATATGTTATTTTATAAAAGATTGCATGAATAAACCTAAAGATTGAGTGTAGAACCTTGATTTGAGAATATTAATTGTGATTGTGATGCGAGCATGATGATAGGTTGAAAAAAAGACTTGATGGTCTCGTGAGTCTTCATAAACGAACTCTAGAGATCGGTCTAGTTGATAGTCTCCTTAATGATTGGTCAAAATCCCTCTTAAAAGACATGATTGAGAGTTGATTAGATGGTTTATAGGCTGAATAGGAATAACTGTGATGGCATTGACGAATTGGTATGAGCCCTTATGAGACCCCCTTGATTGGATTGATTGAGATTGATTGCCTTATGATCATTGAGTCTTGGGAGGAGTATCAAGCACTGAAATGAGTAAGAGTAAGTCCGGCTCGAACTTATTAACTACGTCGCCATACGTAGGTGAGGATTGAACTGTTAAGCCAGATGTTTCCTCTTGATTGATAAGTCCCTAAATAATAGAGGACTTCTTTCTGGTCCAGAGTGGATCGATTCATTCTTACCATGGAAATGTATTGGAAGGTTGTGGCAACATCTTAGAATTATTGTACAATTACTGGCTCATAAGTGATTGTTGTCAGATAAGAGAATCTCCCAGATAGGTTATACACTGATAGTGTTCTGATTGGATTTGATTCAGATTGGATGGATTGTATTAATGGGTCATTGTCTACTCTTTATTCTTTCTTTAGACTTGTGACATCCTGATCGAGTTCATTACCTTCTCGATTTGAGTGTTTCTGCGTTGATTATTGTTCTACCTATATCTGTTTCATTCAACCAATTTACACATTCATAAATTTCACGTGCTGATGTCCATTTGGACTGCATCATTTTATGATGCATAGACAGGTACTAGAGATAATCAACAGGCGCTCCATTGACGATCTATCTCACACATCAGCTGATTGGTGAGTCCTCCTTGACTTCGGAGGATGCACATGATTTATTTTATCTAGATTTTAGAGTTAGACTTTAGTTTTGCTTATTTTGACTTGAGATAGCCACGAGTCTGTCATTGGCACCATTGAACAGTTTGATAGAGGCTTCATAGACTAGAGTATGATTTGTTTTGATTGGATATTTATTTGGGCTAGTTTCCTTCTTACTAGTCTTATTGATTTGACTTGATCAGTTATATATTGAGTTTGTCCATCTTTTATTATCTTTAGTCTTCCGTTGATAGGTTAAATATATTGATTGAATGAACATGATGAGACCAAGTGATTTGCTTGGGGACTAGCAATAGTCGCTGAGTGCCGGCCATGTCCAGGATACCTTCCCGGGGCATGACATGAATCACAATAAAAAATATTTCTTGGAAAATTTAAATTTTTGGTCAACTTTTATCCTCTAACAGTCAAATTGTACAATTGCTGGGTTCATTAACCATTCCTATTAATATAAAAATGTAACATTGATTATTGGATATGATTTAAAGTTATTGAGGATGAGATTACATTTATTAAGTATTAATTACACTTTTTGAAACTCATCTAACACTTAAGGTTAGTTTTATTTGCCTAAAGATTCTTTCAACAATTCAAATGACAGATTACATGACTTCTAGTAACGATTAATTGTTTTGGATTTAGGCCTCATTTGTTTTTGTTTGGATAAATCAGCCCAGAGGTACTTTTAATACATCGCGATATTATATATTTTAGTCACATAGGCATTATTTTTTCAAAAGGTTTCACACCATTAAGATATCCTACACACCTTTTATGTAGATTTCCAAATATGAAAACTTTTTCTCACACCCAACAATCTTTCTTTTGGACTAAGTTCCACATAATCAATCACCATGATCCACGAGTCAATTTTTAAGATTCATTGTGTGTCACCTACATCGTCCAAATATTTTACACAACCTAACCCCACAACTAGCTTCATTTTATATTTGTGCATCTTTAATTAAGCCTGTAAAAAAGTAATTAATTGAGCCCATGCCAACATATGCCTTTGTCATACTCATCCCACTGAACCTAGACTTTGATACTATTTTTTGTGCTAAATCAACTCAAACATACTCTTAACATAGTATGATTTGTAAGGCTATTCATAACATTGGATTGAGCTCGTCCACGTGTCCACATGTTGATTATTGGCAATTGTGTTCGGAGTTGAGTTTAGCCCTGATTCTTGAGTTGAGTTTTGAGTTCATAAATGTCATAGTGAGTTTTCTTACTTTTAATAGCATATTAATGATGTTCACAAGTTGAGTAGATGATTGGAATGTATATTCATGCATTCCTTTGCATGAACCCTAATTGAATTGATGATAATGATATCCCATACATACGTAAATGTTGAGATAAATGATTTTTCATGCAATATATAAAGAATCATTTTCAATTGAAATGTTGTATGTTTTTAATGAGTTTGATGAAAATTGAACACTGAGATTAATGATGTTTTGAACAAATTATTTTAAAGACGATGTAAATGATGTTTTAAAGTATACCGATTGATGAAAGATGGTGATGATGTTTAAATTAAAGTCCAATGAAACCAGATGATGATATTAATATGAGCATATATTTTAGGAGTAGTATTGAGCATTGATTTGGGTAAGAGTATAACTAACTCAAACCCCATAAACTACATAGCCAGAGTAGGATGGAGGTCTAGCCTCTCTTGTCCCAAAAGGGGACGTGATGTTTGAATCCACTGATGCTAATGTCCTTTACCCCGAAAATGTAATGGATAGAGGTGGCAACGACATCACTTCATTTTATCATTACTAGCATATAAGTGATAGTTGTCGGTTAGAGAAACTCATTAATAAGAAAACATACTATCTTTCATGATCTTGCATATTCATACTTTTAACTGATGAAAGTATTGTTATTTTCAACCTTACATATCATATTGACTTTTAACTGATGAAAGCATTGTTATTTTCAACCTTGGATATTATATTGATGTTGAGTAGATTTCTAACTTGAGTCCTTTTGAGTTGAGTTGATTATAAGTCTCTTGAGTCGACTTCTTGATATATGTCCTTACTCTCTCACTATTTTACATAACATACATTCCATGTACTAGTACCACTTTGAACTGCATCTTTTCATGACACAAACACAAATATTAGAAATCCTCAATAGGCGATCCGTTGAAGATTTTGAGCATTTCCGAAGCTTTGGTGAGACCTCCTTATACTCGGATGAACTCAGTTGTATATTTACTAGTTGATGTCCAGTACTGTTATTTCTTTTTTGAAGTTGCTATGGATATGTTACTGGCACTACTGGATAGTATTATAGGTGTCATAAATAGTCATATGATGCATTAGAATTTATCTCTTGAGACTATGTCTTTGATATATAGAGTTATAATTAAACTTTTTGTTAAGTTATTGTTTCTTAAAGATTATTTCTTCTTACGATGTTGATGTTGAGAATCCACATAATTATTCTTTGTTTCCATTTAAGTCTTTCGCTGATGGATGAATGAGTGATGAGATCAAGTGATTTTCTTGACGATCAACAATGGTTTCTAAGTGTCTGCCATACCATAGGTGCCCTCTTGAGGCATGACAAACTTGGTATCAGAGCATAGAGTTTAAGAGTCCTAGGGTGTATAAAACCATGTTCAGTAGAGTCTTACTTATGAGTGTGTTATGCACCACACTTATAATGAGGAGGCTATGAGACATTGAGAAATTGTTTCACTTCATTGCATTATGAGTTTGTGTGATAAAGTTTAACTCTATAAAAATTCTTTTCTAATTTGTATGTTTATGCATTGTAGATAATGCCTCCTAAACGCATCGCCAACCATAAAAATGCTGCCAACATGAGGCACCACAGTCCGAGATGTCTTCACAATAAGGGATGAGGACCGAGGCCATCCCGCATGGTCTACTGAAGCTGCTCCTCAAGTGCTGCCTCCTCAGCCTACCCAACCTGCTCCTACTTTTAAGGCCAACTTCAGAGGAGCTATCACCATGTTGATTCAGTTAATGGCTACTCAGAGTGGAAACCAGGGATCATCAATTCCTGGAACTAGCTCCCAAGAACCCTCTTCTTCCACCAAAGGTTAAGATGTTTTTAGGATAAACCCACCAATTTTCACAGGTTCAAAGGTTGATGAGGATCCTTAAAGCTTCATTGATGTTATGTGGAAGATTTTGAAGGCAATGCATGCTACTGAGGTTGAGAGTGTTGAGTTGGTTTTCGATCAACTTAAGAATGTTGCAAATATATGGTATGACCCATGGGAGGAGAGTCATGGCGAAAATATAAATCTATTATTACTAAATATCTCTTTTGTTATGGTGAAAATACTACGTTGGACCTTCTATCATGTAAACCTAAAGAAATATTTTGAACAAAGTAACTGTATGATTAAGAAATATTTTGCAAAAAGAGTTATGGAGGAAATGAGTGAATAGTTTAGAGGAAGCAGCACTAATGTAATTTTCTTGGTGGGTTTAGAAAAAAATAAAATATATATAAATCTTATTTTTACCTTGACAAGATATAGACTGTTCTAATAGATATTATAATTAAATGAAGATCGAATTGTTAAATCCAAAAAATATGGAAGAAGGCTGTTTAAAAAAAAGAAAAAAATTAACAACAATAATATATTCAGTGTAATTTAAGTGGGGTATGAAGAGGATAGTGTGTACACACACTTTACTCTTACCTTAGAATGTAGAAATGCTATTTTTCGATAAATTCTCAGCTCAAAGAGAAATATATTAAAACAGTTCTGGAAAAGAAATAATGAAAGTGAAGAAACTGCGACAATATACTAACTAAAAATACTATGTCCAAGCATTTGAAAAAAGTTAAAAATAACTACAACATAATAATAGTATAATCAAAATATAAGAAACAACAAATAATAACAAAAATCAAAGAGCAAACAACTACAAGACTAATATTACCACTACTATAGTATGAAAGAATTTATTAGTTTCCATATTTTTTCTTTGGCATTTAATATGGCCTTGGCTGATATCAATTCTATCAATTTTGTAAAAGTGAACATTTAAATTTGTATAAGCTTTTACTTGTACAAAGTTGATCAAGTAGATACATGTATTCTATGTGACAATCATGTTTTATGTGGCGTCTACGTGTATTATGCCACATAGAACATGTGTATTTATGTGGCGTCTACGTGTATATTTGACTATGAAGCCTTTTTCACTTTTTTTTCATAGGAACAATTCAAAAAATACATTTTAGCCATAAAATCTGAAAAAATCTATTTTAGTGGTACTTCTTTTTCAAGAATTTTTAGAAATTTCAAAAATAACCAAAAAAATAATTTACTTTTATTACTCCAAATTACTCATAATAATTTAAAAACAATTCCATTTCATTTCATGACCAAACACAACTTTAATTTCTAAAATTATTTTTTTTTAATTTTCACAATAAAACATGACGAGTCACCAACTAAATATTTATTTTTGCACACTCAAATTAAATTAAAAGACATAGATGCAAGTCGAGTAAAAAGAACATACTCCTTTATTATGTTCTGGTAGGATTAAGGGGAGTCCTGGTAGGATGTTTTTGACCAAGGAACAGGAAATAGGCGATTTCGACACTTTTCTCTGGGTGTTAGCCCACGGATTCTGGCGCTACATGGGGTCCGGCATAAGTTTCTTGAAAAATCATACGAGTTTGTCAGCAATGAGCCCGGCAAGAGGCCTAGGGGGCTCGGCGCCGGCGGAGGAGGCCTGGTAGGATTTTTTATGGGCCAAGGAACAGGAGATAGACAATTTTGACACTTTTCTGTGGGTGTTAGCACATGGATTTTGGCCCTATATGGGGGTCCAGCACAAGATTCCCTAAAAATCATACGAGTGGGTCCACAACAAGCCCGGCAAGAGGCCAAGTGGGCCCCGTGGCGTCGGGGAGGCCTGGTAGGATTTTATGGGCCAAGGTACAGGAAATAGGTGATTTTGGACTTTTCTGTGGGTGTTAGCCCACGGATTTCGGCGCTGCATGGGGGTTCAACACAAGTTTCCTGAAAAATCATACGAGTGGGTCCGCAACGAGCCAGGCAAGAGGCCCAAGGGGTCCGGCGGCGGTGGGGGAAGCCTCGTAGGATTTTATGGGCCAAGGAATAGGAAACATGTGATTTCAACACTTTTCTGTGGGTGTTAGCCAAGGATTCTAGCACTACGTAGGGTCCGACGCAAGTTTCCTAAAAAATCATATGAGTGGGTCCGAAACGAGCCCGGAAAGACGCCCAAGGGGCCCGGCGACAACGAGGGAGGCCTATTGGATTTTATGGGCCAAGGAACAGGAAACGAGAATTTTCGGCACTTTTCTGTGGGTGTTAGCCAACAGATTCAAGCGCTGCATGGGGGTCCGGCACAAGTTTCTCAAAAAATAACGAGTGGGTCCTAAACGAGCCCGACAAGATGCCCAGGGGTCCTGCAATGGCGGGGGAGGCCTGGTAGTATTTTATGGTCCAAGGAATAGGAAACAGGAGATTTCGGCACTTTTATATGGGTGTTAGCCCACGGATTCAGGCGCTACATGGGGCCTTGTGCAAGTTCCCCAAAAAATCATATGAGTGGGTTTGGAACGAGCCTGGAAAGAGGCCCAGGGGGCTCGGCGGCGGCAGGGGAGGCCTGGTAGGATTTTTTGGGTCAAGGAACAGGATATAGTTTGTTTTCAACACTTTTCTGGGTGTTAGCCCAAATATTCTGGTGCTACATAGGGGTCCAATGCAAGTTTCCCGAAAAATCATATGGGTGGGTCCACAACAAGCCCGACAAGAGGCCCATAGGCCCCAGCGGTAGCAGGGGAGGTCTCGTAGGATTTTATGGGCCAAGAAAAAGGAAATAGGCATTTTTGGTACTTTTTTGTGGGTGTTAGCCCACAAATCTGGTGCTGCATGGGGTTTCGGCGCAAGTTTCCCAAAAAATCATATGAGTGGGTCCAAAACGAGCCTGGCAAAAGGCCCAAGGGGCCGGCGGTAGTGGGGGAGGCTGGTAGGATTTTATAGGCCAAAGAACATGAAACATGCGATTTCAACACTTTTTAGTGGGTGTTATCCCACAGATTCTGGCACTACATGGGGGTCTGACACAAGTTTCCTGAAAAATGATATGAGTTAGTCAGCAATGAGCCCAACAAGAGGGCAAGGGGATGCGGCGACGGCAGGGGAGGCCTCTTAGGATTTTATGGGCCAAGGAAGAAGAAACAAGCGATTTTGGCACTTTTCTGTGGGTGGTAGCCCACGGATTCTGGCGCTGCATGGGGTCCGGTGCAAGTTTTCAGAAAAATCATACGAGTGGGTCCATAATGAGCCCAGAAAGGAGCACGGGGGAAGGGGGGATGGCAGCGGCGAGGGAGGCCTGGTAGGATTTTATGGGCCAAGGAACAGGAAGTAGACGATTTTGACACTTTTCTGTGGGTGTTAGCCCACGAATTCTGGCACTGCATGGGGGTCCTATGCAAGTTTCCCAAAAAGTCATACGAGTGGGTCTGCAACGAGCTCGGCAAGAGGCCCAGAGGGCTCGGCGGCGACCGAGGGGGCCCTGGTGTTATGGGCCAAGGAACAGGAAACAGACGATTTTGGCACTTTTCTATTGGTGCTAGCCCACGAATTCATAGGGGTACAGTGCCGGATTCACAAAAAATCATAACGAGCTCGGCAAGAGGTTCAGGCAATGCTGGAGGTGGAGGCCTAGTAGGATTTTATGGGCCAAAGAACAGAAAACAGGCGATTTCGACGCTTTTCTGTGGGTGTTAGTCCACGAATTCTGGTGCTTCATGGGGTTTTGACGCAAGTTTCCCAAAAAATCATACGAGTGATTCCGCAACAAGCCCAGCAAGAGTCTTAGGGGGATCGTCGGTGGGGGGATGCCTGATAGGATATTATGGGCCAAGAAACAGGAAACAGGCGATTTTGGCACTTTTCTATGGGTGTTAGCCCACGGATTCTGGCGCTGCATGGGGGTCCTGTGCAAGTTTCTCGAAAAATCATACGGGTGGGTCCGCAACAATCTTTGCAAGAGGTCCGGGGGCCCGGCGACGGCGCGGGAGGCTTTGTAAGATTTAGTGGCCAAAGAACAGGAAACAGGCGATTTCGGCACTTTTCTATGAGTGTTAGCCCACGGATTTTGGTGCTGCATAGAGGTCCGGCACAAGTTTCTCAAAAATCATACGAGTGGGTCCACAACGAGCATGAAAAGAGGATCAGTGGGGTTGGCAGCGACAAGGGAGCCTAGTAGGATTTTATGGCCCAAGGAACAGGAAATAAGCGATTTCAGCACTTCTCTATGGGTGTTAGCCCACTGATTCTGGCGCTGCATGGGGTCCGGTGCAAGTTTCTCGAAAAATCATATGAGTGGGTCCACAAAGAGTGTAGCAAGAGGCCTAGGGGGCCCGACATTGGCGAGGGAGGCCTGGTAGGATTTTATAGTCCAAGGAACAGGAAACAGGCGATTTCAACACTTTTCTGTAGGTGTTAGCCCATAGATTCTGGTGCTGCACTTTATATCTTAAGATATTTCTTCTCAGTTGAATATTTGTTATGCAGTATAACCTTTTGGAATATAGCTACGTAGGATTCTTGTGACCTATTAAGCTTTTTATTCTACATGCAGAGGAATTCAATCATTACACTTTACCTAAAAAAAAGAATTACTATGAGGCCATATCATCTCAGTCATTCATTTATGTAGGTCAAGACAACAATTCAAAAATATCTATTAATGCGAATATTGAAATATCAAAATCTTGAAAGGGGTATCTTGTCCGGAAGAACTCCATGGACTTGGAATATCTGGTGAAGGTTATTTGTAGTCGACAAAGATTGAATGTTAGAAAAAGTGAAATAAGATATTTTTATGACAGGCTTTACATTGTGACCAAGTGTTGGCAAGAAAGAGCTCTGACTAGAAAATTTATTTTCAAGTTTGAGCTCAAAATAAATCTTGGCCAATCTAAAATTACTCGCGAACTAGTGCCATGGCCATTAAATTTAGTCAAAGTAAATCATTTTTGAGAAAATGTTAACAATGCAACAAAATCGATTATGCAGTTAGAGTTCATTGTGGACAATGATGTCTCACAAGGAAAAGAGACGATACCAGTCCATGTCTTCAATGAAATAGATCATGAGAAACTTCCATCATTCACTGACATTGACAACATGCAATGTCCAAATTGGTATTATATCTCTATGCCTCTAGGTTGCTGTTACACAAGTGGTGCTCAGATTTTGAGTGATGCTAGAAGCACAAGAACATTGCTCCAATCTTCATTTTTACAAAAGATATAACAAAAGTTAGAGCAATCTTTTGCTTCATGCATTGCTCAAAGTCTGAGCATCCACTAGTGCAACGGCAACCTTGCGGCCTAGACATGTAATGTCAATATAGATATTGCATGTGGGTATGGTCTCTCATCATCTATTCATTGATAGTAGGAATCGGCATCTTCTCTTTTCCTTGCGAGACAATATAGTCCATAATAAACTATGACTTCATAATCAATTTTTTTCCATTTTTAACATATTCACGAAAATAATCAACCTTGACTAAATTTACTGGCAGTGACACTAATTCACAAGTAATTTTTGGTTGATCGGGATTTCTTTTCAGTTCAAACTTGAAAACATGATTTCCAGTTGGAGCTCTTTCTTGCCAACACTTAGTCACAATGCAGAGCTCCTTGTAAATGTATCCTATGTCACTCTTTTCACTGTTCACTCTTTGTCAAAAATATCCCTCACTGGATATCCTCAAGGCAAGATTATCCTCTTCAAGCTTTTTATCTTCCAATCTCGCACAACAGACACTTTTCAACCTACATAAATGAATTTTAATTTTGAGAAGAATGGCCTCATAGTGATTCTTGTTCTAGGTAAAGCGCAACCAATGGATTCTTAATTTTTCGTGCTGAATGAAAGGCATTATAGGTTGCAAATTCTACATAGCTATGTTCCAAAGAAGGATTTACCAAATAACAAGCAGCCAAACACATTAAAATGAAATGTCATTCCATTAGAGAAGCTGAAAGGGAGAACGAAAGTTCATATTTTGCATTATTGCAGTGAAGATCAACTAACTGATACTTTTACAAAAGCGCCACAACAAAAAATGTTTGAGTTTCTTAGAGCAACAGTTGGAATATCCAGTAGCACTTAGATCAAGCAGGAATGATGTTAAGTGTCGTCAACTTAGCATTTTTGTCTTGATATTTTGTTGTAACATTTGGAATATTTTGTTGAGAAGTTCTAGAATTCAGAAGCTATATGTAATATGTGGTGAATCTTTATTTAAGCACAATCTAAGGCCTCAATTTCCCGGATTTGATGGACTCTATTTTCTCCAGATCAGCTCTCTCCTTCTGACATCTTCACAAGCTGGCCTTCAGTTCCCCATCGGTCATATCATATTGCTCGTTTCATGAGGAAGGATTTTTATGCGTAGCGCGTATGATCTGGTGTTTATGTTAGTTACCTTGTTGTTGAGTTACGAAAATACATCAAGAAATAAATCCAATGATTTTTCCTCATATTCATAATTTTTTGTGGACTATGCAACTACTGATATCGCACTTAAGGGGTTTCTTTTTGTGTGGAACATGTGCTGACGTTGGGCTCTATGATTTTAGAGATTCTTAGATAATCAAATGAATAAGAGAATAAGTATTGGGATGGGTTAAAGGGGCATGTAGGTCGAATAAAGTGAATTTGGGGGAATGTTTAATTTTGGTGTTGTTTTTAATTTGAATGATTAATTAGTCGTGTATCCTATTTCAGCATTTGCCGCATGCTAAAAGCGGTATGCCAAAATCGACATGCATATGAAGCAACTCTTTGGAATCTCTTCCTACACTAATCGGTGTAATACAGTTCCTTTCCCAAGAACAATGTCTTGGAATGAGAGTACGGATTGCTGCACTTGGGACGAAGTCACTTGTGACATGTTAACGAGGTACGTTATTGGCCTGGACCTTATCGGTGGTCATCTTTGTGGAAATATTCATCCCAACGACAGCCTCTTGCAACTTCATCATCTTCAGATACTAAACCTTACTCACAGTGATTTCGGAAGGTCTTTAATCCCAAATGACATTGTCCCTTGAGGAATTTAAAGCATCTCAACCTTTTCTCATTCTAATCTCCAAGGTGAAATCCCAACCGAGATCACCTACCTTTCCAATTTGGTTTCAATTGATCTTTCTGGTTATGGATGTGAACTTGATCAGAACATCACAACACTGGAGGCAGTTTATCTATCTCATGTCAGCATTTCATCTCCGATACCTATGAATTTGT
The DNA here is from genome assembly GCA_029948455.1 of Solanum rostratum. Classification (NCBI taxonomy): domain Eukaryota; kingdom Viridiplantae; phylum Streptophyta; class Magnoliopsida; order Solanales; family Solanaceae; genus Solanum; species Solanum rostratum. The sequence continues at coordinate 39,098 of CM057046.1, read as the reverse complement.
CTTCTTCTCTAAGGTATGTGGACCTTGAATACACCAGTTTGCAAGGTGTTCTGACAGAAAGCTTTTTTCTTCTGCCAAACTTGAAAAGGATAAATTTAGGTGGGAATTATCTTTTCGGTGAGCTGCCTGATTCAATTGGCACCTTGTACTTGAATCACTTGAACCTTGAAGGATGTGGCTTATCCGGTTCCTTTCCTGACTCTATTGGAAACCTTATACAAATTAGGGACTTGATATTCTTGGATAATCATTTCACCGGCCGTATTGCTCCAACAATCTCTAAATTGAAGCAGCTAGCACGTTTAGACCTTCGATCTAACTCCCTTGGAGGAGAAATTCCCAATGTTATCTCTGACCTCCAAAAGCTAGTTGATTTGTGTCTTTCTAACAACAGCCTCAGTGGTCCATTTCCCTCTTCAGTTTTAAGCTTGAGGAATCTACAAAACTTAAGACTTGTCAAGTAATTTTTTGTCTGGTCCACTGCCTAGCAGTGTGACTATGCTTCAAAAGTTAATTATACTGGGGTTATCTTGTAACTCACTAAATGGAACCACACCATCTGGGGTTTTTAGCATCCCTTCGCTTGTTTTGGAGCTTGGCTGATGAGATCTAAACAAACGCAACATTGCAGAATTTGGTTTTAAGTCATAATCAACTAAGTGGTCCTGTTCCTCAATCACTTGTGAAAAAATGACTCGAATGACCTTTTAATACGGACATATTTCTCCATTTTTGAACTGTGTGTTTTAAATTTAATCCATAGACCTTGTAGACCAGCAGCAGTTGTGAAATAATCCCAAACCATTCTTGCCATAAACAGTCAGTTTTCCTAGCCTAACCGTTTGTCTAATAACATCACGGGTGATGAGGCGATAAGAATCACTTTTCCTAGCCTAACAACTCTGTATCATCTTGTGAACTGAAGGATTTTACATACTTCTTAAGAAATTCAAAAGAACTTGGGTTCTTGGATTTTCCTAACAATAAGATTCATGGTCCAATCCCTGACTGGTTTAGCGGCATGAGGTGGAACTTGTTGTACCTAAACCTTTCGCACAATTCATTAAGAGGACACCTACAACAATTTCATTACTATAAACTAGAGTATCTTAAATTTCTTGATTTATCAGACAACTACTTTAGTGACTCTGATATACATTGCTTGGGCAACATAGTTGAACTATCTGTGCTAGACTTAAGAAGAAACAAGTTCAGGTGGAGGCTTCCATCCTTATGTGTGCAGAGAACTTCATTGAGTACTGTTGTCTTGAATAGTAATCGATTAGAAGGACCCGTACCTCTGTCATGGGTTAGAAGTTCTTGATATGGGGAATAATGCTATAAATGACACATTTCCATCTTGGAATCGGCCCACTGGAAAGATCCGCAGCAATTAACTAGACTAACCTTTTTGGAAAAGTTAAACCTCTCTTAAAATCTTCTTGTTGGACGCATTCCTCAAGGTTCACAATTCAACATATTTGAAAATGATTCGTATGCTGGCAACCTTGATTTATGTGGTTATCCTTTATCAAACAAATGTGGAACGCGTGATTCATCACATGTTAATCAACCATTGGAGGAGGAAGAAGAATTACATTTTTTAAGTGGATTTACCTTGGAATCAGTAGTCATAGGTTACAGTTTTTAGATGACACCTTCTACATTTTTTCCTTGTTAAAAAATGAACGAGGCAATAATAAAAGTTTCACCAGATTTTAGAGAAAAATTCTGATGGGTCGCCAGAAAATTTCTTACTTGATATGGGACAGACGTACTTTACAACAAATTATTGTGATCGTCAGGACCATTTGATAAATCGCCCCCATGATCTTTTCAGCATTTGTGTGTGAAAATCCTATGATTTGCATCTTTGGTTTGTAATTGCCATATGTAATTTTGTTATTTTTTACACTAGATCTAACTGTTGAGCAGCTGAAATGGTAATTTAATTTTTAACTTTATGTGTTTACCAAACATATAGTACTTTGAGATTATTACTCCTTAGTGAAGTAATATTTACTCAACGTATAGTTTCTTTTTCTTCGAAGATTTCGAGTATTTATTGCTTCATTTTCTTTACATCTTGATATTTTGTTATCATATCTCTCCACTTTTGAGCCTATGGTCTATCTGAAACAACCTTTCTACTCCAAGGGCAGGGCAAGATCTTAGTTCATCTTACCCTCCCTAAACCCTACTTGTGAAACTACACTTGGTATGTCATTGTTGTAAATATATCTTCTTTTTCAAAAGGGAAAATAAAGAAGGTTTACAATATTTTAGTACTTCTTAAGTGAGTTTTATTGAGAAAATATTACATTAAGATTTGAATTTGAATTAGACACAAAATATGTGATGTCTTGGGCTCAAATGATGTCATATTCATATGATTTTTTTCAAAAAATAATCTCTTTAAGATGATCATATTCATTCATTAGATGTCCAAATTGAAATGTTAAAAAAAAGCAACCTTTTGTGACAGATTTGCACATCACTTGAAAAGGAGAAAATGTTTAAGTTTTACTTTTTTGTAAACTACATGTCGATTATGATTTCATCCACTAAACTGAACTACATTTTTATGGTTATTTTGCAGTGTTTCTTTTTTTTTGTAAGATCATGGACGCTTTTATTGAGAAACCAGTTGTTGGTGTAAAGACATTAAAAAATGATAGTGACTATAATGAGAATCTGGAAATTCTGAAAAGAAATGTAAGCAATATTTAGATAAAGAGCTCAATGTAAAGGCAGAGATTGAGAATCGAGTGTGATATGGGAGGAAGAAAAGGCAAAGAAAAGTTGGTTGTTGATTTGATGATGTGTAAGGACCCGAATTTTTTCGAGTGACATTTTTCAAATCTCTTGGAATTTGTCCCAAGTGAACTGCCAGGTATCACTCCACGGAGGGCCTACTTGGGCCGTGTGAAGGCACACGGACCGTGTGGCCTCCCTTGAAGGGATTCTTGGTCCAGTTCACGGTTGGGAGGACTTGAGACAGAAGGAAATTTTGGCCAAGTGAGGGCACAACCACTCACACGATATGTGTGATGTGTCACGGACCGTGTGGCTTTCCGTGTGACTCACTACGTAAAATTATTCTAACTATGAAAATACTGTCTCGTAACTTTATCGTGGAAAAATTATTTCAAGTTTCATTACATGGTCGGTGTCACGGACCGTGTGGAGTCATACGGACCGTGAGGGCTCCCATGAAGCGCCACCTTGGTCCAAAACTTTTCCAAAACCAAATTTTCATGCTTCATTTAGGTCGTACAAAAATCTTGGTCCTTACAAAAAATGTGTCCCTCAAAATGTGCATTGACCATCGCCAGTTCAATAAAGTGGTAGTCAAGAATAAGTATCCCCTTCTAAGAATGGATGACTTGTTTGACCAACTTCAGGGTGTGACTGTTTTCTCTAAGATAGACCTGAGATCAGGCTATCACCAATTAAAAGTGAGAGAGTGTGACATCCTGGAGACGATTTTCTGAAGCTGATATGGTCATTTCGAGTTTTTAGTGATGTCCTTTTGATTGACAAATGCACATGTAGCCTTCATGGATTTGATAAATAGAGTATTCAGAAAGTACCTTGATACGTTCGTGATAGTGTTTAACGATAATAATTTGGTGTATTCTAGAGATGAGGAGGAACATGTTAATCACCTTAGAATCGCTTACATACTTCTATGCAAAATTTTTGAAGTGTAAATTTTGGCTTAAGTCTGTCTAGGCCATATTATCTTATGCAATGGTATCCGAGTGGAAACTCAGAAGATTGAGGCGGTTAATAATTGGCCCATATCCATGTCTCTGGCCGACGTAAGGAGCTTTTTGAGTTTGGCAGGCTACTCCGCGGATTTGTTGAAGGGTTTTCTTCCAAATTCTCACCATTCACTAGACTGACTCAGAAGAAGGTCAAGTTTCAATGGTTGGATGAATGTTAGAAGAGTTTCCAAGAGTTGAAAACAAGGCTGACTACTGCCTCAGTATGACCTTCCCGGAAGGGATTTATGAATTTGTGATTTATTGTGATGCCTCAAGAGTGGGGTTTGGGTGTATATTGGTGCAGAAGATTAAAGTTGTTTCTTATCCTCCACTGCCCTACGAGTGAAATGGTATCTTCTTCTGATGTGCTTTGTCTTCGAATGATAGACTGGGTTCTTCACTAACTGTATGGCACTCTGACTGTCTGAATAAAGAATCTTCTTGCTTTGCTTCTTGCCCAATTCTTCCAGATAATCAGCCAACCACACCATCTCCTTCCCAGCTTCAGCCATTGCCACATACTCAGCCTCAGTAGATGAAAGAGCAACACACTTCTGAAGCCTAGACATCCAACTTACAGCTGTACCACCTATGGTGTAGATGTACCCAGATGTGCTCTTGCTTGAGTCCACATCACCACCAAGATCAGCATCCACAAAACCCTTCAAAACCACTTTATTTATGCCAAAACAAAGTGAAGTATTTGAGGTACCTTTCAAATATCTTAGAAGCCACTTCACAGCTTCCCAATGCTCTTTTCCTGGGTTTGCCATATACCTGCTAACAACTCCCACTGCATGTGCTATATCTGGTCTGGTGCAAACCATAGCATACATCAAACTCCCAACTGCTGAAGCATATGGAACAAGTGCCATATGTTCTCGCTCCTCAGCTGTCTTGGTGTGACTGCTCCTTTGACAACTTTTTGTGATTTGCCAAAGGAGTAGTTCTGGGTTTAGCATCAGTCATCCTGAATCTGGCCAACACTTTCTCGATATACTGCTCCTGGGATAGATTTAAAGTGCCAGCAGATTTATCCCGAGAAATCTTCATCCCCAGAATCTGCTTTGCTGCACCCAAATCTTTCATATCAAATGCTGAAGATAAACTTGCCTTCAGACTATTTATTTCCTGCATGCTGGATCCTGCAATCAAGATATCATCCACATACAAGAGTAAGAAAACAATGGACTCAGTGTATTTCTTGAAGTAACAACAGTGATCCGTTTCAGTCCTGCTAAATCCACTCTTGATCATGAAGGAATCAAACTTTTTGTACCACTGTCTTGGTGCTTGCTTCAATCCATACAAGCTCCTGTTGAGCTTGCATACCATGTGTTCCTTGCCCGGAACAACAAAACCTTCTGGCTGCTACATATAAATCTCCTTGTCTATATCTCCGTGTAAGAAAGCAGTTTTTACATCCATTTGCTCAAGATGCAAATTCTCAGAAGCAACAATACTTAGTAAAATCCGGATAGTAGTTAACTTCACAACAGGAGAGAATATTTCACCATAATCAATACCTTTCCTTTGTGTGTATCCCTTAACTACTAACCTCGCCTTGAATCTTCTTTTGCCATCTGGTTCAACCTTGATTCTGAACATCCACCTGTTTGACAAAGCCTTCTTCCCCGTAGGTAACTCTGTCAGTACCCACGTATTGTTCTTCTCAAGTGAACTCATCTCATCATCCATGGCTTGCTCCCACTTGGTTGAATTCTCCACTTGTACAGCCTCATCATAGGACTCAGGTTCCCCTTCATCAGTCAGCAACAAATAGGTGAATACCTGTCAGGTGCTCTGATGGTTCTGGATGATCTCCTCAACCCCTACTCAGGTGTCAATTGCTCACCCTCAGACTCTTCAGCAACAGTGTCTGGAGTTGGTTGAGTTTCTGCAGCAACATCTTTGGGTAACTCAATGTCAACTCCCACTCGCTTTGTAGCTTCTGAATCTTTCTACTCTCTGTGTTTGTATAGGACAGACTCATCAAACGTGACATCACAGTGCCTTAGGATTTTTCGATTTTCATCATCCCAAAACCTGTAGCCAAACATGTCAGTACCATAGCCTATGAAATAACACTTCACAGCCTTAGCATCAAGCTTGTCCCTCTTCTCTGGATCAACATGAACATAAGATGTGCAGCCAAAGGTTCTCAAGTGTGAGTACTTGACTTCTTTCCCGGTCCACACCTCCTCTGGAATCTTGAACTCCAAGGGAACTGATGGTCCCCTGTTTATCAAGTAAGAAACTGTGTTGACAGCATCTGCCCAAAACATCTTAGGCAGTCCACAGTGTATCCTCATGCTTCTTGCACGTTCGTTCAATGTTCTGTTCATCCTTTCAGCAACTCCATTCTGTCTTGCCTTCCCCGGAACTGTCCTCATCAATCTGATACCCTCAGCACCACAAAATGCTTTGAACTCTGACCTATCGTACTCTCCACCATTGTCAGATCTCAAGCATTTGATCTTCAAACCAGTCTGATTCTCAACTTCAGCCTTCCACTTCTTGAAAGTTGCAAACACATCTGACTTATGCTTCAAGAAGTAGACCCAAACTTTCCTGCTAAAGTCATCAATGAAGGTTACATAGAATCTGGATCCTCCTACTGATGAAACTGGAGCTGGCCCCCAAACATCTGTATGAACCATCTCTAACCGCACCTTCTTTGGTTGTCTCGGAGTCTTTGTAAAGCTAACTCGTTTTTGTTTGCCCATAACACAGCTCTCACAAAGACCCACATCAACTGATTTCAGACCTTCCAATGCTCCTTTTGCAACCAGCATCTTCATTCCCTTAGCACTCATGTGTCCAAGTCTATTGTGCCACAAACACGAACCAGAACCACCCTCAGCAACAGCGACCATATTCATGCACCCTGCAGTGGTGTACAAGGTTCCAATTTTTGTGCCACGAGCAACAACCATAGCCCCCTTCACAATCTTCCATGAACCATTCCCGAACTGTACTGTGTAGCCCGTGCTATCCAACTGACCAATAGAGAGTAAATTTTTCTTAAGTTCGGGAACATATCTGACATCTTTCAATGTCCATTGGTTTCCGGATGGGGTCTTAATGCAAATATCCCCTTTTCCTTCAACCTTTAAGGGCTTGTTGTCTGCAAGATACACTTTTCCAAAATAAGCGGATTTGAAATTTTGGAACAGTTCCTTGCTCGGACAAGAATGAAAAGATGCACCAGAATCCAGAAATCCAAGATTCAATCGGGCTGTCCACGCTCAGAATCAGAGCATCCGCAACGTCTTCCGCCGAATTTAAAAAATCAGTATCATCTGCAAATTTCTTATTCTGCTTCTTCTTTGGTTTCGTACAACTTGACCGGTAGTGCCCTCTCTCTCCACAATTCCAACAAACCACGTTGGGTCTGTTCGGAGACTTCCCACGATTCTTTGATTTCGATCGACCATGTTGGTGTTGGCCTTTCGATTTGCTTCTCCCCCTTCCGTCAATGTTGAGAGCACTGCCCGATGAATCTCCCACTTCTCGTTTGCGAATACTTTCGCTGAGAACAACATCACGGATTTCATCAAACTTCAGTTTCTCAGACCCACGGGAACTACTAATCGCAGAAACAATAGTATCCCAAGACTCGGGTAGAGATGACATCAAAATCAACGCCTTAATCTTATCCTCGAATTTAATCTCCACAGAACACAGTTGACTCAAAATCATATTGAACTCGTTTATGTGATCCGCTACAGATCCAGTCTCAGACATCTGCAAATTGAATAACCTACGCATCAAATATACCTTGTTCATCGCGGATGGTTTTTCATACATATTTGATAGCGCCTTCAACAGATCTGCTGTGGTCTTCTCCTTTGCGATGTTGAACGCTACGTTCCTAGACAACGTCAACCGAATCAGCCCTAACGCCTGCCGATCCTTGAGTTTCCATACGTCGTCTGCCATGGCTTCAGGCTTCTCCCCAGTCAAGGGTGCGTGAAGATCCTTCTGATAGAGATAATCTTCGATCTGCATCTTCCAGAAACTGAAATCAGATCCATCAAACTTCTCAATTCCAAGCTTCGAACTATCCATCTTCAGTGATCGTGTTGAATCGCCTGTGCTCTGATACCAGTTGTTAGGATCGATTACAACAACACTTGGGAATTTCAAAGAATAATTCAAGAATCAAGACAGTTTTTTTGGTAAACCTAAGAGAGAGAGAGAAATAATTTCGTGGTAACACCAGTGAAGGTAACCTCCACGGTGATGCAGTATTTATATTAATAGAATAACACTGTTACAAAATACACGGAGAATAATAAAAATAGTACAGCCTAACAGCGAGATCGTTAATATATAAACAATACATCTACATATTAATCAGGCTCCACATCCCAACAGAGATGACTAGAGTTGCTCAAGGACTATGACATGAGGATTCTCTACCACCCAGGTAAATGGGTAGTACAACTAATGTGGAGGAGGAGAAGAAATAATTGGCTAAGGAAGTTCATAGATTGGCTCATTGGGAGTTTAGCTTGAGAAGTCTAACGAAGGTGGAGTTAATGCTCAAAATAGGTCTGAATCATCTGTAGTGGCAGAGGTAGAAGAGAAGCAAAACCAAGATCCTATCCTACTACAACTGATGGGTGTCGTTCATAAACAGAAGGTGATGGTTTTCTCTAAACGGGGATATGGTGTGTTGAGGTATCAAAGTAGATTGTGTGTTTCGAATATTGATGGTATTCGAGATAGAATTATAGATGAAGCCCACAACTCTAGGTATTCTATTCATTAGCGCTACCAAAATGTACCATGACTTGAAAAAAGTTTATTGGTGGAGTGGAATGAAGAGAGATATTGCATAGTTTGTCTCCAAGTGTCCAAATTGTCAACAAGTCAAAGTTGCGCACCATAGGCCACGTGGATTGGCTCAAAACTTTGAGATTCTTGAATAGAAGTGGAAGATGATCAATATGGACTTAATTAACTATTTTCCAAGGACCCGAAAGCAACATGATTTGATATGGGTGATTTTAGATAGGATGACCAAATCAGCTCACTTTGTTTAGCAGCTAAGACAGCTGACACTGCAGAAGAGTATGTCAAATTGTACATTGCGTGAGATTGTGAGGTTGCATTGATTTCCCTTGTCTATCATCTTAGAAAGAAGAGCTCAATTCACATCCTAATGTTGGAGATGTTTTTAGAAAGGACTGGATTCAAAGGTGAATCTTAGTGCTGTCTTTCATCCCTAGAAAGATGACTAAGCATAACGTACTATTCAGATATCAAGGAAGATGTTGAGGGCTTGTGTACTTGAATCCTAAGGTAATTGGGATGATCATTTACTCCTAATCTAATTTGCGTATAAAAATAGTTATCATGTAAGTATTCAGATTGCTCCCTATGAAGATTTGTATAGGAGGATGTGTAGATCACCAATTAGGTAGTTTGAAGTCGGAGAAGTTAAGTTGATTGGTCCAGACTAGGTTCATCAATCTATGTATAAGGTGAAGGTTATTAGGGAGAGATTGACGACTGTACAGAGTCGTCAAAAATCTTATACAAACGTGAGAAGAAGAGACTTAGAGTTTCAGGCGAATGATTGAGTGTACTTGAATGAAGGGTGCATAAGATTTGGGAAAAGGGGAAATCTAAGTCCCCGCTATATTGGCCCTTACAAGATTGTGAAAAGGATTGGGAATGTTGCCTATGAGTTGGGGTTGCCTTTTGAGTTGACCGCGATTCATCTGATCTTCAATGTTTCAATGTTGAAGAAATGCTTAGGATATCCTTCTTTCATAGTCCCTATCAATAGTATTGGAGTGAAAGATAACCTATCCTATGAGGAGATCCCAGTCTAGATTCTTGATCGTCAGATTCGCAAATTGAGGACCAAAGAGATAGCCTCAATCAAAGTCTTGTGGAGGAATCTATCTGTTGAGGAAGCCACATGGAAAGCCGAGGAAAATATGAACGCTAAAAATCTGCATCTATTCATGCCTAATGATGAGAATGTTAAAGGAAATTTTCTTACCCTTGATTTGAATTGATTTGTCTATCCTTGAGTTGATTGTTAATTGTTGATTGTCGAGAGAGTTTTATTGGTTGATTGATTGTTTTGTTTTTGTGCCTAGAGTCCATTACTCTTCATTCGAGGACAAATGATTCAAGGGGGAAATAATATTACACCCGCTAAAATTATGAATACTTCTAGATGAGAAAACACATCATTCCAAATATTTTTGGGAAATCCAAGGCCGGAATCGTGATTAGCAAGAAAAAGTGTATGGAAAAATGGTCTTGGTTAAATTTTAGAGAAACCGAATCACAAGATAATTTTTGGGGCAAAGACGTAATCCAACAAGGTGTGCGACACGTCTACATCACAGACTTGCACTTAATCTTGGTTCCATTATTTCCTACGGGATTAAAAAATTGATGAGAATTTTTTTAAAAAAAATTTGTACCTTGCGTACCTGGTTCATCGTAGTGTAAAATTTTTCATTTTTCAAGCGGCAATCCAAACTTTTTCTTACCTCTCCTAAACTTAATCCACGACTAATATAAGTCATTTTTGTCCTTAAAGGAGTTTCTAAACTCATTGCTAAGTCCCTATTACATTCTCACAAAAACACTAGGGCTAAGAATAGGAGTAAAGAGTTAGGGATTCAAGCGATTGGAGCAGAAATTCTTACTAATTGATTGTGCATCTTATCTTAAGTATGTAAGGCTAAACTAAAATATGAGATTGTTCTTCCATGTGCCCCAATTGATGGTAATGAAAAGATTGTGAAAGTATTGAGTCCCCATGCATGTTTCTTTGAAGGTTTTTTCTTGCAAACTGTATATTCTATGTACTTTATATGCTTGATGATCAGCATGAGCTTGATTCACTGAACAAATATTTTTATACAAGTTATTTGATGAATCTTTGATATTTTTTTATAAAACAATTGCATGAAAGAACCAAGGAATTGAGTCTAGAGTCTTGGCAGCATGATTATTATTGTGATTGTGATTAAGCATGATGATGGTGTTGAAAGAACTTGATGGTTCCGAAAGTCTTCATAATTGGATTCAAATGATCGTTTTAAATCGATGGTCCTCTTACGATTGTCTAAACCCCTCTTTAAAGATGTGATTGAAAATTGAGTTTTATTATGATGGATTGATAAGAGTTCAAGATTTTAATTGATAAGATTGATTATTTTATGAGCATTGAGTCGTGGAAGGAGTATTGAGCACTTAATTGAGTAAGAGCGAGGTCAATTCGAACTCAATAACTATGTTTCCAACATAGCATGATTGATAGTGGCCATACCTCTTAAGTCCTTAGAGAGTCTTGATGGATTGTCGAGTGTCCCTTGCCCTGACAAGGTATTGGACGGATGGGCAATGACATCGCTTTATTGTATCATCACCTGTTCATAGGTGATTTTTCTTATTAGAGAAACTCCCAAATAGATCTTGATAGTACTCTAATTGGATTGTCTATGATTGGTCACAGTCTAGTCTTTATTCTTCTTTAGACTTATGACACTCTAAATGAGTACTTTGAGATGATTGTATTCTACCTTATATCTTTTTTATTCTGCCATTTACATGATCGTTCATTCCACGTACTGACATATATTTGGATCTGCATCATTTTATGATGCAGAGACAAGTACTAGAGATCATCAATAGGTACTCTGTTAAAGATCTTCTCCACATTTTAGCTGATTAGTGAGTCCTTCTTGATTTCAGAGGACGTAAATTATTTATCTCATCTAGTCTTAGAGTTAGTCTTTATTTTTTTTTATTTTGATTTGAGGTAGTCATGTGTCCGTCATAGGCACCATTGAACAGATTGATAGAGGCTTCATAGACTAAAGTTGATTAGATATTGATTCGGGCTAGCTTCCTTCATACTAGTCTTATATTTGATTGATTTCTTCTAAATAGGATTATCTGCCATGTTATGTTTCTTATGTCTTCTACTATGCATCATATTATGATTGGATGAATGCGATGAGGCCAAGTGGATCACTTGGAGACCAACAATAGTGTCTGAATGTTGGCTACGTCTAGGGTACCCTCTCAGGGCATGACAATTACCCCTTTGAACTATTATCACAATTTCTGCGACACAATTTAACTTAACAACGGTCCTATAACCTTACCTCTCCGAACTATTCTAAAATGGAATAAATACACCCTAACAACTACAATCCTGGGTATAGAACCCTAATTAAGCTAACTACCGCTAGGATATTTAAAGTAATTCAAGGGGATACTTATGCACTATCCCTTTTTTTCATACAAATTGTTCATGTTTGTGAGTGAAATTTTCAATCTTTAAAAGTGTTCAAAGCATAATTTTTATCTTATAAAAAAGAATATTAATTAAGAGATATAAAGAGGTTGACTATACCATTTTAAGAAAATCTGGTCTAGAAGTACATTAAAGGACATACATTTAATATTTTTATCTTTAAGGCTAATTAGGAAAATCTATTGATTCCATATCAAATTAAAAGGAAAAACAATAAACTAATTACCTAATAGATATAACCAAATTTGTTAAAAATTTTGGGAACTAAATCCATAGATAGATATGACATGAATTTAATAACTTGGTTTAGGTTCAAGGTACTGCTTCTATTATAAATAAACTTGAATACTTTCATATATGTTTAAGCAATAACACAGTAAATTTAAGATTCATTGACATATTTTTCCTTCCATGAGCCAAAAGCTCTTTCTTTTGAGGGTGCAATTTTCTATTTTTGATTTGAGGAAAAAGGAAACTGCGTCTCCAATCAACAACACACCAATCTAAAGGTAATGATTTTGAATTTCACTAAAAGCATAAAATTATATTATTTATAGATTTGGGTGTCTATTTATTTTTTGTGTTTACGATTTGTAATTTTGTTTGTTACTAGGGTTTTGCATAGGCAGCTATGAGTGCAAGCACAACAATCAACACTCATGTATTGACAAAAGTACTTCAATGTGTTGAGTGCATCGATGGTTTTGATGAAAATGGAAAAATACTTCTTATAAGTTTCTAAAAACCCAAGATCAAAGGTATTTCATTAATAAACCATATTTGTCAATATATACACTATAAAGGGATTTTTTTCTACTCTAGATTCATTACAAAGATTAAATTTTGGAAAGATCTTTTCAATAAAATAATTATTTTGTTGCGAAGTGTTATTTGAATGACTAGGGTCCAGAATAGAGAAGAATGGTTGAGGAGGATGGGTATAACCGATCCCAACTTTGTGTGTGTATGTATCTAGTTAATTAATTTATTATTCCTCTTCTGTAAAGCAACCTTTTGAAAGAGTGGTGAACTGACAAAAAAATATATTTACATGTATGAGTTAAGAAATCGTTTCCAACAAAAATTTACTCGTGAACTAGTGTCACGGCCAACAAATTTAGTCAAGGTAATCATTTTTGTCAAATTGTTAACAACACAACAAAATCGAGTATGAAGTTAGAGTTCACTGTGGACAATAATGTCTTTTACAAGGAAAAGAGAAGATACTGATCAATGCCTTCAATGAAATAGATCATGAGAAACATCCACCATTCACTAACATTGCCAACATATAATGTCCAAATTGGTATTATATCTCTATACCTCTAGGTTGCTGTTACACAAGTGATGCTCCGATCTTGAGCGATGCTAGAAGCGCAAGAGCATTGCTCCAATCTTCTTTTTTTACAACAAAATATATAACAAAAATTAGAAGCAATCTATTCTTCAAGCATTGCTCAAAATCTGAGCATCCGCTAGTGCAACGGCAACCATGCGTCCTAGAGATGTAATGTCAAACTGGATATTTGATGTTGGTATGGTCTCTCATTATCTATTCATTGATAGTATGAATCACATCATCTCTTTTTCTTGCGAGACATCATAGTCCCTAATAAACTATGATTTCATAATCATTTTTTTTGTTGCATTATTAACATTTTGACAAAAATAATTTAAGTTTACTAAATTTACTGGCAGTGACACTAATTCATGAGTAGTTTTTGGTAGATCCAAATTTTCTTTCAGTTCAAACTTGAAAACATGATTTCCAGTTGGAGCTCTTTCTTGGACTAGTTGTTGGAACTGTCATGTGGAGCCTCATTTTAAAGCTCGTAAGCCGAAATGGATTGTGGAATTTTTTGAAGGCATCATTCTGGAGAAAAATAGAAGGTTGAGAAGGAGGACATAATGAAAGATTAAAAGAGTGAACTTTTCTGTTTTTGTTTTTCGCTTTTAAATTTTCTATTTGTTATTTGTATGTGCTTAATAGCAACATAATTGTATGTGTTATTTTAGAATTAATGATTTTTTTCATGTTAAGTTGCTCTGTTACAATTTATTTCCAACTGATCGTGAGTAAGTATCAGAAGGATACTATGTATATCTTAGGTCCCAAGCATTTTTAGTATAATTTACATTTACTGCAATCCAGATACAACAATTGTTTTTGATGGGAAAATAATATTAGCATACTTGCAATAACTATTGAAATAATAACTGAATTCTTTAAAAGGTCATTTATTATTTAAATTTAGGTCAGAGTTTACTAATTTAGGTTAGAGTTTGCTAATTAAATTGATGTGGCACATACGTATACACTAAACTGGTATTACTAAAAGTGGGAAGATCCAAAGTGAAAAGTTGAATTACCATTTTACCCTTCAGATCTATTTTCATAAACATTATCTCTCCTCATCTATGGCTTTCTATCTATCATCCTTCCAACATCATCAAAGTATTCAGAATTCTATCCATTTAATTCAATACAAAATTGCAACATATGATACCAATTTTGCCAAACTAAAGACTTTCTATTTTTATTCTTGAATTTTGTTTCAGATCCTTCAAAGCAAAATCCTTTCCTTTTGTTTTCATGAAATGACTTTGTAGTTTAGTACCAACAGAAGCATGGTTATATTTGAACCCTTTTGTGTATTGTTTATTGTGATCATTTTCAAATTGAAAATTTTTGTACATGTTTAAAAAGTTAAATACACTTAAAAAAGATCCAAACATACTCTTTCCATTTAAAAAAGAATGACTTGATTTGGTTTGACTTGACACGTACTTTAAGAAAATAAAGAAGATTTTTTACGTGTCAAGTCAAACCAAAAGGAAAAGAAATAGTTCTTTTTGAAACAAACGAGTATTTAATTAGCATATAGAAATTCTTTAAAATATTTAAAGTGCCTACGGATAATTGTAGTCCAAAAATAGTTCTTGCTTCAATGGTGTTAAAATTTTAGAACTGAAAGTAATAAACAAACAAAAAAGACAACGGAGTGCATAGAATTTTTGTTAAACAAAGTTATATTCCTAAAATAAATTCCGATAAATAAAGTGTTCTTGTTACCTTATCATTATTTTCCTTAATTAAAAAAAATAAAAAGTAATTATAAGTTAAAAGTTGTTAAAAATACCTGATTGTGTAAAGAACGTGTTACACCGATGGTGTATATTAGTTAATCTCATGTCATATTCATGACAACCTTTTGTATTCCTCAATCTTATCCTATAAATAGTGATATTTGACACAATATTATGCACACTTAAAACAATTGAAAAATTGTATATGAGAAAATTTTAATGCTCTCTATATTATCTATTTTTATTTGTTTTGTTAATGTTTATTGCACAACTTTCTATTGTTTTGATATTTTTATTGAGAATTTATAGTGATTTGTTATTTTGTATACATTATCCTAGCATATAGTATATTAGTATCCTCATTTGAATATTGCATTTGTATAATAGTTAGTTATCTTTACTTTATGCACTTTTAAGGATGTATTCTTTTTATTAGAAAATATGTGTACTTTTTATCATAAAAATGATATATATTTTTTAGTAAATATCAATAGACTTGAAAAGGATAAAATATGTCATTTGTAATATAAAATTTGTATAAAATATTTTGAGATACACGTTTCTTTTTTGGGATAAACGTGCAATGCACGTTCTCAGAACTAGTACACATAATACAACAATCAAGTCATGAAAAGATGCCTTACAAGCCTAACTGATATGGAGCTCAACAAACTTTGCCTACTGAGTTTATACACCTAGGATTAAATCATTGCTTCTCATAATTACTCTTATTCCATAAATGGAAAGACTAATGAATTTTACTCGGCATCCTACGTGTATTATGCCACATAGGATGTGCGTGTCTAATTGTTCATTTTTTGTACAAGTTTAAGTGTCTACTTATGCACACCTAAAGTTAGAAGGTATAGATATCAGTTGAAACCAAGTTAATGTGTCGCTTTCTGTACCAAGCAGCTCATATTCCCTATTTCCTACTCATTGAAATTTGCTCAGGAGAGAAGATTCCATCCTACTTCGCAAGTTCTATCAATGGCGAGATTATACAAGTCTCTAATATATGTTTCTTCTGTTTCCAAATTCTTCTTCCACAGTTCTTTTCCATCACTAATTAAAGACATAATATATAAATATATATACCCATTAACTTGGCCAGCTAGCATTGGATGTGCACAAGTAGGCTTTTAAGTTTGTATAAAATTGAATAAGTAAGCACACATGCCCTACATGGTATAATATACATTGGACACAAATTGGACATATAGGATGCCACATATATGTCTACTAGTTCAATTTTATACAAGTGTAAATATTTATTTGTGCCTACTCAAAATTGAAAGGCATAAATACAAACTAAAATACGTCTGACTGTCTTTGTGGCACCCGAATATGTTTGTTTGTGTTTTTGAAAAGACACATGATGTTGGAAGAGGTTAGAACTGCTGGCAACAGACTTCTAAGGTACTCTAATAAGTAATATATCTCCTCCAAAATATGAACACAAAATTGGTCTCTTTTTCTTAAATGAATTACTCCTTCCATCCATCTTTATTTGTCCCCTATACGATTTTGGGATGTCCAATAATACTTATCTTGTCATGCCCAGGGAGAGTACCCTTGGCGTAGTTGGCACTCGAAGAACCATTGTTGATTCCCCAAGAGAACCGCCTGGCCTCATTGTCACATCTTACTCGACAGCGGAAAAAAAATACTCAAATGAAAGACATTCAAATGGAATAATAAAACTTATAAAATATAGGTTCCAATGAATCAAGTTCGAATATAAATAACCATTGACGATCCTCTACTCAATGTCTATGAAGCCTCTACCTAACAATGTAGATAGTACCGTGACAGGCCATGGCTACCTAACTCAAGAAATAAGAACACTCAATGAAAGTAACAAGGGATCCTCCGAAGGCAAAGAAGGCTCACCAACTCTGAAGGCAAGGAAACTAAACCTCAACGGTGCGCCAGCTGAAGTCCTCTATCACCTATATCTGCATCATTAATGATGCAAGCCCAAATGGGCGTCAGTACATGGAATATACCGATACGTAAGGATGGCTAAAGTAAACAAGTAAATCACAACTCATCTCAAAACTCAACTCATTAGCTCATGACTCAACTCAACAGGAAATACAAATTTAAGGTTTGAAAGCTTGCATGCTTAATAATAGACTCAATATTTATGCAACTCAGTTTAAAACATAATATGCTAAATCAAGTGATGCTAGGAAGTTTCCCTAACCGACATAAATCCCACCACCATGAGTTTGCTGATGCACAACGATGCCGACGTTGTTGTCACACCCGTCCTAAACTTGCCAAGGTAAAGGACGTCAACATCTCCCTGTCAAATCCAAAGAGGATGTCCATCTTTTGGGACATGAGCTACCAGAGTTAACTGCACGACTATCCTACATTGGCAATATAGTTCTGGGGTGTTATCCTCTTACTCAACTCGTTGTTCAATACTCTTTCCAAGACTAAAATGTGCTCATACAAACCATCTCAACTCATCTCTTTGACTCATATCAAACAATTCAACTCGATTATGCAATAGCTCAAAAATTCAGGATCATCACTCATGCAATACAACTCGAGACTCTAACTTACGTCATGCAAGACTCCAACTTATACGGTCAGTGAATCTCATACCAATCATGCTCAGCACATAATGCACATTAGATGTTCATCACACGCCTTTGTAAAAACAAGAATATGTACTCCTCATGCGCAATTTACTCAACTCAGCCAGTCAAACTCATGATTCTCGATTCAGTCAATATATAATGCAAGGTGTTACAAAATAATGCAATTTAAGACTCATGTTGTCAAGTAGAAGGCTAGTATCTCAATTTCATATAAACAGCAATGGAATGCATAATTTATTCCTATATGCTCAGGAATGATCAAAGTAAATGCAAGAAACTTGAAAATTGAGATCATAGGGTTTTCATTGCTCAATTCTCATTCGTCACCTTAACTCAAATAGACGAAAGGGGCGTGTGGACGAACTCAGTCCAACACTTTAGTTAGCCTTACATACCTAGGTTGAGGATTGAGGATTGGTGGACAAAGGTTTGTGCTTCACTCGTTGAATCTCTCGCTCTTCTCTTCCTCTCCTTAGCCCTAACTTTTTTTAGCTTAAAGGGGGACTTAGGAATAGGTTTAAAAGCCTTTTAAGTTGAAATTGATCTACATTGGTCGTGGGTTTAGTTTAGGAGGGATAGGAAAGATCTAGAATGCCTCTCGAAAAGAAATCTAAAAGTTTGCACCTTGGGAAACAAAGTCCGTGACGCAGACTTTCCCATATCCCTGCATTTTCGTAAAAAAATTTCCAATTGAGTTTTCAAATCCCATAGAAATATTGGGATTATCATTAAGTGCAAATCCACGACAAGTCCGCGATCCGGACATATTGCGCACTTTTCTAGAATTGCATTTTTGCATTATAAAATTATTTTTCGATCCGGTTGCTCTAAAAATCAACCAAGACCATTTTCTCTCACAATTTTTCATGTTGATCGCGATTGTGGCCTCGAATTTGCCAAAAGAATTTGGAAATATGTGTTATGCAAGTATCTCTCATCTAGGGGTATTTTGGTAATTTATCGGGTGTAACATGTCCACTTTATGAAATCAAAAGATAATTATATAGTAAGTTCCTAATTTACCCTGATCATTAATTATTATCAATTCCCTATTACATCTTTCAAGATATTGTATTTATTATATTCAAAGGGTGGTTTGATAAAATTACCTCTATCATTTACTACTATCTCCATCTCATATTATATAGGCACTTTCCATTTTATAGGTTATTAAGAAATCATTAATACATTAGTAGACTTTACAATTTTACCCTTCATTTATATCAATGTATATTAAATTAAGTTAGAAAAAGTCATTAATACACTAATTATTGGTAGGGGTAAAATGGAAAAAGATAATTAATTCTATCCTAATTTAGTAAGTGTCCATATAATATGGGACAAATATTTATAGAAAGATGCCCATATAATATGGGACAGATGTAGTACTTCTTAATCCTTGTGTCAAGTTAATAGGGGACAAGTAAAGTTGAACAGAAGGAGTACATTAGAATGTCAAAATTATTTAGATCAAGCGAGTCAAATTATGCGGCTTCCGACCCAATATGATTTTTAGCTCAATTCAGTTTAGCCCATAGTAAATTACTTGGATCATGACCTTATCTGATTTTTAGTTCAGTGTCACACCCCGGGAGAGTACCCTAGATGTGGCCGACACTTAGAGACTATTGCTAGTCCCCAAGCGAACCACTTGGCCTCATCACATTCATTCAATTAATAAAGTTACTCAATTAGCGGAAGACTACGATAGTAAAATGGGCAAGGTAAGTTTCATAATATCATATCAATAAAACAGGCTAGTCTGGAAGAAACTAGCTTAACAAAATCTCAAGTCAACAACTCGACTTTAGTCAGAGCGCTTTGCATCTTGCAAAGAATCTGACATTTTATTCAAGGACAAAGCACATACGAGTTCGAAATCACTTTGTTCGTGAGAAGGTGGAAGAAAGCAGTGTGGATATTCAGAAAATTCACACCAATGACAACCTAGCAGATATATTTACAAAGTCGACCAACAGTAACAAATTTATGTGGTGTCGATCTTCTATTGACCTAGCAGAAATGTAGCATTGCAATAATTTGGTAGAAAGGATGGTGTGAAGACTTAATTGATTCTCAATTAAATCTTCAAGTGGGAGAATGTCAGTAAAAGAGTCAACAAAAGGGGGCACCGAAAGTAAGGGGGCACCAAAAGTAGTCAGAAAAGCAGAAAAGCACGATGAACAGTAGATGTTATTGTTCAAAAACCATGTTTTTGAACAATAGCATCTACTGTTCATACACGGTTTTTTTCCCTATAAATAGAGGGCCTCTTGCCCTCATCTAGATCATCCCACAGAGAAATTCAAAGAGAGTAAAAACACAAAAAGAGTTATATACCAAGATAATATAGTTTTGAGTGTCCTCTTTAGTGAGTTATTCCTTTTACAAGAGAGAAGTGTTTATTATAGTTTTCTCCTTGTATTTGAGAGCAGTGTACTTTCATATTATCATAGTAAAATCCTTCTACCCCGTGGTTTTTTCCCTCTATTTATTTGAGGGTTTTCCACATAAAATATCGTGTCCAATTTTTTTCATTATTTATTATTATCATATCAAATTTTAGTTGTGGTGCTTCCTTCCCAACAGTGAAATCAAAGCCAAGGTACTGTCTAAGTATGCTCAGTTATTGCAGCATAATCTGAATTTACACATCAGAAAAGAATTATTTTGACCTCGGTTTCACCCAACACCTCGGAAATTTGTTAGAAGTTATATCTGGACGAGACGCAACTCAAGAGTTCAACAAACTAATTAATACATACAGATAAAGATGGTTGTTTTCCATATTTGATCTGCTGATAAAAGAAAATTCACTTAATACATGCAAATTATAAATTTAAATCCGACAAAACTTCCAAACTCATAAACTGTGGGCAACAGTATTTGGTCTATTATTTTATTACATGATAAGGTTAGTGGCCCCTTTAGGATATGATTAGTGACCTCAAATCTTTCTACTTTATCCTGTCTTTTTGACAAAGTTAAAAAGAGAAAAAGAGAGCACTACATGAATTGTGGACCTTTGCATTTTCTTTGTAAAAGAAAGACCTTTGCATTTTCTTTGTTTCCAATAATTGAGGATATACATAACTTGCCTTCT
Source organism: Solanum rostratum (assembly GCA_029948455.1). Classification (NCBI taxonomy): domain Eukaryota; kingdom Viridiplantae; phylum Streptophyta; class Magnoliopsida; order Solanales; family Solanaceae; genus Solanum; species Solanum rostratum. Next base: position 18,224 of record CM057046.1, on the reverse strand, counting down.
TCTCTGCGCAGAAATTAAGTGAGAAATTAAGAGATATGGCTTATGCTGCTATTACTTCCCTTATGAGAACCATACACCAATCAATGGAACTTATTGGATGTGATTTGCAACCCTTTTATGAAAAGCTCGAATCTTTGAGAGCTATTCTGGAGAAACCCTGCAGTATAACGGGCGATCTTGAGGCATTAACAAGCTTGGAAGCTGAAATCGCAGAGGTAGCATACACAAGCGAAGATATGGTTGACTCAGAATCAAGAAATGTTTTTTTAGCACAAAATTTGGAGGAAAGGAGCAGAGCTATGTGGTAGCTCTATTTCTTTTTGGAACAAGCACTAGAATGTATTGATTCCACCTTGAAACAGTGGAAGGAAACATTGGACAGCATGAAAGATCCAAAAGCACAAACTTTCTCTTTAGCCAGTTTACCTAAGCATGTTGTAGAGAGCCCCGAGAATATAATGGTTGGCCATGAAAATGAATTCGAGATGATGCTGGATCAACTTACTAGAGGAGGAAGGGAACTAGAAGTTGTCTCAATCGTAGGGATGGGAGGCATCGGGAAGACAACTTTGGCTGCAAAACTCTATGGTGATCCATGCATTGTGTCTCGATTTGATATTCGTGCAAAAGTAACTTTTTCACAAGAGTATTGTCTGAGAAATGTACTCCTAGGACTTCTTTCTTCTACAAGTTACAAACCTGATGATCAACTAGCGGACCGATTGCAAAAGCATCTGAAAGGCAGGAGATACTTGGTAGTCATTGATGACATATGGACTACAGAAGCTTGGGATAATATTCAACTATGTTTGCCAGATTGTAATAATGGAAGTCGAATACTCTTGACTACTCGGAATGTGGAAGTGGCTGAATATGCTAGTTCAGGTAAGCCTCCATATCACATGCGCCTCATGAATTTTGACGAAAGTTGGAATTTACTATACAAAAAGATCTTTGAGAACGAAGGTTCTTTTTCTCCTGAATTTGAAAAAATTGGGAAACAAATTGCATTAAAATGCGGAGGATTACCTCTAGCAATTACTGTGATTGCTGGACTTCTCTCCAAAATAGGTGGAACATTGGATGAGTGGCAAAGTATTGCAGAGAACGTGAATTTTGCAGTAAGAACAGATCTTGAAGCTCAATGCATGAGAGTGTTGGCTTTGAGTTACCATCACTTGCCTTCTCATCTAAAACCATGCTTCCTATATTTTGCAATTTTCGCAGAGGATGAAATGATTCATGTAAATAAACTTGTGGAGTTGTGGGCTGTTGAGGGATTTTTTAAGGTAGAAGAGGGTAAAAGCATAGAAGAGGTGGCAGAAACATGTATAAACGAACTTGTTGATAGAAGTCTAATTTCCATCCACGATTTGGATTTTGATGGAAAGAGAGAGACTTGTAAAATGCATGATGTGACCCGTGAACTCTGTTTGAGGGAAGCTCGAAACATGAATTTTGTGAATATTCTCAGAGGAAAGAACGATCAATATTCATGTGTGCAATCATTGCAGTGTTCCTTTAAGAGTCGAAGTCGGATCAGTATCCATAATGAGGAAGAATTGGTTAGGTGTCGTAACAGTGAGGCTCATTCTATTATCATGTTGAGTAGGTTCAAATCTGTCACACTGGAATTGTCTTTTAAGCTAGTAAGAGTACTAAATCTTGCTTTGATTGAATATCCAACTTTTCCCGGTGAAATACTTTCTTTAATTCACTTGAGATACCTAGCTTTGTGTTTTTATCCTCGCTTACAACAGTATCCAGGATCCAAATACGCCGTTCCCTCATCAATAATAGACATTCCTCTATCGATATCAAGCCTTTGTTATCTGTAAACTCTTAAACTTTACAATCCATGTTCCAATGATTTAACTGGATATCCTTTCATATTACCATCGGAAATTTTGATGATGCCACAATTGAGGAAGCTACGTTTGGGCTGGAATTACTTGCAGAATCATGAGCCTACAGAGAACAGTTTGGTTCTGAAAAATTTGCAATGCCTCTCCAGACTGAATCCTCGGTATTGTACTTGGTCTTTCTTTAGACCGTTTCCCAATTTAAAGAAGTTGCAAGTACTTGGCGTCCCAGAAGACTTCCGTAATCGCAAGGACCAATATGCTTTTCGCTACTTATATCAGCTCGAGAAATTGGAATTTGGTATTTTTTATCCACCTGCTGCTTGCTTTCTAGCAAGCATTGCACCTTCAGGTTCTACTCCACAAGATCCTCTGAGGTTTCAGAAAAAAAAATTGCACGAAGAGACACATTTCGGGGGAATCGGACCTCCAACTGATGTTCCAACTTTGGTCTTACCTCCTCCAGATGCTTTTCCACAAAACCTTAAGAATTTAGCTTTTAATGGGTATTTCTTTTTGGCATGGAAGGATTTGAGAATTGTTGGCAAATTACCCAAACTTGAGGTCCTTAAACTATCAAATCATGCCTTCTCAGGCGAGGAGTGGGAAGTCGTTGAGGAAGGTTTTCCGCGCTTGAAGTTCTTGCTCCTGGATGAGGTATACATTCGGTACTGGAGAGCTAGTAGTGATCAGTTTCCGTGCCTTGAACGACTTTTCCTTAGAGATTGCTGTACTCTGGATTCAATCCCTCTAGAATTTGCAGATATAACCACACTTGCTCTTATTGATATACGTAACTGTCAACAATCTGTTGGGGATTCCGCCAAGCAAATTCAACAGGACATTGAAGACAACTATGGAAGTTCTATCGAGGTCCACACTCGTGATCTTTTGTAAGACGTCTTGTTCCTTGATTTGCTTCTTATAATTGTTTCTTGTATTTGTGCTTCTAAATTATATATGCCAAGTAAAATTGCACCGATTCAACAACAGTTCTTTATGCTGTCAATGTGTAGGATTTAAATCCTTCCTATATTTGTGTAACTTGTTATACTGCATGACCATTCTTGATTTTTGAAGTGTAACATTTCATTTTTCATCTTTGTGCTAGTGTTTTTGATGTTACGTCATTAGAAGAAGATGGTGATGATGGTGGTGGTGGTGGTGATGATGATGCATGACGATGACGACAACAACAACGACCTCTGAAAGAAATGTCAATTATATGTTGTTTTTACCTTTTCATTTTCTTATCTACATATTGCCTCCTGTGTGCAATTTAGCAAATTCCAATTTCCACATATTTTTGTTTAGTATTTTCTAAATGTTGATCGATAGGTTCAATCGAAGATCTGCAAATATCTTTTGCTACTATATCGAGCTTAGCAAAGTATAGTTAAATGTTCTTACTTATCATATCTATATCTATACTATATTAAAAGTACGAAGGTCCTTAATAATGTTTGAACTTTTTTTCCTTAATTAAAATACTCAGTTTTAGACAAAATTATCTTTTGAAATTTTTTTTAATTTATTATTTTCTCTTTTATCTATTTAGTTTCAAGATTCAGTTTTGAATCAGAATTTCTTTATATTTAGAATTCACTATGACTATTCTATATATATAATTGTCTAGGCTAAGTGGGAAAGGGAAGGGAAGTAAATATATTACTATTATTTTTTAAAAAATATTTAAGACTTTAAAATTAACTAAAATTTAGATTATCAAATATTTTGTTGATAAAAGTAAGTCATATAACAATTTTTTTTTAAAAGAGTAACTAAATTACATATAAAATATTAAACTACTCGTTTTATATTTAAAATTTCTTTATATTTGAAATTTACTTTGATTAGGACTATTCTATCTAAATAATTAACTAAAATTTCGACTATCAAATATTTTGTTAATAAAAGTATGTAATAAAATAAATTTAAAAAGAAAAAAAATCAGCAAAATTAAATTGAAAACATTAAACTACTCCTGTATATTTAGAAATTTTTAGTTACATTAAATTTTAATCAATTACTTATTTAATTTCTAATTATTCAACTCTAAATTATTCAAAAACTATTAACATATTTATATTATAAACAATTGAATCGATTTTCTCATTTTTGTTGTTTCACAATAGACTAAATTATTGCATCAACTAATAGTATTTAGTTAATTTTGTTACATGAATATTGTATTTACTTAATGGCAAGTATTGTTTATATATAATTTTTAAATTGACGCGGCACAGATGTGCAAAGCACGTACACGGAACTGGTATTACTAAAAGTGGGAAAATCCAAAGTAGGGGTGGGTTCGGGTTTTGCGGTTCGATTTTTTCCTAAAACCAAAGACAGAACGGAAGGTCATTTGGCGGTTTGGTTCGGTTCGGTTTTGCCCCACAAAAAGTAAACCATTGGTTTTTCGGTTCGATTTTTTCGGTCCAATCTTCGATTTTTTTCGGTTTTTCGGTTTTTAAATTACAAGGAAAAATAGCAAACTTCAATATGAAGGTGAAAGTTTGGGCAATCCTTAGTTTTTGAATACTTAAACTTTATCAAAAAAAACTGCACCCAAGGGTGTTGCTAGTGAACCCCAACAGAAGTGAAAAATCTAGGTGATTTCTACCTGACACTACAACTATCACAACAAAAACAAAAAGAAAATGGATCTTTGTGAGCTCCTGTGATTTAGTCATGGCATCAGAAGACACTGTCGTTCAAGTTATCAGCTGTTCAATAGCAATGCGGATAGTTCCACCAATCAATTCTCACATTCAAAGTTTGTTTCTCTTAGAAAAGGGGCAAAGAAGCACAATAAGCAAACATACCTCCCTCTCATCAAAAGGTCGACCAGAACAGCAGGCATAGTTAAACATTCAAGTTGTATAACATATAACCACCTTCCCACTTCAAATATTTAAGTATTTAGTATAATATGAGATGATTATTGCTATAACTAATTAGATATTTTATCCAGTAAGATACCCCTGTTTTCATCTTCCACATTTGACAAAAATAAAAAAAAATGTATACATACACTTGCAGTGATGCAGTCGCAGAATGATTAGTGGTGTTAGCCAGCGAGGGGCGACCGGCGAGGGGCGAGGGGGCAGGGGTGGAGGCGCGGGAGCCGGGACGGCGGGAGGGACCGAGGGAGCTTTTAGCTTTGTTGGCTGCTGCACAGCTGCAGTGCTGCTGCGGGAGTGGCGGAGTGTGGGGTTTAGGGGTTGGGGCTGGCGGCTGCGCGTGGGAATTTGATTTGGGGGAATTAATTTAGGGGTTTAGGTTTTTGATTTTTGGATTAGAATTTGAAACTTGAATGAAACCGAAATAAAAGTTGAGGAATAAAGAAAGGGAAATAAGGAATAATTTAAATTTATAATTAAAAGTCAGATTTTGGGAATTAATTATGAGCTAATGAACATGCAAATGACTATTGGGCCTATATTAAGACGGATCTTTTCAAACCCGGCCCAATAAAACCCGAGCCCTAGTATATATAGGTGGGTTCGGTTTGTTACGGTTCGGTTCGATTTTTTAAGACCAAAACCGAAATCGAACCGCACAGAATCGGTTCGATTCGGTTTTTTGTGTTCGGTTTTGATTTTTTACGGTGCATTTTTTTTTGGTATTTTTTGATTAATTTCGATTTTACGGACCCACCCTAATCCAAAGTGAAAAGTTGAATTATCATTTTACCCTTCAAGTTAAAACTATTTCTATAATATTTATATTTATTTACTAAAAAATGTCATATTCTTGAATTTTGTTTCAGATCCTTCAAAGCAAAATCCTTTCTTTTTGTTTTCATGAAATGACTTCGTAGTTTAGTACCAATAGAAGCATGGTAATATTTGAACCCTTTTGTGTATTATTTACTATGATCATTTTTGAAAATTGAAAGTTTTTGTACACATTTGAAAAGTTAAATACATATAAAAAAGATCCAAATATACTCCTTCCTATTTAAAAAAAAAATGGCTTGATCTGATTTAACTTGACACATAATTTAAGAGAAAAAAGAAAATTTTTTAATATTATTATCTTAAACTAAAGTTATGTTAAATGTATCAAAATATCATTTAATCTTGTGGCCTTAAACATGTCACGTGAAAAGTTAAAATTAAAATTTTATCAAAAAATAAATAAATAGGACCATTCTTCTTTAGACGGGCCAAAAAGAAAAGAAATAGTTCTTTTTGAAACAAAAGAGTATTTAATTAGCATATAGAAATTCTTTAAAATATTTAAAGTGCCTACGAATAATTACAGTTTAAAAATAGTTCTTGCTTCAGTGATGTTAAAATTTTAGAACTGAAAGTAATAAAACAAACAAAAATGACAACGGGGTGCATAGAATTTTTGTTAAACAAAGTCAAATTTCTAAGAGGAAGGTCTTTTTGGAATGACTAGAAGGAACAAAGATGTTGACTATACCATATATCTTATAAAAAAGAATATTAATTAAGAGAAATAAAGATGCTGACTATATCATTTTAAGAAAATCTGGTCTAGAAGTACATCATAAGGACATACATTTAATATTTTTCTATTTTTATCTTCGAGGCTAATTAGGAAAAACTATTGATTCCACATCAAATTAAAAGGAAAAATAATAAATTACTTACCTAATATATATAACCAAATTTGTTAAAAATTTTGGGAACTAAATCCTTAAATATGGCATGAAATAATAACTTGGTTTAGGTTCAAGGTACTACTTCTATTATAAATAAACATGTATCTTTTCATATATGTTTAAGCAATAACATAGTAAATTCAAGATTCATTCACATATTTTTCCTTTCATGAGCCAAAAGCTCTTTCTTTTGAGGGTGCAATTTTCTATATTTGATTTGAGGAAAAAGGCAACTGCGTCTGCAATCAACAACACACCAATCAAATGGTAATGATTTTGAATTTCACTAAAAAGCATAAAATTATGTTATTTATAGATTTGGGTGTCTGTTTATTTTTTGTGTTTACGATTTACAATTTTATTTGTTGCTCGGGTTTTGCATAGGCAGCTAGCTATAAATGCAAGCACAACAATCAACACTCATATATTGACAAAAGCACTTCAAGGTGTTAAGTTCATCGATGGTGTTAATGAAAATGAAAAAAATACTTTTTATAAGTTTCTATAAACTCAAGATCAAAGGTATTTCATTAATAAACCACATTTGTCAATATATACACTATAAAGTGATTTTTTTTCTACTCTAGATTCATTACAAAGATTGAATTTTTGAAAGATCTTCTTTTCAATAAAGTAATTATTTTGTTGCGAAGTGTTATTTGAATGACTAGGGTCCAGAATAGAGAAGAATGGTTGAGCAGGATTGGTATAACCGATCCCAACTTTGTGTGTGTATAGTTATTTAATTGATTAATTCTCTTCTGTAAATCAACCTTTCGAAAGAGTGGTAAACTGACAAAGAAAATATATTTTCAGGTTTAAGTTTAAAAGAAATATTTTCCGATCCAACAAAACTTTACTCGTGAACTAGTGTCACGGCCAACAAATTAAGTCAAGGTAATCATTTTTGTGAAAATGTTAACAACGCAACAAAATCGACTATGAAGTTAGAGTTCATTGTGGACAATAATGTTTTTTACAAGGAAAAGAGAAGATACTAATCCGTGCCTTCAATGAAATAGATCATGAGATACATCCACCATTCACTAACATTGCCAACATGCACTGTACAAAATGGCATTATATCTCTATGCCTCTAGGTTGCTGTTACACAAGTGATGCTCCGATCTTGAGTGATGCTAGAAGCAAAAGAGCATTGCTCCAATCTTATTTTTTACAACAAAATATACAACAAAAGTTAGAGCAATCTATTTCTTCAAGCATTGCTCAAAATCTGAGCAACCACTAGTGTAACGGCAACTATGCGGCCTAGAAATGTAATATCAATCTGGATATTTCATGTTGGTATGGTCTCTCATCATCTATTCATTGATAGTATGAATCGCATCTTCTCTATTTCTTGCGAGAAACTATTGTCCATAATAAACTATGATTTTATAATCAATTTTTTTGTTGTATTATTAACATTTTCACAAAAATAATTTACGTTTACTAAATTTACAGGTACTAACACTAATTCACAAGTAATTTTTGGTAGATGGGGATTTCCTTTCAGTTCAAACTTGAAAACATGATTTCCATTTGGAGTTCTTTCTTGGACTAGTTGTTGGAACTGTCATGTGGAACCTCATGTTTAAAGCTCGTAAGCCAAAATGGATTGTGGAATTTCTTGAAGGCATCATTCCGGACTAAAAGAGAAGGCTAAGAAGGAGGACATAATGGAAGATTAAAAGAGTGAACTTTTCTGTTTCTGTTTTTCGCTTTTAAATTTTCAGTTTGTTATTTGATTGTGCTTAATAGCAACATAATTGTATGTGTTATTTTAGAATTAATGATTTTTTCAAGTTAAGTTGCTCTATTACAATTTATTTCCAATTGATCGTGAGTAAGTATCAGAAGGATACTATGTATATCTTAGGTCCCAAGCATTTTTCGTATAATTTACATTTACTGCAATACAGATACAACAATTGTTTTTGACAGGAAAATAATATTAGCATACTTGCAATAACTATCGAAATAATAATTGAATTCTTTAAAAGGTCATTTATTATTTAAATTTAGGTCAGAGCTTACTAATTACTATTGGCCCATTTTTAGGCTAAATTGCAAAACTCGATATAAACTAACACTCAAAAACTTGACATTGTAATTGAGTATGCTTCTTGCCTAATTTTGACATTCCGTAGCTGATGAAACTGTCAGAATTTTGTTCTGAGGCTATTTACTCTGACTTTACTGCTAAACTCATTTTTTCAAATTTAAACCGGTAGCCTATAATATGAAAAACTACACATCATATCATATATTACTAAAAGTGGGAAGGTTAAAGATGAAAAGTTGGATTACCATTTTACCCCTGTACTTATAAATTAAATATCTAATTAATTTAATATTAAAAAATAATATTTTAATAATTTATTGATTGTAAGTTATTTGTTAGAATGACAATGATAGAGTCCTTACTTTCATTTACTAATTCATTTATCCAAGAAAATGAAAGGGTTCTTAGCCAATTCGTTGATGCTTCTTAATAAAATCCATTAGCATTTCTAGAGTCAACATATGCACCACAAAGCTAAAATTAAAATATTACGATACCCCTCAAAAGTTGAGAGATTGTTTTGTCCTCCAACCAAACATTTTTTTTTTGTAAAAAAAAAAAAAGGTAAATATACATTCTAACAATTCATGCTAATTAATGAATGTGAAATTAATAATAAAGAAGAGGCCATTCATTTTAACCTTCGGGTACTCCTCTAGATGTTTTTCATATGACCAATTTGATCTAATAATGATATTAATAACATCAACCCTAACAATAGTATAATAATAATAATATCTCCAAGGCTCTTATTCATCATATGTTACTCAACCATTGTTGGAGGAGGAGGAAGAAGAATTATATTTCTAAGTGGATTCACCTGGGAATTAGTAGTCATAGTTTACAGTTTTTGACTGGTTGTTGTAACTGTCATGTGGAGCCTCCTGTTTAAAGCCCGTAAGCTAAAATGGATTGTAAAATTTTTGGAAGGCATCATTCCGGACAAAAGGAGAAGGACAAAGAAGAGAAGGCTGAGATGGAGGATATAATGGAAGATTAAAAGAGTGAACTTTTCTATTTCTGTATTTCATTTTTAAATTTCATGTTTGTTGTTTGTATGTGCTCGATAGAAACTTAATTGTATGTGTTATTTTAGAATTGATGATTTTTTTAAGTTAAGTTGCTCTGTTACAATTTATTTCCAACTGATCATGAGTAAGGATACTGACATTTTTCAAGTTAAGTTGCTCTGCCACAACAATTGTTTTTGACAGGAAAATAATATTAGCATACTTGCAATAACTTCTAAAATAATAACTGAATTCTTTAAAAGGCAATTTATTATTTAAATTTAGGTCAGAGTTGTGTCGTCGTTTTACTTTCACTGTTTTTAAGTCGTACAATATCATGAATAATAAAATCTGAGACACATAATAGAACAAGTATCAGACAAAATTAAACTAGAGTAAATATCGGTAATGTTTCGGCTAGAAGTTAATCACTGTATGCGGCTTGTTAGATTTTCGGTTTTGAAGCAGTAAATCACAGTAAGTATAAGAAACACGAAATTTTATACTGATTCAATGGTCTACATAATCCGCTTGGATTTCATGGGAGTTATATTCAATTCCTTGTACTTTCAGCGCCATTGTTCCTTGTGACACATCACTCATCAAGTCAGGGCTTTATCATAGAAAGATCTTTTAAGAAATAAGTATTTCTTTAAATTATTTTCCTTTCAAGAAATAACTAAAAGAAAGACCTTTACATTTTCTATTTGTAAAAAATTGAGAAATTCCACAGCCACTGACTCTGATTTTCAGCAACTGCTCAAATTTAATTTCGATACTCTGTGTAAAGACCCAAAATTTCTCTCACTGGCATTACCTTGCGGTCCTAAAATTTTTTCCAGGAAAACTGCCAGGCATCACTCCACGGAGGAGCCTACACGGCTCGTGTGGAGCCACACGATCCGTATGGCCTCCCGTGGAGTGACACTTGATCAATTCCCCGTAGGGGCAAACTTGGGACGTGGGAAATTTTCCAAGTGAAGGTATACGGGCCTTTACACGGTCCGTGTGACGCCACACGGTCTGTCTGGCCTTCCATTTGGTTTACTGTGTGGACAGTCACCTTTACACGGACCAAGGCACGGCCCGTGTGACTTCAGATGGTCCATGAACTTGTCCGTGTGGTGCCACTTAGTTCGGTGAAATTTTGTTTCTGCGAATCTAAGTCCTGGGCCATGGCACTATTCATGGCCGGTGTGATGGTACACGGATCGTGTAACGAACTGTGTGACCCAGACGAACCAAATTTAGGTCCGTTTCATTAATGACATTTTTGAAATTTCGGTTGTTTTAAAAGTGATGAATTTCGACTTTTCCACCCCTCCTAAGTCCCTAAATCAGCTGAACTTCTCTAGTTTTCAGCCATTTCTTCATTTCCTCTCACTCTCTCTAAAATTCCTCCTACAAGATTTCTCCAACTCCTCTCTAAGATCCCCAAGTCAAGGCCTTCAATTTGGAGTCCATTTTCTCCTCAAGTTCATCCGCAAGATATAGGTATGTGGGATTGATTCTTGGTCTCTTTCAACCAAGAAGACCCAAAATTCCTTTCACTTGAATTCATGAAATTTTAGTCACCTTAAATGTGAATTTTACTATTTGGTCTTGTTAACTTGGTAATGCATGGACTATACATTATATTGGATTTTAAGTTATGTTAAGCTCTAGCATGATGAATCACCTTGAGTTATACAATTATGAACATGCATGTCCCCTTAAAGATGGTATTATGCATGGGTGATCTATACTGCGATTTTCATATGAACATTATTGTGGATTTTCTAGATCTCATATTATATTGCTAAATTTCTTATTTACTCTACATTACCTATGTCATTCCTACATTATGCATTGCATTGTATGCATGAGCATCGGTTTACATGGAAATTATGAAGTGGGCTAAACCCAATTATGTTATATGATATGATTTTGATAAAATATGGGTTATGACAAAAATGTGATCACATATATGTCTTATTCTTTGGCTTTTTGAGCATCTTGGGTGCTTGCACCATCTTGTACATGTAGATGAGCTATTCCTTGCATGAGAATTTTGATTATGATCTTGTGTTTTGGCATTGAGCCTAAATGCGCATTGAAATAGGTTGAACGGAGAGATCGTTAATATATAAATAGTATATTTACATATTAATCAGGCTCCACATCTCAACAATTTTACCATGTAGGGACCGAGCAGTTTGGGTATCAGCCACTGGACGAATAGTCCGTTCTTGAAGACTTTTGCGGTGAGCCCCGTCATCCGAGGGCGAGCTAGTTAATTCTTATGTTTATTATGTATGTTCTTTTGTTGAGGGTGAGCCCGAAACTTGTCCTGGCCCCCGTTCCTTGACTAGAGGCGAATCTTGGGCACTCTGTAAATCTTTCTTAGACAATGCTTTTCTGAACGTCGCATTCCTTATCTATAAATGAATGGATTCCTAAGATTTGATTTCTGTCATTTAATTATATGTGTTTAGATGCTATTTCAACCAATGATGTGGATTCTGATAATTGAGGCTTGTTCGGGGACTCTCGGGTCCCCATTCGCCGTGTAATATCTAGGCCCTAACCCCGGGTCGTGACACTCTGGCCTTATCTGGAGTCGAAAAAGTACAAACTATACATATGAAATCCGATAGAAAAAGACATTTTGGACTCAACGGTGTATTCAAAATTCTCATCGAAGGTCATTACAATCAATTGTAGGTCCCACTTCCCAATAACAAAATATACATGAAGGGTTAAAATTGCACAAAGAAGCCTTGGGAACCAAATGAAAGATCGTTTCAGACCAAATTTGACATTCTAAAGCTAACCACGTTGTCAGAATTTCCACTTGGCACACTTATCAAGGATGTTAACTAAAGTCAACTATTGGCCATCCATTTTTAAAGGCTAAATTGCAAAATTCGGTATAAACTAACACTGAAAATCTTGGAATTGTAATCAAACATGCTTCTAGTGTAATTTGGTCATTTCGAAGTTGATGTAACTGTCAGAATTTTGTTTCGAGGCTATTTACTCTAACTTTACAGCTAAACTCATTTTTCTAACTTTAAACCGGCGGCCTGTAATATGAAAAACTACACATCTTATAAATGAGCGACCAGGCAATCGAGTTGCAAGTGCCAGCGAGTCACAAATGACTCGGGGTCACTATAAGCAAGCTCTATCCGACGCAAAATACCCAAAAGAAGAAATGACCTAGGGGGTCATTACAAGAAGCAAGTTGTTGGGATAAAGACATTCAAAAACGTTAGTGACTATAATGAGAATTTAGAAACTCTGAAAAGAAATGTAAGCAATTATTAGATAAAGCACTCGATGTAAAGGCAGAGATTGAGAATCAAGAGTGATAATGCGAGGAAGAAAAGGCAAAGAAAAGTTGGTTGTTGATTAGATGATGTTATGAAAGTCGAACAAGAATTATGTGTGTTAAAAAGAAGAACTAAAAGTGGTATTATTAAAAGCGGGAAGATCCAAAGTGAAAAGTTGAATTACCATTTTACCCTTCAAGTTAAAACTATTTCTATAATATTTATATTTATTTACTAAAAAATGTCATATTCTTGACTTTTGTTTCAGATCCTTCCAAGCAAAATCCTTTCTTTTTGTTTTCATGAAATGACTTCGTAATTTAGTACCAACAGAAGCATGGTTATATTTGAACCCTTTTGTGTATTATTTACTATGATCATTTTTTAATTGAAAGTTTTTGTACACGTTTGAAAAGTTAAATACATATAAAAAATATTCAAATATACTCCTTCCATTTAAAAAAGAATGACTTGATCTGATTTGACTTGACACGTAATTTAAGAAAATAAAGAAGATTTTTTTAATATTATTATCCTAAACTAAAGTTATGTTAAATATATCAAAATATCATTTAATCTTGTGGCCTTAAACATACCGCGTGAAAAATTAAAATTAAAATTTTGTCAAAAAAATAAATAAATAGGACCATTCTTTTTTAGATGGGCCAAAAAGAAAAGAAATAGTTCTTTTTGAAACAAAAGAGTATTTAATTAGCATATAGAAATTCTTTAAAATATTTAAAGTGCCTACGAATAATTGCAGTTCAAAAATAGTTCTTGCTTCAATGGTGTTAAAATTTTAGCACTGAACGTAATAAAACAAATAAAATAGACAATGGAGTGCATAGAATTTTTGTTAAACAAAGTCATGTTCCTAAGAGGAAGGTCTTTGTGGAATGACCAAAAGGAACAAAGATGTTGACTATATCATATATCTTATAAAAAATAATATTAATTAAGAGAAATAAAGATGTTGACTAGATCCTTTTAAGAAAATCTGGTCTAAAAGTACATTAAAGGATATACATTTAATATTTTTCTATTTTTATCTTCGAGGCTAATTAGGAAAATCTATTGATTCCACATCAAATTAAAAGGAAAAATAATAAATTACTTACCTAATATATATAACCAAATTTGTTAAAAATTTTGGGAACTAAATCCATAGATATGGCATGAAATAATAACTTGGTTTAGGTTCAAGGTACTGCTTCTATTATAAATATAAACATGTATCTTTTCATATATGTTTAAGAAATAACATAGTAAATTCAAGATTCATTCACATATTTTTCCTTTCATGAGCCAAAAGCTCTTTCTTTTGGGGGTGCAATTTTCTATATTTGATTTGAGGAAAAAGGCAACTGCGTCTGCAATCAACAACACACCAATCAAATGGTAATGATTTTGAATTTCACTAAAAGCATAAAATTATATTATTTATAGATTTGGGTGTCTGTTTATTTTTTGTGTTTACGATTTGTAATTTTATTTGTTGCTCGGGTTTTGCATAGGCAGCTATAAATGCAAGCACAACAATCAACACTCATATATTGACAAAAGTACTTCAAGATGTTAAGTTCATCGATGGTGTTAATGAAAATGGAAAAAATACTTTTTATAAGTTTCTATAAACTCAAGATCAAAGGTATTTCATTAATAAACCACATTTGTCAATATATACACTATAAAGGGATTTTTTTTCTATTCTAGATTCATTACAAAGATTGAATTTTTGAAAGATCTTCTTTTCAATAAAGTAATTATTTTGTTGCGAAGTGTTATTTGAATGACTAGGGTTCAGGATAGAGAAGAATGGTTGAGGAGGATTGGTATAACCGATCCCAACTTTGTGTGTGTGTAGTTAATTAATTGATTAATTCTCTTATGTAAATCAACCTTTTGAAAGACAGGTAAACTGACAAAAAAATATATTTTCAGGTTTAAGTTAAAAAGAAATCTTTTCCAACAAATATTTACCCGTGAACTAGTGCCACGACCAACAAATTTAGTCAAGGTAATTATTTTTGTGAAAATGTTAACAACGCAACAAAATCGAATATGAAGTTAGAGTTCATTGTGGACAATAATGTCTTTTACAAGGAAAAGAGAAGATACTGATCCGTGCCTTCAATGAAATAGATCATGAGAAACATCCACCATTCACTAACATTGCCAACATGCAATGTACAAATTGGTATTATATCTCTATGCCTCTAGGTTGCTGTTACACAAGTGATGCTCCGATCTTGAGTAATGCTAGAAGCACAAGAGCATTGCTCCAATCTTATTTTTTACAAGAAAATATACAACAAAAGTTAGAGCAATCTATTTCTTCAAGCATTGCTCAAAATTGGAGCAACCACTAGTGTAACGGCAACCATGCGGCCTAGAAATGTAATGTCAGTCTGGATATTTCATGTTGGTATGGTCTCTCATCATCTATTCATTGATAATATGAATCGCTTTTCCTTGCGAGACACCATTGTCCATAATAAACTATGATTTCATAATTAATTTTTTTGTTCTATTATTAACATTTTCACAAAAATAATTTATGTTTATTAAATTTACTGGCAGTGACACTAATTCACAAGTAATTTTCTGTAGATGGGAATTTCCTTTCAGTTCAAACTTGAAAACATGATTTCTATTTGGAGCTCTTTCTTGGACTAGTTGTTGGAACTGCCATGTGGAGCCTCATGTTTAAAGCTCGTAAGCCAAAGTGGACTGTGGAATTTTTTGAAGGCATCATTTCGGACAAAAAGAGAAGGACCAAAAGAGAAGGCTGAGAAGGAGGACATAATAGAAGATTAAAGGAGTGAACTTTTCTGTTTTTGTTTTTCGCTTTTAAATTTTCTGTTTGTTATTTGTATGTGTTTATTAGCAACATAATTGTATGTGTTATTTTAGACTTAATGATTTTTCAAGTTAAGTTGCTCTGTTACAATTTATTTCCAACTGATCGTGAGTAAGTATCAGAAGGATACTGTGTATATCTTAGGTCCCAAGCATTTTTCGTATAATTTATATTTATTGCAATCCAAATACAACAATTGTTTTTGACAGGAAAATAATATTAGCATACTTGCAATAACTATTGAAATAATAATTGAATTCTTTAAAAGGTGATTTTTTATTTAAAATTAGGTTAGAGTTTACTAATTACTATTGGAACTGTCATGTGGAGCCTCATGTTTAAAGCTCGTAAGCCAAAATGGATTGTGAAATTTTTGGAAGGCATCATTCCGGACAAAAGGAGAAGGTCAAAGAAGAGAAGGTTGAGATAGAGGATATAATGGAAGATTAAAAGAGTGAACTTTTCGATTTCTATTTTTCGTTTTTAAATTTCATTTTTGTTGTTTGTATGTGCTCAATAGAAACTTAATTGTATGTGTTATTTTAGAATTGATGATTTTTTTTAAGTTAAGTTGCTCTGTTACAATTTATTTCCAACTGATCATGAGTAAGTATCAGAAGGATACTGACATTTTTCAAGTTAAGTTGCTCTGCCACAGTAATTGTTTTTTACAGGAAAATAATATTAGCATCCTCGCAATAACTTCTAAAATAATAACTGAATTCTTTAAAAGGCAATTTATTATTTAAATTTAGGTCAGAGTTGTGTCGTTATTTTACTTTCACTGTTTTTAAGTTGTACAATATCATGAATAACAAAATTTGAGACACATAATAGAACAAGTATCAGACAAAATTAAACTAGAATAAATATCAGTAATGTTTCAGCCAAAAGTTAATCACTACATGCAGCTTGTTAGATTATTGGTTTTGAAGCAGTAAATCAAAGTAAGTGTAAGAAACACGAAATTTTATACTGATTCAATGGTCTACATAATCTGCTTGGATTTCATAAGAGTTATATTCGATTCCTTGGTTGTTAATCACTACAATGCCAAGATTCCTTGAGAACCAAACGAGAGATCGTTTCAGACCAAATTTGACGTTCTGAAGCTAACCACGTTGTCAGAATTTTCACTTGGCACATTTATCAAGGATGTTGACTAAAGTCAACTATTGACCATTTCGAAAGGCTAAATTGCAAAATTCGGTATAAAATAACACTGAAAATCTTGGCATTGTAATCAAACATGCTTCTAGTCTAATTGGTCATTCCGAAGTTGATGAAACTGTCAGAATTTTGTTCCGAGGCTATTTACTCTAACTTTACTGCTTAACTCATTTTTCCAACTTTAAACCGGAGGCCTATAATATGAAAAACTACACATCTTACAAATGAGCGACTAGGCAATCAGCTGCAAGTGCCAGCGAGTCACAAATGACTCGGGGTCACTATAAGCAAGCTCTAACCGATGCAAAATACCCAGAAAGCAGAAATGACCTAGGGGGTCATTACAAGAAGCTAGTTGTTGGGATAAAGACATTCAAAAACGTTAGTGACTATAATGAGAATTTAGAAATTCTGAAAAGAAACGTAAGCAATTATTAGATAAAGCACTCGATGTAAAGGCAGAGATTGAGAATCGAGAGTGATAATGCGAGGAAGAAAAGTCTAAGAAAAGTTGGTTGTTGATTAGATGATGTTATGAAGGTCGAACAAGAATTATGTGTATTAAAAAGAAGAAGTAACAAGAGGGAAGAAAAATGGGGATGCTTTCGAGAAGATGAATGGATGGTCATGGACATTACTCATAGTCAATGTTTACACTCAAGTCTAACCCTATATAATATGAAAGATTAAAATCAGTAAATGCAACATATAAGTTGATTAAACTGACTTACATATTTTCTTATTTGCATAAAAAGCATTTGGTAAATACAAAAATACTTATAAGCCAAAATTAGTGAAATGTGATAAGTTGATCAAGCCTTTCACTATTTTATCCTTAATGTTTTTCTAACTAATTGTACCTTTCCCAAAATAAAACACCTAACCTTTTTTACTTTGTATATGTTGTTTCATCTTTTGTTTAAGGAATTAGTTTTGATATATAATATTTGAAATATTTTTAAGGTATTTTAGTAGTAGAACAACGACAGTTACTATATTTTTTCTACATAATTGGTGATTTATTTAGTTTTATTTGTAAAATTATTGAAAGTTTTTATTTTACTTATTTTTTTAGTAATAAAATTATACAATTTAAGATATATGAAATTCATGTCCCATAAATACATGGGACCTAACCCCCCTCCCCCAACCCCCATATCTCGTGACTTGCATCTCACTTGATATTCTATAAAATGTCTCATCTCACGCCCCTACCTTTTAAAACCTGCTATAGACAGAGTGGACTATTTGATAATTTATGATGGAACATATTTCTTTTGGTTTTTTCTTGTCAAAATATTGTGTGA